>CM067376.1:226067783-226678476 GCA_034510155.1 Eucriotettix oculatus | reverse complement strand
CACGTATGGCATTGTAGTATTTCGTTACTGCCTTGTGTGAGCGGAATTTTACGCGTAGTTCTTGCAAAAGCGAAATGACTCTTCATTTACTCATCGGTAGGACGGTTTGCAGCATGATTGGCAATTATAAATTTACCAATATTTACTTATAGTTATAATATCGACTGTCAGGCTGTCATCTTCCATAACACAATTTCGAATTTGGAATGGTTCGTGGTCATAATATCGATTGTCCTTCAATATGAAACTCAGTTAAGGCCCAAACTCAATATAAACTTAATTCGTATTACTAATTCAATCAGTTCTTTCTAAACAAGGACTCTTAATTTAGTCGCGGAACTATTTTTTTTATCTTGGAATATTGCTCGCGTCAAACGTTCATATGGAGAAACAATTTATTTAAAAAACAACTAGGAAAAAGTGGCTATAATTTAATTTTCGTAACTCGTATTTCAAAAACAAAATATCCAAATTTAAAGAAACTTGCTTGTCGTCTATTTTATATACAACATATTTTTGTGAATCTTTGTATTTCACAATCAAGTTCAGGAAGTCATCGTTCTCATTTGTCTAACATGGTACAGAATTTATGCTGATAGCTTTCAATAATTTCGCGCAAAATATTAAAATTTTGGAGATTTTAAATTGATGTTATTGTATTTTTATTAATAAATATATTTTTAATATATTCGATTTTTGTTATATATTTATTTTAATTTAATTTCATTACTAAAATTTGTAAATAATTATTTTCAACTTCATAATTATCTTTTGTGTGTTATGTACTTGTATGTGACTTTTAAAAATATGAAATTACGTTAAATAAACGAAAATAGTTTTTTATATCTCCTTGTGATTCTTTATGAGACAGAAAGTCGGATTGCTGTTTTCTTTGGCCTCATGTGGTCTTTCTGAAACAGCAACCCTCCGTCTCTACGTCAGGTAGGGTACTTCTGAAATTACCCTCGTTGATATCGGTATACGTTTAACAAATAATACATCCGGTAGAATGAATAATTTTAATTTGCAAGCCTGGGAGTTCCCGTAAAATGTCTTATGATCGTCAAAGAAGAAGAGTTCCCTCTTGAGTATGATTTAGAAATCTGTGATTCGTGCCATATATATTTCATATAAGAACGTAATAAGTCTGCTATTTTGAGAGTAAACCTTAAGACAAATAGCTATAATCCTTTGAGGAGTGTTCCTGTTGTAGAAGTCTTGTAAATTTCTTTTAGAGAATGCACGAATTATGTAGCTATTCAGAATATTTCGTAATTACGTTTCTTAAGAAATTCGTTAGCACAAAGGTGTTCCAAAGTCGAGGGAAAAGTGGGTGAGAGGACCAGTCCGTCAACTTGCCATATACGTGCAGCAGCTGCTTAGCCTGGGGAAGTGTGCTCTTGTGAGCATCCATTCCGGGAAAGATGCAATTAGTCGCGCCGATTAGTCCACGAAGCGATAGAGACCCACAGGGGGCGCACGTTTAGGCCTTTGTCCGAGCAACGATATCTTGGACAAGCGGCCATCCTGTAGACATGAACAGGCTGCGTCACTTCCCTTTAAAATCCAAGATACGAAAATGGGCACCTTCTACGAACGAGTACTTAGATGTTCCGGGTGACAGGATTCGAACCTCGTTACATAAAACGTTTCCTGCACCGCAGATGTGCACTTCACATATTATCGGGGCCTATAAATTATCATTAAATTATTCACGGTGATTCCTCCCCTGCAAACATAAAGGATTAAAGTTGATATTTTAAAGTGGTATTGCCTGCTTATTTAATTTCCTTGGCGTTGCCTTGATTTAAATCAGTGTTTGCACCATAAATATTAGTATTGAATTCACCTAGTAGTAAATAATTTCTTTGACGATTTAAAGAAAATATTTCTAATTCGTGAAAAAAGATTTCATGTCTCAGTGTTAGAGTCTGGGGGAAAATAGACAATACAAGTATATATAAGTGCGTTTTTATTATTGGAAGTCCGTACTAAAATGGATTCCACTTCCTCAAAGAACTCTCCCGCCTGCTCCTTCCCCCACTTCAGAAACTCTTTCTCCACATACTTGTCGGTTGAAAATTTAATTCAACCCATGTGTGCCTACATGGAGGTGAAAAGTTCAAGTTCGTCTTGCAGCCTAAGGATGTGTGAGGACGGGTGTTGTCGTGCAACAAGAACTCTCATCTCATCAGAGTTTCTCTCCCCTTGTTTTTAATGCTCATTTTGAATTTTTAGGGCCTTACAATATCGTTGAGCATTGACGGTCTCCCTCTGAGGCCTTTTTGGTCAAACCGGAGGGCCCCCAGTTCCTCTGTTCGTTAGGAACATATGTTCTGCCTCTATTAAACTCCCTGCACCACTGAAACAAGCTCATTGTGTTCATAACATCTTCGACGTAAACCGTATTTCGGTAGGTTTATTCCGTTTTAATAAAAAGCCTTTGATAATGTAAACTGGAACAAACTATTAAGCATTTGAAGATGACAGTAACAAAATATCCAGAAAGAAGAGTTATCCATAACCTCTAATTACAATTTAAGGACAATAAACGAAAACAGAAATCAAGAAAGGAGTAAGGCAAAGTTGCAGCCTGTCTGTCGCCCATGTTCTTTAACTTATATATAGAACAGGAGATGGAAAAAGATAAATTAAAGGGGAATCAAAATTCAAAAAGAAGAAATAAAAACCACAAGGTTTGGTAATGATATTTTAGAATTAGGGGAATCAGAAGAAGACTTGGAAACCATAATAAATGGCATGAATGTAGTCCTGGAGAAAGAGTTCAATATAAGGATCAATAGAGGGAAAACAAAGTTAATGGAGTGTAGTTTTGGAAACAGTGGAATAACAAAGGGTGTTGGATTGGGAAGGGATATTTTGAAGATAATTAATAAATTTTACTACTTGAGTGGCATAATAACTAGGGATGGTAGAAGTATAGCAGAAAGAAAGGAAAATAAAATAAGCTTTAGGAATGTGGTCCTATAGATTAATGCTGAATATCAGATTGATGGATAGAGTAACTAACCAGGAAGTTCTAAGCAGAATTCGAGATGAGAGAAAAATTTGAAAGACTTTGACCAAGAGAAGGGATAGATTCATATAACACGTTTAGAGACATCAGGGTCTTGTAAATTTATCATGAGGGGGAAGTGTGTGTTGAGAACTGAAGAAGGAAGACATGGACGTAATACGCTAAGCAGATTAGAGAGAATGTGGGATGTGGTAGTTTTGTAGAAATGAAAGGCTTTCACAGAATAGAGTTGCAACAGACTACTGTAACAACAGGTTTATTCCTGCGAGCAAGAAAAGAAACACAACACGTGGCCCGTACTTGGCTGGATTCCTTACCGATTTCACGCAAATGGACACAAAAAAGTGAGATATAACATTACGTTTTTAGACTGTTTGATAATTACTACATTTCATTCTGAGAGGTTTACCAAGTGCTACAGAAATTCCAGATTGTTGCAAAAATAAGAAATAATTCTGCTTGCTCCATGTCAATGCCTGCTAATAAAAGCGACAATAGAGTCAACGTCAGTCAATGATTATTCATCGTCCTTTACGTAAATTAACGACACTTCTCCAGTATTTCCTTCAACTATTCTTTTGAAAGAGCGGAAAGTCGTGACGGGGTTAAACAATTAATACTATACCTATGGGAGTTTTCTCTCGCAAGTATTTCTCCCCACATTGACTGCGTTGACCTCTTATTCTCCCTGTTTTTTTCAGAGCATTCACATACCGGGTACCTTTACCTATTTTTGGAGGTGTATGTACTGGGGTGGAATACTTTGGGCATACGGTAAGAGTTTTCGGATGATCCAATTGGATCAGTCGACCAACTGCATCCTAAAAGTGGTGGAGATACGGAGAAGGGAAAGAAAACTCATCTGTTGTCTTTCGGAAGGGCGTGAGAATAGTACCCAATAGACCGACCTACCTGACGCAGGTTTTTCCTGCATCTCTTTTAGGTGAAAAACCGGGTAGGATCCTTAAAACATAGCCCGGGGCCCTAGTCAACCCTTGGCTACCTTGTTCTACCTTCCACATCTCCCCCTTTCAATGTACTTCCTATGCTATTAAAAGATAAATAAAATAAAACAAATTTCTCTTTTGAAGTTGAATGTTGAATGGTGTGTGCAATTTCCGATGGTAAATGGAATGCTGGTATAAAAAAAATTAAAATTTACTATCGAGTTTTCCACTGTCTTCTATGTACACTCGCAATTTTGCGTTTATTCAACTATCACATTTCAACGTTTTACTCAACTATAATGGCAAAGTACCCACACTGTAGGTCTAAATTCAACGTCATGATTAGTGCAGACCGTCACTAAGCACAGAACCGTTAATGCCAGGTGATTAGATCAACACGATATGAAGATAAATGCGTGTTTACATGGTAACACTTTAGTATATTATTTCCTTAATTTTCAGTTGATGACTGATTCAGATAATTACTAGAACATTGTGAACATGTATGCGGAAGATGCCTAATCTTTCCTAATGGACTGCAATGTGAGTAGTCAGGTGTTTATCGCACTAATTGCCCTAACTAATGAAAGCATCCGCTGGAACATACGCTGTGGCATTCCTCGAGTGGCGTTACTTTGTCGTCTTCATTAACCCACAAAACAAGCACTAACTTCAACATAAAAAGATTCCGGAAACATTACACTTATTTATTCAAATTAAAAGTACAGAGGAATTTTTCTCTTCTGTATTTCGTGAATCAACCGCATCTTCAGCTACTCTTATAAATACTAATTGCTTACGTTTAATTTTATATATATTATGGGACAAATTTTGCAATTGTACTTGATGAATATCAATAACATTTTAACAAATTACGTTCCCCAAAATATATTAGTATTTTCAATCCTGAAATAAATATTGTCTAACAATTCTCGAAAACAATTTTACATCTTATATCAACATAAATAACTCTTTAGTTGTTAGAATAGAGAAGCCAAGATTTACAAATGTTTATATTATTTGCCAAAAAAACGGTGGGAATCTAAAATCTCATATTTGATATACATTATTTAAAAGTGGAAGGGCCTGCCCTGTCAGTGTGGTTGAGGGTTTTGTTAACTAAAGTTACCCTTTTATAATTTTTATCCTTTAATTAGATATCACAAACCAATTATGGAAGAAGGTGTCTTCATTGAAATAATTTAATTAAAATTTATGACAAAAACGATAATTTAAATATGAATTCCATGCAATATGTCCGTTATTTTTACTTTCTGCTACGGCTTATTAATTATATCCTGGTATACAAACACCATAGTAATAGAGAAATATTAAATTCTTTTTATTGCAGTATTTTTTAATTTCCTGATTGATTTAGAACCGCTATTTACGTGAGAAATATTTCACGAAAGCACACTAGATTTCAAACTCAAATTTTGTCTAATTATATCATGTAAATCAAACTTTAATGAATACAAAGGTAAATGTTTTAATCGTTATAATTTAATAAGTTTGTTGAAAAATTCAAACACTGAACAAGTAATTGAAGTAAGAACTGTCGAGAATATTAGGGCAGGAACGTATTTAGAATATTTGTGACTACAAAGATTGGCAAAAGATTTTCAATTGAGGGTTTCAAATAATTACCGATATTAAACTTAATTGAAATGTATTCAGTTGAAGACCTGGCAGATTTAGTAATTTTTATGTTTTAGTGACCATAATTAATACTATAAGCATTATCCGAAATATCCTAAGTGTGACAGTTTTTCGCCGTTGAAGAGACTGTAATAAAGACGTATAAAGACATGCCAATATTATTATAACTGTCATCTTCGACAATATTTTATAGTTTCTTAGAACCAAAATTTGATGTTCGAGGTTGAGGTTTTAAATACGTAAGTTTATATGATGGTAGTGATTCGAAATAATTCAATTAAGTACAGCTACATTGTTTTGTACGAAACTAGTAACATGCTAATTCCTAAGAGTTTGGAATTCATTTTATAGTAATTATTAATTTAAAGTAATTGAATCAACTGAATAGATTACCAATGTGCTAACAGACTTCTTTATAAAATATTTTGACAAATGTTTAACTGAAATTTGAGGTTTGTTTAAAGCAATTAATTACAAATTAAGTTGGTAATGATTGATGATAACAACGCGTTCACACGAAATAAAATGCTAAATTATTGGAACTTTTGTTTATTAACAGGCTACGTGTGTGTGTTCCAGAAACGGGCAACTCCTTGTTAAGAGCATAGTAAGGGAATTGCAAAGGCGGGATGTGGAAGGTAGAGGACGGTAGACACGGGTTGACTAGCGTCCACGGGGACTTAAAAAGATGCAGGGAAAAGGGTAGAAAACCTGCATCAGGTAGGTCGGGTTAATGGGTACTATTCTCATGGCCTTCCGAATGACAGGAGACGAGTCTGCTATGCGGTCGCAGCATTCCCTTCTCCGTGTCTCCAACAATTTAGTTGTAGTTGGCCGACCAACGGGATCAGCGAACAACTCTCACCGTATGCCCAAGGTTTTCGACCCCAGTACATACACCTCCCTAATTGGGTGAAGTTGTCTCCGAAAGCGAGAAATACCTGCGAGAAAAAACTCGCACAAGCGTCCCTATCGGGTCTATTGGAATTTTTTGAGAATATTTCAAAATTATTATTTTTGTTTGTTTTGGATTAACAGACTACATGATGGTGATCCTGAAACAGGCAACTCCCCTTTAATAGCATAGGTCTCTATGACTAACAATTTTATTATGACAACGGTGCGGAAAAATTAATATCTTTATAAACATTACATTTAATTTATGTAAAAATATTGACTTTAACGTTCATAGCACTTTGTATCATAGTTTTACTAATGAGATAGAAAAGTATTTTAACTTTTAAATACAATTCTTGTCAGGGAGACTATCTAACGACGATGGCGGAGTTTGCTGTCGAAGCGTTGTATAAACAAAGTTTGACCCGGTTGAAATCCGAGAATTGTATTTGAAACAAATTCACCGGGAAAGCCTTCGCTCTAAGTATTTTAACCTTTAATTCCTTCTTTAGTTGCTTATTTGAATAGGTGCTGGCAAGAAATGTTGCAATCTCGATCTTAAGGAACAATCGAATACTCCCGCCAAAATTGCATAATAAATTGGGATGAAGAAAATATCAATTTTTTTCTGCGATCCGGGTGACACTAAGAAAAAAGTACATGAATAATGTTGAACAAATACAGTTAAAAATAATGTTCAAGGAATTTTTGCACACTTGTAGTACTTCACTAAACAGTAGAAGCTAACAAAGAATAAATAATAAATAAAATAGCAACAATTCTCCTCCGTCGACCTCCTGTGGTCTAGTGGATAACCTCACTGCCTCATACTTCAGAGTTCCCAGGTTTGATTCGTGCCACTAGCTTGACTGTTTGTGTCCGTCTTTGTGATCCCAAATAGATAAAATATTATTGTAGTCGCTAAAGACCTTAGATGTTGTTGTTGCGACTTAAAAAAATATTTCACCTCATTTACTTGACTTCAAAAAAGAATGTAGATATATTAAACCTATTTCCTGCAGGAAGATTCTTCTTTCAACACAGTGCTTTCCAATCGCTTATCGTTCAAGAAGGATAATTTCCTCACGTACACCCACCCGTTTTCTTGTGGTCTCACTTTACTAATTTATGTTGGGTTTCTAGCATGAACATTATATTTTTCCTGTATGCGTTCTGCGTGAATGATTTATATAGTTCACAAAACCTATATTTTCTTCCTTATCGATGTAACGACTCCCACCCTAATTTCTATACCTTTATCATGCCCGTGACATACTCTGAGACTTCATCTTTGTCCCTTATGAGTCTTATACCATTCACCTGATTGTCATTAAATTTGGTGTATTGTAGTGTTTAGCCCACAGATGGTTTCTGTTCATCTTTTGAACTCTTAAGTTCCTTTCCCCCTTTCCTAAAAAAACTGGTCTTTTTACTCTATAAAAATATGGAACTTACAATACGATAGATTATGGCCATCTTGTCAAACGAGAATGGTGAGAATGAAATAATGCTTAAATTTAACTAACATTTATTCAAGTAAAATATTTTTAATTGGTTAATAATAATCCAAACTGGTTCATAAGAGACAATGTAAATTGTTGAGGATTACCAACTCTGGGGCCCGAGACGGATTCTTTCAAATGAAAAGTCACTTATATGGTGAGACGTTCGCGAGAAACAATGAAAATGAATCATTTTTTAAATAAAGTGTTTTTTACGCTCAACACCTATATAATCATAAGCAATGATACTTTTAAATTAGTTTATAGATATAAATAAATGGTTTTTAAGTCGCAGCGCAATTTTATTGTTCTTGGATATATAAATTTAATCTATTCACAAGGGTTTTCCCTGCATCTCTTTAGGTGAAACACCGGTAGGATCCTTAAACCATAGCCCGCGGGCCTTAGTTAACCCTTGGCTACCTTGCTCTACCTTCCGCATCCCAGCTTTTCAATTCCCTTCCTATGCTATTAAAGGGGAGTTGCCTGTTTCAGGATCACCCTCATGTAGCCTGTTAACCAAAAAAAAATATTTCACGATAATCAGACAGAAGAGTTCGTTCAAGTATTTTGTCCTTATAAATATTATTGACTATTTCAGTTTACTTTTTAAATGTGCCGCATATAAATCTAAAAGCGTGAAGCAATTTAGACCAAATTCCGTACATCAGTTCTTTGCGACTGCGTTACAGGAAGGAAAGTACTGAAATTTAAATCGCACATAAACGAAGATATTTGCATGTGAATAAATATTTTTCGTGGATTAGTGAGATCAATTGTCTCTCTACCGCTGTTGTTGTTATTGTACATTTATTCACAATTTTTCAAGTTAATGAGCTTACTTAGGGTATTAGGAGTTTTCTTGACTGGATTAGAAACTAAGTCATCGCAGTGGCTATGATTAAATTCAGATTTCATAAATTAGAAGGTGTGAAAATGTAAATTAACAAAAATGTGAGGCGCTCCTTGATTGTTTAATCACGTATTGACAGAGATTACTGTCGAATTAAATACTGCAGCGGGTTGATATAAATGAATATACGAACATCGCCGGGCGCTCAGTTTGTTGTTAATAAATAAAATACGCAATAATTTAGAAAAAATATTTAAATCCTATATTCCTCTCTTTTCGTGGGGCTTTGCAATGGGGTAATCTTATAATATTATTCGTTATCTTCTTGATTTTAAAATTGCGTTATATATATTCTAAAAAGAGACAAAAATATACAGGTTCTTTCTGTCGAATTTGGATTCTAATATTTCAGAAAACATATTTAGTGGTAAGAAACGTTGTGTTGATATTATATAGTATGCATCTTGTCCGTGGCTATTTTATTTATTAAATCCATGCATTAATCGTTTACAAATTTGTTTAAGTGTTATCATTTGTATGTTTGTTCTGATATTTACTGTAACCGTGTAACCCTACCTCACTTTGGTAGATGACACATGTAAATAGTTTTATTTCCAATTTCGTTTATAAGTGATGTTAAATATTTTTGTGATGATCGAATATTTGTGTGATTTTGACTATTGTTGTATCCTGGAAGACGTTTGTTGTATCGTTGAAGTTGTTGGTTTTGCACACTCTGCGGCTTGGAGGAGTCCGTGAAAGAAGGAAGGAACTAGCTGCTGCTGCTGCAAAGAAGTTAATTATCACGCAATCTTCCGGATCGTCATCTTCAGGCTGTGAACAGCTAAAACAACGAGTGACACCTGGTAACGTGTGAAATTCACTTCAGTTGGATCCTTCCCTCCCTTGCGTAACAAACAGACTCTGTGGCAAAATAATTACCTAAATTTTGTATTTTGACTGTAAATTATGTCATTAATAAGCCGACAGTAACAAGGAGCTCCCTAGATGTAAATAGTTTTAAGTTTAGATATAGATAACACATTTTGTTCTCCAAGACAGATGAAGTAAAGCTGCCGTGGTTATACTTACATTCACTTAAATTCGTTTCATTTATTTCGATAATATGTATGATTCTGGAACACATGCATTAACCGTTTAAAAATTTGTTTAATAGTTATCATTTGTATGTTTGTTCTGATATTTACATTATTGTGAAATTATAGAATATGTTACGAAACCTAAGTAGGGTGAACAGACCCAAGATGATTTTAGTGATTCTCTGTGAAATTTTCCACTCGGCAAAGATAGGAGATAACGCAGGTGATGGAGCCGGGGGGCCAAAGGTGTGAGTCGCACGTTGTCAGGGTGACACCCAGGCCGTTCATTAGCTCCGTAAATATCTTCATCCAAGGCACTACGACAAAAAAATAAGCCTCCGAGGGAAAGAAACCAGGAAGAGAACGCAGATGGCCGTCGATAAATTCCAGTGCGTTACAGGTGTAAACGCCGCACCGGACGGCCCCTCGTTAAATTCGGATCAAAGTGAAAGTCGCCCCTTGCATCTGTCCCTGACAGTATTTCCATTTTTACAACGAGGGGAGGAAGGAAGAGGGGTTAAGGAGGGTAATTAAAAAACAATGATCCAGTACCTGTTATCTGGCGGGATCGCGGGCTAATTAACAGGTCCAAGCTGTCATTACGTTGCCTCATACAAAGTGATTGTTTATAATAGCGAGAGAATAGCCAAGGACCTGTTTGCGGCCACCAACAACGAAACTGAGGGTGGTGAGTGTTATAAATTATTGAGGAATCAACGAATCCAACTCTCCGAGAGTCAAAAGTTTCCTATTTACAGAAATGATTACCTCATTAACAAAGGGTAGAGATCTACATGGAATAGTCATTTACGTCATCTGCTGTTATTATCGGGTCAAATTTAATGTGTCGTGACGGTTGTTAATAGTTTAAATGTTAACAGACAACTAACTACTAAATTCAAGATTCCACATGCAAATTCAACCTTACAGCATTTTATGAAATCCTCATTGCGTTTTCCGCAGCTAAAGAAAAAAATGGAGCGCGAGACGCTGCCGAACACACAAAAAATCTTCAACTCTATTTCACTTTTACAACAAGTAAAACATCCTGTTTCTCTAGTCTTTAAATTACAGTGATCATTATCTCTTGCAAATATTGTGTAATACATCTTGCTTCACCACTGTAAATAAGTAGAAATAACAGCATAAAAATAAAAATATAAAAGTCTGTACAAACTTTATGCACTAACTTATACGTTAAACTAGCTAACTCCCTCGACATCGTTCACGTCGAAATAGTTCTTTTTATTTTTCCCTAAAAACGAAACAACGGGTACAGAATCTGATAAAGTTGAATCCAGTGAAAAAAGCACGATAGCATCTACTTATGATCGCTTCACGGCAAACCTTATAACTCGCAGTTTGTTTAGAACAGGTCCCGCTATCATACGTTTCAGAGCCCTTATGCAGGTTTTCTAGGGTTTTCCCTGTATCTCTTTAGGTGAAACACCGGGTAGGATCCTTAAACTATAGCCCGGGGGCCCTGGTCAACCCTTGGCTGCCTTGCTCTACCTTCTACATCCCCCCTTTTCCATTCCCTTCCTATGCTATTAAAGGGCAGTTGCCTGTTTCAGGATCACCCTCATGCAGCCTGTCAACCAAAATAAAGAGCAATTACTAAATATTAAAATTTACCTATTACGACAAATAAGACCAATTTACGTATACGTCGTATCCACGGTCCAAAAAATTTTATTATTTCTCTTTGCCAACAATGGGTTAATAACTGCGCGAGTCCTACTTCCGCAACAGATGAGTGCTTCGGAGCATAAACAGATCAAGAGTATAGGTAACCCGCATTCACTTTTGAGACTTAAATGCGCGTATAAGAAATATATATTAATACCTCCTGCAATAAACTGAAATGAAACATGCACGATTATTTAAGTTAAATCTCATTTTTCAAACCCTCATATTTTCATTGAAAGCAGTTGATCCGTTTCGGAGCCTATTCGAAACAACTATACAGACAGACAGTTCAATTTCATTTATTTGTATACGTAACGAATAAATATTGATGTTATGTGAATATTTTTTTCTCTGTGGTTATTTGTATACTCTTTAAATATATAACTTGATAAGAAAGTTACAATACAAAGTCAATGACTAGCTTTCCATTCACAGTAGCTGGGCCTCTTTCTTTTGCTATCTTTCAAAATTAACCATATCTTCAGGATCACCCTCATGTAGCCTGTTCACCCAAAAACAAAAGAATCAATGCGATAAAACGTTATAAACTCTACATTACTATAATATATATCAATTGCATATATACTTAACTTATATAAAAGGACTACCATTTATGAAGTGCACATAAGCAAATATATTTATTGTAGTCATGCGCTGTTGTTTAAAAAAGCAATCTTGTATGACGTATTACAGACGAGCGTGCAGTTGTAAACTTGTCGACGTGTTGTCAACATGATTATATTTTATTAATCTAACGAAATCCACAGTACAGAACTCAACACGACTTTTTAAAAATTTAATAAAAGATAGGTATGTATAAATATAAGTAGACTATTAACAAAATACTGTTAATGGTAATGTAAGTGAATAACTGTTTTCTAAAGTTATTGTATTATATTTAAACCATTGAAGAACAGTATACGGTCAACTGTTAACTGAAAGCTACTAATGCCAGTGGCTGCTATAAAGTTCTCTATTACTATATTTAAAGATTGGGTAAAGTGGAGTATTTTGCTACGACTTACGGGGCCAGACTCTGCAAAAAGGAGTGTCCGGGGCGGAGAAGTGACTAATTTATTGCCGAGTGTTTTCATTAATGAAACATTTTACAGGCAGTAGCTGAGTGGACAGCGAACGAGTTAATTTATACTGAATATATTATATGTTTATTAGACATCATTTGCAAGAGACAATGAATACTGCAATTTCAAGACTAGAGAAACTAGATGTTTTACTTTCCGTAAAAGTGAAGTAGGGTTCAATATTTTTGTCGTGTTCAGTTGCGTCTAATATAAATAATATTTTTATACGAATATTTTTGGGTCGTCAAAAAAGTGAAGTGGCTCTAAAAAGCAAAGTACCTGTAATTTTCCTTCAAGAAAGGAATTTTCAGTAATTGTAAAAATATAAAGTCTGCTGGAAGGACAGAAAGATATCTGCTGCCTCAATTTGGACATTAAAAGTTAACGAAAAATTATTTTACGAAAATTACGTTTATATTTTGACATTTTATCTCCCTACTGTGAATTACCCTGAGACAAAGAGCCTATGCAGTTTTGTTTTTGTTCTTTAAATATGTATCACAACAAATGGTGCATATTTTTGAATTCTCATTTTATATAATAAAATTAGTAAACATTTTCTGAAAAAATAATTCATTACAATGTACAGTTCTAAGTAAAATTAGAATCATAACTAATTGAATAAATAAGTTACAACAAACGACCAAAAGTCGGAAACGCATTTAATACAAAATCTAATAATTATAAAAAAAACTTTTCTTCCAAAGTTTATAGACGTTTTCAGTTGTTTATAATTAAAAATCTTATAACAAAAAAAAATATTACTGTAGACACGGCAGGTGAACCGCGTCTAGAAATTCGGCCATGTGGCAGTGGTACAAATTTTTTCTGTTATAAGATTTAAGATACCCACACTCATAAGCTACTGAAGAGGTTCCTAAACATGGGGATGAAACGTTTAGTTTTATAATTATTTTATTTTATATTCGATTTCTATTTCTTACTTTTTACCTGTTCATTGTAATTTAAGATGTTGCTCTAAACTTGGAATTTTAACCTTACCTTGCACGTATATTCTAGAAATTTTAAAATTTGTATGGAGCAACATCAATCTAAACGGTTCAAGCCATTCGTACAAACCAAGAAATCGCTCTCAGCTCCGTGTTGAAGTCTTAAGTCTTTTTGAAACAAGCATTCACTATTCCGGTATAAATCTATACAATAGTCTCCCGGAAGAAATAAAAGCTTTAAAGGTTCAAAAATCATTTATAAAGAGTTGTAAATCTTTGTTAATGAATGGAGCGTATTATTCACTCATAGAGTTCGTAGATAGGATGGACTAAAACAGTTTTCTGGTGTCCTGACAAATTCTTCTATTATTTTACAACTATACTCTACTAGAATTTAACTGCTGACTTATTTTCTTTTTCATGTTCGACGGGAACCTACGCACGATCTTCTGCTGCCTTCTCCGTCGACTGAAAATTGAAGATTAAATTTTATCTTTCCTTTCTTGTCAATTCTTAGTTGTAAAATTTTATATATTTCTTGTAATATTATATTTGACGTATCGTATTTCCTCAACCGAGGACTAATGGATTGAATAATAATAATGAGAACCCTCAACCATACCTTTCTGTTTCTTGCCTTATTGTGTGCTTTAAGATTTTCTTCATTCTGTGCCACCTTTTGTCTCAACAACAATTTTACTCAATTCCGTGTAAAATTAATTGTATTTCATTGGGTAAAGAATCTTCCAAAACGGTAAGCGCAAATCCGGGTCGGAGTGAAGTTGCGTTACAAATTTAAACCAACAGTATAAAGAACAGATATACTATTTTCGGTACTTTCTGCATTTCGGCCGAAGAAGTCATGGAGTGAGGTCCATGAAAGCTATTTTTGCAAGTTTGAAACCATGAATTGTATTTTTTAAAATGTAAGATATTACCTAATGTAATCCATTTTAACTTTTCGTTTAGTATGTATGAAGAAGTCTCAAATGAGAGATGAGTCATTCAAAAAAATTAAAACTGACAAAGAGGCTGTTATAACTCGTTTAATATTTATTTATATCTCAAATAAACTACTTATCGGTACTGATGGTTTTTGTTTATTTAGAAGTATTTTGACTACAATATCAATGTAATATTGATTGATATTAAATTCAAAATAAAAAAACTTAACGGCTGATCTGAGAAGGTAAATTGATATTCTTGTACACTCTCCGTCGTCTTTATCCCCAAGCATGAGATGTGATTGAGGGAGGTAGGGATATATGGGCTTTCTGCCTGACCTCATCACGCGAAGCGCGGCGCCCCATGCAAATGGTGTAACGCGTTCCATATTCACAATGCATCCTAATGCGGCCCATGAATGATGACGGTTAATTTGTCAGGGCTTGTTTGTAAAGCCTGCATTCCGATAGATAGGCCAGCCATTACGGATGCTGCGGCAGGTGAGCCCCGCCACGAATTTCGCCTCCAGTAGCACACAATCGCTCCATTTGCATTCGGGCGACGGCGGCGTAATACGGAGTAGGGCGTGAATATTAAAACTCGTCCGTACCATCTGCGTGTTGCGGCGATACGTGCCAGAATACGGCACCACCTGTCATTCATTCTCGACCATGTTCCTCTAACCACCGCTCAAGTTATACGCTCTTAGTCACACTTTAAAGTCCGTTTGCGTTTCAGTAATCAAATATACATTTGACAGTGTACGTTCCCACATAAGTGAGTAGGTCATTAATTAAGGCCAAAAACCACTTAACTTTGATTCATTCTTATTTGTGAGCATAATCTTTCAGCTAGTTCATTTCACCCAGATTTTCTCTAAAACCCATAAATATTCAAAAACTTCTGAAAATAAACGTTTGGTATGGTAATGATCCTCTTTTTCGATGTGATGTTATCTCGTTGATCAGGTTTTGGTGCAAAAAAATGTCACAAGAGGAAATAGTCCGAATTTCAAACGGACAAATTCCACTACTGAAACTGTACAAGCATACACTTAAAAGAAGTATTGAATTTATTGATTATCTTAGATTTAGATTTATTGTTGTTTCCATTAATCCACGATTGAGGAAATAGGATACGTCATACATTAAAAATTAAAAGTGAACAAAATAAAATACATAATTAAAGACAAATAAACTTAAAATAAATTAATAAAAGAAAATGTATATAGACAAAAGTCAATATAAGCACAACACGGACACACGATGTCACACACACACTGGGAAACAAACAGGCACACACTGAGGAACACGCAATGGAGTTTTAACTACTTGGAGCTCTGCGACCAGGAAACTGTCCTTCCGTAGAAGCTCCAGGCAATACATGAAACAAACAAACAAAAGAACAGAAAAACTGTACAGAAAGTTTAAAGATGTGTGATGTGTTAATTTACAAGGCAACACATTCAACACTTTTTGCAGGAACCTTGATTTAAATACTAGAAGGACGATTAAGAATATCCTGTACCGAGTAAAACGCGCCATTTAAAAGAATAGTTTTACTCTGCTTCGCGAAGCTTTTGTAGGTACTATTTTTAACCTCTGGCAGAAGGCTGTTGTATAAAATTATCCCGGTATTGTGAATACTTTTCTGGTGTAGAGCAAGGCGATGCTTATCCGACCTTAGAGCTGAACGATTTCTGGTCGCGTATTCATGAAACTCGCCATTTGTTTGAAACAAATTAGTGTTTCGCTCTACAAACTTTAATATTTCATAAATGTATACGCTTGGTAAAGTATTTGAAAACTTTTGTAGAAAGGTTTACAACTCGATCTATAATTCGTGCTAGAAAGTATTCTAATTGCACGCTTTTGCAACTTAAATATTTCATTACTACTGGAGCAGTTTCCCCAATTAGAGATGCCATAACTCATAATTGAATGATTAGAAAGATAATAATTTTGAGTAAGAATGAAATACAATACCCACAAAATTCCTTGCGTGGGTCCATGGTACCTTTGCCACTACCAATCAAAGATTGGTAACTCCAGTACCGTGTAATATAATAACAGTAATTTGATAATGCAATTTAGTATCTCCCTGGTTCAGGGACCGGTATGTGGTGAGGTAGTTACACAGAAGAATTGTAGCTGAGTAAATATCTTTCGAATTGTGCAGGGTGACCTGTCAGCAAGTTAAAGTCGTTCACCCTGTGCGCCGTTCTCGCCGCTGAGCAACGAGCGGGAAATATTCCGTTCGCCAAAAGCTCTGATTGGAGGAAACATCCTCATCAGGTGGAGGGGTTTGAACGGCTATCCCCTGTGCAGGTATCTTGGGGACATCAGAGACCGATCTACGATCAAGCGGGTCGATGGCAACTGGTGCGATACGCCAATCTGTTTAACTTTTATCTTTTTACTAAACTTTCTTTTTATTCTTCATTCGACTCTTAATCGACTGCAGTGCGGCGAAACACCAACCACTAAGCTTACGCTCATTCATTTGAACCCAAACTCTCACGTTACCGCTTTCCTATTTTCTATTCTAACTTTTCCTTTCCCCTCTAGAGTGACGGAAACATATACTACTTGGTGAACGATTTTGTTGGATTTTCACATTCCGAGCTGGAATGTGTCACATCACACCACGTTTCAACCCTTAATTGGGGAGCTCATCTGGTGTTTAAACAATAAATTACAAAGAAAATGCTTACAATATAATAGCTATTATACAATTACTCATAAAATAAGTAATTTTATGAGCAATTGTATTATTATATTATATTGTAAATGTTTCCTTTGTATTAATATTGTTAAAAAACCAGATGAGATCCCCAACTTAGGGATTGATTAATCCTTCTATTTGTGTCTGTAATTTTTATTTCAATTTGATTTACTCCTTTTAATTTTCTAAAAAAATACACGTTAAGTAAAATATTGCTATAAGAAGTCTATATATTTTTTGTATCACAACGGATTGCGAACAGACGTCAAGGGATTTTTAATTATCGTGAGGAGGGGGTGTCAAAGTTTGAATAATCAAAATCGGCCAATATTTCCATCAAATTATATAATTCTTGGATGAATTAATTTGACAGTGTGTCCGATACTGCTAGCGTATAATTTCAAACCCATCAATAATCGAAGGAGATTATTCGTAGGGCTGGGGGTGAAGGGGGACAGTATAAAAATAACGAAAACAGTCGATATCGGGCTCTGAAACTGTGTTATGTGAGCCACTGACTACAATTTTGACATAAAATATGAATTTAACTTATAGTTCACCCGCTAATATGGGTTGGATGGGGGTGAAACCGACTTCCGCATAATATTTTTAACGGATGTAATAATCTCGACTAGATTTTAAATACGTGTTCTCGGCGACTCGGAAATCAACACTGTTGGCGTAAGACACGGCGAGGATGCTGGAAAATAAATTTTTTAATATATTCATAAAAGCTTTTATTTCCATCTAATATATATTTTTATGAGTCAATTAATTGGACAGTGTTTTCATTTAAATTTTTTGCGTATAATTTCAACCCCATCTAGCGTCGAAGTGGAGTATTCATAGGAGCGGGGGTGTAGGGGGCGTCATATAAAAATAAAACAGTCAAGTTTTATTTCTAAATCGGTGCTATGCGAGCCTTTGAGTTTGATTCATACATTTAGCATGCGATTTAAATTGCAGTTCATCCCCTAAAAGGGAGGTTGGATGGGGTGAAACACATTTCTGTTAAAGTTTAATGTTAGTGATTATCAGGGGTTAAATTAAATTCTGTTACAATTGGAACTATTTGAATCTAACTTAGTTTATATGTCACTTAGGTCCAGTTTGAACACTTGATGGGTGAAATAACCCCTAGCTCCTTCAGGGGTGTGGCTTGGGAGCATCTCTTACTGTCTTATGGTGCCGAAGCTAATTTTACTGTATTAAAATACTAGACTTAATTTCGCCTTTCTTAAGAAACAGTGTGTTTTTACTCTATTTGGTTACCGGAAATAATTGTGGAACTCTTAAATTACTGGTGGCAATATTTATTTCTCTAATGTACCGGGAAACTAAATTTTTTGTTGATTCTACAAAATACCACCGTACTGAACCTTCAATTCTGTTTGATGAAAACGTTTTCCAAGCAGGTGTTTCTCGACATAATAAAATAAAAAAGTGTAAACTTTTAACTAAACTAAGGATTTGAAACATTTCATATTGACTTTTTACTAGATACTGAAGAACAAGATTTTAGATATCCGACGTTGCGTTATCGTGGTGCAGTATCCTCCCTGTGGCTTTTCGCTACGAACAAGGCATTGGAGAATACTACATCTGTAAAGAATACTGCAGTTGCCGCACTATTCCACGAAATAGTCGATTTCTCGGCTGAAGCCATATATCTTGCATTTTGGATGTTGGCAGTAATGGATTCAAAAAAAATTCTTTTTGTTAAACTAAGCAAGAAAGAAAAGGTTTCAGCTTGCTGACCCGAAATAAATTACTCTTATTAAGTCATATACAGAATCTATAACGTAAAATATCATTAATTTGCATAATAAATTATGGAATAATTAAAATTAATCTTTATTGAACTGAGAAAGAGTGGGTTCATAAACGTTTGGAAAACGAAGAAAAAGCTCTAGTAGTATGATATGTTTATGAAAATTACCGCTTATCAATACTCTTATATTATATTCTATTCCTCAGTGGTTTCGATTTTGCTTGAAATGTTGTAATTTAAAAGTATTTTAAGAATTAGAGCCCCGTTTGTTCACAGACATATTTTAAGTGGTTTCTTTTCCAGTTATTCATCACAATTCTGACGAGTTTCTACTTCGGCGTATAACTGTTCATAAAATATCGAAACACAACATTAGGATTTTAATAGAAAACTCGGACTCTTTACGAAAAGAATGAAAGATAAATGGAAACTAATAAATGGTAAAAAATTATTTGCACCAGATTAAGGCACACAGATCCAATGTCAATCTTCCACCAGGACATATTATCCGTGATTATAAAACATATATCTTAGAATCTAACCATACTATTGACTAGGATAATTTCCAAATATTAGACAATAACAGGAATTACAAATAACGTTCAGTTTCCGAAATGTTTCACATTAAAAGCAACACCAAAACCACTGAATGTAAAAACTGACACAGATTTGTTTTGTATTTTAATGCATGAAATATAATGTTTCAAATGTATACAGATTATTTTTGTTAAGTTAAATTTTAATGTTTTTTCTGATCTTTAATTATACTATCCTTTGGCTGCTCTTTTATATATTTGTAATGAAATAATTTCGTGTATTTTTAACTTCAGTTCAACCTTACGAGGGTCCAGATCAGGGCATGTAGTTATATTAAATTATTATTGATTTTATTTTATTAATTTTTTTCTGTCTGTGGCCTCATTTAAACATTGATATTTAAATATATTGTTGGCGTCGGGTGCTAATAAAGATTGGGAACCACTGGGACAACTAAAGTAGATCGAGGGTAAAAAGCATTAGATAGCTATTAAAGGAAATATACTGTAATGACCAGATACAGCTGCTCGGGCGTTGGCGACGGAATCAAAACAAGGGAGACAGCGGTTGACAATTGGGCTATAAAAGCTAGACTCGGCGTCTCGGCTCGGGAGTTTCCTAATGTCTGAGTATTTGGCGACCGGGTGCCGTGTGGTGTGTTCCCCAAATGTTACCATGGATATTATTGGAGGAAATCCATCCCTGCCATCTTGGTGAAAGATGTCGCAGAAGTGGGGAAGAAGTTTTAAAGAGGCAGGCGGACACATTTTTGGTTTCAAATTGGTGGTAGACAATGGAATGAACAGATTGTTGGAGAGATGTTGAGATTGTGGTGATTGATTGGTGATCAGATTGGTGGAAAGACAGATTGTTAGAAAGTGAATTAGAGAGATTGGTGGTCGAGAGCGGTGAGATGGAACTTTGAGAAATATTTTCGAGGAGATTGTTGGAGAGCAGTAACGATCTGGAGAAGGACGTGGAAGGCGCTGGAACCTGCACTTAGACGATTAGGTAAACTACTGCATCTGTAACTCTTTGTAATTTTCTGTTTGCTGCCAGATCCGAGTGGTATAGCGTAATAAAATATCTGTTCTAAAGTGCGACCCTGAGATGAGTCTTAAAATTGTTAGCGTTTAAGTAATTAATATAAATCATTTTTAAATATATGTGTAGTTATTATTGAAAATAAGTGACGGCGTAATTATTGAAACTATTAAAAATTTGTAATTATTATTGTAAATATAAGTATTGTTTTGTTAAAGTAATTTTTTTATTCATATTATCATAAAATATTTCCATTTATATAATTAATCATTTATATTCCCCATAATATTCATTATAATACATTTTACTTAGACAGAAGGAGCTTCTATGCCAGTATTTACATTCGGTACTAATTTTAGTAAGATATATAGTACTTATGAATTGTTTAATCAGTTAACCAATAGAACTTTCAATTTCATGTCCTGTTGAACTTGGCTGAACGGCAGAGCAGCAAAACCTCTAATCATAAAATGGTTTGCAGTCAGTTTCTAAGAATAGTTTTCCTGAATATAATTTTGTTGCACTAATCGTTTTGTTATTCTTGGGACTGTCTAAGTGGACACTTCGCAGATAGTGAAGGTTACGATAGTATTCACAGACGTCATGCAGAGCTGAAGAGCTGTAAGCCTTTCTAATGACGTTAACGGTGGTTAATTTCTATTATGCTGGAACATATGCTTAATTACGAGTGAAAGGACCCGCTCCGGAGCTTAACAAGTGCTAATTCCATATCTGTATACAAGGTGTTACGTTCTGACGCTTTGTAATGTAAGGTGTTGTTGCTGCCAGCGGTAACAGGAAGAAAAAAAAACTAGCCTCGGCATTCATTAAAGGGAGCTCAGACGCATAATTGTGCAAGGTAGTAGCCCCACCTGGGGGAAAGTGGCGCTTAGATGAGCCACACACTGCACCACGGACAAAAGGACGCTAAAAAATGACACGAAAGGAAAGTTATGATTAAATCTGTTTTTTATGACTACCCTAGGCAATTGTTTGCTTCAGTCTTAGTCTTTCAGTATAACTTTATTTCTTATTTAGTATTTTAATAACATGTAGGTCATTGTCTACTTGTTAGTGTCATTGCCTCGCGTCACAGAAGTCCCGCGTTCGATTCCTGGCATGGGTCTGGTTGTGTATTTTTTTAAGTTCCCAAAGTGAGAAAAACCACCAAATAAGGAAAGAAGTTCCCCAAATGGCAGTAAATCACTAAATAATAATGCAAATCTAAACCTAAATAATATTAAAAATAATAAAAAAAGATCTTGCAGGCTGTTCTATAAGAGTGAGTATCTAGATTTTCTAGTTCATAAACCCTTGGAGAACACTGTCTGATATTCCTCTAGGTATAGAGGATGTAATCGATTCTGTTTATCATGCATTGATTTGTGGAGAAAACGTGAGGCTATAATAAAAATGGGAAATATAGATAGCATAAATAAAGTTCCTATCGGTGCACAAAACCAATCCAGAGCGTCTTTTTTTCTCCATTTTCTTCCACTATTTTTTGGAATCATCTTTAGTTTATTCCAATAATTAAATGTGGAATCCAAATAATTATCCTATAAATGTGATCGCATGCATATAAATCTAACTCAAACAATAACATTTTAAAGTTAAGCCTTTCCGAACGGAAAACTGAAAATCTAGCTTCGCGTGACAGTTAAACTAAGTGTGTACAAATATATTGCAATCTTGAGTATTTGTTTCCTTGAAATACATTAAATACAGTACCATTAATCCTTGTACTGAATAGATATTAAATAAATAAGAGAACGTTATGGTTTTAAAAGTATACTGCAACGAGAATAAAGAACTGTTTTATATAGCATAATAATAAAGCAACGTTTATTATGTTCACACAATAAATACACTTATATTTATAAACAACTCAATTGAGGCAACAAAGTAGCATTGAATTACTAGTTAATGATTTGAATGGAAATTATTGTAATGCCCTAAAACTCTAATGAAGCCCGTTTCCAAAATATCGTGGCCTTGTGTCTAATTCAAATTTGTTCAACAGTCTTTTGGTAACAAATACTCATCACCATGGTTTTATACCAACTTCATTGTTTTGCATACTGTTGAAGATGCGTCGACAGTGAAAACAGACAGGGAAATTAGTTTCCTTAACACAGTGACGTAAACGAATCACGACCGAACGACAGATCGAACGAATGTGATTACTTTTCAAACAACACAAATTGCAAAATAAATAAATAAATACTACACATAATTTCTATGTTTATAATGATTCCCGATACGTATTTATTTATTTACTTCAATAGGCCTATTTATGAAGACAAGAAATTAAATGGAAGAGTATGTTTCTGTTAAATCCAATAAATACATTAAATAACCGACCTTATTGAGGTACGAAATATATTATATTGAAACTTGTTGCAACATAATTGATTCATTTTATTTAATTACCATTGTTTGATATTACTTTTAAAGAAATTCTATCTTTCTTAATAGCTTTATCTAATACATTACGGGCAAGGAATGTTTGTTTGACTTCCTCGGCTATGATTCCACGAATTCCTAAGATGTTTCTCACCAACACTGCGGGGATATTACTGCATAATAGCATACATAAATTAATTTAATTAATGTAATAAATTAACAAAATTCGTCCGTTTTCCTCAAAAGTCAGAAAATATATTTATTTAGATTCTCATCAACTACGATTATTATTATCAACTTCCATAGGGACACTGGATTTATTGTTAACTGTAATAGTTTGACAGCATGAAAACACACACACAACATTCATGCCCTTGCCAGGATTCAAACCCAGGACTTCTGGGACACGAGGCAGTGGCGATAACTAATACAACACAGAAGTCGGTACACATTTATTTTGTTTCACTAACTTTTTGGGGAGTAACAGGCTACATGAGGGCGAACCTGAAGCAGGCTACTCCTCCTGAATAGCATAGGAAGGAAATTGAAAAGGGGGAATGCGGAAGGCAGAGCAAGGTAGCCAAGGGTTAACTAGGGCCCCCGGGCTATAGTTTAAGGTTTCTACCCGGTGTTTCACCTAAAGAGATGCAGGGAAAAACCCTAGAAAACATGCATCAGGTAGGCCGGGTATTGGGTACTATTCTCACGCCCTTCCGAATGACGGGAGACGAGTTTGCTGTGGGGTCACAGCATTCCCTTCTCCATGTCTCCACTAGTTTCAGGAGGCAGTTGGCCTACTGATCCAATGGGATCAGCGGACAACTCTTGCCATATGCCCAAAGTCTTTGACCCCAGAACATATACCTCCTAAAATAGGTGAAGGTGTCTCGAGATGTGAGAACTTTGATAAAAAATACCCAGAGAGAATACAAGGCATTCCCGACATAATCAGGTGAGCCTCGCAGTCACTTTGGGGGTAAACGCCTGCGAGAAAACTCCCGCAGCGCCCATGAAATCCCGGGCTATAGTTTAAGGATTCTTCTCTGTGAATCACCTAAAAGAGATGCAGAGAAAACCTGCATCAGTACGTCGGGCTTTTGAGAACTATTCTTACGCACTTCCGAATGACGGGAGAGTCGCAGCATTCTCTTTTCAGTGTCTGTACCAGATCCAACTCATTAGATTACCTACACTTTTTTAAATTATATACCACACCGTCTAGAAGTTATTGACAATAATCTAACATTTCATTCGTCTTACAAATACGGCAATAATTTAATATTAGACACATATTCGCTCGATAATATATATACAAAATATGTATGTAATAAAGATACTTCATTACCAGATTAAATTTTATCCAACAAAGACTTATAATATTGCGCGCTAATTAATTAAAAATTTTAATTCTCAAGCATCACGTGACACGTCATCAACCAAGTTCTGAGTGTCCTATTGAAACTATCCTAATTACACTTCTCGAACCGTTATTTTCTATTGCGCAAATAAATAAGTCAATATTTAAATGATTCATAAAAATCTTATTTTCAAATTGATAACGCATTTGAGAGCATAAATATCTTCATATTACTTTCCCGTTACTGTTGTATGATTTGAACTACTTTTAAAGTGAATAAACAATTCTTGGGCTTTCCACCCGGGTTAAATGGAGTTTAAGCCTCGAGTCTGCCATCTAAACGTCGTGGCTTAAACTCCATTTAACCCGGGTGGAAACCCAAGAATTCTTTATTCAGAATATACACCGGGAAAACCTTCGATCCGTATTTATTTAGATAGAACAATTCAATTAATTAATGACAATAAAAAAGTAATATATATCTAATAAATAATTAAAAAAGGGGATGTATGTATATTCTTCACATATATTTCAACGCGTGAAGAAATTGCAACAAAAGTTGGTCCATATATTCTTAGAAACTAGAGGAGAACACTGGGGTTAGTAGGGAGAGGGGGAGAGGGGGTGAGACCCTTATCACAAACGCGTAAGGAATACTTATTAAAAATATATGCCAATGCGCAAGTATCTGCAATACTTGATATGTTCTGAAACAAAGATTTATTAAAACGAGTAATTTTATGTATTTTCGTTTTATTTATAACTGCCCGTTAAAAACATGACATATTACATCCACATTAAAACTTAATTTTTAAACATCGTTACACAGCCATAAGCTTGATGGGTCTATAGTAAAGACACAAGCATATAATAAACCAAATTAACTAGCTACACAGATGATTATGATAAAAGTTTATCAAAAGCTTCTGTTTTAACAGGACATATTTTAATGGAACTAACACGAAAATTAAATTTTAATTTTACTTTACGAAAGGATTTTATTGTTTTATTCTATTGTTATACAAAATTCAGTCAATTGATGTGAATGAAGAAACACATTACATATTTTATGGAACCATGACAATTCGAGTTTTGTTCTATTATATCATTCAATCTAAACCACAGGAAATATCAAAGTTTGATAAAAACCATTATAATTTAGTTGACTTGTTGTCAATTGCAAAGACTGACGGAATAATTTCAAGTGAGACTCTTGAGAATGTTTCAATTTTGTGTATTTAATAATATGTAAATGCGACAAAATTCAATCTTTATAATTTAAAAGACTTGATTGACGATGTGCTAAGTTTCACGAAATAATTACAAATGATAATTTCAATTTATTGACTTTACACATAATTAATATAAGTTAGCTGATTTAGTTATTTTTTATAGTAGCCCATAATTCATACTTAAATATTTAAATATAAGCGTGCGCAGGCTTTAAATTAATTTACGCGGCGCTAAATTTGGTGGTCTACAGAAACTCATTTTGATTGGACGATTTGTGATTGACGTGGCAAGATTGAGGTATTTAGTAGGTAACGGCGTTGTTACCGGACGTTTTTGTTACACCACGAAGGTTACAGAATGTTTTTTTCTACAGGCATCGGCAGTCATTTTCACAGCGTGTATTCTTGACTCTTTTGTGTTTCAGAGAATATTTAACTCCATTAATGTACCGGCGATATTTTCACTCTCGCAATGCACCGGGATGTTTAAGACTCTTTTAAGGTAACCTGCTTATTTAATGTATCAGGACTCGATTAATGTTGAGTGAGCCGTCGTGATGGTTTGGTGAAATAAAGATTTCGTCGGGAGAGGTAGGTAAGTATTAAAAAAGAAAGTCGCCTTGATAAAATGTATTTCGACAAATAGTCTAGAGTCGAATTAAATTCAGTGACGGACTAATACGAAATATGTATCGGGGCATATATAAGTCACGCTTCGCTTGACCATAAAAACATGTAATTTAGACACTGTGTAATAATGGAATGGTGTTGAGGTTTGTTTATTTATTTATTATTTAATATAACTTCACAGTTGGGCGAAAATTCTAAAGTATTTAGGGGAGATAGGTTTATTAATAATGTCATTTTTTAATATTGAAAAATTATAATTTGAATGAAAATATATAATGACAAATGAATTTAAAATCCAATAGAGCAAAATTTAATGAAACGAAATTAGTACAATCCAAATTGTGGTGTTACTCTTGTTTAACAACGAATTGTTAAATAAAAAAGTATAATTAATTTTAATGTAATAAATTTAAATATGATAATAAGATCGAAACTATGGTAATACAATATAAAATTATTTACAAAAGAATAATATAACTCAAACTAAAGTTAAAAAAAATACGAAAAAAATGAATTTGGCTATGTCGGTAAAGGAAAAATAATCTATGCAGCTCCTAAAACGTCTTCTCTCGGGAACGCGGGTGAATAACGATATTAATGAAATATAAACAACCGCGCTTCAAACGAGAATGGTTTTCAAGGAAAAACCGGGTAAAAAATGCCGTTACCGAATGTTAACGCCTGATGACGTCGTTCTTCGTTCCTATTCGTACGCTAGCTGCTCCTCTTCTGTATCACGTCTTCTTTCCTTCAGGTTGAATCCGCCTCAAATGGTATCTTTTTATTTTCTGTTCTCGAAACGTGCAGAAACTAATTTTATAAATGTTGCTTGTTCTGCCTCTGCTTCCTCTCTGCGCCTCTCTCAGGCAGACTCAGGCACCAACTGTTCAACAATAATCCCAGGCAGACTCTACTCCATCTGCTCAACAATACACTCCAGACAATAATGTGCCGTAATCGGCGAGGTTTCTCCTCGACGTGACCTTGACCATCCTCGCTTTCGTCCTGCTGTACGTGACGTTTTCTATGCTAAATATATTTGGTAATGTGAACTCTTTAAAATTAAAGCCAACGATATCGCTCAGGACTGTAGCTGCATTCTCTGGCGGCGTACTACTTCGGTATGCTTCGGAGTCACCGGCTAATTCAATTCTCGACGATAACATCTGATATTCTGGTTGCCTGAATGACACCTTGGGCCAAAATAGTGGAAACTGTTACTACAATATCTACATCTCCTGAGAGCCCCAACCCGCTCTCAACAGCCTCAAAATATCCCTCCATGTAACTTCGTAGATGCCCAAAAAAACTTTTCATTTCCTGCAAACTCCAATAGCACCCATTGGCTGTTATTTGAACAATAGCAGCCAAAAAGAAAATTTTCAACCCCAAATGTGGATGGATTCCTTCACAAACGTTATGTATTAGTTTTACACCTAGTGACAGTTTGTAATTTGCTACCCGTTACTTTCAGCTTGACAGGACAAAATTTTTCTCAAATTGGGGACGGGTGCATCTTATTGTTCGTGAAAGTTCCTTTATGCTATTGCGCGAAAAGAATGTTGTAAGCGCTGTCCACACACACAAAATGTTTCTCAGCCCTCTAGACTTTCACTTCACGTACATTTAATGTATTACAATTGAATATCGAACACTCGATTTTATCAGACTGAGTTTGTGGAAGCCAATGAATACCTAGTAATATGTTCATGATGGTCAAATTACAATTTCTTTGCAGCTAATTCTTTAATCACTTCGTGCTTTCTCAATGAAAATGTTACGGATAATACTGCAAGCTGTAGAAACAATTGACTACTAGTCCTTGAAGACAGCAAATGATTTAAGCAACATTTTCACTAATGAAATCCGAAACATTTGATACTTTGATAATAGAATCCGTGTGTTTCTGGCGGACCGAAGCAAGTCCTCATCATGGTCGTAAATTCGGCTTTCGCTCCTAAATAGGCGCGAAGGTAATCCGCTTTATCAAAGCGCAGCCGTATCAACTTCATTTTGAAACCAGCCTCAGGCGGCGACTGGGAATAAAGACTCTTTTATTACTCGGAACTGACATGAGCAGCAGCCTTTAGAGCCGCAGAAGTCTTCCATCAAAATAATAACCGATGGGAGCTTAAATTACCGTATTTACGCTTTCGGGCGCGTAATATGAACACATTCTTCTTACATATTCATATTTATTGCGGTACTAAATAGATTTCACACATACAAATTCCTTATCCTTACATACGCAAGATCTCTGCCACAGAGTGTCCAATCTGCAATAATTCTTGTCACATCATAATTAACACTGAATTTACCTCATATGACCATTTCTGCGATCAGAATCCTTTTTGAACTATGTTCACTGTTATACTTTTCATATACTCACAACGTTACAATAACTTAGATTCAAGCATACCACTCATAAATCCAACGATTTTAATAAACATTTTCAGCCTTTGAGCAATATATTGTGAAAACTAATAAAATTAACTATATATATAGGGAAGTCGGAGAGGAATGGGACCCTAACAATTTTTGTAAAATTATGGAAAAAGAAAAATCACTTCATAAAAGTATAAAACATTAATTAGTCTATTCTATTACTTTCTTAATCTAATATCAATATAACTTAAAACAACAAATGTAGGTTTTAGATGAATTTTTAAAAAGAAACAAATTTCCCTTTCTCGCCCAACCCTCCCCTCGTGGGAGAACGGTATAGGATTTTTTGAAATTTCAATTAATGCAATAAAATGTTATTTAAGTTAAGAAATATTTTAACACTTTTTGTGTTTTCTTTCTTATATTTATTTTGCGTAATATTCAATAAGTACATAATAATATTAGAAAAAGAAAGGCAAGAAATAATTACATTGAAGGTTTCGAAACTTGAATTAAAATGTTTTTGACGTTTTATTCAGTCCTTAGACTGGTCTATTACAACCCACCATGCTAACCTATCATTTACAAGCCTTTTCATCTCCACATAACAACCAAATCCCACCTCCTCCCTCATATACTTGCCGTATTCTATCCTCTGCCTCCCTCTTCCGTTCTTTCCCCAAACACGGCCCTCTAATTCTAATTTCACAAGACCTACATGTCTCAAAATGTAGCCTATTAATCTCTACTTTCTCTTGGTAAAAGTCATCCATATTGTTCTCTCTTTTCTTATTCTTCTTAGAACTTCCCGGTTAGTTACCCTATCCACACATCCGATTTTTAGTATTCTTCTATAGCACCACATTTCAAAAGCTTCTATTATTTTCCTGTATACAGTTCCTGTCGTCCACGTTTCGTACTTATATAACGCCACACTCCATTCGTGTGTGACGTTATAAAATATCACGACAGAAAAATTGTCCCTAATAGCAATGCACATATAATATCCATTTGCTCATCCATGTCCTGGATTTTTCTCCTCGACATTATCCAGCCATCTCGTCGTTGTTCTACCCTTAAGTATCTTTCCTCCAGGCTTCCTTATATAAACTTTCATGACTGTCCTACCTTATTGTTTATGCTTCCTCAAACTTCTGATTTTTAATATCAGCCACTATATCTGGATTGTTATATAGTATTTTTAATTCTTATTATTTCTCAACTTCCATTGTCCATATACATTTAGAGGACCATATATTTCCTCGGTATCTTTCTTTCCCATCATCTTAGTAGTTCCTCGTCGGTCACAGCTAGAGTCCATGTTTCTTATCCATACGTCACCAAAGGCTTTACTTTTCAGAGTTCTGCTAAGATTGCATGACCTAAGTACATATAACAATGAGAAATAACTGTTATTACCGACCAGCAGCCAGTCCTACTTCAATTTCTACCATTAATATTGTTATATGCTGCACTAATTTTGATAAATACCAGAGTAGTTAAATGAAGGACAAGCCGAGACATCTAGGCCATGTTTGATACAAGCATGCACCGGGGTCGCACACCTTAGACATATGAGAAAGATACTTATCCACTGATCCCATGACAGTAAAAAGAAGTTTTACGCGTGTGAGCACCGGAGTAGCAGACTGTAGGCAAATGACAGAAATTCCACCTCCAGTTATCGGGAGGGCGTTGGAGAAGTACATAAGTTAACTCTTCTTCCTTATTCATCATCTCCGTTGCACGTCTTCTGAAGTGGGAAAGTGGCTAAAAGTAGATTACATCCATTTCGCTTAGAAAAATTATTTTGATTAATAAAAATATCCAATGAGATATTTATTTCATTGAAGCTATGACAAATGCCAATTATTTCATTTAAAAACGTTGTATCATTAAAATTAGATGTATTTCAAATAATTTGAATCAGCACAATGAAGTTTTTCAATATTTACGCCTACACGAATATGGTATGAAGCCCGGTGTGGTAGTTGAGAAAAATAAAACATTACATAAAGGTCTTTAAATATCTCTATTAGTATTTTACCTATTATACCTATGTAGCGTAGTGCCTGTAGTCAATATGGCGAGCGAAGATCCTTATTCAATAATATTGGACCATTCAAAAAAATTATCAAGAACGGTTTATATTTAGACAAAAAGAAATCAAAATAAACCATATGCTTTTGATGTCACTCTGAAACTGTTTAGAAAGGTATGGCATATTCCATTTGATATTTACAGAGATAATCATGTCATTAACAAATGTTAATGATTAAACATTTTCTGTCAAGTGAGTTCCATTGATCTATTGATCTTTATCCACTAACTCCATTCCTTTCATAGTCTTGAAGACATGAGGCGCTGAGCTGACAGTGTCTTTGTTCTTGTACGCGATTACATATTTCATTTCGTCAATAATTCATGAAGACTTTCCAAGAATTTTTCTAAGCATTTGTATCATCGCTCATCATTCTACTTTGATGCGACCAGTTGGAATGACCTCTAAATTAAATAATACATTCTTCGAATACTCTTCGATTTACTTTGGCAATTAAACAAATTTTGGGTAAACGAACTATGCGATGTGAGGCAAAAATTACCATTAACAACATATAAACAGTTGTCAAAAGTAAAATACCGGTGCATATTCTAAAACAGATTTTTAAAGAGTTTCTGTATGGTGCAGTGGAGCATTAAGGGACGGAAGGAGAGAAAAGGCAAATATTCCCTTCCCTCCCCAATGTAAGCAAATATAATTTTTCACAAATTAATGCATTTTGTGAGACAATTGATATTGTTGTTTTTGTTGTGGTCTTCAGTCCTAAGACTGGTCTAATGCAATCCTCCATGCTAACCTATTTTGCGCAGGAATTTTCATTTCCACATAACTAGAACATCCCACATCCTCCCTAATCAGCTTAGCGTTTTCCATCCTGGGCCGCCCTCTTCTGTTCTCACCCCACACACTACCCTCTAATGCTAATTTTACAATTTTACACGTGGCCTTCTCTTGGTCTTCGTCGCTCTTCCCCTATTCTGTTTTGAACTTCCTCGTTTGTGATTCTATCCACCCATCTGATTTTCAGCTTTCTATTATAACACATGGTTTCTATTCCTTTCCTTATCGCAACTCCTATCGTCCACGTTTCACATCCATATAACGCCACGCTCCATACGAATATTTTTAGCAACGATTTCCTAATATTCACACTTATATTACTCGTAAGTAAATACCTTTTTTACGCAAAGGCTTCCTAACCTACGCAACCTTACTCTTTATGTCTACTCTACTTCTACTATCCCTAGTTATTACCCTTCCCAAATAGCAGAATTCCTTAACTTCTGTCAAAATATCTCTTCCCAAGCCTTTGTTATTCCACTGTTTCCCAAACTACACTCCATTACCTACGTTTTCCCTCTATTTATCCTCATATTGAACTCTTTCTCCAGGACTACGTTCATGCCATTTATTATGGTTTCCAAGTCTTCTTCTGACTCCCCTAATACCACAATATCGTCGGCAAAGCGTAAGGTTTTTATTTCTTCTCATTGCAGTAAGATTCCTTTTCCATATTCCGTTTTAACATTCTTCATCGCTTGTTCTATGTATAAGTTAAACAGCATGGACCAAGACTGTATCCTTGTCTTACTCCTTTCTTGATTTCTGTTCTTTTCTTGATCTTCTGTTCTACTTACTGCTTACTGCCTTCTGTAGAGGTTATGTATAAGCCATCTTTCTGGATATATTATTCCTGTGCTCTTTAAAATAGTTAATGGTGTGTTCCAGTTTATATTGTCAAAGCCGTTTTTGAATCCGCAAATACCATGAACGTAGGCCGGTTTTTTCTTATCCTGTCTTCTAAAATTAGACGTAAAGTCAATATTACAATCTTCCTAAAACCAAATTGATCTTCTCCTAACTCGCATTCTATTTGACTTTCCATTCTCCTATATACTATTTTCATTAATATTTTGCATGCATGGGATTCTAAAATAATTGTCCCGTGCTGTTCGCATCTATCAGCCCCAGTTTTCTTCGATATGGGTATAATTATCTATTAACTAATATCTTCTGGTATTCTTCCTGTTTCGTAGATTACGCAAACTGTCCTGAACAGCCATGATATGGCTTCTTCGTCCAAGGATAAAATCTGCTAGAATATTATCAATTCTTTATTCTTCCTCTGCGGCACTTGTGGGCATATAAACTTGAATGATTATTATTGGCTGCTGTTTTGTTTCTAACATTATTGTAATTAGCCTTTCATTATATTGTGTATAATAACTTGTTCGTTTCGCCAGCCTTTTATTCATTCCCTGCATTTCGTCTATTCGCTTTTGTGCTAATCACCGTATATTGATCTGAATAAAAATCTTGCACTTCCTGTCATTTAACTTCACTAATTCCTAATATATCTACCTTAAACCTTTCATTTCCCTTTTGAAATTTTCAAATCTTTCAGCACGGTTTAAACGTCTGACATTCAAAGCTCCGATTCGTAGAACGTCACTCTTTGTCTTTCCCACAAGGAGATCGGAATGGGAATATTTTCTCCGGAATATTTTACGCGAAAGGCTGCCATCATATTGTTATGCATGTACGCTAGAAATGAAAGACACGGCCTTGCGTCAGTAACAGAACCATTAAAGCTGTTCCAGCCATGCTTGTGTTTGTCCAACACTATCCACGTGCCACAAGACGATAATAGAGAGGCCTGTTGCCCCTCACCATGTTAGTTTTGGTCCGCCCCGAAAAATCAGGTACCACTCATATCTGAGTCGTAGTCCTCACTTCGCAACCTGGGGAGACGTCCGATGAGGGACTAGCATCCCCATACGGTTATTCTTTCATACATACCAACATAAGCACATATGGACACATACATACGCATATACACCTACGTCCACCTCATAACAATCCAAAATGATGCGGACTAAGGTGGTCCCGAAGAAGAATTCCTCTTTCCTCGTTAACTGCAATACAATCTGTTTAACAGTTACGGCCTAAAAACATTTATTTAATATATTAAAACGGTTTTACTTCTAGTAAACCTATTATTATTCTTAAATCTCAAATTTTACCTTAGTTATATCGCCTAAGTTAAGCATAGAATATTTTACATTTATTTTAAACACAATAAGATAACTGTTGTATAATTTTTTACTAACGTATGTCACATTAAAGCCTCTAGCATCAAATAAAATTGCTACTTGTTCTAATATTATTATTGAAAATCAATGCCTGACAAAGGTCTTATTGTCGTAACAATACTCCTTTGTGTTTGCCGCCCGATTTTCTTCATTTATTACGGCCTATAAAAGTTAATTTATTTAAATCCACAATTAACAGATTCGAATTGATATTCTACTTAAATTTCCAATTATTACAGTTCGTTTGCTATCAATCATGTTCGTTACGAATACGGTAGTCTCGTAATAGAGAGGAAATTAAAATTGCTATAAATGATCATTACTAATTGTTTGCTTACATGTAGAACCAGACTGTAAACATATTTGCACTATAAATATAATTTATATTATTAAAAGGAAACTAACAACTTTCATGATGAATCTGCTTTTTCATTATTAGACCTAACTGAAAATTAAGGTATTAAAGTAAGTATGTCAATCAATTTATGTTTTGTTGTGGATTATCAGTCCTAAGACTTGTCTGATTCAACCCTCCTATCCTCCGCAAGCCTTTTCATTTCTGCATGGGTACCACAATTAACAACTTCCTTAAGCTACTTACCGTATTCCATCCTTCCGTTTTTACCCCACACACTTCCCTCTAATGCTAATTTTACGAGACCCAAAGCGTGGCCTATTAATCTATTTTAATTTATATATAGAGTATCGTTTATAAAATACAAAAATTTATTAAATGAACTGTACAATACCATAATATATCGATCGTTGTTTTATTGATACCTTTCCTAAATTATAGGTACATGGACAAGCTTTTGGTACTTAATCCATTAAATTTATAAATCAGTCACTCACGCAGCCAAAGAACTGCCCTTTCAGAGCAACATTTTATTTTTATTATTTTTTATTGTGGGATAAAAAATTGTTGTTCTTATGGAATTGTGTGAACATTCTAATTACGTAATATTAATTGATACTACATATTTAAAAAATGTATTATTAAGTACGTAATACAAAGTCGCAGATATAAAATAAAATTTAGTGAAATGATTTCAAGGTGGATTAATTATTATACTAATAAAATGTCAATTTTACAATAATAAAATCCGCCTCCCCACCCAAGAAGGTATTTCTCTGCATTTGCTTCTGGCATGATCTCATATACTCGTACCTCTAGCAAAGTAGTATATCATTCATTTACCCAGTTAAATCATTAAATTCTATGCGATTTTATTTCTTTGACACACACATTTATAGTGTTTATAAGTATTTATAAGAGTTGTGCGCTGGTCCTATTTGAACAGTATTGCAGCTGTCTCGGATGTACGGAGAAGAGAATGCTGCGTCCCTAAAGGAAATTCCTCTCCCGTCATTCGGAAGGGTCTGAGGCATGTACCCAAGACCCCAAGCTAACTAATGAATCTTTTCCACGGTTTGCCCCGAAACACTTTTAGCTACCCCTACCGCAACCCCCGTTTCAAATTCCCTTCCAATTCTCCTAAAGTGGAGTTGACATTCACAGAATTACCCTTAAGCAGTCTAAAAATACTACCTGCCCTTTATCGGATCTTTCACCCTTAAGTAGCCTAAAAATACTGCCTAATTTAAAGGGAGGTTTCAATGGGAACTGCGTAATTAAATCCTCGTTATTTAATATTTCTTTCAGCCTCGATAAATAAATAATTCCTTATAATTATATAAGTAAATTGGATTTTAATGCAAATAAATATATTTGTTTGCAAATAAATGATTTTTTTAAAGCCCGTACCACAATGTTTCTGAAACTAAATATTCGTCGCACATTCCAAATAAGGAGAGATAAATTTCATATCTCTTTTTTTGGTTTTGAATATTTCCATGTGAAAGCGAATAAGCTTTCATTGGTACTAAAATCTTCCAGTTTTGCGACATATTTTAAGCGTATTATATTAAACTGTCACGTTTGGAGGAGAAGGGCAGAGCTGATTCCTGTTTGTTAAGCCTTCATAGCGAGAATAACATTTAACTAGTGATAAATTTATTATGGGTTCGGCACTTTTTCAAGAGGCTGTCGAAGAAGCCGCGAAAGTTCTCGTCTGTACAGTTAATCTAATCAGCACTTTTGGCCGCAATATCAGCGGGGTGTATTTCATTCAAGTTTATGACTAATAATTGGGATAGAGGCGCAAATAGGACGCCGGACCGGAACGATAAAACTGAAAGCGAACGACTACAGACTGACAGCGGCGGCATTACAGAATTTTCACGCGCTCCTTCCACGCAAAATAAATTCCATTTGGACTATTTGCATACGCCGTGTGACTTATTTGCAAGTTATGTAGTTATTAAGACATCTCCAGGTGTGTAAACGCAATGAGTTATATTAACAAGTTCATACAGTAGTAAAAAATTTAAAGAATATAATTTGAATGAAACAAACCTTGGAACTACAAATATAAACCGGGATAATTTAGTTTTAGAATTTTTGGTTACTATTTTAATTGTAGACTGCAGTTTTATATAAAATGCTTTAGGGTAAACGGCGATAATCATTAATATTAATAAAAGAATGGTATTGAAATATGAATAACATTAAATAAAAACAACTTAAATAAATTAAAATTTAAACAATTTGGGTTAGCAAAATTAAATAAAAAGAATAAGACTTTTAATTACAAAAAACATTATTCATTTAAATTTTGGGCCGGCTTCTCACTAAACTCGATAGAGAAAAATATTTTTCTCTGAAGATCTGGTTGGGATAATAAACAAAGCTTGGCACTCAAAATAGCCTGGGGCGAGAAACGTGAATTTGTACATCACTGCTCCATTAGCATGTCATGATATACGGGATGAAGATCCATCTCGTCCTTCGTCAGTTGCGGTCGTTGAAATAGATACTCGTCTCTGAAGATAATCCTCCAGATAACTTACCGAATACTCAGTAATGCTGTAGACTCGATACTCATAACGTCGCGAATGTCTCAAAACTCTCCAAATAATTAATGAATGAATAATGTAATGACGAAAATCTCCTCCGTTCCGTCTTTTATTAATATTGCTCCACCTTCGTGTAACTGGCTGGTTAGTGGTGACATCGTCTGTCAATCTCTTGGGTTCGGCTTCTTAAGTGTCCGAGAATCTTTTGGGCGTGTAAAGCGTGGCTAGCGGTACCTATTATTCCTATTCGGGCTTATTGTCACAAGAGGTATACCAGCTGACCTTTATCTCCAAGTTTCACATTTTTTATGCCTCCGCGAGCTGTCCAGCCAATCTTCAACTCCAAAAAATTTTAGCCAGTGTCATTAGTGGTATGAGATTCCCGTTTCTAGCCTGGTTGTATGTATCAACTCAATTGGATTTTAAAATTAGACAGTCGCTTACATTATTGCTCTGCCGTTGGCTGGGTAAGCAGCCCCCTTCTCAATATTTGTACGTTTATATATATATATAATAAAATAAGTTTATAAACTGTTATAATGGGCAAAATAGTCGTTCTTATATATGTGGATGCAAACGCACACTACAGTAAAAAGTCGTACCTAAGCATTTCTGTCAAGGCGTGGTGTTTTTACGGTCGCTAAGAAATAAATGAGGAGAGAAACTTATCCTTTTTCCGCTGCATTTGGTTTCTTAGGCATTTTGCAGCCGTACGAGTTCACAAACTCCACATAACAAGTTTTAAAAACTTTAGTACTCATCCATATACCTCCACAACAGCTCAACAATTGTTGGAGTTAGGTGCGGAGAGATGAAGAATAGACTTGCTAAAGAGTTGTATAGTGGTTGTTGAGCGGGAAAGTTGAGTTATTTGGAGGAATGATCGAGGAGGATGATTTGTTAGGAAGTTATGAGGAGGTTTTTAGCCAGCGGTAGCAGCCATCGCCAATTCCAGAAGGTGCTTCTTCAAGGGTTGCAGAGGTTCCGGCCAGATCTACCTCTGAGTTTCGGTGTTGGTAACGTACTATACTAACCATAAAGCCCTCCATGCCGTCTTCTAAAAGCCACAGTAGTAATTACCAACATCAAATAGTGTTTAGAACATAAATACCAGGTGTTTAAGTTCACGATTCTCTGAGAGACCGAATCAAAGTGCTTTTAACTATTCAGTAAATTCATTTTCTAATTTTTTTTTCAAAAAAGAAAGAGCAGTGAAATAAGTTTTTATTATATTTCATTTGTTGTTTTATTGAGTTGAATATCAGTTTTGTTGTAATTAGGAGGAAGTCGGTGCGGAACAATTTTTGTATAATGATGGATAGAGAAAATTGACTTCTAAAACGTTTAAAACATTGGTTATTTATTTAATCTAACATCAATATTAACACGAATTTAAAATTTTGATGAATTTTTAAAAAGAAATTTCCATATTTATCGTTCTGCCCCGGGATGTTTTTTTAATTACAATTAATCCAATAAAATAAATTTGATTCAAGAAAAATCTTAAAACTTGTTGCGTTTTATTTCTTAAATTTAGTTTGCGTATGGTTGATCGCTTTATAATTTTTACTTTCGCAAAACAGATTTTTATGCAACTGCACAGTCGTCTCTATCCATTTCCTCTTTTATCCTTTAATATTTTTCTTAATCTATTCTTTTTGGGTACTACATCCAGTAACTCATTTTTAGTGTCAGCATTTTCTTTCTTTTCTTGAGGAACACATTACATTTCGTCTTATACAGTAGAATCCCTTCCCATCCCGCACACAAGTTGCAAGCAGATTTAAACATTAAACGTAACTTATATGCTGCTAAAGACATCTAGTTAACGAATATATACCATTAAAGAGTTAAAAGCGAGGAGTTTTGCAGATTACTTTCTGCCGAAATACTGTAAAAATTATAAATTCACCGATGTAAAACGCCAAAACATGAGTTCATTCACAACTTGGTCAAGATGGCTGCCAAGACTTCTTTCTTGACCAGTTACAATGCTCCACCCGTATTTACTGTATATCCAGTAAAAAAATAGGGTATCCCGTTTCGCCTCGAGTTCCCCTATACCAATCATCTTAACTCTTTCTACGTAAGTCGTACTATTATTTTTAAGTATTCGGTACATATATACAAATGCTAAGTAAATCGTATTATTTCTGGTTTTATTTTAGTTTCTGATTCTTCACGTTCATGTGATAAATATTAAGAGATAAATATTAATACTTATTTACATTTTCTTGTTTACGAACATTCATATTTACCTTTTGTCTTATTGATATATATTATTTCAAAGAGAATTAAATCAATTGAAGCTCGGTCAGGAAATCCAAGATCCGAATTTAGAAGATCGAAATGAAAAATGTTGACTGGGCCGGGACTCGACCCGGGACCTCGTGAATTCCAGATCATATGAGCTACCCTTATGCACCTGAATCTCAGGTTCACCTAAAATTTACTTAATTACATTCTTCCGGGTGTTAAATTCTGAAAAATTTTGTAAGTAAATTGTACAGACATTGGTTTCATCTGTACTCCGTGATTAATGGAATCAATCAATCAAAAATTGAAACGGTTTGTTCTGTTTTCTTGATTGTTATGAACTTTATTTTCTCCAGCTCTGCCAATTTACGATAATCACTTTCTATATTTACCTTTATAATTATTTTACGCTTCAACAAATTAGGGCAATGTATTCAGCTAATTTATCGTTTACGTAATTTACCCAAAACTTTTAGCGTATATTAGTTTTCTATCCAGTAAAATTTCTAAAAGTGTTATGTTCTTTAGACCTTCTGTCTTCTTTAATAATCGTAAATGTCACAGAATAACCTTCTCAACCAATAAGTACGTTCTTAAGTAATTTTCCAACGACCGTTCCATACTCTAACGTGATTTACGAATGTGAATAATTCTAATAGAGCACATTATAATTTATTGTAATATTATAATACGTCTTATTATGTCAAGTGTATAACTTATTGTTACATTTTAAAATTAGAATTATTATGACAAGTGAAACATTAGAATGTTTAATATAGAACAATTAATCAAATATTATTGACAATGATAACAAAGGCAAACGTCTCCTTGACTCCCAGAATCCTGTCTTCTATGCATGACATACGGAATAAGCTATGTAACGACGTTTTGAATCCTTACTGAACAGAAATATATTTAAGAAGCGATCTGACCGGTCTGCGCGTGCAACCAATTACGTATTCACAGAAGCAGCAGTGAGGTTTCTCATACTTTCCCTCCCGCGGGTCTGGTTTTATTATTTATGTATGACACGCACTTCTTCAGCCGAAATACTTTAAAATGTGATGATTGCGACCCTTCCGTATCCAAAACGCTTTTAATTACAACACTCCACGCGACAAAGAGAAGAAATATCACAAATAAAAATGGTATGGGGAGGTTCAAAACGTGCCCTGTACAGCTCTAGTAAATAATTTGCCTCTACGTCCCGGAACATTTAAGCGTTCACAGGAAAAGTACAAAGATTTTTAAATTCATACGAACGCTTTTAACAAGGATACTTTTGATTACCTATTCAAACAGCTTCTACAAACATAAGCCTTAGAAAAATGTAGTCCCCGCACGCTTCAATTATTCAGGTTGTCGTCTGTCGAGACCTCTTTAATACATTATATGTACATTTTTTCGCTTCTTACCTACTACCCTTTGACTTTTGCAATGACACTTAACGTAATTACGGGGATCCAAGAATTTTCAAAGAACGTATAAATTCCCTCATTTTAAATCTGTTTGAAACTGTATTCGGTTGATCAATGTCTGACTGGTGACCCTCTTCTTAAATTAGTAGTATTAAACAATATAAAAAATGACCAATGTATAAATCTAATTAATATTGAAGGCTATCAAATAATTTTTACAAAGTAAGTTCGTTATTAAATTAATATCAATTTTTTATGGCTGCAATTTAACTGTCAAGGCTGTCAAATGATACTATTAAAAATAATTATTTTTACACCAGTAATTTAAATTCTGGTTCTTTGAATATTGGGTGTAATTTTTACTTTAAACTATTTAGCAGAAAATAATTAAAATATTCAAATACTAGAAACTACGCCTGTGTGTGTTGGAAGAAAATAGATTAATTTCGTAGAGCTCCTCGTGTGAAACAAACTGCAAGTATGTGAAAAGATTATTACATTTTACATTGTTTTATAGGTATATTGAATTTATTTAAGAGAGAATCGTTTATAAGAAGGTTATTAAATAGCCTAGCTTTTCATTTTTAAAGTTAATTGATTTGATTTTTTATAATATCCATTATAATGTCAACAAAATTATTACTTAGACTGTAAAATATTTTAGAAATGAAAGACCATTAATAAAAAATTCAAAATTACGAAATTTTCGTATTTATTAATAAATAGTTGGGTGCCCGATGATGCTAGGGATTTCAATTATATTATGGTTATTATCCGCCCCCGTTTTCCGGAATCAGTCTCCGGTTTCAAATTTCTGTCCCCAGCTTTCCGTATTCTCGGCTTTATCCCAGGAAACCAGATTTGGTTCGATTAGGTCGGATATTTAGGTATGTGTAACAATCTATTATAAAACCAACAATTATATTTGATTAGTGATTTACAAATTTGTGTTGAGCTGAAACTAAAAGTGAACATAAGTTGACAGTCCTGTTTCAACAACCATGCCGTGGCCTCCAATTAAAACGTGTGCTGCAACAATAGATGGAGTGAGAATACTCGCCTCTCTCTTCTCTCTCACGCTGCCAAAATTACACTCAAGATAACACAGAAGAAACCCCCGCCCTCCCCGTTCACCGTTAAGTTGTCCCCGGATCGGCAGAAAATAATATGGTCACCGTATTTATATTAGCTCGCTGCAAAATAAAATTCGGTGTGTGCGGCCTACGTCTTTATATATAGCAATCTGTATTGCGACTTATAAAACATTTTGTATTATGACACATGAAGGCAATCTATACTGCAGCAACATCTATATGTCTTAAGGGTCGGATCGTTTTCGACCTGGACGGGGAGAAACTAGGAAGATATATTTTCAAAACTTCTTTGGAAAAATAAACGCCAAATAACAAAATTTCACGAAAATTGGATGAATGGTATAGGAACGTCTAATAAGCCTTATAACACGCAGTTGGTTTTGTGCAGGTCCGGCTTTCACTCTGAAATTATACTAATATCTTCTAATTGTTGTTAAGCCTGAAATCATGTTTAAATTTAACTAACATACTATTTTAGTAATGATAATTTTTAATTAGTTAATAAATATTCAAAATGTTGTATAAGTCGCCGTACTTATGGTTGAGGCTCCGGTAGAATCCTTAAACTATATCCCGGGGGTACTAGTCAACCCTTGGCTACCGTCCACATCTCCCTTTTCCCTTCTTATGATTTTTAAAGTGAGTTACCTGTTTCTGGATCACCCTCATGTAACCTGCTCCCCCTCCCCCCTCCGCGAAAACGGCACTAATATAAAAAATATTCATGTAACTACATACAATATTACACGATAATTATTCCGAAGGTTGGTTTATGTTTCCTCTTCTTATTAATGTTATTAATATAATTATAATATATAATATAATATTAATATTAATATAATTGACTGTTTCTGTTTCTATTAAACGTATGAGCAGCAGTAGTCTTCTTGACTCGATTAAGATACTGAGCTATCGCAGTGTTTATGATGAAATTCAACTCTCATAAAATTTTCAACAATTTGATGCTCTACCTAATGGTCTAATCACGTGCTGACAACGAGATTACTAATGGAATTAAATACTGCAGCAGGTTAATATAAACGACTTCCCAGGCATCGCCGGGCACCCAGATAGTATTTAAATAAACCCCTCACGTAAAAAGCAAATCATTACAGGGAAATATAATCTAATATTAAGGAATAATTATTATTAACCATATAACGAAATCAAAACATTTTTCCGGGTCTAAATTTCATAATTGTTTTCATAGCACTTCCTCGTGTCTCTCTGTGCTGAGGACATGCATACTAGTGATTGTTATGTAGTAATACACAAATCTATCACAAATTTCTAACGAAAAGGATCTGATCATTATCTGTGCCGTAACATACAAACTGCTCCTCCAAATATGTCGTGAACAAATCTCAGAATTGAGAAATTTTATATAATAACAATAGTATTCATATTGAAAATGCACTAACTTTCAAATTGTAGATTAAATTATTTGAATAATAAGTGATTTGTTTTATGTTTTGGTGTTGCAAGAAATTTAAGTTTTGAACAATTTCATGAGTGGAAATTGAGGCCGAACGGGATAGCGGGGTAGAACGGGATACTCTATTTCTTACTGAGTGTTGATGAAGTTTAGAAAACAGCTGCATATAAGTTACTATATAAGAATGATTTGTAGGATGCTGTATGCAAAAAGAATAGATTAATAAAGAAAAGACGGAAAACAGGAAAAATGCTAGCAAATATTGTGCAGTTAAAAAATCTCTTTGCGAAAGGAAAAATTGATGCAGCGAACAATAAAACGCAATATATGCACAAAAGATGTTAATATTTTTCTTGAATTAAATTTTGTATATTAATTGTAATTAAATAACATACTGTCCCGGGAGATGGGGCAAAACAGAAAATTTGTAAATTTTTATTTAAAAATTCATAAAGAAATATAATTTGTTGTTTTAAATTACATTGACATTAGATTAGGTCAATAATACAAGAAACTAATGTTTTATACTTTTATGAAGTGATATCTCTTTTTCCGTAATTTTACAAAAATTGTTCAACAATTTACTTCCCCTAGTATTCGTATATTTATGAGAGAAAAACAAAATTTTGGAAGTTTAACGGTTCCACGTGACTCCACCATATAAGTTAGATATGTGCCTAGGATAAATTCGTTGAAATAGAATGCAACGAATATTTTTAATTATGATATAAATTATTTTGTGATATAGAAAATAAAGTACTATTTACTAAAATCAATAAAAAGTATGACGGATAGTCGTTACGAATAGGACATATTTTTGCCTGCAAGATGAGAAGGAACCCAAATATTCAAATATCAACAGAGAACGTCTTTGGGCTAAACAATACAATATAACAAAATTGCAAGGCAATGGGATGAATGCTATAGGAACACATAATTGCAAACCGTACAAGACGTAGTGTGTAAGAACGACACCCGGTTTATAAACGCTGGAGCCCACAACATATAGTGCCATTACTTATATATTATAATAATTTATGTATCTTTAATTTATTATCAAATAATTACTTCTCATGGTTTTACAAAAAACTATGAAATACAATAATTTTTTCTAGTTAAAAAAAATTAAATGAATAACAATGAGACTCTTTTTCAGGGTTTCTGTGGGTTACTCATAAACGAATACAAATATATTTTACAGATTGTCTTAAGTGACCTGAACTTCAACAGTACTATTAAAATAGTGCATTTTTTAAAGATATTAAATATCACTATTCCACCGACATAAAATGGCGAATAGTCTGCTCATGGAGTCACAAAGAGTTATCGCTTATGGCCCCTCTACATCATGGCTGTGTCAGTGCAGGCCATGTCTATGGTGTGGACGGGGGTTGTCTTGTATTGACCGAAGTTGGTGGAGATTGGGGGTGCAGTTCACCGATATTGGGTTTGGAAACGGTTTTCTCTACGCATCACAGGTGGCCAATATGCGCAGTGTCAAAGGGGGCGTGACTATATTGGCCGATGTACTGACCTATTGTGTATAGAAACCAAAACAACAATGACTGAAGAAGCTGGTAACTTTGCTGGCTGGCGCGAACCTCCTGTATGACTCCGGCACCTTATCCGCAGAAAACGTTTTGTCACGTTGTTCTTTGCGTTACCACGTGAGTCCTACTTCTCGAATATTCCAACACCCGCCAGCGTCAAGCGAAACGTTACTATTGGCAATGTGCAAAGTGATGCATTTCAGCAGGTCACCAGGAGCACGTCTTTATAGGTTAAATAAACACGTCGCCGCCAAAATTTCAGTTCGTTACAAATCAGAGAAATATAATGTTTGCAAAGTGGATGATATTCCTAACCAAACACAATGGGATATTTTCCATAGCTTTTTACTCCTAATTGTTGTAAATGTAGATCATTCTAATTGACAAAATTCAGATCTATAACATCATGCCTTTTCTCACTAAATAAAATCCATAGGCTTATGGAAAATAAAACAGTAATTAAAATTTTATTGTGTGTATAAACTGATTCTTGAAGATTAATTTGTTACAATCTGACACCAGTTTTTGTTTTGAGGGAATATTTTAAAACCTGAAAAACAAACTTCAAAACTACCACTTTTTTTAATATTGCACAAATCAGAGATTAGTAAACAAAGAATGATAATCATAAGGTTTCTACTGTTTGCCGCTTCTTGCACGCTTCTTTGATTTACGTCTTTTGCTGAATAACAGCAGCATCCTGTCTATAAATCAACTACAATACTTTAGCGGTAAATGGTCGCAAATGACAGGTTTTGTCTTCCCCTTCGCAGCCCGTAGTCATCCGTCGCACCACGTCCCCTACATCTGCCCAGTTATCCTCCATCTGGATAAGGAGACCCGAACTATCTCGCCATCTAATCTAATAACACGACCTCTATAAATAATTACACACACGCTCATGGGAGAGAAAAAACTCTATACACTTAGTGAGTGGAAATATCTTTTTGTTTCTTGTTCTTCCGGCCACTCCTCGATATATATCGGCGACCTCACTTCCGGCCTCTTTGTGATGTGAGGTTTGTCTTAGCGCCTTCACGCTTGGATTGACTGGTTACAAGCAACAACGGCGCAAATAGCCTTCCGTGTAGGAAAACACCTAATTTAGTACTCCAGCTAAGTGCACCGATGAGCAAGCTGCAGGTGAAACGGACCAAACGTAGCTGAGTGCTTAATTTAGGAGGCGAGGTGGACAAAAACTCTTTGAACCACAAAAAGATTTAATTTCATGTTGAAATATTCGCCTTTGATAAAGGTATCCCATTCCTATTTAATGCAAGTTTAATTGTCTACGTAGACCCGCAACAGTCTAAGCCAAACAATATATTACTTTCCAGCTTCTTACAGTGTAATTTATATTCTCGGGCAGTTACAGATGTAAGTAGAGAAGTTGGATTATCATAATAAAATACAATGAAACTAAAACCCTAGCGAGAAAGTATTTACAAATAATTGATTTTACTTCTTACGAATTCAAAACCTGTAGTAACATGGATGAATACATAAGAATTGCTGTACTTCAATTAAAATTTGGGAGCAATGGTTATAAAGTCCAACTGTCCTCCGAAATTTTCTCCTTCAGCTAGTGCAACAAGTAAGATCTCATGTATGATAAAAAATACTTCTGAAAAAAAATCAAACCACTAAATTTAATTCTATTCTCGTTATCGTAAAGAGCTTGATCTTCGGGTATTGTTTGGAATTTTCATATTATTTTTTAATAATACATATCAATTAATTAATTGTAAATGATGTGTCGTTTTCCTTTTTTTAAATTCCCACTAAGAAGAACCTGAGATTGGAGTTAAAAACTGGAGTGGTGAGAAAGATAAGTATTTATTTTATTGTTGACGGCGAATAAGTATGGCAAACACTTAACGAAGCTAAAATAAATTGGGATATAAACATTAAACTACGAACCGGGGACAATCTCTGTGGCCGTATTGTACTCCACGAGGGAGTTGGAACGGAGTGGAAAAATATTCTTAATCGATTGATATTAGCGTCGATTAAATAGTTGTCGGGGTTGGTGAGATTAATAGGGTCACACAAGATGTTGCGTGTAATTTCAACACTTAACACCATGGGAAAGGAGCAACACTAGGGTTAGGTGTGGAAAACATTACATAAAAGTAAAACGAAAACAACCGAGATTGGTGTTGAATCCGGTGTTATGGGAGTCCCCGATAATTTTTTAAGATCAATTTTTGCCCGTTAATTTTAAGTTGAACAGTGATGTGAAAATAATGCGAAATGGAAATTTCGTAGTTTTTGCCCGTGAATAACCAGCTGGAATTATTTTCGAGGTTCCAACCGGGATCTTTTGTTAAACACGACGTTTCGTTGACAACTAACACAGTCGACATCTTCTAGGTGAAGATTAGTCGTCCTGGAAACGTCGTGTTTAGCAAACTCCAGAACAATTCTAGCAACTGGTTTCGTACTTACAGGTAAGTGTATGTACTACGAATTGACAGAAATTTTACACTTGCAAGTTATCATTTCAAAAATTTAATTGTAGCAATTTTTTGAAAGGTTAATGCCGGCTTAAAGGCTCGAGCACATCCTTTGTTTACTTATTAATAGTCGCATCAACTACAAGATCATTAGCGACTGGGGAACTTATGTCTTTGTAGGGGTATCTTAGTAAGGTTTCTCGATCAGCACAAACATCCAAGTCCATGCCAGGATTCAATCCCGGGACCTCTGTGGTGCGAGGCAGCGACGCTAGTCACTAAGCACATACCTTATCTGAGAAAGGTAATGTGGTATTAATTATAAGAATTTATTCAGCTCCTTCAAAGAGTTTGTTAGCAGCTATAGACAGTTGCCGGTAAATATAACAGGTGACTTTTGTAAAATGTATAATACAGTCATCATAAGTACATGGTGTCCATTAAAGAATGTCCCAATTTTAATAGTATACAAGGCGTCACAATTAAATAACCAAAAACGTCTCAAAATTACCTTTATTGAGAACATTATACAAATACCTTTCAGTTACCTTCTACATATATCGCTGATAGGAGTTTTCCATTGTTCAAAGCAATGCTGCAGGTCATTGTCATCTGCTTGAGTAATTCTGCCGTTTTTGGCTTCACCTATTCTACAGCTTGAAATTGTTTTCTCTTCAACACACTTTTCACAGAGAGCGCATTGTGCACCGGATCGATGTCTTGTGCTAAATCCACAGGTCTGGCCTTTTCTTCCGCACTCTTTCTCTAAACTTTCTCAGTAACTCAATGTAGTAATGCTGCTTTGCTGTTTGGCCTTGCGGTAACCGTTCAATCATGATAATACCATTAATACCGAAGTTACAATGTGTATGATCTTCAGTTTGGACTTGCTAATTCTAGTTTTTTTTACGCTTGGCGCTTCCAGTGTTTGGATGGTCATTTAGTTTCACTGCCGTTCTGAAAATCCACATTTCGTTACATGTGATGACTTTTTCAATCACTTCAGAATCTTCTGTGAAGTGTTCCATGACGTCAGAGCAATTTTTTTCTTGTTCTCTTTTAGCTCGCATTTCAGGTTTTTTTGGTACCAGTTTTGCACAAATTTTCGTCATATGCAAATCCTGTGTCGAAATTTTTCTTATTGTCTCTGTCATTGTTCGTAACATCTAACATCATCCTAACACTCAAACTTCGGTCTTTACTCACGATTTCAGTTATTTTTAATGTTTTCATCAGCTTTTCATGGCACAGATCAACCCTAACGTTCGCCATCTTCAAAAACCTCCTGATCTTACGAATATCGTTTGTGACATTCAAAAATTTGACTATGTGACATGCAATTATGTGCAATCATTGAGTTGGAGTTTTATAATTTCACGAGGATTTTCAAATTTATACGCTGCTCGATTTTTAAGCTTATCATGATCGCGGCACTTCGACACGTCTTATGAAATAACAGATTAATTCACTCTACCTACAATAAATCATGCATCAAATGGAAGGATTTTCGTACGTGTTCAATATGTGCAACTTCAGCTATACGGCACACTTACTACCTAAAGTCCCATTTTTCCTGAGTAATGGAAAAAAATCTCATGGCGTGGTATGAGATGAACGTGGAGGCCAGCCCCAAAGACCTCTGTCGTTTTCACGACCAATACAACGCTCAGGGACTTCGTTCGACCGATCTCGTACAAAGAGATACCAATGGGGAAGGTCCCATCTTGTTATTGTTTTCAGTTTTAATCTTAAAAAATCTGCAGAACACAGAACCCTTTACGCTCAGGAGTCGCTATTTTGCGTATGTGGCGCCACGAGCGAGGAAACAACAAAGCAGTACTCGCACTGTACTTTCATAAATTTTTTTGAGGTACTCTTCAATTGTGAATTTTAAACAAGACTGCTACGTTTCCAATTAATATGATTAACTTTTATTATTGCGAATTTCTTTTATAGACACTCTTTATAACGTCTTACCGTGAATTTCAGTATGTCGTATTTCAGTTTAACAATTTATCTCCATGAGAAGTATTCCAGATTTATTATAACTCTTTGGCGCCTAATAAATCATACAAAAAATTTTCACAAATCGTTTCCAATTTATAGTTTTATTTCAAAACAATGAGACATATATTGTATTGTATTGTATTTTTTCATTTATTATTACAGGCAGCCATTTGCCCGGAAGCAGTATTGATAAAATTGAAGTACAAAAGTAAATTGTTGATAAAGTACAAGAACAAGGTATTACAGAAAAAAAATAAGAATAAAATTTTAAAATATTTCACGTACTTATTTTTACAAAATAAGCACCTAACTTTTCAATGTTTCTAACTTCTTTTTGAAAACATTTGCATTCCTAGGGAAAGCCTCTAGTACTCTTGCAGGCAAAGCTTTCCATTCCCTTATTGCCCTGTTTACGAAGGAATATTTGCCCAAATCCGTTCTTTGGTCCCTTTCCTGTATTTTGTAACTATGGTCGTTTTTATTTCTGACCTGGCCGGTTCGTCCGTGTAAGCTTATTACCCAAAGACTAGCCTTTTTCCTCCTTTCACCGAGTGGTTCCCATTCAGTTTCGCTCCCACACAAAACCCCAATCCGTTTCTGAATTTTATCAAGGGCATTTATGTCTGTAAGGATCCCAATTTTCTACCCCGTATCCTATCATAGGTGTAACTAGAGAAGTGTAAGCAGCTGCCTTGGCCTGTCTTGTACTTTTTTCCTGTTTATAAAGTGTAACGACCTCCATCCCTTCCGCGCTACTAAGTTTACGTGTTCTCCCCAGTTTAATTTCTTATTAACAGTTACACCTAGATATTTACACGTTTAAACAAGTGCACTTTTTCGTTTCCTATTTTATATTCCCCGGGAGTGACCATTTACTTTTTAGTAAAAATAATTGTTATACTCTTAGACGGATTTATTTTCATCTTGTTAATTTCTGTCCATTGATATATCTTATCTAAATCTGCTTGAAGAGCAATTTCGTCATCTATATTCTCTATAATTTTGTAAATTATTCAGTCGTCCGCGAACAATTTAATTTTTTAATCTATTCCCGTCGACAGGTCATTCACAAAAGCCAAGAACATTATTGGCCCAATTACACTTCCCTGCGGTACACCGGATGTCATTTCAATAGGATCGTATAATTCTTCATTTACCGGGACTCGAAGTACGCGATTGTTCAAAAATTCCCGATTCTTTAAGTTTAGCTAACAAAATATTGTGTGGTATTACATCGAAAGCCTTGGAGAAATCTATAACTACGGCGTCTATTTTTCCTCCATCATCGGCACACCGTGACTAATTGACTGTCGCATCAATATCCTGGTCTAAATCCATGTTGTCCAGGATATATCCATCCCCTCTCTTCCCAATGTTCCCTAAAATGATCAACTATCAAGTGTTCTAATTATTTGCACACTACCGACGTAAGACTCGCCGGCCTGTAGTTGCAAGTTTCCGCCCTCGATCCCGATTTGTATATTGGCACTACTGTCGCGATTTTCCAGTCGGATGGAACATTAGTATTGTTGATCGAAATTTCAAATAGCCGTTTCAGGTACGTAACTATGGTTTCTCCCCCTAACTTAATCACTTCTCCAGAAATACCATCTGGTCCTACTGACTTATGAGGCTTAATTTTATGGACATTCCGTCTTAGTATGTTATCTTTAATTTTAATTTGGACGTGTTATTTGAGATTGTGTCTCTACACGTAGGTACGGTGGTCTTTTAGTCGAAAACTGTTACAAAGAATTTTGCAAATCTGTATGCCTTTTATTTACCTTGTACAATAATATTGTTTTCATCGTCCCATAGTGGTGGCGATGATTCCCCCTCCCCTTCTTTCGCACGACTTTCCCATATAAATAATTCATTAATCGTTTTCATCTTAACACATTGACAGTTCTACACAACAATTTTGACATGCCCCCTCAAAAAATTCACATTGTGTCAATTCACCCGGTCTGTGTGGCCAGTTCTGATCGCCGTTGCGAGAGATGAGACGAACAGGGAATCTTTCTCTCGGCAACTTTGTTGTTTCAACGACAATGGGGCAGGTTGCCCCATCCTCTTGGAACCACAAGTCTTCCACATTCAATTCTTGCAATTGCAGCCATAAAAACTGTTATCATGTGGTGATAACGATCACCATTTACTGTCACTGCTTTTCCAGTCTTGCCTTCAAAAAATTATGGCCCTATTATTCCGCCAGCCCATAATCCGCTCCAAATACTGATTCGTTCTGGATACAGACACTTCTCATCGAACATGCGAGGATTCTCTGTGCCTCAAATCTGGTAATATTTTTATTCACATAATCATTAAGTTGGAAGCTTGTGTCACTAAAGATTACTTTATTATGAAAATCACTATCGAATTCTTGTTTTGTAAATACCCAATTGGAAAATTTTCGACACTTCAAATGGTCCATCGTCTCCAGCTCTTGTGTTACTTGGATCTTAAAAGGATTTAAATGCATACTTTGCTTAAATTCACTGTAAACTGCTTTTCGTAATGGCTAACTGTTGAGAAAGGCGGTGAATCGATTTCGATGGACTCTAGAAACTCTATCACTAACGAGATCGACATCCTCTACGGATCGACGAGAACGAGGACGTCCACGTGATTTTATGTTCGCTGTCGATCCTGTATCATCACATTTCCTTACCAGTGTCTGCAATGTTTACATCATAGGCGTATTTCGCCTACCAAAACTTACACGAAGTCTTCAAACGGTCTCTGCATAGCATTCACCGTACTTGAAATGCACATTCAATATATGGAAGCATTGATATTTCGTGTATCACTCTATTTTAGCTGATAATATGCACAAGTGACAATGACAGTCGTTAATCGCAATGTAAGCAGATGACAGTCGCTTAAATTTCAGGTCCGGCAAACCAACAAACTGAAAAAGACCCTCAAATTAGTTTCGAATCGCAGTTTTTGAGCTTCATATTGATAATAATATTATCAATTTCCAAATAAATTGTGTTTTATTATTAAATTAAAAATTGTGTTCTTTATGGTACACCCTTTATATGAGTACTAAAAATGATGAAAGAATGCCCATATTATGTCCATTGTATGAAATGTCTATTTTAAAAAAAAGTCATTTTCCATGAATTACTCATTGTTTTCGTAAGTTTAAAACAGCCTCCAAGTCCAAAAGTAACCAATTCAAAACAATATAAAGGTCGCGTATTGAAGAGCTATTTGTGGGGCTGTGCTGCTTCGTGTGGTTTAACGGAAGCACCCTGGAGCCAGAGAAGCGTTTTGTTGCATCTAGATCGGAGAGCAAGCTGTAATTGCCCGCCATGAGTTATGGCGGCTCAATGATGCATCGGATTTTAGTGCGGCGCGGGCGTAACAGGTGCCGATGACAGATGACCGGTCGATCATTTCCGCCTGTTGATCCTCGGCGGGGCGTGATAATTGACGACGAGTTCGGGGTAAGCAGAGAGCGATCCAGGTGCCGAGACAAAGCGGACCAGCCTTCAGCCTTCCCTGCCTTTCAGTCTGCGTCACGCTGCTTGCAGGACATAAACCTCTGGCTTTGCTCGTCAACAAACTATTTCACATAATTTAATTATAATGCGCCTAAATGTAACAAGATTGTTAAAGTGTTAACAGTCTTTGAGGAGCATTTTTAGGAGATTGGCCAATTAGTAAACAATAAAGTTAAGTAGATATACGTTTACCATTATGACAATTTTTATGAAACTTTAAATTATTCACTATGTAATCAGTCGTGCATATAATTATCAGTAAAGGGTGGCCACACTTTAAGTAAAAAACAATAAACGTGTTTCATTAAATATACTTAAGTAAATACTTAACACGGAAAAAAATAAGACGAATTTTTTTTTACCAATTGAGGGCCATGCTGGCATGGGATGATATGTTTTCAACTTTACTTTATTATTTATTTTCGTAATTTACTCAAATGGTTTTCCTTACAAATGAATTTTCAGGGTCTACTCTCTAATAACTTCCACTATAATAAAGCTCAAAAGTAACATCTTTGAGACTTCGTTGACTCTGATGAAATACAGGTTTCTACGAAAAAGCGCGTATCTCCGCTATATATGCATATTTGGAACTGAAATTTCATCCAAGGCATAGTGCAAACTGTAAAAATTTCATTAAAATCGTAAATGGTCGCGCGGGGACTCCTGGGCAACTTACATGGAATGACGCACTATTAAAATGCAAACCTCCGGTCTTGTGTGAGTGTCTTGTCTGCCCTCTTTATATCGTCCTCTGAATTTTCTGTCGGTACACATACATAAAGATTACAGCTTTTCTAGCCAAACTGCGTGAACAAACTATTCTCAGCTCTAAGACGGCAGAGAAAGTCATAGAAACGTCCCTATACGTAAATTCGGTTAGAAGTCCGTTACTCGTTTGTTCCAGTATACATTTCATATAAATATAACGGAACAGAACCAAATAATCATTGAATAGAACAACGACTAACAATAAAAAACATATATAAAATTTAAAAATTAAGTATATAAGTCTTTTTAAATTAATGAATAAAAGGGTCACTATATGAACTTTTAACTGTTTACACCCACTACCCTAACAATTAAATGCTAATTTAATCACAACTGGTGTGATGACTCACATAATCGATCCAAGAAATTTAGTGGTAACTGATTTAAGGACAGCTCATATTTCATTCTCTATATCGTTAATAGACCGCGAAAATACTTTCGGTATCCTAAAAGAGTCAAATATACTTCCATCATCTAGAAAGAGTCAAAAATACTCCCGGTAGAATAACAAAAACTCTCGGTACGCTCATTGAGTAAAAGCATGCTCCATTCCCTTTATTGGAATTGAATTATCCCCGTACATAAAAACAAAAATAATAACATTCAGTAGGTCTACCTTAATACAGTAAAATATATCTTCGGTAACCTAAAAGATTTAGAAAAATAAATTTACGCCCGGTATTTTAAGAGGGTAATATTTAGCTCCGGAAGACAGTAAAAGATGTGCCCGACACACGCCCCTGTGGGTTCTTGGGGTTGTTATGCCAATTCGTGTTCAAATTGGACCGTAAGTGACATATAAACACAATTAGATTGAAATTGTAAGGAGCACTTGGTTTCAACCACTACTAATCGTTGAATTCAATTTAAACCAAATTTTGAATGTCATAATGAAGCTAAACGAATTAAAAAACGCTGGAACTAACAGCGTTATAAGTCAATTTAGCTATACTGACTTTCAACCCATTCCATCCCTAACTCTAGGCGAAACAAATTTTTAAGTTTCGTCTTCATTGTGAGAATTGTACTCAAAATCTTGCATAACCCCGAAATATACACGAAACTAGATAAATTAAGTTCTTTTATCATTTCCCCTTCTGCCTTGGGGTTGAAGTTGCATTTTGAATGCTATAATTGCACTTATCAACTTCCATTACTTTGAAATAGGCAGAAATTTCGGTTGATTTCGTCTTAATGGCTCTCTCCCACTCTCCCACATTGGGAATGAAGTATGATTAAAGTTGTATGTTGAGTATCAGTAAGAAGCACAACGACTCACATAACACTGGAATGTACACTAAAGTAGGTTTACTTCACCTTATTGACATTCGCTACGAACCCTGAGGCGATTTAAATAGCGTGTTCAATATCAAATTGGGCTCAGCTGTTTTCATATATTTGGTTTCGACACTAATCTGAATTGTTTTATTATTATTTTTATTTGACGCAACCCCTTCTCCTGAGGATACTCCAATCCCATATAAAAACCGGTTGAAATTAAACACAAATAGTGTCGGGGACAACACTATCAATGTAATTGACCCCAAAAGTAATTATTCGATATAATTTATCAGCCGTTTATTCATTCTTTAAAATATTTTTCACTCTGTTACTGCTTAGAAATGCTTACACTCTCATGAGGTGTCCTGCTTATTTAATATGCTGGAAGAAATCTGGACTCGGTTTTAATGTACCTTCAGTCATCATCCTGGTTAATTTGATGCTAGCCCCCAATTGATATAGGTCGGTGTGTTTCAATCAAGGATTTATGGCAATTGAATCACGCGTTTACCAAGATATTAATTTATTTATTTTCAGGACTACTATAAAAACATAAATACACATAAAGGCCTTCTTTTGGACGATATGAACTACCTAGTTGCTAAATTTTGAACTTACAACATTCGTGAAAGTTTAATGAAGTTCCGGTAAATATCTAAGATTCTGGAGGAAATAAAGACATGAAATTTATAAGTTTTAATATTTCTATAAATTTTTACAGAGCTAAGCCTGTTTTTCGAACAACCAATGCTATAATAATAATTATTCTTACTGTTATTCCTATTTTTATATTTAAATGGTGGATCAAAAGAGTCAAACATTAAGGTGAAGTTGCAATGAGTTGAGCTGAGTGATAGTTATTATTATATCTTTCTTTTTGTGAATGATACGGCTCGTCACACAACGGTTGTTTCGGATGCAGAGTTCGTAGCCACGCACCTTGTCCCGTGAGTTTTTCTCGCGGCGATCCACCTGGCCTGTACGTGTATTAATTACTTTATGGAGCCCTTCTCGCGCCAGATCTCCGCAGAGGACAATATTACGGAAAATCGCTGACACCTGCCATGGAACCGTTACTCCGATCATTGTACACAAATCACCGGGTGTCGTGCGCCAACAAGGTAGATTAACATGCAAATGGGGCGGTTACCAGGTTTTACTTCTGAGTTACGTACAATCCACTTTCCTAAGAAGGGTTAAACCTATCTTTTTCCTTGATAAGTTATTATAATTGTATACACAGTTCAGAAGCACTCACTATGATTTCATATATCTACCGAACGAGTGGTTTTCCGTAGCTAAATTCTGTTCAACGTTGGTTTCCTTTGTTTATGGTAAGGCCATATTCGCATTTTGAAAGTTTTTGAAAATATTATTTTTAAATAAATATTTCACAACGAATTATTGAACTCATGGTACTCATACAACTCATTTTAAGAAAGATTATTATCTTTTGGTCTATTGTGTATATCCTAAAACCAGAATAATCAATGTATCTTACAAGTTTTTTTTGGCAAAAACGCCATCTTCGCTCACCACCCGATGCCGCCAAATCTCAAAGACTTAGGAAAACACCAATTCGCGCCAACGTGTCGGTTTTTGTAAGACCTGTCTGTAGCCAACAACGTCCCTCAAGACGCTTGCCTTTGATTCTGTACCGCCAAATTCCGCATTTAATTGTGTTCTGTCATTAAAACGTCACAAAAAAAAAGTATTACCATATGCAAGTGAAACTATTAAGAACTACGACGAGCATAAATATTAACTTTTACAGCAAAGTAAACAAGTTATTTATTTGTCGACAATATTTCACATTGCATATGAAGTCCTTGAAAATATAACCATAAACAAATGCTTAGTAGGTCTCGCTTTATAACGCGTGAATTGTATTAATGCCTCTTTTGATTATAAATAAATGAATATGCCCACTATATGTATGTATATGTATTTAGCCTCCTTGTCTCAAGTCTCATAGGATTGACGAAGGTTCTTTCTTGGACACTCCTGATGTTCACGTTTCGTCACTAACCGTCACCTGTCAAAAATTTGTAAATAGCGACATCAACATCAATTGATGTTGAGGTGTAAGTGCATTCAGCTCAGGATACTGGCAGGATTAGGTTTACGGGCTCGAGAAACGTGCACTTTCAGATTCTGAAGCCTTGAAGTCAGAAGATTTGTTCAGGTCCACCGATTATCACATTCACATGTAAAATTAAGAAAAACATATTAACGAGGATATCACCATATACATGTATCTTTATCCAATAATGTTGTGCTTATGATTGTTTGTTTGACATACACCTATCAATTAGTAAAATGATTAATACTCTCAATTGTTAATGTAAGTATTAGTTATGCAGACAATTTTCGATATATGACCTCATTGTTTGTAGATGTTATTGTTTAAAACCCGCTCTTGATGGGTCAGACTCTCTGGTACTACTACTTGTAACAGTATATGAATATACAATCATCGGAGAAGTCTTTAAGCTAACTTCTGCTGTTTCCACGAAATAAAGTAACATCATTATTAAAGATTATTTAAATTAATGTTTTTCATTGCGATGAATATCACTATCAACGGCATCAATTACTTAATATTAAATTTTATCAAGGAAAACTAATTCACGTATAAATTGCGCAAGTGATCCATAGAAGTTTGTTTTTTGTCAGGGAAATTGTTTTCTGCCAAGTATATGCTAATTCAGAGGCGAACTATTTAATAATTTAAAACAAATTATGTGACTCAATAAACGCGTTACAGAATATTCGGGACTCAAGAATTACTGTACTACAATTGAAAAGTTAACTTCATGATTTTCTTTTCTGCAAATAAATTTATGGATAATTTCAAATGAAACCTTCATACTGTATTGTGCAAAATTAGTATCAAGCGTCTGGTATTGTATTGATGTATTTATGAAATTAGTCATAGGTGTGTATTAACAAGGTTATTCATCGTACAAACACCCTTTTACTATAAATTAAAAGCATGAAATTCTACATAAACATGAAATTCAGTAATTATACGACTGAAATAAGAGACTAATAAACTTTATTCTTAAGAAATGTATCATTTAAGAATCCAATATCACATGGCACTCCAGAATAATAATCGTCTGAATGTAAACTAGCTTCTTTCTTTGAAATTTCTTAAACTTTGTCCTAGTGACATCGGTCGTTGTTCATGTTTCTGTCCCCCAGTAGTCTTAACTATTTATACCTAGCTTCTCTACCACGCATGTGGTAAGATTACTTAATCCATTTGTTTACCCGGACTTTCTATGTGTCTCTCGTTTTACTATTGGTTGCTATCCCGAATTCAGGTATAGAATTAAATTACCCAAGATTGATAACCAGCAATCATGATGAGGGTTTTGTTTTGTTAAATTTTTATGAAATTATGCACCATTATTGGCAAACACAATCCATTCAAAGATATTCCTAAACGTTCTAAACATATGGCAGTCGTAGTTTATTGTTGGTAGCCTTCTGCAGTGTAAGATGTGTAGTTAGGTGGAGACAATGGAGAAATAAGAATTTTTACCTGACTTATCAACATTCTTCGAACATTATAAGCCTATTTGATAAAATATAAGAATTATCTTTTTGGCTTCCACTTTAACGTTGTACTTTTATTATCTGAAATGTATATGAAAAAGTTTATGCTACAGTATCATTACATGCTACTGATATCATTAACACGGTAAATTCTCCGATTGCCTCTGTCATAAGTGATTTCTCCCTTCAGGCTATTTTGTGAATCTTAGTAAGTTAGATGCGGGCACAGTTATTGTTGCCGGTCGGTTATTGTAGCAAAATTGCGGCGGAGGACTGCGATCCTTCTTATTGTGTGCGGCAAATCCCAAAAGGAGGTCAACTGTTGTAATGTTGAAGGGTCATTGACCTGGAGCAGCGGTCAGAACAAATTGTAAAGTTTATTTAAATACCTTCTGGAAGTGGGAGCAAGTTTGCGATGTTATAAAGAGTACAGATTTTGGAGGGAAGGAGCCGCGTAGGCGTGTGTTTTGAAGAGCCGGAGGAGAGCAGGGTGGCATGTGTGAAATGTTGGGAGTGGAAAGGAGTGGTGGCCAGGGATATCGCCAATCTGTTACGATTTGGGGCGACTGCTCGCTCGCATCTGACCAACGGAGAGACGTTCCTGAATTAAGGAGTTGGCAGGTACGTGGACATCATCGGCCGCTACAACGATATCGACAAACAGTAAGTCCTCCTCCTCCCTTTTATTTTGCTGCGTGTGATTTAGCTGCAATGACCGACAATTACATTTTGGATATTTCGGACTTGTTGAACTTTTCATTATTTAGTAAATTCTAAATTCTTTGTGATTATTTCGTAGTTATCTCAGGTATCATAGTTCGTAACTGAGGATGAGTGGATGTGAGAAGCAACATTCAGAGTTTGTGGAACCGTGTGAGTGAGCTTTGGCCGGAATTTAATCTTTTTAACTAAATTGTTTATTTTTTAAGCACTTGTTTAGTTATTAAATAAACTTCCCCTCCCGGAATTAATTGATTAAAGCCAAGATCCCTGAGAGTCTCAAGTTCGGCTCACAAACACATGTATCTTCGCTCAACGCTTGAAGTCTCCCTCAGGATCACACAGTTCGCGATTGCCATTTTCTGCATCTAACAAACTTTGAAAAGTAAATCGGAAAGATTAAACCAACGCCTCGTCCCTGCGATTCCTTGGTTTTCCCGTCCGATCAACAGCCACTCTCCAACTCCCGTTCAACGGCCACTCTACAAGTCCATCACTTCCTTATATATATATATATATATATATATATATATATATATATATATATGTATATATTAATTCGGCGTATCCAATGGCGCCCGGGTCGGCATTCGGCGTAAACGTATCCGAGGGAGGGGAAGAGTGTTACACCTCATCCATATCTACTCTTCAATATGTCAGCCTAATGCGCAAACAAAATTATTTTCGTTATAAAAACTTTATTTGTTATTATTAAACGCGTGTTTTCTGTCACGATCTAGGCACAAAACGCTGTGTTGATATACTGATCACTATACAGTGACCGGAAATATTTAAGATGTCTTGTGTTTGTAGCAGTGATTATCAATCCTTATTTTATCATTCCCCACCTCTGGTACCCTCAATGTAAAGATACATTTTCTTTGATATTCAAAAATTGAATTAATCCCTAAATTAAGCCTAATTTCAAGTTGTTTATTACATAAAATTAAGTCTAAGAAATGACGGAAAGTAAATTTCACAAAACGTATAATAGACAATTAAAATTCAAGTACAAAATATTTTATATGAAATATGTTTCTACAATTTTAATATTTAGTAATTATTATTTAAATGTTTAATAATCTCAATATTCAATGTGAGGTCACTTCTGAGCTAAAGTGATAGATTTAGTTAGACTTTTGTGTTTTATGCTTATTGCAAAGATTGTAAAGTTTATAGGGTTTAGATTACTTTAAGTTAATTAAGTAGGTATAATAAATTATAAAAAGCTATACAATTTTTAAATTATATTTTAAACGACAAAGAAATAAAATAATAACTTATCTCCCTCCTCTTTTAAGAGGAATTATACATTTCGAAAAATTAAATTACATTGTAATTTAAATACAAAGAAAATTGTCTCTCATCAATCTTTCACTAACCGTGAAACCAGTGATTTCTCCTTCCAGATTCAAATTTTTGCCAATAGGAAATATACAATTTTGGAGTTCGCGAATCCGGGGTTAACACGTCTACCAGAAAGTCGCGCCACAGGTTTCTGAACCTTCTTTGGGAAACACTGAGACGTGATAAAATATTGGGACTGCAGATTACTCTATGACATTGCGGCATCTTAATCCCTCAATCTCTTCAATAGATGCTTTGATGTTGTGAGGCCGGGCCAGGTACTTGAAGTGCAATGAACCATCAACTTCATTTAATTAAAATTAAAATAGCCCCTTTAATAGTTAAGAAGTATGTATACACTAAAAGGTGTGATGGCCACCCTAATGTGATCTGTGCAATTAATTAATAGAAATCAGGCATATTAGGCTTTTTATTTGGTTAACAGGCTACATGAGGGTGATCCTGAAACAGGCAACTCCCCTTTAATAGCATAGGAAGGGAATTGAAAAGGGGGGATGCGGAAGGTAGAGCAAGGTAGCCAAGGGTTAACTAGGGCCCCCGGGCTATGGTTTAAGGATCCTACCCGGTGTTTCACCTAAAGAGATGCAGGGAAAACCCTAGGAAACCTGCATCAGGTAGGTTGGGCATTGGGTACTATTCTCACGCCCTTCCGAATGACGGGAGACGAGTTTGCTGTGAGGACGCAAAGTGAGGGTCTGTAGAAAGTACAACACTGAACTAACGCTTATATAAAATTGAGATACACCAACATATTTTTTTTCCTTTTGTACAATTGCAATCATAGCAGGTTGGTTTTTAATTTCTAGACGAAATTACCCCCTCAATAATGAAATTTACCTATGTCGTGCGAAAGAGCCACAGTGGGAAATATTTGTTTGAAGAATTGTGTTAGTTGCACCAGTTATATAATTAGTTGCTACTAGATACTTTTAATTTTAATTTATATACCTGCCGTTCCCATGAGCACAAATTTTTCAAGATTGCGCCCACCAAACAACATAAGTAATGCGCAAAGATAATTGTTTTCGAACATCTTGTATGTTAGGATGGTCAATTACTGAGTGCATCTAACAAACTTTGAAAAGTAAATCGGAAAGATCAAACCAATTAAAAAATTCGAAAAAAAAGTACTCTGAAATCATAAAAGAAGATACAAAATACTTAAAATTTCGGAAAGGTGGAGGGGAAAGTTATTTAAAATATGTTTCAATAGCGTCGAAAATATCTTAATGACTATTTCGGTTTAGCTCATTATTTAATACATTCAAGCTTGTTATAATATATTTGCTATTAGTTGGGTTTATCGAAAAGCCTTTACCGAGCGCAAAGGCAGGAGCTTAGGTGACAGCTAAAACACATTCGCACCTTAAGAAGCCCCATTACCACAGCGACTCCCTCGTTAGTCTTTTTTGCTCCAACAGCTGGTCTCGGTTGCCCTCGAGTCTTTAATGAACGGCACTAAACACGTTGCCCTCCTCGAGATCTACCGTGTTGACAATATCATCAGATAAAAAAGGGGGAGTATTAAATAGCCGGACGATGAGGAAAAGAAAGTAGTTATTTCCCCCACTCCACGGTCGTTAAGTCAGTTTATGACATCGAGATATAAGGCTTAGTTAAAATCACTAAGACCAAAAAGTATATCCAATAGCGTGCACATTAGCATAGCGGTCGGTATATACATTCGAGTTAATTACGGGAACTTAGGAACACCACGCGTCTTAAAGTGTTTCAGTCTTCCGCTGATTAGTCACCTTGCACGAGACGCGTGCCTCCGTGACAAATAAAGAAGGAACATCTGTACTAATGTGTTTATTTAAATTTTATGAGTATATAAATAGTGGTATGTGTAATTAAAACATATATCAACGAGGCAGCACGCCGTTTTGCACAGCGAGAGGAACAGTGTATCAAGTCAATTTTATTGTAGTTATTAGAGTCTATAAAACGCTGGAGTTAACCTGGATGCATGGTATTATCCAGCAACCGTATTCAGCTGCTGAGAGATGGAGAAGCAGGTGGATCCAATATGGCTCACCGTCTTCTAATTTGCTTGGCTGACGTAATGAAACTAATCAGTATTTTCTCAAATGAAAATAAGTGTACAGTTACAAGAATTGTAGAATCTGTAAATCTCAAATTTAAGCTAATAATTCAATTCACAGTTTATCTCTCGATAAACATACATATACATATTGTAACGTCCCGTACATATTGTTACTGCATTTACTCCCTCTTATCCGTTTTGACTCCCATTATCCTAAATTTTTCCATATTTTCTTTTGTACTGTTGCATGTTTCATATACGTAAATTCTGCGTTAATCAGGTGAGGGGTTTTGAATAACAGAAACACAGATTGAATTTTACTTAAACACCTACACAGTCATCAGTGGACCGGATGTCAAATCCTGGAACTAAATGATTATAGGGTACAAATAATTAAAACCTAAATAACGAAATAACAAAAATAATGAAACGCATTTTACTATGATTCATAATAATACTTTAAATAGTAATTTACGAATTGATAACATCAATGACAAGAAAAGAGGGCCGTCTCTGTGGTCTAGAGGCTAACGTCACCGATATATTCCGGACACCCTTTATAGAATCATATCATATCTCAATTCAAGGACCTTCTCTGTAAAATATGATGCTACCTCCAGTCCTTACACTATTCACGCTGGCATGCCGCAGGGCAACGTTCTGGGCCCTAATGTACGTTAGTGACTACCCTGTCAACAATGGAATTACAATCAGCCGCTTTGCTGATGACGTGGCAGCTTTTTCCTCAAATGCACGTCGCAATCATGCCAGGGATAACATGCAACAGTTTGCCTGAGAGGTTGAACAATGGTGCATCTGTATCTCGTCAAACACCTCATTGTCAATCAATACATACATCTAACAACAAAGAAACTGATATATCTAGGTTTCATTCGACCAATCTGGCAACACGTATGTGCAATTTGGTCTTCAGCATCCAACTCTCAAATCAAAATAATGTTAACAATTCAAAATATAATTCCTCGGCTCATAAAAGACGATCCTTGGTACTTCAGAAATATCATCTTACACCGAGACCTGGGTATACCTGACGTTACTCAAGTTCTACGAACTAAGTGTATCCGCAACCAACGACTGAGTAATCACTCCAATAAGCTATTGCAAGAAATTAACCACAATCCTCCGCCACAAAGTCACAAGAAGACTTAAAAGGAAAAGACAATTGCCTTTCCCACCGAATTTGCAATATCATTCAGCACAAGATATGTAGTAACAACTCATTGTTTAATCATATTGTTCACCCATAAATGTACATTTTTTACGGCCTACCGATGTGTGGCTTCCGGTACACATATTTCAAGTTTCTTTCATTTTTTCTGTATACTTAATATTATTTCGCACAACTTTAATGAACACCATATGTGCAACGAAGTTACCAATGTTAAAAAAAACAGAAATACTGCGGAAAATAATTATTAAAGCACAACTAATAAAAACTCAGAATACCAGTAATGAATACATACCAAAAGGGAGATAACAGGCGTGGAAAACAGACGCTTGAGAGAAGGGAGAAATAATTACAGGGTAATCAACTAACTACATGTAGGGTCGATATGTGTATGTAATATATGGTATCAAGCAGACTAGTTTAAAATTATAACAATGAAAATTACCTAAGTATATATATAAATATAGTGAATAAATTATAATTCAAATAAAATGTTGGATGGGTCAACACGCCTCCTAGTAGAAGGTACGGGCAACTAGTTAAAGCGTCGCAAAGTGGCTGAATATGCCTTAATATAGTTAGTTAAATTTTTCATTAAATAAAAAAAAGATAAAAGTAAATACGTTTCTAGCACCTTCCTTTATACTCAAAGAAACAGGGCTTACAGTATTTGAAAAATAGGAGTGGTAAGATCCAGCGTATCAACGGACAAAAACGTCCATACCCGCACTACTGATGGCACTGACTCTGGACGCCGAAACCCCAGCAGGTTCGCTCTGCCATAATGTACCTTTAATAAATTTGTGACAGTTCTCAAACAAATAATTACCAGAAATCAAACTATTTAACCGGCACAAATCTCGGTCATATTTGACATTTTATAATATACATAATTTAACCACGAAATTAATGAAATAATTAATAGAGAATACATAGTAAAATTCATAAAATACCAACGACTACAAAGGTAGGGTAATGTGAAAAGGATGCAAGATGACAAAATACTAAACAGAATGCTAAATACAAGGCTTTAAACGAGGAAGAGAGGAAAACCAAGGTTAAGATGGATGGTCTGTGTAATGGGCGATTTGAAAATTATTAATATGTAATGATTTTGAGAGAAGATTAGGAAAAGGGAACAATGTAGGCTGATTGTAAAGGAGGTCAAGGGTCACTAAGGGCTGTAGTGTATATATTTAAAAATGGCTTTACTGTCTTATTAACGTCGCCCTTGCACTTCATAATTATCATTGTCTTCCAAAAATTCCTCAAATAGGCGAAAAAATGTGAAAACCAACAATTATGCATCACAAATACAAACTATCTAAAAACATTAATTTGTTCTCAGTTTACACAATAAGAACCCTATTCAAAGAACTAACCATATTTATTCGCAAATCTAATTACAAATAATTTAATTTTTTTTTCGTTTATTGTCATATCAACCGACGTGGTTATTAGTGACCACTTTCAGTTTACAATTACTTCTGTATTTACAATAATAATATATGCAATATAACAATTTATAATGATACAGAGGGGTACGAAACAAACTATTAAAGATACATTACATATTATTGAATTGGTTCAAGTCTTTTAAATAATTTAATATGGGGTTTATAAATCTTGGGTCATTGAGGCATTCCTTTTAGTCGTTCGGGATTCTCTTCTTTTTTGCAGCATTCCTTTATGTCGGGTGGTGTATAAGGAGTTACATTTTTCGCAAGTTATTGTGTTGGATTTGGTCATTAAATGTCCGTGAGAGAGTCTAGAATAACCAATTCTTAGACGGGTGAATACTGTTTGAACTCATCTGTTTATTGGTATGCTTGTATTTCGTAGATAATGTTCCTTATTTCATGGAGTTTGGTCTGTTTATTTATCCGTTCATTTATCCAATTATCCTTGATTTTAGCTTTTATAGTCTTTATTACGTTCTTCTGGGACACTGGCAGGTTACAGATATTTAAATGATAAAATGTTACAGATTAGTGTCAAAACTGTATTCCGACTGAAGGAAAATTCTTTGCTTAATTTGAAATAGAGAAATTATGAATATTAGGAAATTATTATTAAAAATATCCGGATAGTAGGTGGCGTTAAATGGTTGGGAAACGTGGACGATAGTAGTTACAGACAGTAAAAGAATAAAAGCTTTTGAAAAGTGGTGCTATATGCAATGCTGAAAATCAAATGGGTGGGTAGAGTAACTAACCAGGAAGTCTTTACATAAAAACTATTAGTGTAATGAAGGAAAATCTTACTAAATTTGGAATATTTAAATAATAATAAATTGATTTCAAAGCTGTATCGATTGAAGAAAAATATTTTACCAAATGATAAATATTTGAATGATTATAAATATTTGAATGATTATTAAATTATAAATATCTGAATGATTGTTAAATTATAAATATTTTAATAATTATAATAAAATATTCGTGGCAATTAGGTAGGGGCCGGTTTGTGACGTATACGTTTGGGGATTAGTATTCTCCTTTAGCCACGAAACCTATTAATTAGACACTAACGAATGTAGTTTCCACATTCGTTTTACATGTCACTCCTTCCGTAGGAAAACCTTGGGATACTAGAGGCCTCTAGGCCCTAATTTCTTCTTAATTAATAAGTATCCTAATTTAATATTGCTCCATACGATTAATATTTCCTGGACTCTGTATCCATATATTTATATATATATATATATATATATATATATATATATAGGAATTAAGTGGAGGAACTTTAACTGACCAGTTTTTATTATGTAAACTGATGTTTCGATAGATCATGTTATCAATTCTATTTTCTAACAGAAAAAGAAAATTACCAATCCAATACAGAGGTTAAATAATAGTTCACACAAAAGCACTGACTATTTATTCCTCTGTTAAAGGTCGTCTCATTAATTCCTATAATTTAAAATAGACGGAAAACACCTATTTATATATGTAATTAATATGGACAAGAAAGAGAGATAGAAAGTAGGTGAGGCTCACAGATGGCAGACACATTGAAAGGTTTGTAGTTCTTTCAGTCGTCGACTAGCCGATCACTGGAAATTTCTTCCTAACTTTCTGATGAAGGGGGCGGTGCCTCCGAAAATTTTAAACATCTTCAAACTTTAGATGGTGCCTGTCAACTGTGAACCTCAGGTAAATCACCTACTATCTATCTATCTTTCCTGTTCTTATTAATGGTTTTAATTAACTTGTCAATTTCATTTCCTGACCTATATAGACGCATAGATATAGAATGACGATATTAATCAACTTAAATTAATATATTTATTTGATAATTTATAAAAAAATTGTAACTGGAATTATATATATCATAAATAATGTCACGTTTCAATATCACACACACGTAGAGGTTATAGGCGTTTAATCAACGGCGAAGTGCTGTACAAAGCACGTACTGCTTAAGACTGACTCCGATTTGGAATCCAGTCCTATTTATACATACATGGAATATTCTAGAAGCAGAACATTCTAGAAGCAGAAAATACTAGAAACTAAAGGCAAACAAAGTACCGTTTGAGGAGCTTTTCTGAGAGGCCGACTTTGCGAATGGGAGTAAAGATCCAGACTAGATCCCCTGGCTGGTACAAAACTGGACGATGTCTTGCGTCGTATCGTAGTCGGTCCTTCTCTTGAGCTTGGAGCGTACGTATTCGGGCTATTTGTCGGGATTCTTCGGCCCTCGGTACTAAGTGACCAATGTAAGGGTCATTCACATCGTCGGGATTGAAAGGTAATATCGTGTCCATTGTCGTTTCTGCCTCGCGACCGTGAACCAGGAAAAATGGTGTGAATCCCTTTGTTTCTTGCTTAGCGGTGTTGTAGGCGAACGTCACGAATGGAAGTACGGCGTCCCAGTTCTTCTGATCGACGTCGGTGTACATGGACAACATGTCGGCCAATGTTTTGTTTAACCTCTCGGTAAGCCCGTTTGTTTGAGGATGGTAAGCAGTCGTCATTCGGTGCGTTATTTCACACATTCTATTGACCTCATGTATTAGTCTAGACTGAAATACCGTCCCCCGGTCTGCGATTATAGTTCTTGGAGCTCCATGCCTAAGTATTATTTCTTCGACGACGAAGGTGGCGATCTCGGAAGCTTCCGCCGATGCTACGGCTTTTGTGACGGCAAATCGAGTTAAGTAATCGGTGCAGACAATAATCCACTTGTTTCCCCGGGATGATATTGGAAATCTTCCGAGCAGGTCAATTCCGATGCGTTGAAATGATGCGTCGGCCGGAGGAATCGGCAGTAGTCGCCCAGGTGGTCGTTGGGGAATCGTCTTTCTTCTCTGACACTCTCTGCAGTGGCTTACATAGTTTCTGACGTCCTTAAGTTGTCGCGGCCAATAAAATCGCCGACGGATTCTTTCATACGTCCTGACGACTCCTAGATGACCAGCGGTGGATGCGTCGTGGAACTCCCGCAGAATTTCTAGACTCAGTTGCTTGGGGATGACTACCAACCATCTTCTTCCCAATGAGTCGTAATTCTTCTTGTGTAGTACGTCATTAATTATTTCGTAGTCCCCTTTCACACCTTGGGAAGAGTTCAAAGCTTGTATAATCTCGTTCAGCTTCGGATCCTTTCTCTGTTCCACAGAAATATTAGTCAAAGAGTTAAGACAATCCAGGATCTCACTCTTCGGTTCTTCGTCGTCGACAGGGTTTCGGGAGAGACAGTATGCATCCTGATGTTTTCGTCCACTCTTGTACTTTATTGTGACGTCGTATTCCTGAAGTCGTAAAGCCCACCTAGCGAGTCGTCCAGAAGGATCCTTGAGTCCGGTCAGCCAGCAGAGGGTGGTCCGTCACAACCGTGAACGGTTTGCCAAAGAGATACGGCCGGAATTTATTTATGGCCCAATCAACAGCAAGGCATTCTCTCTCTGTCGTCGAATAATTCCTATCTGCTTTGCTAAGTGTTCTCGACGCGTAACCTATGACCTCTTTTTTGCCGAATATCTGAACGAGTACAGCACCAAGTCCGTGGCCGCTGGCGTCAGTATGCAATTTAGTCGGTGCATTTTGGTCGAACAACCCAAGAACGGGGTCGGAAACAAGGGCTCGTCGCAGCGGGTCGAAAGACTCCTGTTGTTCTCTGCTCCAGATAAATTTGGCGTCTCCTTGCAAAGCCCAAGAAAACTCTTGACGTCGTGTAGATTTCTTGGCCGATGAAAGTTTTTTATCGACCTGACTTTCTCCAGGTCTGGTCGTACGCCTTCTCGTGAGACTAGATGGCCAAGGATCTTTATTTCCTTTGCACCAAATAGGCACTTCTTTGGATTCAGTCTCAGCCCTGCTGTACTCAGACACTCGAGAACAGTTCGAGTCTATGCAGATGTTCGCCGAACGTTTCCGAGAAAACTATTATGTCGTCCAAATAGCAGAGGCACATAGTCCATTTCAAGTGGCGCAGCAAGTTGTCCATCATTCGTTCGAATGTTGCTGGTGCATTACACAACCCAAACGGCATAACTTTGAATTCGTAGAGTCCGTCTGGTGTAATGAAAGTGGTTTTCTCTCGGTCGGCTTCGTCCACTTCTATCTGCCAGTACCCTGAGTGCAAGTCCATGATGGAGAAAAACTTTTCCCCATTTAGACAATCCAGAGTATCGTCAGTTCTTGGTAGTGGATAAACGTCTTTCTTCGTGATCTTGTTAAGTCTCCTATAATCGACGCAGAATCGCCAGGTTCCATCCTTCTTTTTGACTAGTACGACGGGTGATGACCACGGGCTCTGTGATGGTTGGACGATTCCTCGGCCAAGCATCTTATCCACTTCTTCTTTAATAATGCGTCGTTCTGCTGGTGATACTCTGTACGCCCTCTGACTGATAGGTGAGTAGCTTCCTTTATTAATTTTATGTTTCGCCTTCACAGTGGTTGATTTTTCCCTGATTACTGCGTCGAAGCACGCAGAATATTTCTGAAGCAATTCAAGAAATTTCGTCTGCTGATCGATGGTTAACTGCGGCGCCAGTAACTTACGAAACTCGAATTCGTTGTTTTTCGTCACTGTAGGAAGTCTGCGGCTGGGTGGATTTTCTTCCATGACAGTCAGATGTTGTGTTATTAGCTCAGCCCTTGCTAAGCACATATGTCTCGGAAAAAACTGAGGTTCGTTCTGCCCATTAACTACCCATAAATCTCCAGTGCCATTCTTGAACGATATGACCGACGCAGGAATAATGACTTGTGATAATTTCTTCTTCGCTTCAATTATAAGATCTACGTGGCCATTTAACTTGGCGCTCGACGCATCGTCGAGAACAAATAACCGCCACGAATCCTTATTTCCTATTTCTTCGGAAGCTTGTAATTCGTCTAACAGAATTTCAGAACGTCCACAGTCAATTACGGCTTGCGAGCTCTTCAAAAAGTCCCATCCGAGGATAACGTCGTGGCTACATTGCGGCAGGACGATGAATTCGAACGGCTGAATTCTGTTATTAATTTTCAGCAGGTGCATCTTCCGGCTGGTTGCTCATATTTGCCATCCGCGACCCTTAAAATAGTATTCCTGTTATCAGCGATCTTGGTCTTCTTCAACTGTCGTCGAAACGTCTCGGAGATAACAGAAAAAGATGCACCGCAATCTATTAGGGCTCGTACCGACTTGTGGTCCAACATTACGTCTATATAATTTCCAGACATTTTGGCGACGGTCGTCGACGGAGGATTTTCTTCTTCCGCGGCCTCACCTCCAGGGAAGGTCGCGTTATCTAGTTTTCCAGGATACGTCGGCTAGGGGAGCGACCTAATGGCGACGGAGATCTGGAGCGACGTGACTGAGAGCGTCCTCTCCTTGCGGCGGGATGCGGCGACGACGACCTGTATCTTCCTAGAAACAACTCCGTCTGTTCAGGTTCGTCATATTGGCGTCCATGGTCATATGCATCCTGTCCTCCCCTAGTTCTTGCTTCAGCGAATACACGTCTCCTGTCCTTGCAGTATCTAACTACATGTCCAGGACAGCCACAATGGAAACACACAGGTCTATTATCCCGTGTCCTCCAGACGTCTGTCTTCCTTGGTGCGTAGGTTGCCCTTCCTCCCGTGCAACTACTTTCGCATAGGTCGGCTTCCGCTTCGGAACGACCTTTCGACAGGAGGACGTCGGGTGGAGGTTGGCGCCAAAACGCTTTCCACTTCCTCCCGGATGGCCTCTTGGATGACCTCTGGTTCTGCCACGTCGTTTCTAAGGGATAGAGCACGCTGAATCTCTTCCCTTACTATCTGTCGAACGAGAGACGACAAATCATTCGCCTCTTCTACTGAGGCAATCGGCACAACGTTGAATTCGTTTTTGGTTCATCTCTTCGATGAACTGGCAGTACTTTACGAACTCGTCCGTCGATTTTACGTCCTTTAGTAGGAGGGCCTGATATAAGTCCTCCGCGACACCTTTCATTAGATGTGCCAGCTTTTCATCTTCCCCCATGATTGGGTTTACCGTTCGGCACAATGCGAGAACGTTTTGGATGTACGACTGGGCGTTCTCGCCACTTTTCTGAACCCTGTATTTTAACTCTTCTGTGGCCTGCCAAGCATGACGCTCAGAATCGCCGAATGCATTCTGTATCTCGGACTTGAAAGTTTCCCAGCTGGTCAACTTTTCTTCAACATTTTCGAACCACTGTCTTGCGGTTCCGTCCAAATAAAAGTATGCATTGGCTAGGCAAACCGTGTCGTCCCAATTATTGAATTTGGCGACCCTTTAGTAGCCCTTGAGCCATCTGCCTGGGTCTTGTCCGGCGTCTCCTGTGAAGATGGCAGGGTACCTTATCTGCTGCTGAACAGCAGCATAGGCCGGTGAGCTCCTTTCCTGGCGATCCATCAAAGTACTTGTTGGTTTTGTGTATGGTACGAACTCCGGATTCAAGCCTTGGAGTCTCCTGCTTTGTCGAGGTCTAATGGGAGCCACTGTGTGTTAAGTTCAGATGTGCCCGGCGCCTCCACCAAAAATGTCACGTTTCTTAGGGATCGTGAGATTCAATAACACACACACGTAGAGGTTATAGGCTTTTAATCAACGGCGAAATGCTGTACAAAGCTCGTACTGCTTAAGACTGACTCCGATTTCGAATCCAGTCCATCACTGCAGTAGTTGAGATGTGGCAATATATTAAGATAAAAAGGGCGGATTTTGTAAGGTTGTGGCGTTATGAGGCGCAGTTCGGCAAACAACAATGGCTAGTCGGCCGAAAGATGGTGGTTTCCCGCGGGGGAGGCCCGCCGAGCGTGTATAAAAAATGACGATTGTGAACCCCCGCGGGAAAACCCCGCCGAACGAGTTTAAAAAATGAGGGCGGGAAAACCCCGCCGAACGAGTTTAAAAAATGAGGGCGGGGAACCCCGAAATGTTGTAAAATAGGGGAATTCCCGTCGGAAGGTTTAAAAGGGAAGCCGATGGGTGGCTCGCGACCAAAGGGAGAAGGCAGGCGAGTGGAGCAGAGAACGGACGTGGACCGAGCAGAAGTGAAACAAGGAGAGGAGAGGACGTGGCTCGACCCCAGAAGGCAGGCGAGTGGAGCAGAGGACGGAGGTGGTCCGACCCCGCAGAAGGCAGACGAGTGGACGGACGTGAGCAGACCTGATCAAATCCTGCAAGACGCCAGACGCACAAACATTCGAGAGGTGGATGTTTGTTGGCCCAGTAATTGTGGGTAAGCGATAAAAAAAAATCGTGAAACTTGCTCATTGCTCTGGATAAATAGTATTCAATGATTTTTCTTTCTATTTTCAACTACTGCATACTCCATCTCTTGAGAGACCCAAAATCCCCTGAGATTAAGCCCGTGTCTTCACTTTAAATAAATAAATGAAAAATATTAAAATTGATCATATTTATACTTTAAATTAATAAATTTTTTATACCAAAAAAAGTATATTACAATATATATATATATATATATATAATGTCATTTGTAAAAATTTGTATAAAATATGTTAAATTCTATCCGGAATATAATATACGTATATGAAAACTGAGATATTCTTTAACTAATTCGCTACTAATGACGTTACTGACTGTAATCTCTGACACATAATATATGTTTTATTATTCACTACTAACTAGTGTTAATTAATTGATGTGTCCAGTTCTAAACAAGACTACTTTACAATTGCACGCTGAAATAATTTCACGTGTGATTCCTTTGACATTATTCCGGATATCATAAACTTATAAATTATTTTCTGTAATTATTATCTGTGATGTAGCTGTCGTCTGCTCGTGACGTATTCATGGAAACCGCCGAGATGTTCCAAGTATTGTTATATTGCGTATATAAGGAGCTGCGGCCATAGCTAAGCGCCCAATTCGTCGGTGGTGATCGAGGCAGAGGTCTTGGTCTCAGGGCTTCAGGGCGGACAAAGGCTCCGTCGGGAACCTGGAGCAGTAAAGCCTGCGCCGCACTTGAGCGGGACGGGTCGCAGCGGAAGATAATTGATGTCACACTTAAGCAGGTTCGGAACGGATACTATCTGGATGATTCACAAAATAAAAGAACTAGATCATTGTTTTATTATTAAAATGTCAGAAGAAAGTGAATTTCACCAAGTTGCAGGGTTTGTATCTTGACACTTCAAAATAAAGAATCAGTTATATGCATTTATGAAGACCAGAAATGGATTGCGGAAATGAACAACGTAGATGATCAAAACAAAGAAGTACAATCCCCCAGGACCAAGTAGTTCATTTCTAATGAATGAAAAGTTTTGGTGCCAATAAATATTAATTATACTGAAGAAACATACTCGCCTGGATTACCGGAATGACCGGACACAATTGAATACATGACTGTTAAATCAACATTAAGAACTAATTATTGTTTAAAACACATTTTACAGTTTTCTATTAATTAATTGTTAATGTAATGTTCAGGGAAATAATGTAATTTTATATGATTGTATATTTAATTTATTTTTATTATTTCCGTATTTCATTACGCTTTTAGAAGTAATAATTTTAAAGCAATAATATTTATCACAAATAGTTATGTAATATATTACGTTTTTATCAAAATAGTTTTATTAGTTTAGCGTGTCTCAATAATAGAAGTATTATATTGACATAGCCACTTATCCTACATGTCGAAATCAAGCATTTCTTGCTATATTTAAGAATTAAGTTTAAATTTATACTATAGTTTGATACTACAGACACTTATTAAATCTAAAAGTTTCAAATTTTTATCTGCATCCCCAACAGAGATATTGTAACTCAATCTTTGAAGAAAATTGAAAAATCCCATTATAGAAGGATGTAATTTGTAAATGGTACATCACTTAACACTGATAATACACAAACACACACACACACACACACACATATATATATATATATATATATATATATATATATATAAAGTAACGACCATTATTTGTAAAAGCATGAAAAATATTCAGGTTCGCAAACTGTTTCTTCTTCTAGAAATAATCCTACTAAAATTGAATTTTATTAATTGGAATGGATATCTCCATGTTACACATTACATGAAAAAAATATAATTAGGAAAGTAAATACAGATTTAATTTGTAGGCCTGAATGTACTGAACACGATACAGTTTATTTGAAAAATAAATACGACTACACAGTCTTGGATAATTTATAAAATCGTAGATGCCTGCAAACGCGCAGCAAAAGTGTCGGTAATTCTTGAACCAGACACAATATGATTGAAAAAAAAATAGTTTTGAAATTGAGGGAATGCGCCAGCAAAAATATGATTTTTTTCTGTGAAGATGCGGCAATCAATTTCCTTTTTTCTGCACCACTTGGCATGGATTGACCCCTCTGACAAAGACTTGATACGGCTTTCAACTTTGTTTTCTAATTTTTTCTAAAATAGTATTTATTTCTGCCTCCATACCAGAAAATATTTAAATAACTCATGTTGGAATTAATAAATCAGCGTTATCAAATTGTAATTTTGAAATCAACATGTTTAATTTATTAATGGTGTTAATTTATTGCTTGATTAAGATTACAAAATGGATAATATTCCAATAGTAGCACCTTCCCCCATCCAATTATTGACGGACGTGTTGCGTTTTCCCGTAGCATGGAACGGATCCTGCGGGACGGGAAAACGCATCCGCCCCGCGCCCGTCCAAGTGTGACATCTAGCATTTAAATTGTGTTGTCTGACCCACTTGAGCAGCACGCCGGCTCAAGTGTGTCACTAACCTAATCTGCCTCTTGTCTTGTCACCCCTGCGGAGGGATGCTAAACGTCGGGGCCAGCCAACGCCCCCTGTATTGTACAGGGGGAACTGGGCTAGCCCGGCGGTCTATGCTATGGTGGTAGATCTGGTTAACCGCTATGCAGAGATCATCGGGGCGGGGCCGGTCCCCACTGTTAGATCATGACTTTCTAAAAACGAGCTGTCGTGATACAGCAACGACCACTGACTTGCAATGAAAGATGAGACTTGCCCAAAATAATTACAATAATTAAGTACAAAGGAAAGGCAGATAGTGAATGAGTGGTTCATATGAAATTGACTTCCTGTGTCGCTGAATAGGAGAGGAGAAATTTATTCAAATTTTCGGCAGTCGGCATAAATGTATTTATCAATAGATTGGTTCCAGGAGTTGACTAAGTGTTTTTTTGTATTAAACTGATACAGTGTTTAATTAAACACTATTCTCTTGACAACACGTGATTTAAATTTCATTAAGGACAATCTTAAAGGAGTAATTTTTTGGGTAAATTTAAACGAAAAAGCTTTCAAATACAGAACTAAAATTTTCAGAGCATGTTTATAACCTTATGGTAAGTGATTGGAATCAGAATAAATTATTTTAATCATTGTATTATGGATAAAAAATCTCCTAAAATTTTCTATGAAATAGATCTTGATAAATAAATTAATAATTTAAGTTATAATAATAATAAATTGTGTATTTTAATCCCACACACATACAAGAAATTAGAAATAAGCTCCGAAAATTTTAGTGCTGTATCCGTAACGTTTTACAAGCAAATGTTATTTTAACATTGCCACGATAATGCCTTACGGCTATCCTTTAAGTACGTCACCTTTTTGAACATTTGACTTTACATGCCGATGGAAGTTCCAGTAGCATAGTAACCTGCATCGAGACGCACATGAAAACAAAACAGGTTCGTTCAGGGAACCGAATCTCTGCTGCACGTGGTTACCCAAACAATAATTTACCCTGAGCTTTTAATATCGTCCCTTTTGATTTCCTTATTTGTAATAGCGCGCAGAACCCCATTTAAGATGATAATGTTTTTAAAAAAATAAATAAAAGTATATATTGCCGACCTCCTGTGGTGTAGTGGCTAGCGTTGCTGCCTCGCAACCCAGAGGTCCCGGGCTCGAATCTTGACATGGGCTTGGATGTTTGTGTCGTCATGGTCGAAAAGACCGGGAGGATCGATACTCTGACCACGTGTCACTCCAAATTCGAAATGTACCATGCAAGGTGACAGTCCGCAGTCGACACGGTATGCCCCGGTCCTCAATGAGCCGTAAAGCCACGGAAAAATAAGAAAAAATCCATATATTATATCCTAAAGCAAGTAAATTCATTAAATAATTAAAATAATATCCCCCCTACCCCAAACGGTTACATAAGAGACTCAGATCTACTAGTGTACCTGAAATCTAAAAAAGACATCTCCAATTTTTATGGCTCCTGTTTTTTATTAGTTCCCATTCATTTTTAATATTTAGTTGTTACAAATTCAACTTCAAATATGGTTATGACAGTTGACATATTGTTACTCAGTTTGAAAGGTTTAACTGTAGAGTGAAAAAATTTAATATGTTAAGATTTATACATTGATTACTTAAATGAAACGAAATGCCAATCTAGTTAAATAATGACATAAAATTACTACATAAAAATGCTTCTATAGTGAGGGATAGTCTTAAACCCTACACTTTGCCGATGATATAGTAGTGTTAGAGGAGTCAGAAGAAGACTTGGAAACCATAATAAATGGCAAGAACGGGATCCTTGAGACTGAGCATTAATAATTAATGGGATGGTAGAAGTATAGTAGACATAAAGAGTAAGATAGCACAGGCAAGGAAGTCTTTCGCGAAAAAGAGGAATATAAGAGTGAAAATAAGGAAATTGTTGCTAAAAATGTTCGTATTGAGTGTAGCGTTATAGGAGTGCGAAATGTGAATTGTGGTGCTATAGGAGAATGCTGAAAATCAGATAGGTATATAGAATCACTAAGGAGAAAGTTCTAAACAGAATAGGGGAAGAGCTAACAATACGAAGGACGTTGACCAATAGAATGGATAGATTAATAGGCCACGTTTTAAGATATGAGGGACATGTAATATTAGCTTAAAAAGGAAGTGTGTGGGGTAAGAACAGAAGAGGGAGGCGAAGGATATAATACGCTAACCAGATTAGGTAGGATGTGGGATGTGCTAGGTATGCGTAAATGAACAGGCGTGCGCAAGATTGGTTAACAAGGAGGACTGAATACCACAACAATTATAAGAGAATATAATGAAAATATATAGGTACTACCTGTGTTAAGTGAATTATTCCATTAACGCAAAGCCAAAATTTCGGTCACGACATGCTCTAGATGCCGTCCTCCTGTAGTGTAGAGGCTAGCGTTGCTGCCTCACTACTCAGGGGTCCCGGGTTCTAATCCTGTCATGGGTTCGGATGTTTGTGTCGTCATGGTCGCGAGGACCGGGATTAAGGCTGCTGGGGAATTGATACACTGACCACGTATCACCCCAAATTCGGAATGTGTTACGCCAGATGACAGTCCGCAGCCGCCTCGGTAGGCCTAGGCCCTCAAGAGGGCTGTTGAGCCATTGGAAGAAGAAGAATAACATACTCTAGATCTCCCAATGTTAGTTTTCGCAGTTCGGTGACGACCATTAGACTTCGATATAGACCACTTTTGGTATCCTAATAGTGTCAAAAATAATCCCGATGCATGTGCTTGTTGTTTTACCCAAGCAGTTCGATCGTTTACAAAGTCTTTTACTCCATTTGTACATTTGTTTCACTCTACTCCTAGGGGCTGAATTACAACTTAACACGGATTTATAATACAAAAATTAAATTCAAAGACTTTTATAACCCCTGAATTGACTGTGCTTTTGCTCAATTTATATGCAAAACTCTTTAGGGCCAGTAATTCGGCAAATGACATTAACACTATCAAACATGATACCAGAAACATCTCGACGCTTACAATTGCCGTCTTACAGTGTTGTCAAAAGACATCCCTTCCACACTCACACCTATAGGATGTTTTACCCAAACAGTGTTTGATCCTTGATAGTATGTAACATGTATACAAATATTCGTTGAAATTCGTCCACGCGTATAATATTTTCCGCGAAACTTTGTTATATCCCTTTCACCCCACCTCCTGTGGACTGAAGTACAAATTACACGCCATGTTGAATATCAGAACTTAACTCAGTGACTGCATAACCTCGTATTCTACACCAATCTCATATGTTGTCGTGTTACTGTAGGTAACCACCCCTACAGAAAGGGACTGAATTTAAAAAGCTGTCACACCGGGAGGCCAACCTCCTGTGGTGAAGTGGTCAGAATCGCTGCCGCGCACCACAGAGGTCCCGGGTTTGAATCCTGGCTACGGCTTGGAAGTTGTGTTGTTTGACTTCCCATTTGTGATGTCCATGCATTAAAATAAGTTATCTAATTGTAGATAGTTGCAAATAACCACTATCAGTTTGTACAACTATAAGTAATTAAAAAACATTGGGAGAGACACTGTCAAGTTCGCTCATATAAAAAATTGATTTAACGCAAATATCTTGCAGACTTTGCTCGTTTCAAATTCTTCATTCCCGCTCCTAGGTGTATTAGTCCCAGTTCGTAAGGAATATGTACACTAAATTGAGTATAAATTACTCCACGAGTTTAGATTTGAATGCGGAACATACAAACACTCATTTTTTTTATCTTTTTATTTAAATTTACATCAACTTCTCCGGTTATTAACGACCGGGAACCTGTAATTTGTAGTTTCACAAAAATGCAGACACAACATCCATGTCCAAGCCAGGATTCGAGCCCAGTACCTCCGTGATGTGAGGCAGCAACGCTGACAACTACACCACAGGAGCTCAACAAGCACTCAATTTTAGAAGATCAGAATAGAAAATGCTGATGCTAATATATTCAATTAAAATTCATACTTTTCCCATTCATCAGGATGTAGAGAATTTCTTTAGGTAACCAATGGAACTAATTTACGGAACTTTTTTGGGTTAGCAGGGTGATCCTGAAACAGGCAACTCCCCTTTAATAGCGTAGGAAGGGAATTGGGGAATTAAAAAGGGGGGATGTGGAAGGTAAAGCAAGGTAGACAAAGGGTTAACTAGTGCCCCCGGGCTGTAGTTTAAGGATCCTACCCGGTGTTTCACCTAAAGAGATGCAGTGAAAACCCTAGAAAACCTGAATCAGGTAGGTCGGGCATTGGGTACTATTCTCACGCCCGTCCAAATGACAGAAGAGTTTGATGTGGGGTCGCAGCATTCCATTCTTCGTGTCTTCACCAATTTTAGGAGGCAGTTGACCGACCGAAGCGGACAACTCTTGCCTTATGTTCAAGGTCTTCGACCCCAGTACATATTCCTCTCAAAATAGGTGAAGGTGTCTTGGCATGTGAGAACTTTGAAAAAAAAACAGAGAGTACGAGGCATTCCCGTCATCAAATTCTTACATAGGATTTCACGAAATCAATCTGACAACGAGAGAAAATCAAATTTCATCTATTCCCCAATTACTTTACATGAAATTGTAAATAATATTATACGTGAAACAAACCTGAAAGTAAACACGTGTTGTAAATGTTTTTTCAGAACCATTTTCTGGAAATAACTATCCCAAATTTTGGATGAAGTAACAAATAGTAAATATAGAAGTCTGTTTAGTAAATTGGTATTTTAATATCGTGGCTGAGATTGGTTATTGTAAGTGGATGCTCCATGATTTGTTTATGAAATGGGTGTATCGAATCTTTTCCTATAGGACTACTTCCGTCATTAATAGCGAATTTAACTCTTTGATGCAATGGTAGAAGATACGTATAATTTAATATACTCCGTCTTAACATAATTGATTTTTTAATAAACAGCTGAAGTTCTTGAATGCTTAATTATTTTTCTCAAAATACGTGTGTTAGGGAAGCATCCAAAATTAAAGCCCCGAGCAAGCTATTCCAGAACGAGTAGCAAGAATGTCAGCCATGTCACACACTCAATCACGAGCTTCATCAGCGATATTTATCAGCCTTATATGATTCTCAAAGCAAGGGGCAGTATGAGTTTACAAGAACTTCTCCTATAGATTAGCATAATTATTATGGCATGGCAGGTGCTAAAGCGTAGACGTAACGAAATGTTTGCTGGTATATTATTTTGTCTTTCATGGCTGGATTTTCCCGTTAATGTAGACTAGGGATATTTAAATCATGACCAAATCTTATATTTCTGAAATGAGCATTTATTATCACCTCAAATTCTCTGAAAAATATAATTCGTAGGCTAAGAATTAGTTTCCATGCAGAAAATGGCGACGGAGAAAATTGACGTGTAACTTACTAACATATATGAATTTTATTGTTGGATCAAATGACCAGAGCTGTGTTGAACTATTAGATGATAATAATTTGGCGGGTTGACGGCGACATTTCCCTATATCGTTAAATGTTAAAGAAGGATGAAAAAACTAGGTTGAAGTCCTCTAAATATTTTATTCCATATAAACTTTTGGACTTAAATTCTTTAACAAACACGTGGTCACAGAACATTCTAGGCATGTTTCACATTTTTAATTTCAGATGTGTTTGATAATGGACTAAAGACCAAAATCTTATACGGAATAAAATATTTAGAGGACTACAATCAGGCTTTTCTCATCATTCTTTGAAATTATTACCCTAGTTCACATCACAAATACTATCGTTAATTTTTTAACCAGCAGTCTGAAACTTTGAGCCCATTAGGACTATCATAAAACGAAGTTAGAACACTCTAGATTTCGTCATATAGATGGGACAAAGCATGATTTTCTTTCGTTTTGTAAAGAAAGTCACCGTAGGTATTTAACAATGTAATTTGAACTCTATAAATGGTGTCAGGAATTAAATCCACGTCAGAGGGAACTATATAAAAAATGGGATAAAATAATTGTATTAATTTTGATACATATATATATAATTTGAATTATTATTATGGATAAAAAATTCTAATCTTTTCCCCAAAAACGATCGTGATACAATATATTATTTATTATGCTTTCATACATATTCCATATGGTTAAGAATAATTTGTGACGTATCTATAACGGTTTCAGAGAAAAAGATACCTATTATTAATTTAATTTAGCATCGACAGAACATCCCTTAATGCCATTCACGCCGTATCGCAGAGATGACAATTATAATGTAGCTTAGTAAGAGAGAAATGAAACGATTAGGTAGTAAGAGTTAAGAGTTACTGATAAATTTGGAGTTGGAAACATAACTTGTAACGTAGACAAAGAGAGAGTCGGTGGTATTAGAGGGTACACGGTTGTTTCATGTAATTAATTAGGTTATTGGACATAGTCGTCAAGATATATTGACATGATATGAGAAAAATAGATATTCATGAGACATTGCAGATGCATTTATGTGCTAGCTCATTATATACTGCAAGGTCACTTGGAGGTTTTCGATAAAAAATACTATAAATTATTTAAACAAAAACAGAACAATAAATTTATTCACATATCTCTTAATTGTATGCACTATTCACTTCTAAATTATATTAAATTATTCGGAATGTTGTTTGTTGCACAAAATGCACAATTCTTTTGGTAATTTTTCAGTTATATATCTTTTTGTATAGGTATTTAGAAATGGAAAAATATCTTTTGGAAAATTTTGAAGTTTTAATCACACTTAATTTGAGTCGAAACTCTTTTTTAGAAAAACTTTACAAAATGATGACGATTGCTGCGACTTAAGTAGTGTATAATGAATGCGGGGTCTCAAACTCGTAGTCCACTGTGCAATCTTGGATTGGCGAAGGCTGCGTTGTGCAATGATCGATACACACTCAACTTATGTGAAGTTGCGGTCGATGAAAGCGTACCCTCCGATAATTGCGGCAGACTTGGACGTTGCTGAATGTGTGAATTACACACCCAGAGGAAAATCTGTTGTTTTGCGAAGAAGCATCCGTAGTTCAGGCACGCTAAACAGTAATTTCTTCCCGACACTGTTTCTCTCGACGACGGGTAACCTTACGAAGCCTCGACGAAACTTGGAACTCAGAAATTTCGTTAAGTCCAGATTCATAATTTCAACCTCAAAATTTTTCTTAGTTCAAAATCTGTAGAATAGACTGGCACTAATTTGTTAGCACATCCATCTTCTTCGGCCTGCAGTCCCCGACTAAATTTTGTCCCTCCTCTTTTGGTCTCGTCCTATACACACTGTTCATTCAACCAGTCACAGTCAATGAAGTAATTTTCACAATAAAAATCATGCAATGCATACTATCGCGGGACAAGATAATGACGCTTCCGCATCTCGAAACGGACACTTAATGATGAAATCAGTATTGCAAATAAATTAACAATTCAAGGCATTCAAAATAAACTGTAATTTAATTAAGTTTTAAATAGGAAAAACTGATTTAAATTAATTAATTAAAACATGTAGTTCAACCACTATTTACAATACCTTAAAAAGTTTCTTTTTTGTCCAAAACAACATATTGAATAATGCAATGGTGACAGCACACAATAAAAATAAGTTCATTGAACATATTATTAAACTTAAATTAAATTTTATGCAACCGAAGAATTTTATTATATAAAACTTGGTTATAGTTTCATCATTTATTGATGTCTTGACGGGTTAATAATTTGTTTACCTATAATTCTTGGAACTTACGCAGAATCAAAAAGCCTGCTGAACTGGTTGCCGTGTGGAAAAGGGCATCAGTAATATGTCAAACTTCTGATCACCGTCATTTTATGATAAATCCGTCTCAAAATAACTCGATCACCACATGTTTTCTCACTCGTGCGCATCAAGCATCACCATTTCTTCTGGTAATACATGACAACTCCTACGAACCAATAGCAGGTGTAGCAGAAAAGCACAATACCACATACCCGCAACACATTCACATTCCGGTGTGTCTTATAAGCATCAAGTAACTATTCGCACCACAAGATGCGACTAAGGAGGATAATAGTGAATTATAGCACTTAGAGCGAAGTAAGCTAAAAGGCACAATAATGTCGCATAGCATTGAAGGAAAGATTTATTTTGACTCATAGCAAAGCAGGAATGGTACGACGTCATCCACTTTAGTGGCGCATATCACTGACCACACGGATTGTGCTAGCCACAATAACGGCTTACGTCAGTGAAACTGGTAATAATTTAGTATATAAGGAGATTTAGCTAGTCGTGTGTCAACACGATGTGAAGTAGACAACTTCCCCGATATTGTAGTGGCGGTAGACAGGAGGTAAGTTTACCTCGATACTTTGTTGAGACAATTTGGTAGTGTAAAAGCAATTCTGAAAACATTAGCGCTAGTAAATATATTGTTTTCAGTTCAGGATATGTTGTAGGTCAAGAAACTCGTCCGTAAAGGCTGAGAGTTTATAAGTATAGGGTGTGGTAAAAACTCGTTGCCTTAGTATATCCCATTCGTAAGACTATAATATATTTCTTCAACTATGAGAGTTGCATTGCGCAAGCACTATTGAAATGGAAATTCCTTCTCAAAAGGCAATACTCCCCTCCTCCTTCCTCTACAGCGTATGGTGTATGCTATGAACGGTAGATTTTCTGTTGTCTTACCCTCGATTATTTAATTTGTAAATTAAAAATAATAGGAAATTTTATTTTGTGATCATTTCGAGATATCTTATTATTGGTCTTAATTGCGTTGACTTTTCCACTGTATAAGAGAAATAAACAGTCTGACTTCTCTAACAGTAAAAATCACAACCGAGAGTTCCACGAGTGCACGAGGTTAATCACTCCTCATAGTATAGGGAATCAGCCAAATAAAAGAGTCTATTCCAGAGAATACAGTTATCAAGGTCTTCGCATATGATTGAAGAAGTACGGAGCATGATCTAAATTAACAGAGTTGGAGGTGAAAGCGACAAGGGGCTGATCCGTTCAAGCTTGCGTGAAGATTGTAGTTTTTTACAATTTTTGCAATAGAAGATATGACTTACAATACTTAAAAAATCTATGGTCTCGTAGTTTGTTTGCAAAAGAAGGTGAAATAAGAGGTGAAATAAGAAACTATCTTCGTCTTCTACGGAGAGGCCGTAGTCCTTAGTGACTGCAGACATAGGCCCTACAAATTAAGGAACGCCTCTGAGACTTCTGTCCATCGGCTTTCGAGTATCCATACTCGGAATACTCTTGTGACTTCCTCCTGTTCTGTGTTACACTATCTTTCTTTCTTCGGGACGCTGCGGCCCATTGAGGTCCTTGGTTTGTATTTGTTAGTCTACAGTTGGGCGCAAGACCGGTAGCAGATACAAAATGAAATTTCTTAAACTTAAATACTCCCAATCTAAAAACGAAAAAAAGCCACAGTCCTTTAAAATTTCTATAGCCCTGAAAGAAAAAAGAGAAACACTACAAAATTATATTATCTAAACACTTCACTTTGACTTTAATATTTAGATTCGAATATGCATATATGTTTTTCAGGACAACCACTTCACACGTTTTTTTGAGATTTGTTCTGAATTTACTTTCCTGAAGAGGATTTCCTCCAAAAAATCCCACCGGTAAATTGTTCCAGTCGTTGATGATCCTATTTAGGAATGATAATTTGCCAACATCTGTTTTTGCTTTCTACATTTCACTTTGAATAGATGATCCCATCCACCTATATAACTGGGCTTTTGCATTTTGGAGCTAATTCCAATCCATGGTTTTTGTCCTGTATAAGCTTTGAATAGCAAATGCAGCTTGTTTTCTTCCTCCTTTCTGGCAATATCTCGCAACATAGTTGTTCTACGTTTTCATTCATATGGCCCGGCCCTACTCGCACAAAATTATCAGCCCTTTTCTGAACTCTCTCTAATGATTCTATGTGATTTTTTTCTTTAGGGATCCCAACAAGCCGCCCGTATTCCAAAATTGGTCTAACTACGTATAAATATGCCACCTCCTTTGATTTTGTACTTCCCTTTTTTAAGTTCCTCATAATGAAATGTAAGGAATTCCACGCTTTGCGGCCCGTGAAATTCACCTGTTCCTCCCACCCAAGCCTATTGTTGAAATATATCCCCAGATATTTGCAGCTCGTTACCCTTGGAATTAGTTCCCCGCCTATTCTATATTCTATCTGCTTAACAACGTTTTGTAAACGAGATTGAGCTGCTATTCTTTCCATTAATTTTCATTGTATTTTCCTGAGCCCAGCTATTGGCGTTATCTAGATCTTCTTGTAATAATATCGCGTCTTACTCGTTCCTTATCTTTCTGTATATGATGCAGTCGTCAGCGAAAAGCCTGACCCTGACTAAATAATTCGGTAAGTCATGAATAAATATTAAAAACAGAAATGGTCCGATTACAGAGCCTTGAGGAACTTCCAACGTTACAATGCCTGAATCCGAAAACTGTTCTTTGATTTTGACGAAGCAAATTTCAGATTTATGGAAAGATATTGTGTCCAGTTGAGGATGCGTTAAACGTCCAAAAATTCAACTGAAAAGAACAAGGTGTAGTAAAACAACCTTGTCACTGACTGCACGTGCTCATAATAATATAATGACTATATTTCTTGCCTGACGACAATTTCTCACGCCTTGTTTTTTTCTCGCGAAATATACGCCTCTTATTTATTCAACGGATAATTTTAAAATCTAAAGCAATATGATGAGAACAGTAAAATAATATGGAATGATTCTATAAAATGTAATGTTGAGCTACAATAAATATTTATATCACTCAGACTTCATCAGTACCGACGCACTCAGGGCGTGAATGGTATCGAAAAGAACTATAGACGCCTTATACATGGCGTCTCAATATCTTTCATATAGGCCGTCTTACACACAACCTGAAAGGATAACTATCAACTAAAAATCTATGTGTAACATCTATTATCTGCAGTAAGGATTTGAAAGTGCTTTTTTATCAACATAGTTAATAAAAGAATCATATTCTATTCTAGCTGGAGACTCGGCGTTGCCCGGGTATTTATTTATATTACCCCGGTACATTATTTAATTCTTGGTCAACACATAACTAAACCGATATCGAAACCATCACAATATGAACCTCAAATATACTCCCAGTATCTCGAGAGAGTCCACAATACGCTCGGTACAATAGCAGGAATAAATATATTTTCAATTTTCTTACTGAATAAAAAATGTTCCCCACTTAATGGTTAAATTTTTACTTAAATCGCATATGAAAGGTCATAATGTAACACAGCAACTCGCATTACACCGGTTTCGACCCCAAACTCGATAGTTTTAGATAGTGAGACGAATGATATATGAACGTGTAATATGGCTCGCACTTTGTTTACACGCCGGCTTTAGCGCGGTAATTCCAAGAAATCTGCCCGTAGGATTAATACTTTTATTTATATTCATAATATATTAATATTTTCTCAAATATATCGAAATGAAATGTGCACGAATATTTAAATTAAATCTCTTTTTTTAAACCCTCAAATTTTCATTGAAATTCGTTGAGCCGTTTCGGAGCATATTCGAGACAAACACGTGCAGATAATCAGATAGATTGAAACTATAATTTTATTTATTGGTATAGATTCGTGGAATGTGCCTATAATTGTTTTTGGCCACCTATGAGAATTTAGAAATTCTCATAATTGTACAGTATCTTTGGGGATAACCTCAGTTCTTGATGATATAGTTCAGTATAATATTGGCAACCTTAAACCAAACCCACCGAATTTGTGAATTGCATGTATTTCTACAATGAATAGTCTTTTATCACCATTCCTTGTTCATTACCATTTCAAGTGTTACTCATTCATCTGCTACAGGCTTAATGAAAAATAAGATTATAATTTAATCAAGTGGGGTTTTTGCCCTAACCGTACATAGCGGATCTCATCATATAAATGGCGCCAAAAAACTGTAGGAGTTGCCCATAAATGCCTCCCGAAATGCTACGTGAAAGTCGTAAGTATGATAAGTGTCCCAGCTGCGGGAGTCTGGGTTTGTGGGGCGCAAGGTGGATCCGACAGATGCGGCGCCTAATTGAATCCGGCCGCAAGAAGCTCTACATTTCTCTCCTAATGCAGCGGCGGCAGATGGAAACGAGTGTTTACATTGCCTATGTAAATGCCCGCGGCCTGCCTTGTTTTTTTCTGCCACGTGCAACGACGAAATTAGCCACCGCACAAAAGCTGTGTTCCCCTCCGGAAACCACGGCGTGTCGGACACGGTGCCGGAAGACCCCTATTTTCACGGTCCCGGTTTGTGCCGGCCATCAGCGCTCTCGGATGCACAAGACGTCCACTTCAAGATGATCTAACTAAAGGTCAATTCACTGACTTGCAACGTTTGTCTCCTCTAGGTCAGCAGTATTTGTAAATTAAAATTGAGGACCCTATGAGCAAATAAACTAATGATTTAATACAAATATAAACAGTGGTAATAACCAAAACAGATCTATATTAAAATAGAGGTACTGTATATGGTATTCCAAAGAAATGTAATTTTAAAATCAGAAACACTCTCAAACGTATATTTATTATATACTCTTGAACTTTCGGCACGGTGTCAGAAATAAGTAATCTGTAGTCAACGAACATATCATGAATCGAAACATTCTTTTGATTTGCAAAATGCTAAGATTTTAGATATTGACACCAAACACAATTCCAGAATTATATCCAAAATGTTTCACGTTAAACTTAACATCCCTGTAATTAGCATACAAAATGATGCTGTAAAAACACAATTATCGCTATTTTAGCGCAGTAGAACCCGGTCCATTTTTTTTACTATTTTATTGAAATTTAAATTACATAAATATTTCGGCATGAGCATGTCGCTGGCCAGGAAGAAGGGGTTTTTCCGCGCGCCGACTTGGCGGCTCGGATTCAAAACAAAGGGACAGCGGCTGACACTTGGGCCATAAAGCTCAGACACCTCGTCGCCGGTTTCGGAATTTCCTAATCTGTCTGAGAATTTGGTGACCGGATGGCGTGTGTTCCCCAAATATAACAAGGGATATTATTGGAGAATACCCATCCCTGCCACCTTAGTGATAGGTGTCGCATAAGTGGGGACGAGGTTTTAAAGAGGCTGGCGGAGACAATTTTGGAACAGATTGCTGGTGATACAAGGAGGTGTAGAGAGGAGATTGGTGAGGAGAACAAATTGGTGGTGGGGAAGGGAGCAGATTGAAGGAGATTGGCAGCAGAGTGGTGGAGAGAGGAGATTGGTGGTGGAGAAGGAATTGAGCAGAGTGGTGGCGAGAGGATAAGGTGAGACATTAACAAGTGGAGGAGGACAGTGTAAATTACGGACTGATCCCTCAGAGGAGGCAGCGGAAAGGTGTACCATGTTTTGATCAGTCGAGGAAGCAGCGAAGAAAGGTTTTAACAACGAGGGAAGAAAGAGGAAAAAGCTGAGTTTCCTCAATTCCAGCAGCACGACTTTGTGCTGTCTACCGACCGCTTCAAGTTTCACTACACGGAAGTTCCAGTGGCATCTGCAGCAAGACGCATATGCAAACAACTCAGGTTCGTCAACGAACGGAAAATCTGCTACACGTGGTCACACAAACAATAATTCCCCTTTTAATTCTTTATTTTGTACATAATATATACACTCCGGACCCATTTTAAAATTGTTTTCTTTTTAAATCTACGATTCTGTTTTCAATACTCATTATTGTGGAAGCGTATTTTTTTGTATATTTTTAGAGGAAGTTCAATTGTTTTTATTGTAGAAAGTTACGTGACACGGACCGAGTCGCATCTGAAGAAATAAATAAATATACTCGAAATTATTATTCAGTAACGAATCTAAAATCTGCCCTTAGTGCATAAGGAGTAATGAGTAAAGTTTACATGGTAACAGTAAGGCTTATTTCATTGCCAGGATTTTCATTGCTGGTCTTTCCAATGTTCTGACTGCAGTTTGATGGGTGTAGAGGTCGGCTATGAGTCCGTTGACGTGTTATGGTGTGCGTTTTTTGCTTTTAGTGGCGTAAATCTTCATGACTACTGTGATGAATGGGATACTAAGGGCGAAATAACTTTGGTTGCTGATGAACAAAGGTGCGTTGGTTAGAATACGCAATGTCTTTGACTGCAAGATCTTGGTATTTGATTGCTTACTGCAGTTCCATAGTTTCATCCTGAATTATAGACGATACACGTATTAAGATTCTGAAACGTTTTGAGCGATATTTTGATTTTACTTTAAATTAAGACAGCAAGTAAAATAAATAATAAGAAAGATTAAAATTTAATAATATATATTTAACAAATCAAAAAATACTACTCTTTAAAAAGATATGCATCTTAGAAAATGAGTTTACAATTAAAATTAAATAATAATAAAACAAATTGGTTCTTTTCTAAGGAGATGTTGGGCTCAAATGCCTGCTATTAATCATGTTGAACACTAATTGTTGGTGGCGGTAACCAATGTGGCATTCAACTGACGGCTTTGAGGGATTTATAGTTCATTTTTACGTTACCATCGACGACACTGGAACTCGTAGTTCGATCATTACCGCAACCTTTGGAGTTATTGAAGTGGCGGCTTCTGGTACTCGAAGACCGCCTTTGAAGTCTGACTGAACACCTCGTATCTGCTACCACCAAATGTATCTGTCCGCACAACTTAAGGGACACGGGGGCTGAAATATCGGCCAAAATCTTAAAAATAATAGGATTTCTAATTATTTCTTATTAATATGCCTATAAATTCAGTCAACTGAAAAAAGAAGCTATCAAACAAAAGAAGGAAGGTGTAATATATTTTGCAGGACAATTTTAATTAATATGTTTAGTTTTAATTTAAGAAATTAATAGTTTTTTTCAAAAAATGTATTTTTTCAGCTTCATATTTCTGGTACCAAAAACCTTCTGTGCGTCATAAATATTAAGATATTGTCTTCATTTTTTTGTTCATAATATACATTAGCTAATACACAAGTATTAATTTTTAATTGTTCAAGTTGTTTAGGCGAAAAAAAATTCAAAGTGCTGAAAAGTGCCAATTTGTAATTAACCGTATGAAGCTCTTGGTAAAAAAATTATTTTCTCCCCATAGTTTAATTCAATTTCAAAAATAATACTGACAATTGATAGCAGCGGTCAGCCCTACATATATATATTCAAAAATATATTCAAGTACGTAACGCAAGGAACATTTTCCAAACTGCCAAGTTTTGAAAATAATTATCTAAATATGCCAACTAAAAACAAATTTAGAAAAACAAATTTTTTTACATTTCTACCCATGTGCGTTGTTAACACACAGTTAAAATTTCAGCTCAGTAGTAATTCATTTACAAGAATTTGGAGTTTCAGTCCCCGTATCCCTTAACTAACTTTAATCTCTTTTGTTACTTCCCCTTTCTCGTTCCTTCGACAACTGCCCTGACTGAAACATTGTCAACTGCTGTCCTCTATATCTAAATTCTTCATACCAACTTAATCATTACTTAACATCAACCCCTTCTTAACAACAACTTGATAACAACTCCACGACCACTCAACAACCACTCCTAACTCAAACTTTCTCAGCCAACCTCGTAACCTCTGATCTTCCCCTCTCCTGGCAAATTATCCACGACTTTAACCAATAGGAATTCATCTTACATTTTCGAGTTCCCAATCCGTGGTTCACACGTCTAGCCCAAAGTGACTCGCCAGACCATTACACTTTCTGTGCGAAAATTCCACACGTGTCAAAATGTTGAAACCATAGCATATCCACCACCCAACAAATTTATGACTCTACTGGGTCAGCCGCGGCAATTATTAATACCCCAAAAGGCCATTCAATCGACGTTGTGAGTCCAGGCTTCTGCTACCTGCAGAGAAACAACCCCTAGACTTTCGTAGCTCAGAAAATTTAGTTAAACAAAATTATTCAATTAAAATCAAATAAAAATAACTCCCTTAATAATTTAGTAAACATGTTTAAACTACAATGCCTTCTTAAAAAATTTATTTAACAGGTGTACAGTACAATGCTTTTGTATTGTAGTACCCAAGTTCGTTTTTGAGGGTGAGCTGTGATTTAAGTCCAAGTACCCGGTGTATATTTTCCCGAGTCTATATTTATTACGATTTAAATGTTGTTTCATTTCATTAATAAATATAATTCTGGGACAATAGATGGTACGGAATCATTTTCATTCAGCCCTAAACAAGATAGTGTCCTACATTACAAGTAGGTGGCACCTATTTATTATATTTGTAGTTTTATCATAGTGACACACACACGTACCACTGCCGATTCACAGAACTTATACACATGTTTACAGTTTTCAACAAATAAAGAAATAATTATGTAAGTAAAATAAATGACTATACGAAGTATTTATATAATTTAAAGTGTAAATTGTTTTGTGAAAACTGCATGGCTATCCAAGTATTTATTTCCTACACACACACACACACACATATATATATATATATATATATATAGTATGTCATGAATTATGCCAAATGTTGCAGGTCCAAGACAATACCGGCGACTTCTTTTCGCGAATGCTGTGCGATCAGTGATCTTGTATGGTGCTTCGATATGGTGTACTGCTTTGACAGTAAAATCAAACAGGAGAAAGGTTAGTTCCGTCCTCAGGCTATGTGCACTACGCGTTACCTGTGCCTACAGGACAGTATCGGACGATGCTGTCTGTGTGGTGGCAGGAATGCCTCCGGTAGACATTCTGGCCGATGAGTGCCGCAGACTACAAACAAACAGAGGTCTGGAAGGCAAGAGAGTTGAGAGGCACAAAACATAAGAAGAATGGCAACGCCGTTGGGATGAGTCCAATAAAGGCCGATGGACCCATAGGTTAATAAGATCAATTAAAGACTGGATTGATCGGAAACATTCAACTCTTGACCGGTCACGGCTGCTTCAGGGCATACTTCTACAGGTTTGCCATAGATAATTCACCTGCATGCCCTGAATGTGGAGTTAATGAGACACCAGAACACGTGTTTTTCAGTTGCTCGAGATTTTCATATGGGAGACGAGCGATTTTGGAACCTCAATAACACCAGATAATTTGGTACCCAATATGCTGCTCTCACCTAATACCTGGAATAAAGTAAGTGCATATGCCTCTACAGTAATTCAAAGATTAAGAAATTACGAAAAAGAGAGAAATAATAGTGTTTAAATGAGACAGAGAGAGCTTGACGCTACGACTGCTTCCTGTGAAGTAATGTCTAACGACGGTCCCACAGGAAGATACGCAGTCATCGTTGGAAAGGGAGGTGTTTTTAGTGGGTAGAATCCCACACTACTATCCAGTGCGGACCCTGAGATAGTGTCTTTAGAAGATTTTCACCTGCCCTCGCAAATATATATATATATAGTATGGTCCCGTTACTAGATTAACAGTGATTACGAGTTTTGTTAGTAGTTGTTTTTATGTGGCGTAATTCTGTAGTTCATCGCATACGTTATGTAAATAATTTGTATATTAATTTAATTTGAAATTAAAAAAGAATTTAATTTTCAAAGATAATAGTAAATTATATATATATATACGTGTATCAAAATTTAGTGTAACATTTAGGAAGTTATTTGGTGTGATTAATATTAAATTGTAACTAAAATTTGGGGATAATGGCAGATTAGGGAGGTTGTGGGATGTGGTAGTTATGTAGAAAAGAAAAGGCTTACGTAGGATAGGGTAGCAAGGATGGTTGCATCAGATCAGTCTTAGCACTGAATACCAACCCTCATATTGTGGGAGCATCGATATTATTTTGCTGCTGCCTGGACAATTGCGGCGTTTCTGCGGGAGAAGGGTTCTTTTCGTCTCCGTGTTGGTCATTCTGACCAACAATAACCGGCTGCGGCTTTCCAAATTAAATATTTCTAAATTGGCTTCAAGAACTGGATTACGTCATGGGTGAAGAAAATTTGAAATTGTTAAACAACTATTGTTATGCAACTATCGAAGAAATAATTAAGTTGTGTGTTTTATTTGTGTTTGTGTTAATGTTTTATAAACACAACCTTCAGTCTTTCTTGGTGTGGATTTTCGGGTGGAGCCCCAACTATGTGAATTTGGTCCATCACTAAGCTGGACCTTGCAACCCAAACGACCAATTAGAGAGCTGGAGAGTATAAGCTTCTCACCTACATATACAAACGTTGGTCAAGTCACTAAATAAAAATATTATCTTAATTTACTCTTAGATAATAAGAAAGTGAAGTAAAATATAATTATAACAAAAGCTGTATGTAGCGCTTCTTCTTTTTTTACGTCGCATCAACAGCTAAGGTCATTAGCGACTATTTTACCATTTTCGTTGTAAGGGTTACTCAATTTGGGAACACAATGACGTAAGCCCTTGCGAGGAATCGTAACCGGGACCTCTGTGATACGAGGCAGTGACGACAGCCACTAGACCACAGAGGCCGGCATACCGTGTCTGTTTATAAATAAAGAGTGAAGTGATGTTGAGAAGTTTAAGTGGAAAGTGAAGATCAAATTTTACGAGAATACGTAGACCAATAGCGTTCTGAAGGGGATTTTGCGGCTATATTCTGGACAATTACTTTAAAAAATTAAATTAACTTTCAGTTACAAAATTTTGTTTATATTCCACTAAATATTTTTCATAAAATATCTCCCAAGGTTAATAAACCTAAAAAAACAGAAGGTATTTTAAATTTTTTATCAAGTATTTTTGTACTTACGCATTTTAATGGTTTAAACTGGTTCGGTTTGGACCAGTGGGTCTGATTGTGTTAGGATCACACAAGAGTGGGCGCTATCACTCATTGAATCACTCGCGGATTCAAAGAGCAGCGTTCAGTAATCCTCCCAATGATACTAGCAGCTTGTAACTTTTCGGACCATGCGAACGGAGTGAGTCAAAACTGAGTCTTGTCTTCCAAATCAGAGTTCACTCACAAAGCAGAAGAAGCCAGTCCTTTGAGACAGCTCTCGATCAGTTCTTTGATCTCAACAACACTTCGAAATAGATGTCTAAAATATTATTAGCATTGAGACGATGGCAAGTCCGAGAAGCAGGAAAACATCATATGTGATTTTTATTACAATAGGGGCTTAGGATTCTATGCGTGGTATCTGTGGATTAGAAATTATTAGGCATCCAAGTGACGTAGAGCGATACTAACAAGAAATAAGAAAATAATATTATAACGTGAGACCTATAACTAAAGAAATAGCATCTAGGCAGAGAAGAAAAGCAGACAGACAGTAAAAATAAATAGTAATCAGAAGAAATATTCAGCCCAGCCGAGCTTAAGTATCGGCATTGACCCGCAAAAAATAAACAGATTGAAACAGGTAATGTAATAGCAACAAGAGACCGACATGGCTTTACGCAAAAGATAGATTTCTGAAATGCACATGGAATTGTTTCTATTTAATTTATCTTCGGCAGAAACAAGGTTTTATCTCTTTTTTAAACAAGCAAGAAAGTTGAGTTGTTGTGGTATGCAGTCCTAAGACAGGTCTGATGCAACTCTCCATGCTAACCTCTCTTGTGCAAGCCTTTTCATGTCCGCATAACTAGCAAATCCACGTTGTCTCTAATCTCATTAGTGTATTCCATCCAGGTCCTCTATCTTCTGTTCTTACCCCAATAACTTCCCTCTAATGCTAATTTTATAAGACCCTCATGTCTTGAAACGTGGTCTATTAATCTATCCCTTCTCCTGGTCAACGTCCTCCATATTGTTCGTCCTTCCCCTATTCTGTTTAGAACTTCCTCGTTAGTGATTCTATACATCCAGATGCATTATCCTGAAAATCAGCAAGAGAATTATAAATATTGTGCGCATGGATAAATAATTGTTCAGTAGTTCAGACTGGTCTATTCTCTGTCTCTATACTATTCGTGACAAATAAAAGCATTTCGTTAACATTACGAAATTAGCACAACTAATCCGAATATTTCAACATGTATATGTTAACTCTCACAAACCCCGTACGTTCTTCGATAGAGCGTTTTCTTCCCTGCAAATAAGCTAATATAAATAAAGATATAAGAAGAAAAATTAAGGTGAAGAGAAAAGTCATGGAAGTAGTAGAGCAGGGGTAGCCAACCTTTTCAATATCAAGCGCCAATTTATTGACAAGCGAGTTCAGATGCGCATATAACTCTACGTTCATGGTTAGGGGTTGGTAAATAGATATGACGATAGACTCTGATTCGATTTAGGGGACGGAAAGGAATAACTTTGAGCAGTTAAATTAATTAATTTAAGCCACTTTAATGAAGCACCAATCTACAAAAGTCAAGAATGATGTTCCTGTACGAGAGCTTTATGGTGCTGATATAGCTGACAGAGAATCTCGTTTGGTGAAAATAACTCTGGACTACAGTTGTTGGCACTGATAGCGAGATCAGGTGGGAACTTTTAATTGCTTTCTCTTTTGCCAGAATAACTGGTACTCTTCTATTAGTGACTTTTAGCCATTCATTGTATTTGTTTATGATATATATCTAACTGCAAAATGTACTCAGGAGCAGATGTGAACTCGGGCCATAATCTGTTATGAAAGGCAGGCTGTAAATAAAGAATCTCAAGAAAGGTATTAAAACAAAGAGGTCGGAATTGAAAAATTGAAACAACAGGAAGTGTTTCAGAGTTTCCAAGAAGAAGTAAAGAATAGATTAATGGAGAAAGGAGAAAAAAACAAGGGTCACACATGGAAGAAATTACTATAGCAACAGACAAAAAATAGGAAAAATAGCTCAGACGAATAGGAAAGCATGGATAACACAAGAAATAATAAAATTAAAGTGAAAGGTGTAAATATAAAAGCACAAGACATGAAAATGATAAAGAGAAGTACATACGCCTAAAGAATAAGATAGATAGGAAGTCCAAAGCAGCCAAAGAGGCTTGACTCCAAGAGAAATTCAAAGCGGTTAAAAATTTCGTGGTGAAAAGGAAAATAGACGCAGCTTATAGGAAAATCAAATAAACATTCGGAGAGAAGAAAAGTACTAGCAAGAACATCAGGAAAGCAGATGGTAAGCCAATTCGAGACAAAGAAGTAAAAGCTAATAGATGGAAGGAAAATCTATAAGACCTTTATCACGGTGAAAATATAGTCAGTCAGAAATAGAAAAAGAAGAGGAGGTGGATGATGAAGAATTGGCGGACAAAATTGTAAGGTCAAAGTTTGACAGACCTGAGCAATTGTAAAGTGCCAGGAATTGATAGCATACCAGCAGAGCTGATAAGATCATCGGGCGAAGAAGCAATATCATGGCTTTTCAGGATAGCTTGCGAAATGTACGACACAGGAATAATATCAGAGTATTTTGGGAACAACTTAATTACTTCCATACCAAAGAGGACTGGGGCCGATAGATGCGAATAGAACAGGACAATTAATTTAGTATCTCATGCGTGCAAAGTTTTAACGAAAATAATATATAGGCAGATGGAACGTCAAATAGAATGCTAGTTAGTAGAAGATCATTTTAGCTTTAGAAAGGGAGCAATATTGAATTTGCGTCAAATTTTAGAAGATATGAAAAAACCTACGTTCATGGCATTTGTAGATATAGAAAAAGCGTTTTATCATTTTAACTGGAACAAATTATTAAGGATTTTGAAAATGACAGGATTAAAATATCGAGAAAGAAGGGTTATCCGTAACCTCTACAGATGACAGTCAGCGGTATATTTAGAATTGAAAGGCAAAGAAAGGAGGAGAAATCAATAAAGGAATAAGACAAGGATGCGGTCTTTCGCTCATGCTCTTTAACTTTTATATAGAACAGACAATGAATAATTTAAAATGAATATAGAAAGGGAATAAACTGCAAGATGAAGTAATAAAAACCCTAAGATTTAATGATAATATTCTAGTATTGGAGGAGTCAGATGACTTGGAAGACATAATAAATTAAATGAACATGATTCTGGAGGAAGAGTACAACATGAGGATTAATAGAAGGAATACCAAGGTGTGTAGCACGAGAAATAGTGGAATAACATAGGGTGTCAGATTGGGAAGGAATATTTAGAAGGAACTTAAGGAATTCTGGTACTTGGGCATTTATTTACGGCTAATGTAAGTGTGAATATTAGGAAATCATTATTAAAAATGTTCGGATGGAGTATGGCTTTATATGGGTGCGAAACCTGGTCGATAGGAGTTGCATACAGATAATGAATAGAGTTCAATATGGTGCTATAGGAGAATGCTGAAATGAGGAAGCTCTAAACAGAATAGGGTAAGGGCGAACAATATGGAGGACGTTGACCAAGAGATGGGATTACACATTGTTACATATTATTCAGCGCTTCCTGTATCAATGTATTTGATAGTTTCAGCTCGTTTCCCCTGATGAATATCAAATATTCAGTTTAAAACCACACATGAGGTACGGTCAATTTGAGGCTGCTTCGAGTTCGCAGGCAGTATTTAGAACTGTATTGTGTATTATTGTATTTTGTAATGAAGATGCCTGCTTCATTCTGAAGGAGAGTTGTAATTATAATCTTCCCAATGAGGATACGGTAAGTTACATATTGATTGACTTGCGATGCATCCGAAAGTGGAAGTTTACGCCCTTACATACAGAGTAATAATAATAAAAAAGCGATGTGTTGATATGACTACGTGGCTTTTTTTCTGAATCAGATCAATTAAAAGTTGATCGTTACTTGGAAACTCATTACTAGAGCGTATCGAGTAATAACTGTGCATGATTTGTTACGGTTTGACGCGGAGGAGAGCGCTCAGACAATGACGGCGATCTCGGGAGTTGGTCCACCTGCTCATCGAGGCACCTGCCGCTATGAGAAAGTTGAATTAACGACTGTATCAATTGACAACTCCGCCTCTTTGTCGAGTAATTACTATTTACTCGAGCCTCATTAGAGCCGATTATGGCGGACAGGTCGTCACAGTCTATTTGAATAATAACCACTGCGAAATGAGCCGCAGGAATTGACCGCTCCTTTCTCCTGTGGCGGCTCGCGTGATTCCCGGACGTTCTGCTGACTTCGGAATTTACATGCTGAAGATGGGGTTCGATAAGGGATTATTGGCTTGTTCACAGCTACTTCCCCAACTAGACATTCCAGTTTTTAAGCCAGATTACAATTCCAGTTTATAAAGGTTTCAGCAAACACGAACCTTAACGATGCCGTAATCGGGCATAGTGAAAATCCTCGATAATTAACAAGCAGATATCCTAATTAAAAATAGTAAACAGCCCGAAGGGAAAGAAGGATATTCCTGTTTATAATTTTTTCCCTTAACAGGCTTAACCTCTACAGAAGACAGGCAGCAGTAATTATAATAGAAGACCAAGAAAAGAAAGCCGTAATCAAGAAAGGAGTAAGACAAGGATGCAGTCTGTCACCCGTGCTGTTTAATTTATATATAGAACAGGCGATGAAGAAAGTTAAAACGGAATATGGAAAAAGGAATCATACTGCAAGTATAATAAATAAAAACCTTACGCTTTGCCAACGAAATTGTAGTATTAGGGGCATGAACGTAGTCCTGGAGAAAGAGTTCAATATAAGTATTGATAGAGGGAAAACCAAAGTAATTGAGTGTAGTATAGGAAACAGTGGAATAACAAAGAGTGTTAGATTGGGAAGGGATATTTTGACGGAATATAGGAATTCTGCTACTTGGGAAGTGTAATAACTAGGGATAGTAGAAGTTTAGTAGACATGAAGAGTAGGATAGCACAGGCAAGGAAGGCTTTCGCAAAAAAAAAGGAATTTACTTCTGGTAATATAAGTGTGAATATTAGGAAATCGTTGCTAAAAATGTTCGTATGGAGCGTGGGGTTATATGTGAAACATGAGCGATAGGAGCTCTGTAAAGGAAAAGAATAGAAGCCTTTGAAATGTGGTGCTATAGGAGAACGTTAAAAATCAGATGGGTGGATACAATCACTAACGAGGAAGTTCTACACACAATACGGGGAAGAGTGATATATAGTGTGGATGTTGACCAAGAGAAGGGATAGATTAATAGGCCACGTTTTGAGACATGAGTTTCTTGTAAAATTAGCATTAGAGGGAAGTGTGATGGGTAAGGACAGAAGAGGGACGCCAAGGGTGTAATACGCTAATGAATTTAATGAGGATGGGGGATGTGAGAGCTATATAGAAACATAAAGACATGAGCAGTATTGTTAACTTGGAGAGTTGCATCAGACCAGTATTAGGACTGATTACCACAACAAAAAACGACATCTATATATAAATTTCTTCCTTCTTTTACTAAATCGTTTTATATCACTGTTAAAATATATAATATCCTTATTTTGTGTGCATCCTTAATAACAAGTAAAGTATAATTAGATTTATTTTGTAGTATTTATAGTAGAATTATTTTCTAATTTAATTGCTTCCTTGGATCAACCTAGTTTTGTCAACCTCATAAACTTTTTTCAAATGTATGTTACTTTTTCTAATTTTACTGTTTACATGAAGTGGATACAATATTTTCACGATACTTTGTAATTTTTATAAAGTGCATTAAAAACTCATACCTTATTTAAATCACGTCATGCCAATATCATTCTCAAAAAGATAATAAATTCCTTCCCATCGTGGCGGGGAGGTTTGTGTGCTCCAATGACCCTGAGTGGGTGCTTAAACTCCTGGTAGGGCGCCCCAAGCCAGACAGGTCGAAGGGTAGGAGACAGACTGAGAGTAGTCCAGTGGGGTCCTCCAAGTTAGGGGTTGGGTGTTGAGCCAGCTCCTCATCGCCCGTACGTTCCACTAAGAAGCCTCGGAGAGATAGGATTAATACAAGACAACAGACCCGGCAAGGACATCGGAAACTGAATATAGGATCATGGAATGTAAAAACCCTGTTACAACCTCGGAAACTGCAAGAACTAATAGACCAGATAGAGAAGACAACAATAACAATTGTAGCACTGCAAGAAATAAGATGGAATAGATTTGTGAATTAAAACATGAAACTATGCACAAATAAAAGAACAGGTCAAGCAGGGGTGGGCGATTGTTTTTTGTCCGGGACAGTTGGGGAGTGGATGGAGAACGGAGTGGACGTCCGCGAGCTGCACAATCCGAAATTTACTAAATAGTCACAATTATAATTTCAAACAGAATCTACTCAACAACGAGAATCGGAAGAAACAGATTCCACGACGGAGCCTGGACAGCGACTCTCCTATCGTATCAGCGGTGAGCCAATGAACTTCCTAACAATGAAATATATTCTTCAATCGAAATTCATAGTCTGATTGAGCCTCTGCTACAAGGCCCAGATCCCCTGTGAGAATATCCGTGCGAAAATAGAAATGTTTATTTTGTTTCTTTTAAAAACTGTGGTAATAAATTATTTGTTTAATTATTGAATTATGTTTTATATAGACCAAATTCATAACAATAAACTAATTTTTATTACAATACTAATAATTCAACAAATATGGAATATTACGTTACAATGCATTTGTCAAAGAGTAAAGAACAAAAGGATAAGTCGGTGGACTCGGTTTTGTGAACAATGATATTAATAAATTATAAAGTAAAAGAACAACAATTTTCGCAATAAAAGGGATGCCATGCAACTAAGATGCAGAAGCAGAAAAGGCGTCCAATATGTCACTTCCAATACAATATTCATTCTTTATAAATTATTTTACATCACTGACTATTGGTATTGTAGTTAGAGCAGCAATCTATTGATCAAAGTAAGAAGCTTTTCTTCGGAACTGAGATATAAAATTTCACGATAGCTTATGACATCACTCCAATTACGTAGGTATGCAATTATAAAACTGCATAGGAATTTTCTTATAGATTTTTACATCATACAACTAGAAAAAATACAAAAAAATCTGTCACGTCTATTTATTTTTATAATCTCAATGACACTTATTCAGTAATTCATCCAAAACTAGTCTTAAAGCAGTCTTGCTGCGCAATGGAAATAAATTTGTATTCCTCATTATGGGACACTCACTGCGAATGTTCATAAAACTATAACGATTTCGCCATTATTCTAGAAAAAGTTAAATATCATAAGTTAAATGCCTTGGGGACTTCAAAATACTAACCATGCTTTTGGGTCAGCAGGCAGGTTATACAAAGTACCCATAGTTTCTATTCTTTTGGGACCAAAAGTGACTGGCCACAGCAAGGAACCCTAAAATTTGGTGAGAAAAACGTTATTAACACGGCTCTGGTTCCACCAGAAAAGGTTTTATTGCCCCATCATCACATTAAATTGGGATTTATGAAACAGTTTGTAAAAATCACTGCAAAAGGATGGGAATTGTTTTTGATATTTGTGTTCTAAATTCCAAAATCTGTCTGAAGCCAAGTTGAAAGAGGGAGTTTTCACTGGTTCCGACATAATAAAATTTTTATCCGGCTCCCTCTTTCTGGAAATTACAAATGAAAAGGAAAAGGAAGCTTGGGAATCGTTGAAGGATGTAGTGTTAAATTTTTGGGAAATGCTAAGGATCCCGACTACAAAACCATTGGGCATCGTATGCAGGCGGCACACAAAGCTCAAGGATACAATACGAGCTTAAAGGTTCATTTTTTATGCTCATATATGGTCTATTTTCCTGAAAACTTGGGAGCTTACACTGAAGAACAGGGTGAACGGTTTCACCGGGATGTACGTGATATCGAGAGGCGGTACCAAGCAAGATGGGATGTCAATATGCCTGAGGACTGCTGTTGGATGCTTAAGCGGTAAACCAAAGATGGAAATCGGAAAGGAGTCCGACAAGCATCAAAGAGAAGAAGAAAAGATTTTTAAAAAAAGCATGAATAAAATTATGAATAAATGTCACAAAATGATCATTCGCTTATTGTAAATATTAATATGTTTGGTTAATTTTACTAAATTAATGCTTTTTACCGATACTGTGAATGTTTTTATTGTGAAGAAAAATTACCTGATAGGAGTAAATGGTTGCCATTTTTGGAATGAATGCAATGAAATAATAGTTTCCTGCCCGTTAAGGTCGCAAGAAGGTGAACTTTATGTAACTTAAATTCAATTTACTTCTTATTTTGGTAAAGCCTATTGTCTTACATACTAATAAGGGTCAATCAACTAAACGTAAACGTTAGCCCTACGGATATATACTCGTAACAGAACCGCACCACGTTCTGCACTGCTACTGATTGCCCCCATGTATCGGTTTTTATCCTCTTCGTCCATCATTACTAATGCATACTCTCCACTTTAATCTTCCGGTGCGCGTGTATGCGGAACCTGCTACGATGTTCGATAATCCGTCAGAAACAAACATCGCCCGCAGCTTGACTGTGGAAGCAGCCCACTGACTTTCCACGCACGTAAAGGAGTTCAGTCACAATCAAGTCCCCGGCCCCAAGTGAGACTTACGCATTCGTTAAAACTCACTTTCTTCATCCACCCTAAATCACATTCTCTTGAAGTATGCTTTTATTTATTTATTACTTTATTACATCTTTATTAACTATGTCCGGAACAAGCAAGCTGAACAAAATGTAATGTTGTCATGATCACAGTAGTTTTTATGTATTGTACTTGAAGTAATGTTCCAACAGTAACTGTCATTGTGCACATGATCACATCTATACCAATAAATAAAATAGAAGTATGTTTGTCTCGAATAGATTCCGAAACGGCTCAGAGGATTTCAATGAAAACTTGAGGGTTTAAAAACAGGAGATTTAACTTAAATGTTGTTGTGGTATTCAGTCCTAAGACTGGTCTGATGCAACCGTCCATGCTAACCTATCTTGCGCAAACCTTTCATTTCCTTATAACTAGCACAACCTATATTCTCCCTAAACTGCTTAGCGTATTCCATCCTTTCCTCCCTCTTCTGTTCTTACCCCACACACTTCCCTCTAATGCTACTTTTACAAGACCCTGGTGTCTTAAAACGTGGCCTATTAATCTATCCCATCTCTTAGTCAACATCCTCCATATTGTTCGCTTTTCCCCTATTCTGTTTAGAACTTTTTAACTTATTTCATTTCAATATATTTCGGAAGATATTAATATAATATATATATGTTATCCACTCAGTAAAGTCTCCAAACTAAATGCGGGTTGCCTATACTCTTGTTCTGTTTATGCTCCGAAGCACTCCATCTATTGTTGAAGTAGGATTCGCGCCGTTATTAACCTATTGTTGGCACAGAGCTAACATCCTGAAAAAGAATAAACTTATTTGGATCGTCGATACAATGTATACGTAAATTTGTTTTTATTTGTTGCGTCAGGTAGATTTCAATATTTAGTAATTGTCCATTTTTATTGGCTCCAAAACCAACTGCGAGTTATAAGGTTTGCCCTTAAGCGATCATAAATAGATGACACCGTACGCAAAATAAAAAGAACTATTTCGGAGCGAACGATGTCGCGGGGGTTAGCTATTAGGGAAATAAAGACAAATGCAATAAATTTTTTTAAAAACCACGCATAGCGTATCAAGTTATTGTAAGGAGTGAGTACGCAATTGTGTGCCGAAGTCAAAGAACGTAAGATACAATACGTAAATTCACATAGTATTTACAGTATACCTTGTCGACACAAGTTGCTCCAACGACTGCCAAAGAATGATGTCGGAATATTTGTTTTTGACAAATTATGTTTGTCTAACACGTCTTTATCCATACTACTTTTCCTTATAGCGCGTTTTACCTCAAGTTCTTGATGAGAGTGAACAAGGTGAATGGTATCCTGAGACAATTTTTCTCTATATATACAGCAGACTTCGGCTGGTACTGTCCAATCCGAAGACCGCAACCTTTTCGTATTATGATTGGACAAATTATTCGCTGCCGCTCTTTATGTATATACGACATATATAGAGCAAAATTGTCTCGACAAACCATTCAACTGACGACAGCAGATATGAATTTCTCTGAAACTTGTAATTTTAATTAACAATTGGCCAGTTTGATACTATTAGACTATTTAATTAATAAATACACCGGGAAAGCATTCGTTATTTGAGACTACAATCATTAGCTAGCCTATGCACCCAAATTTAATTTTATTTATTACTAGCTAACCTCTGCGACTTCGTTCGCGCCAAAATAGTTGTCCTGAAAACGAAACAACAGGTACAAAATTTCCAAAAGTTGAATTCATTGTATATATGTAAAGTACGATATCATCTATTTATGATCGCTTCTGGGCAAACCTTGTAACTCGCAGTTGGTTTTGAACAGGTCCCGCTATTTCCCTGCATCTCTTTAGGTGAAACACCGGGTAGGATCCTTAAACTATAGCCCGGGGACCCTAGTCAACCCTTGGCTATCTTTCTCTACCTTCCACATCCCCTCTTTTAATTCCCTTCCTATGCTATTAAATGGGAGTTGCCTGTTTCAGGATCACCCTCTTGTAGCCTGTTACTCAAAAAAATTAAAAAGAGCAGTACCAGCTGAAATTCAATGGATTTATAAATATGTATATAAATATATTCTGAACTCTTCAAGATATCGAAATGAAACATACACGAAAATTTAAGTTAAAATTCCTGTTTCGATCCCTGAAATTTTCATTGAAATCCGTTTCGAAGCATAACAGATCAAAAGTATTGACTTTGAAGATTTTAACGCACATATAGAATTAATGTAGAGTTAATATATATTATATAATATATATATTATTAATATCGCCATCGAAATGAAATATTCACTAATACTTAAGTTAATTTGCCTTTTTTTGAACCCTCAAATTTTCATTAGACGCTTACTACGCGTCACTCCATATTCGGAATGTGTCAAATAAGATGACCATCCGCAGCCGACCCGGTAAGCCAAGGCCCTGAAAAGGCTGCAGAGCAAAGGAAGAAGAAGAAAAAGTCAAAGTAAACAATGGCGTCTGCGTTCCAGAAGTCAGAAGTTGGGACTGAAAAATAAAGACCTCATAATTTTCTTAAGTCAGATAATCTATCAATCTACAGTATTATTCTTATGACTAAATAACTACCCCAGTATGTTCGTTAACAGAGTACTATTGCCCTATTGACGGTACGACTTCCCTTACAGATTGTTTTATTTTATAATTAAATTAATAATTTTGAGCATTTGACCTTCAATTGTATTTTTTAATTAATCGCGAAAGATAATTAATCAAGAGAAATGCAATTCAAAGAATGTTCGAGTTGAGTATATTAGCAAACTTACAGACCACAAGATAATTCTGAAGAAAATTTGGAACGGCTATACTCAATATCAGACTAGACAATCGAAAGTGATTTGAAATCCGTAGACGGGAAAGCATCATTTAAGAAAATTATTAGGGCACTGTACTCTGATTTGAGATAATTTGATTTCATAATTTTTCATTTCCCTTCCACATGGCGTAAACTCTTCTTGTTAGTAAAGAAATCGACTTCATTTCAGGTTGGCAGCCATATATTACGTGCAATTACAACAATTAACTGAAATTACTGGGTCGCTGGTTTTCCCACGACGAGCGCTGCTTTTTTGACGCGCTTTCCTACCCTACAATTTGTGACAATGGCGGCCGAGTTTGCGGTCGCGCAAGTGGTGCGTTATTTTGCATTGTGCGTGTCACGCAGTGGCGGTGTTCCCAGGCCAAGCTGGACACCAGATGCGGTGTCAGTGACCCTCCGATCCGTATCCTCGCGCCCGAGGGTGCATCTCCATGGAACCCACAGGTGCGCGCCGAAACGACGCGACGGGCCGATATCGGGAAACGGCGCACGAGCCCCGAGCATAATCTATTCCGGTACATGGTACAATACATGAATTAGACATGCATCGGGGGCAGGTGATTGGTCGCGTCATTTCCTGGCGAATACATCGAGTGGCACGACGTTTTACCCCACTAAAAACAGGCCGTTCTTTGCAGGTGAATGGTGTAATTGTCGGGGGCAGTTCACAATGGCTACCTAGAAAAGATGCGTTAAAAGTGGGAAATTAACTCGGAGATGATTCCGTAGAATGAAGCCAATTCAGGGTAATTATATTGTCGGGGAAACATGCCTGGGGCACTTTTTTGTGTCCGGACGCATATAAATGAAGGCCGCACACGAACCCGATAAAACAAATTAGCGCTCTATTAGCAATTTCCTGTTTGCTCAGCCCTCGTCACGGTTATGAATTATTCAGTTTCGCCGAAGTGCATTTATAAAATGAACAGATTTGCCTATAATAGATTTTTATTTGACGTCTACACAATTTCCTTCATCTAATATTTCATCTTTCCATCACAAAAAAACGTGAAAAATGCAGAAACAATTTACGGAAATAAAAAAAACTATCCAATTTTGAATGGACAATTTTTTTCCCACGTACTGTAGTAAACCGCATGTGTCAATAATTACGTAACATAGAATAAGTTAATATATTTCAAGAATTGTCGCATGTAAAGAAACGTCTTTTTGTTGTAATTTCTGCCGGGAGTGTAAGAAACGTGAGATTGACCTGAGTCCAAATTTCGGACTAGGAATGCTTTTAGAGAAAGCGTGAGTCTGCAAGTACAATGAGGTGTGAGGACGTTCGTAGACCTGAAAATGTGTGCTCCCGCATATATTATTTCTCCCCGCCAAGGGACATAATGGCGAAATATTAAATTCGCGGGTAATTGGGGGCGTGTTGCTGTCGAAATTATAGGCGGTGACTGGAACTCCAGATCGAATTAGGAATGGTGTGTTGGTGGAAAAGTGGAGGAAAAGGACAGTCCGCGTGGAGAATCAAGGATGAGAGGAGTTCTCTCTGGAGAAGGAACAGCCTGCTTTCAGAGTCGAGCGACAGAGGAGTACTCTCCGAACACTTGCCCGGGTACTAGCAATTTGTCTGTCGGGAGATTCGAGGTATAATCATGCAGTCCACCTCTACATTTCGTCCATATGAATAATTAGCAGTCAACTCCAGCAGTCCGGGACAGTTGGGGAAGCACCAACGTCAGAGCAGAGGCCATCAGCGGACTGCAACATCAAAGGCGTGGCTGCATCGCCTTCCACCACCAGCTCCAGAGGTACCACGGTACCCGAAGCATCATAATACTGGCCGTCAACTTAAGTAATTCGTGATAGCAGCGTAAATCTGACGATCAATAGGGCTTATTTCTCTTCTTTTGTCAATTTCCATGTTGATTATGACATTAACCGTCTGCTCGACTCAGCGGCAAACATTTCCACATCGACTGAATTTGTTGTTCTTGTTGTGGTATTCAGTCCTAAGACTGGTCTGATCCAATCCTCGATGCTAACATATTTTGTGCAAGCCTCATAACTAGCACAACCCACATCTCCCCTAATCTGCTTAGCGTACTCTATTCGTGGTCTCCCTCGTCTAATTTTACAAGACCCTCGTGTCTTAAAACGAGGCCTATTAATCTATCCCTTCTCATAGTCAACGTCCTCCATATTGTTCGCTTTTCCCCTATTCTGTTTAGAACTAAAAATTATATGAGGAGTTTCCCAATCAACTCCAACCAGGCCATTATTTAAAGAATTTGAAATATTCAATTATTCAATCCAAAAAATACACACACTCATATAGCACATGTTCATCTTACAATATACATATAAATAATCAAAAAATTTAAAAATGTCACATTGGACTAAGTTGTATTGGTAGTTTACTTTACCTACAAAAATTAAAACAGAAACCCTACAGTTTAGGAGCAAAGTGAAAAGTTTACCACAAAATCATTGCTTCTATACATGAGTACTTGAATTCCACTTTATGGTAACACATCCATTTAAAACAATTACTAATAATAAAAACTAATTTTTGTTATGTATTCTATATCTCACATATCTAACTAATATTTATTTATTGTATAATTATTTGTACTATGTTCTTTGAAAGTTTTGGATCAAATAAACTGAAGTGAATAGAATGCTTCTGATATCTGGATTGCTTAGTACAACAGCTATATGCACTCTGGTAGACCTCCTAGGTGTACACCTGTTTGATTTGGAAGTGAAGAGAAGAGCAACATGCAACCTGCCTGAAGAAAGACATTCTGGAAAGGGAGGCTTACACTAAACAAGAGATAAATATGAGAGTAATAGATCTATAGCAGATAAAATAGGACAATTCAGAAAACGGGAAAAGAATGTATATCTTCCTACCAAATATAAGGAAAAGATTAGGAATGGGATATCTTCAACCAGAGGGGGGTTTATGCACTTCCTCTCGGGACAAGGACCACTTTAAGTGAAGTTCATCTCAAGATATGTTACACATTGAGATGAGGCCTTTATTTTCACTGTTATTAATGTTGAGAGACCACTCTCACATCTATAACTGGTAGCAAATGGTATTAAATTCTTAGATCTCTGTCAGTCATAATAGCATATTTGATACCAGCTGTTTTTAAAAATATTTATTGTACTTTCTTAACCTGTTTTCTAGTTTTGCAATAGCAGGCCTAATTCACAATATTTTTAACTATATTTTACAAATTAAGTGAAACAAAATCAAACATTAAAAGACTTCCAAATGCAATACCAACCTTCACACAGAATTTCATAATAGCATTATTTATAAATGGTCATTTAAATTGGTTTTTAATTCATATAAAAAACTTTTATCTTAAAGATTGTCAATTTGTACAATAAATGATCAAGTATATACAAAATAAATGATGCATATAATTAATATGTATCCTGCGAGCTTGTTGGATTGTTGACTGACATTCTGACAACAAACTCAGTGTGTAACTGTAATATTACTATGAAAGACAACTGGATACCACATACCAAAATATTCATAAAAAAACTTGAAAAGAAAGTTAAAATACATTCTTTACAGAAAATTTGTATCATATCCTGTGCCCTTTCAATGCCCTCGTTGAATATTCCTATGAAACCATGAAAGAAAGAATCGTCATAATTTAAACCTAAATTGTAATAAATTTAGAGAATCAAATTTAAACACTGAATGCATCAAAAATATAAAATAGACTGAAATTTGGTAATAATAGGGACACAAATACAGAGATCTTTTAAGAAAATGTGTAGAATAACTGTTACATAGGAAATCATTAAAGCTATTTGTGATAAATAACAAACAATTCAATTATCCACACGTTTAATACAAGAAATAAAACAAATTATACATATAGTTCAATAATGCACTGTGCAAATAGAAGTACAATATAATGTCATAGTTATTTTCAAATATTTCATAGATACTATTATGACAGTTAAGAGTTAGTAGTGTCAATGTAAACAAATAATTTTTTCTGTCATTAAAAAATCATATAAAAAGTTTTAAAATAATCTGCAATGTAAGAATAAGTAATGTAGATGATATAACAAATAATGAATAATAATATTTTTTCAAATAAACCATGTTAATATTTAACACTTCTTGACATTTTCCATGCACTTGAATGCTTCGATTATGGACCCATGGAAAATAATTTTATTTGATATTTACCTATTTGTTTACGTATACTAGTAATATGTTAAAAATAATATTATTCAAGTCAAAGATAGAAAATTGCTTCAGTTGGTAATAATATGAAATATTATGGCTTAGTTGAAGGTTTACATACATAGAGAAACTTACTTACACAATGTTTTAAACATTAGTTATATTAAAATCAGATATACTTGAAAACTGTGTCTTGTTGCTGTTACAATTCACATTTATTTTACTTTCAGTTGCCTTTCTACCTCATTCACATAACATTCAGGAACTTTGTGCACTCTGAAACATTTTTTAAAAATATATTAAAATACACCCAATTCTAAATGCACCTACCTTAATGAATATCTTACCTCAGATTCTTAATCTTCTTTAATATACATTCTTTAATACGATGCTCATGAAGTGATTGTTCTTGCTTCATTCGTTCACCTTCTTCATAAATTTTTTTCCTACACTGAACTTTTTCCAACTGTTTTTCTTTAATTTGATTTAATATTGCTTCTCTGTGAGCTTCTGTTTCCTGCATGTAAAATTTGTTTCAATTTTATTGTTAACCTTATTTTTTAGGTATGAAGGATTGTTTATTGAAAAGAAAAATTATTACTTTAGTTACACATATGCACACAACTCAGGAAAGCATTTGAATTTTTCCCCCAAGTTAAAATGAATTACTTTTCTTGAACACATTTTATCATATGAGGAAAGTTGTAATATAGGGCTCATCGGAAGCAAAATAGATACCAGCAGTTTATCTCATTAATAAGCCCATTAGATATCACAGAGAGAACTACATGTTAGTTATGGCAGAGATAGTTAGTTGTCATGGTGAGGAGAAGTTGAAACTTGAATTTTAATAATAAAGTAGAAGTTAATTATGGTGGAGAAAATTCAGTTTATAATTATCCTTATTAAGATGAAGTTAATACTACTGGCAGAGAGTTGGAAGTTAATGGAGAATTGGAACTGAATTGATTTTAGTTATAAGTAAATTAAGTTGCATGCTATTCCACTAACTTCTAGAGAATTCATCGTTTCGTAGTGGTATCAAGCCAGGCTGTGTCAAAAAGATTAAATATCTGCCTGATAATATTATTATTAGTAGCCATCAGCACTTAAACTTATAGAATTGTATATTATTCTGATTGCTAAATAAATTATGATAAAAAATTAATTACTACCATAAATATCCTCGTTCAGCAAAGTTCACATCTTTGTCATTTCCATTTGTTTAAGCAGCAGTTATTGAATTTACTATGTCTAATCATGAAGAAAACAAGTCAGTTGAATGTTTCAATGTGTTTTAATGACCAATAAACACTTTCAGATAATCAAAATTTTGACAAAACTGTCAAAGTGAATTGTTAAGCAACATAGTGACAGAGACCAGGTTCTGTTACAGTGTAAACCCTGTACCAAAGGAAAATGTACAAGTTTTGAAGGTTCTCGAAATATTTGCCAACAATATGAGGTATATAATAGATGTTGAAGAGAAAATATTGATGGTTTGACATATTGGTAGTTTAAACTGATGGAACAGGTTTTAAGTTGTCAAATGTTTTAAAACTATTTGTATTAAAATAAACGTTTAAGTTAATCTGATAAAGTTTTATGTGAATACTGAATTTATTTTATGGAGAACTGAACAAAGAAACTTCTGTGAAACAATCGACTGGCTTTCATGATGGATCAGGCTTGGTCAAAAGTCTTTATGGGCCTAAGAAATCTCCCAGGCATTGGAATAAAAGATTCAAACAATTCCTTAAGTGGTATTGACTTAAGAAAAACAATTAATATCCAAGCTTAGTTAATTCTCATGATCAAAAATGTAAGTTGTGATTAGCTGTAAAAGTCCATGGCTGTAGCTATGCATCCATCTGTGGAGATTATTTTGCATTATCTGTAGCTGTTTGATCTGTAAATTTGCCCCATATTTGGCAAAAGTCATTTTATGTCTGGTGGATAGGTGTTTTGCTCAAAGTAGTGTGCAATAGATATATATGATACACTTCTGACTTTGTAAATAGTAGTAGTTTTGAATTATTTCTAATGACTAACATCACTGGTATTATAGACAAAAATGTAGAGAGAATTGGAGGCATGCTGATGGCATGATGTCTATAGTATTGCAGAGTTCATAGCATCATAAACATGTTGTTTCCCCATTGACAACAAATGTTCATTGTTCAACATTATTTTGCCAGTAGCTGCCAGAGACTGAGTCCCTTATACTAAAATACTCAGAAGGTATCCCTGAACAATTTCTAAGTGTTTGTAGTCAGAGTTTTGGTTCACTCTGTATATTTGACATAGTGAAGTGATAAGCATCATTACATCACATCACAGTGGACTCAGGTTTGAATTCTGATTGACATGAATGTTAGTGTAACATGTGAAAAACACATACAAGTATACATTTGCCAATGACACCTAATACATGTTACTTTGGCATATATATAAAGTAAAATATTAAACATAACCTTTATCAATTCTCAAATTTAAAAAATTGACCTTTTGTCTCTTGATTTGTTGTTGTTTAGCTATTTCAGCTTCTTCCATTTGAATCTGCATTACTTTCTCCAAATCTCTTCTTTCCCTGGCAATCTCTAATGTTTGCATTCTTTGCCTGTTCATAACTTGTTGCATTCGTGCCTTTTTCAATTCCTCGTCTTCTTTAGCTTTCTTACGGACCGCTTCTAATTCTTTCCTCCTCCACTCCCGCTCAACCTTTAGTAAACATTAAACAGCTAATGAGTGTACTATTGAAAACAAAAAATGTAGGTATATTATTGTCAGACCTGTAAAGAATGATAAGAATAGCAATAGTTAGAAATGAAACAACAAGGGGAAAATAATGAATACAGAATAATTGCATATTCAATCTAAAAGAAAGAACAATAAATTATATTGTAAATGTGGTTGTAGGGAATTTTAGATGAAGTGCGAGAGGTGCAGAGAGAATAAGAATAGACAGGGTTTATATGATGTCATAGACATAGCATGACAAATTATATCAGATATGTTATAAAATTACAAATAGTTACTAGAAACTATGTTACATTAACATAGAATACCAAATTTTCTGTGTAAAATAAACCAAAGAAACCTGTATATACACATTGATAGTATTAAGAAAAATTCAATGAAATGATTAAGTATGGCAGACCATAAATTAATTGAACTCAAAGGAAGTGGAAATAGCTTCAATTGATACTCAGGATAAAGAACGTATAGCTAAATTTAGAAGAAGAACAATAATGGAAAAATGTCGAGCGGACCCAGGATCTCCTGCTCTCCGGGTGGGCACTCTACCACTTAGCTAGTCCGAGTCGACGTTCCGAGGGCCGATTCAAGATCCCTCAACTACTGTAAACCTAAGCTAGGCTCACCTACAATTTACTAATTGCATTCTTCACAATCTAATTTAACATTTCTAAGACTACTTAAGTAGTATGCTTACAATTAGCAACAATATGTAATTCCATGGAAACAAACAAAACAATCAATGAGAAAAATAATTCTTTGTTCCGCACAAGAGAAAGTACACATTAATTGAAAATTCAACTTGTACTAAGAAGCACACTCACAAACGACGGTCAAGTCACTCCTTAACTCCAGGCCGTATATCAAACATACAAAGAAAAATCTAAACAGAAAGTATGTAAGTTATGAAATAGGGTAGTTTACAAAGAAACATATTCAACAATCAGCAGAAAAAATAATTTTAACTATTATGGGAATGATAAAGTCTCGTAATGAGTAAAGGTCCTTTTAGACGGTCATATCCGTTCACAGTTCAGTTTCAGTCGAACTGTCAGTCTTTCCTATAAGTAAAAATGAAAGCAGAACGAAAACGGATACTGAGAACTGACGGGATGGATAGACCTATTTGTTTCATTTCATTTCTTAAAATTGTAATGTGTAAACAACGACGTCACGCCTCAATCGGTTAGCTAACGTCAGTATTCTTGAAAATCGGGGCACATTGCTCTGTCACTTTGTCCAAGGATCACGATTTTGTTGCCTAATTCATTGACATTTATAAAAGTTCACCGTGTTTGTGGAACAAAACAGACGCACGCTATTACAATGCGAACATTAGGGAGCATGCCTACACTCTCCTATTAAAGAAACATCAGGAGTACGATGAAAAGGCTACAAATCCAAAAATAATTAAAAAATAATTTTAAACTTTCATTTAATGAACTTTTGTGTGCAACTCAACTTTTCGAACTACATTCTGTGGTAGGGTAGAGAGAATTGAAATGACTGAGAATAGTGAGAACTGAACGGATCGTTCCGAACTGAAATGAATCGGGAACGGAAACTGAAACTAAACTGAGAACGGATATGACCGTCTAAATGGTCCTTAAAACGCGCCTCTCTACAAATTTTACACTGAATCACAAAACTGGCAATTATTGTTTTTTACCTCTGGAGAAAGACTGTTGTTGTGGTATTCAGTCCTAAGACTGGTCTGATGCAACCCTCCATACTAACCTATCTTGCGCAAGCCTTTTCATTTCCGCATATTTCAACATCGCGCATTCTCCCTAATCTGCTTAGCGAATTCCAAAGACTATTAAAAATAAACTTATCGACTTCTAGTTATATATTCGTGAAATTCACCTGTATTTCGTAACAGATCCATTTTCCAGATTACAAACTCAAAGTATTATGTTATATATTAAGTATAGTTAGTTTACATAAACTTTTGAACAAAAAGTTATCAACTACATCTTCAATCAGTACTAGTGGGTGTTGTATTGTAACGTTTTTGCAGCTTTCATATATCAGTACTCCTGTAAAAATTGTCTTAATTTCCGATGCGATTAGTAAACAATTACTCCAATTTGGGATAAATGAAGTAAACCATGTTCATTGTCATGATGCATTAATGCTCTGAGAGAATAAAAAGCCGATCTAAGCTTCCCCAGAAGTTGATCATTACGGTTGGTCCACTTTAATTAGCCATCTATCCAAAGACCCAGGAAAGGGATATCAACCGTAAATTTGTTTATTACGCTGCTTCCAGCACCTTCAGAGAACTGAACTAACCTAGCCTCACGTTGAGTGATAATTTATAAACACATTTAGATTGTCGAGAGCTGAGCCTACTTTACAAACAAGATTGTCCAAATTTTTTCTGAAATAATAATATTTGTATCATCCGTGAGTCAAATGGAATTTAAAGGTTGTATATGTCCTGGAAACTCATTAACGTAAAGAAAGAAAACTTAAGGTCTAATAATTAACCATTAAGGAGTTCTGCGTATAAATATTTTCCAGACATATAAATGAGTGCGAATAACTTTAGTTACAACCGCTACGTTTTGTTTCCGATTTTTATGATACTATGCTAGGATGAGTAATATATTACACTGTGTGCTATAATATTCTAACTTCTTCAGTATTGTCTGGTGACCCACCGCGTCGTGGACAGCAAATATTCCAGAAACCTTCAATCCATCGTGCAATGAATTCCCAATATTTTTAATTAATTCGTACGTTGCAACATTTGGAGATTTTCCTTTACGGTAAGCATGCTTTGAGGAAGTTAATACGTTATATTTGCAACGAAACCAAGTAAACTTTTACGAATTATCTTTCCGGAACTTTTTGAAAACTTAGATAGCAGAGAAATGGGCCTATAATTTGAAACATGGGATGGAGATTGTTTTTTAACCACTTAACTACGGCTTTTGTCAATAGACGACAGAACTTAATTTTCGTGAGATACGGCCGTCGTCAATAGGTAATTTGATTAATTATGTGGTGTAAACGGGCGTCGCTTATTGACTTTCATTCGATTTATTGATTTTTTTTTCGATGGCAGAAGTGCGGTGTGGTACACAGATAATTGATGTACTAGCCCTAAACTTGCAATTTACTTAAACCAGCTGAATACCTGTATATTTGGTACAGTAAAAAAGAAAACATTTTCAGAAATGTTTACACTCGGTCCCACGTAGAAGTGAAGAATGTAATGGCTCTTAGGTGGAAATATAAACGTAATGTGGTTCATGCTTTCAACATTTATTCAAGGAGTGACTTTTCAGTGAGATAGTAACAGGTTAATCTTGTCATCAGTGCGTTGCTTTATGCAGCCCCTATTTGGTCGGAGGCTGCGGTAAAGAAATGTTACGGACGTAAGAAGACCGTAATATCGCGCAGAAGCGCTGTGGGAGTAGTGCGACCATTCTATAAGGTTCCGCACGATGTTGTGTGCGTGGAAGCGAAATTGTCGCCAATTCAACTGCTGGTGGACGCACGAGCACCAAAACTTGTGTCCACTGTCATTAAAAGACAAGATGGCAACAACGGTGGGACAATTCCGCCACAGGAAAACAAATCGCTTTATCCCAGATATTAACATACAGATAAACATAAAATTTACACAAATACTAAAGGACATACAGAAATAGTTCTCGGGGTTCCACTCGAGTACAGCTGCGATTAAGACGCGGCGTTTCGACGACCACGTGCTCTGCTGTCTTTTTCTGGCGCCGTAAGTTTGCAGAAACCCAAAACTTGCTAATGGACCAAACAAGCTGTCACTGAATTTTTTGCGCAATTTTGCCAAATATTACGCTCACGTCACTGTCGCATTTTCCTCTTCCTGGATGGAATTTGAACTGCCTTTTCACCATCCTGATCGTTTCTTGAAATTCCGACTTCATAGAAATAAATTTCTCGTAATAACAAGAATTCCTTTGTCGGATTAAAATCCCTTAATTTGGTCACATTGGCGCCGCTGTAATCTAGTTGTAGAAACAAATAGCTGAAATGAAGCTACACCCTTGGCTTAACACTATATTCGTCCCCTGTAAATGGGATAACGCATATGAACATGCATGTATGTTGGTTTTCACCATGCATTTATTCGAAGCCTCTCAAAACGAGAAGCTACGGGGATACCTAGTTTCCAAAATGCCTGCGGGAAGGGTCCTGCTCACTTGGAAATACAGAAAAAAAAATTGCCGCGAAACCACAACACTCTCGAGTCCAACCCCAACGTCCCGAAACGTGAATAAGCCACCATCAGGTGGGCTGCAGGGCCTCTGGAGGATAGACCAAGGTACCAATTTCCCCGAGGACCGCACTCATTGCTCCTTTCAGCACTAACCCGCCTAGGATGGCTTAACACGGGTGCCGCTGGAAGGGCCTTGAAGGAGCAGAGGTCCTGAAACCCCAATAAGATCCCTAAGAACGTAGATCTCTGGTCCAATTGTGGTTACTGTAGCTTCATCGGGAAAGCTACTAAACAGCAGAAGCAACCAGACTTCCGTTACGAAAGTTACAGTCACTCTCACCGTTTATCTACAACATATATAAACAATGGTACTTTGTCTGATTCTCTACTTTCAGAATAAGAACATACGATTCACAAAACATATTAAAGGTAGGTGTTAAAATGCTCAGACAAACAAATAAGTACAAAACTGTAAAAAGAATTATTATTTTAACAAAATATGCAATTATAAACTTATAAGAGATTAATGCTAAACACAAAGTTAAATCATTCAAGGTGTAGGTTAATGTCAAGGTAAGAACAGATTCGGCTGATTTATAATAGGAGGGGTGGTAAAAATTTATGAGAAAGCAATAAGAACGAATTTCATAAGAGCGGTAGGTTAGAGAGAGGAAAAATAAAATTATCAATTTTATTCTCAGGAGCTTGCTTTCAGCGTCTTAATTCTTAACTAGCTGTGAATATGTGCATGTTTGTATGAATACTGTTTGTTAATAAACTACTTTCCTCGTAAAATATAAATTAATTTATATCAGAAAAATAATAATATAGGTTTTTGCTGCGTCATTATCTTTTCTTCTTATATATTCTACATTAATGACAACTGCAACGTGACATATTTGTTTAAATTTATGAATAAGATCATACCTCATCTTGTATCCTCCTAGCATTTATTTGATCCATCTTATCTTGCAAATCCTGTTGCCTCTGCTGTAAAGCTCTTAGACGAGCAATTTCACGTTCTTTTGCCAAATAAATTTTATTCTTTTCATCTGCTTGAGCCTTTTCTCTCTGAGATTTTTGCCACATGTATTCCTGAATCTATTTAAATAAAAATAAATGTTAAGTGATATTTTTATCGTTCATAGAAACAATAAATTCATGCAATGAAATAGAAAACTATAAGCAAAACATATTCTTTTCTTCACTATATCATATTATTTGAAACTTACAACACTTTTAATTATAAATGCTAGCTTACGAGAAAATTAAAATATAATAAAATGAAGGTTTTTATAAAAACCGGTATTACTAATATATTTTCTGTTGCATTTATTCTTTATTCACGTAACACATAAAAGATCACCTTCAGTTCTGCGTTCTGCATATCAATGCGCTGTTTTTCTTGACTGTTCAAAAGCTGTTTGTTAACGTCATTCAATCCTCTTCTAATGGCTTCTTGCTCCGCTGCTTTCTTTTTCTTGTCCTCATGTTCTTTCTTCTCTATTTGGTGTCTTATAGCAGACAACATTTCACTTTCCTGTTTATAAATCAATTATTTTTATCAGAAAATTAATTTCTAACCAAAAAAATGTTTAAATTGACTTTATATATATATATATATAATCCGTAGGAATTTCTTGTCTTAATTAATTAATTAGTTTGACAATGTCACATCTTCATTAGTTGCTTATATATATATATAAAAGCTTCAATTTCACCCTGTATCTTTCGATATCTACAAAAATTGTTATAAATATACTTATTGAATATATATATATATAAGATTCCAGTGTGCATGTGTTGTAATTCTTCTCCTCCTAGGCGGCTTGACCGATTTTGGTGACTTTTTTCTTTCTGCAATTATTGGGCACTAGCAATAGTTGGACTCGGTAGACGATGCTGTCGTCTAAATCCAGTAAGTTGTTTAAAATATTTTTTATGAATTATCGCATAAAACCAGTAACCCCAAAGTTTCAGCCTGACAGTTTGAGTAATCGATGGCATTTAGCTTAGGCATTAAAACATTCGAAAGTTTATTGCGTCGTAGCTTAGAATTGTTTTGGCATTTGGATTTAGGATTATTGAGTTCTGATATATTCCATGTATTACAATTGCGTGCATTTTATTTATCGATTAATTCGATATTGAAGTTTATTTGAAATAATATTTTGATCAAAGGCTAAAGGTACAGTGTTTTAATTATGAAAATAATTTGTGATTTCGATGATTGAGAGCATGATAAGGTAAATTTTAAAAAATGTGACGATATATTTGACGGTTAATCACGTGTTGACAAAGAGGCAACTGTCATTAAATACCGCAGTGGGGAAGTATAAATGAATTACCAGGCACCCTATATATATTGTGACATTAAAAGCTATACTTTATTTTACTTATTTTGTTTATTTTGATATGTTTTGTACAATTTTTTTGTGATGAGAAAGTGCCGCGCAATGCTTAACCGCATCGGGCTGTGCGTGACAACGAGCACGCCTAATAAGGACTTGGCCACGTGGGGTCAGTTTCTCGTGTTCAAAACACGTGGACTTCCGGTTCCAGAAAAGACTGGAAGCTTCTAGAAGCGATCGGACTAGAAGACGAGTTCCGTTGGGAGATGAAAACACGTGCCTCAAAGGAGCCAAGGGTAAGCTCCCTTGGAATGATCAATAATTGGTCGAGGCATTCGAAGGAGGCCAGTGCAGCACTGCAGAAAGGCACTTGACATCAGGGCATCAGGGTGAACAGACCACTCTTAGCATCGGGTCGTCAGGGTGACCGATCCACGTTTACGTACGGAGCGTTAACGTGAATGAAACTACGATTCGGACGTCGAAGTGACCTGCGCGAGACGAGCCGTGTCTGAGCCTGTGAAGATTTCCATCACCATCACGAGACTCCCCGTACCTGCCCAGCGAAGATTACCGCCACCCGTACGCTCGACACGCTGCCTACGCTGCAGACCGCGAGCGTGACTTCGCCCGCTAACATCGACCGACGCATGGCTGAGAGCAACGCGCTGCCGTGAGCGAGAACGGGAGATCCTGGTTCCTGTGACGACTCACAACCACCCTGGTTCCTACGCCAACCCGTACCAGCCCTGCACATTGAAACTTGCGAACAGATCGCATTCCGTCGCCGCTGAGAGATTGCTGTCAGCGACACACCGCCCCGCCCCGCGCCGCAGCGCAAAAAACCAGCGACTTATAAGCCCCTAAAGGCCTCGGGTACGATAAAAGCGGCGAGCGGCAAGCGACAGGGAGCAGGTAGTTAGAGCGGTACCGCTCACTTTAATGTTCCAATGCAATTCAATGGGTTCGCGGTTCCACTGGCTACGAGAAGGATGAGCGGCAGAGCGGTTCAACTTCCGCTGCTCAGCTTTCGCTCACCCCGGACATTAATTTTTTGCCCCTGCTGAGCGGCAGGGACTATAAAAAAACTCTCGAGCCCAACTGAAGGCACAAAAAACAGGACGTTAGTAAAAAATCATTTAATTTGTTTATTAAATGTTAAAAAAGGAAAGGAAGAAAATTAGTTTACTTTTTATATAAAAATATTACATTAATATTGAGCAATCCCTGCTTCGAGAATATTAACAAATTAATACGCGAAGGAAGTGTTGATATAGTTATTTAAAATGATTAATTTTTGGAAGTAAATAACGACGTACGACTTTACAAAACAACATTTTGCAACAGACGCTCTGTTCTTGTGGGTGCATTACGACTTCAATATTATAGTATCGTCAAGAAAATTGCTGATGGCAGTAAAAGAAAAATATAGGTCTTGAAACGTTGGTACCATCCAATAATTAATTATTTAAATTATTTATTATATTTAGTAAATATAGAAAACAAAACTAGTTTCCTTGTCTATCGCTCGATTTGCATATTAAAAAATATCGCATCGTCAAACCTGTCCCTAGGAGTGGTAGTCGTTTCAACTAATAATAATATTGGAATGCCCGGTAATGGCATTACTGATGTAATTGAATAATATACTTTTGCGTCAATCCTGATAATAATAATAATATCCGAATGTCCCAAAATCTGCTTTCCATCTTCTGATATGCTCCGCCTATTTCTGCCTGGAAGGATGTGTTTTTCTCCGAAACTTTGACCTGGTCGGTGGTTTCGTGTCCTATTCTTTGTTGCAACGGGATGTTTGCGTGTCCCAAGGACTGACCTGCCATTCCTCAAGTGGTACTGATCTGTGTTTCTCTTTCCTAACTCGATATCAATTGGATATTCATTTAATATTAAGCAAACGCGATAGATTACTTGCTTGCTGTTGGCCTGGCAAGCAGCCTAGATCGCTTCCTAATAACTATAGTCTGTATACATATATATATATATATATATATATATATAATTAATAAAAAAATTATGGGGACGTTATTTCTCATATGTGTGTGGGGGGAAGGGTGCAAACGGACACCACAACACTGACAGTATTATTACAGTAACTAACTGAGACAGCCAATCTACATTTTTTTAACATTCTCAAGAATTCATTCTCCAGTAGAAAATTTGAATCATTCCACGTCCTTCCTCTCCAAATTAATTCTTCAAAATGCAGATTGTGAGCAGAGATTCCGAAATTAAAAATTTTCCTTACTTAATAATTTTAATCACAGCTGAAACTACAATAACGGATACTGACAATTCGTGTTTTGGTTGGGCCATTTCCAATCAGATTACGTCTCCTGTTTAGATTAATCACAAACAAATTAATAGTCAAGAAATTGGCATGTGAAAGTTACTGATTATGTCAACAGTTATCAAGATATGGCAGATTTTCCCATTGATTTGCTTCCAAATTCTGAGAGTTATTAAAATTATAAAGATGTCATTTTACAAATAAGAAGTTTTAATAAGTGTTGTTGCATCTATTGTCCGAAAATAAAAACATGAAAGTCCTCAAAAATTTTTATCCTTACTTCATCAAAAATTTAACAAACAAACATTTTAACAAATTATATAAATTAAACATTGCGATTCCAATGCAATACAACATTCTACATACTTGAAATTAATTGTATTGTTTATATTCATTTGAGAAAAGAAAACAATATGGAGGACTTTGACCAAGAAAAGGAATAGATTAATATGCCACATTTTTACTTTCAGAGTTCTTAAAATTATGAAACAATTAATTCTTCCCAAATTAAATAAGCACATATGCACAGTACAAGTAGATTTCTCAAATGAAATCAAGAATATGACCAGTAAACCATTAAGACATGATAACAGAGGATAATGTTTCATTATGAATATATGGTACAGCAGTTAATCAAAGATGATGGCATTATCCTGAAAGGGTGTCCACCCAATGTACATTCCTTGAGATGAATTATAATGTAATTTATATTATGCCATCTGAAGTAAATTATGTTAGTATCTAATTAAAAGTAAACCCTTTAAACAAGACTGAAGAAAATATTATTAATGAAAAGTTGTCTGCATTTTGTGCTCCAAAAAAAACTTGTTTCGATCAGGAACTTGACGCCGAGAAAAAAAAGGAAATATGTCAATTGAAAAGTTTCAAATGGGGATCTAAAGGAATAAAGATAAATAAAATATATAATAAAATTTAATAAATGATGAGCCACTACTTATATTAGATGCAAAGTGATTCATATTCATAATAGTTATACTGCGGATAGCAAACTGAATTTGATACATTTAAGAAGGAACTGTTTGTTGCATGAGATTATTGAAGGGCAATTAAATATGAAAAATTGAATATAATCGGTAATGACTTATTTTATCGACTATTTTATATTAGATTACAAAACGAGAAATTAGGATGAAATTGAGGTGCTCGAAAACTATCCAACAACATGGCGGTACCCGATCTCATCTTCAGGTATTTTCACTATCTTCCTTTTCTTACAGTGCCAATATTATATATGGTTAACTTTTAATACTGAAAATTAATAAAGAGAATATGAAACTCTAAATTAATTTCTATTGTCATTTATTTGCAAAGCTAATAAAAATCTGCAAATGTTTTATACTATTTTTCCCTCTATTCATGAAGCAGAAATTAATTAAAATTAAGAAAAAAAGAAATTACTACAGTACTTCATCTATTCGTTCAGCTTCACGCAATTTCTCCATCTCATTTTCCTTCATTTGCTGTAGAATTTTCTTAACATATTCATATCTCTCAAGTAACTTCTTTTCTTTTAAAGCCTCCTCTTTTTTCACAGCCCTTACACGTTCATCTTCCATCATTTTGTCAAGTCTCAAATCTTCCTCTTCCAATTCTTTCCTAAATGCAAATGGTGTTAGTTGTTACATAAAATTGTATCCAATTTCATCCAACCAATTAGCAATATATACATTTTTTTAATTATAAATGTTTCCAGTCCAACATATCAACACAGGCATTCAATTTCAAGTAAGACTCACTTTTGTGTCCATATAAATTATTTTCTTAGTGTCAAATTAAAATATTATATATATATATATATATATATATATATATATATATATATATATATATATATATATAGAACAATTAATAAGGGCAGGAAAGGGAGATAGAAAGTAGGTGACTTTGAAATACAGTTAATATGCAACTTTTTCAAGTATTAAAACTACACAATACAGAAAAGTTTGGAAAATCTTTCAGCAGTTACTGATTAAGATCATGTATATAGTTGAATATCATTGTAAGTTTATTAAGCACTATCAATACAATAATCTGTGAGTTAATGATAGTGAAATATTAGCAATATGATGTTTGTAAAGCTTGAACAAATAATAAATTATATTCAACTAAGGAAATCTTTTATTCTTTAGTACAATTTTAACTATTTTATGATTCAATAATACATATTATGTGATAGTAAAATTATTAATATCTACCTCATCAGTTCTTTCTCTTGAACCTGTGCATCACGTATTGTATGGCACTTTGTACTAAGTACCAACTGATTTGCTTTTTTAACATGATCCTCTTGCTCAAGTTGAAGTTCTAAAGCTCTTTGCAACAAATGTGAAACTTGCTTGGTGGCATCTTGCTCCATCTGTACAACATATGTAAAAATTGTGTAGTAAATTATGGTTTTAAATGAGAAAAAATAAATAGACTACTATTTATATCTGCAATTTTGGCATAAAGCAATGTTTAAAAAACAGCTCTGAACTTTGAAACCACCACAGTTTATTAAAATTACACATTTCATATTTACAGTTCTCAAATCAGTCTCAAACGTACTGAACTACTAGGTGGTATTAGATCAGTCCTCTCTCAGGATTGTCACTGTACTATGTTACGGACGTTTGTGTGTTGTGATGGCCATAAGAGCTATGCTGGTCTGGTATGACCACTCCAGGTTGGGGTTCAGCATGGCACTAGGATTCCTACTCCTTACAAAAGTTTTTTGCTGAAGTCATGGAGATTTATTTACTCAAATACATTTGAATAACTACTTAAATTTGATATTTCAGTAGCCAATGTGATTCGTGTTTATTAAAGTCAACTAACAGCACAATTACAATTCCTTACATGACAGAAAATATGGTAAATGTCAGTATCTTACATGTGACTTAAATACAGAATAAGAGAAGAGAGAACAGTATGGAGAGAAGGAATAGATTAATAGATGTCTCCAAGATTGAATTTCAGGTAAGCCACCACCTTTCTCTCTCTCTCATTTCATTGTTTCATAGTAAACACACACACACATACATTTACGTAGAATCTTATACATTTTTAGACATGTGTGGGTTAAGAACACAAATGGAAGGTGAATGATGGATCAATGAATAATATAGGTTGTTCTATAGTAAGATAGAATATTTTAACAGTTAATAGTTATACATAATTACATAGTGCTGTCTTGTCATTGTAAGTCTCTTCTTCTCCCACTTTTGCATATTTTCTTTCCTCTCTTCACATTGTCTAACAAGTTGATTTTTTAACTGCTCCTTCTCTTCTGCCATGGCAGCTTTTTGTTCATTAGAAAAGACCTAATAACAAAACCATAAAAAATTATAAAACCATAAAAATCATGTTTCACCAGTCATGAAAAGGTCCCATGAAATCACACCATTTAAAATCAGAAGTGGCCAACTGGCACATAGAAAAGTATCAAAAATATTCTAAAATATTAAAAACTTCCTCGTGTCTGCAAAGATGTCTCCAAGTTTGAATTTCAGGTAAGCCACCACCTTTCTCTCTCTCTCATTTCATTGTTTCATAGTAAACACACACACACACATACATTTACGTAGAATCTTATACATATTAGTGATTATCACTGTCACATGTTTTTTTAGTAATTTTTCCTTACCTCTTTCATGACTTAAGAATAGAAATTTATCTTTAATAATTGAATTTCTATGTCTTATTTTCAGTATTCACCCTCAATTTGTAATATCTTTTTCCGAATCTTTTTTAAAGGGGTAGAAAATTCTACTTTTTTTCGATTTTTTCATGTTTATCACATTTTTTTCTCTTTAATATTACTCTTACTTTCCATTGTAATTATTTTTTTCAAATACACGCGATAAACGGGTAGTGAAAGTTATAAATACCTTCATCAATAGTTCTTCATATTTTTCACATTGTCGATTTTTTATCGTATTATAATGAGTTCCTATTAGTTTTCTTCACAGTTAATCTTTAATTATTAAAAACTCCGTAGCTCCGCTCATTTTCGACTGCAGCGATCTTAAATGACATTTCAAGTGCAAGAGAAGTGACAATTCTCGAGTGGAATTTTATTACGAAGAATTTTCTAATCTCACAAGAAACTTAAAATTTTTATATATTGTAATGTAAAAACCAGGTGCCTGCTGATTTTGGTTATATAGTGTCATTGTGAGGCGCAGTTGGGCCTACAATGAAGGAAGTTTTGTGCGTGACAATGAGGCCAACAACAATGTAGAATTGGCAGAAAGAGGGTAAACCCCCCGATGGGGATCCCCCGCGGGAAACTCCCGCGGGGCGTGTGTAAAAAAATGGTGGCGTGTAGGAAAACCAATGGCGGGGAACCCTGGGATATTGTGAAAAAACCGCTGGCGGAGAACCCCGGAATTTTGTGAAAAATCGATGGCGGGGAACTCCCGGGGCGAGAACTTGAAAGGGAGCCGTTGGAAGGCTCAGATAAGTTGCGGAGAGAAGGGACGACGGATCAGTCACATCAGTTGGGGGAGAGACAGGAGAAGCAGTCAGTCAATGAAGCAGATGAGTTACGGAGAGAAGGGACGACGATTCAGTGCAGTCGGAGAGAAAGAGGAGATCTGTAGAGGAGGAGTTGGACCTGGATCCCACTACATTCATCGATGTAAAAAAAACTGCGAGATGCACTAAAGCCAGAGAGACGCGGAAACATTCGTGAGGTTGAATGTTTGTAGGCCCAGCAATTTTGGGTAAGTTCATCAAAGCTGTGAAACTTGCTCATTGTGCTGATTGTATAAATTTAAATGATTCTTTTCTATTTTTCAGTAATTGTGGTAACTTCGTACTCCACTTATCGAGAGACCCAAAATCCCCTGAGATATTGTCTCATGTAAGCATTGTTAAGTTGATAAATATAAAATTATCAAACCATTTAAAAAATTTTCATTAACAAATTAATGTCCTATCCCGTGAAAACGATATTACAATGTCAATTATCAACAAATCGTTTTTATTCTGACAATAATAACTCGTCTCCCGTCAGTCGGAAGGACGTGAGAATAGTACCCAACGCCCGACCTGCCTGATGCAGTTATTCTAGGGTTTTCCCTGCATATCTTTAGGAGAAACACCGGGTAGGATCCTTAAACTACATCCCGGGGGCCCTAGTCTATCCTTTGCTGCCTTTCTCTACCTTCAGCATCCCACCCTCCCCATTTCAATTCCCTTTCTTTGCTATTAAAGGGGAGTTGCCTGTTTCTGCTTGAGTATTCTGGGAGCCGGCAAATAAATCTTTGAAAATTTGTGAATAAAAATTGTGTTAATTCCTACGGGAGATTTGCTAGCCACCAAACCAAACCTGCTCCATCGTCCTTGTTCCGGATTGCCTGCGGTCTATGACCCACGTATAATACCTGTGACCTGTGTTCGTGTGTTCTGTCAGCCGAGCGCCTGACGGTATCTCTACTTGTCAAGGTAGGTATCAGCTGGTAAGGACAGTAACGTTGCCGTTGTGTATGAATTTAACGGAAAACGATAAACTGACGCCAAACGTTAGTGGCCAAGACCCTCGGATTGAAATCAATCGTGGCGACCTGAAGTGCGGCGATAATATTGTAATATACTGTGATAAAAAGGGGATTTTGTAACGTTGTGGCGTTATGAGGCGCAGTTCGGCCAACAACAATGGATAGTCGGCCGAAAGATTGTTTCTCCCCGCGGGGAAGGCCCGGCAAAAATGACGATGGTGAACCCCCGCGGGAAAAATGAGGGCGGGGAACCCCGAAATGTTAAGAAATAGGGGAAGTCCCGCCAGAAGCTTTATAAGGGAAGCCGATGGGTGGCTCGAGATCAGAGAGGGGCAGTCCAGACCCGAGAAGGGAGGCGAGTGCATCAGATCGTGGTAGAGACCTCAGAGTGGCAGACCAGACGAGAGCAGACCAGACCAGATCAGACCCGAGAGGACGTGGCTCGACCCCAGAAGGCAGGCGAGTGATCAGACCGCAGAAGGGAGGCGAGTGGAGCAGAGAGCAGATATCCAGAGACGCACAAACATTCGAGAGGTGGATGTTTGTTGGGCCATTAATTGTGGCTGATGCATACTCCATCTCTTGAGAGACCCAAAATCCCCTTTGATTAAGCCCGTGTCTTCACTTAACAAAATTGTTAAAATTGATCAGATTTGTAATTTAAATTAATAAATGTTTTATATACAAAAAAAGTATATTACAATACATGTGTCATATTGTAGCCAAACTCCACTCGTTCTAACAATATCCATTCCCTTAACAAAATTTTATAACAATTAAATTAATAGTTGCAGCCTTATTCAAATATATACATCGAAAACGTCACAATATTGACCTCAAATATACTCCCAGTATATCGACAGTCAAAAATACTCCTGGTACAATAACAGGACTAAAAATATTTTCAGTACTGTGACAGATTAAAATGTATTCCCCACTTAAGGGATGAAGTTTTACTTAAATCGCACGAAGTATTACAACTTTATTTATAAATTACGGTGTGATGTACAAGGATACATTCACCTTTTAAGCAATAAATTTCGTCTGCAGCTATCATCAAGGACCAATACTGGGTTACACAAGTGTCATTGACGTTAGTATTCTTCGACTGGCACGTTAATACATATAAATATTATAACAACATAACATAGTTGTATAATACGTCAGAAAAAAATCTCAAGTTTTAAACGAAAAATTAAACATGAAAAAAATAGTATTTAACGTGATACAAGTTCATGAAGTTATGACTGATTTTTTTTTTGGTTAACAGGCTACATGAGGGTGATCCTGAAACAGGCAACTCCCCTTTAATAGCATAGGAAGGGAATTGAAAAGGGGGATGTGGAAGGTAGAGCAAGGTAGCCAAGGGTTAACTAGGGCCCCCGGGCTATGGTTTAAGGATCCTACCCGGTGTTTCACCTAAAGAGATGCAGGGAAAACCCTAGAAAACCTGCATGAGGTAGGTCGGGCATTGGGTACTATTCTCACGCCCTTCCGAGTTACGGGAGACGAGTTTGCTGTGGAGTCGCAGCATTCTCTTCTCCGTGTCTCCACCAGTTTCAGGAGGCAATTGGCCGACTGATCCAATGGGATCAGCGGACAACTCTTGCCATATGCCCAAGGTCTTTGACCCCAGTACATATACCTCCTAAAATAGGTGAAGGTGTCTCGGCATATGAGAACTTTGATAACTGCGAGAGATTCTAAGTAGTAAACAGGAAATTCACTATATCTTTACAAACGATTAATGAAATGAAAATGAAACTGGGTTTCTTTCATCTTATTTGAGCCCACTGGAAGGATGCTCCGTCTCAGCTGTTTACGCCGCGACGCGGGTCCCGCTAAATCTTCTCAGTCCAGAGTCGAGTCTCGGATGATTGACGCGAAATTTCTTGTAAGTGCTTCGGACAGACGTAGTGAATTTTTCAAAGTCCAGATTCGTGGTGAATTCTTCTAAGTCCGGAGCGATGCCCCGGGTCGACGGAGCAGAAATTTTCGAAGTCCGAAAGTTACCTTCACTAAAACTTTCTAAGTCCAAAAAATTTCTCGGTTGCAACTAGCAATCAGATTTGTGTCCGTTCAAGTTGCCGATGAGTGTAGAACTCTACAAATTCGTCTTCAACTGCATTAAATTGCAATTAGACTTTTCTTATCCTATCCATTGTCGAGACAATGGGATGAGCAAGAGGAAGACTTTGAATCTTAGACGCAATATTTGCATGTAGTCGATGAGATACGACTGTTTCTATGACGTTGTCAAACCATCTTAAAGCTTGGAATTAATGAACTAAATTAGGACTAAACCATACAATTTAAAAACATAAATAATTTCAAGTTTTATTTTTACAGACGTTCGTCACCTCTATTTATCCACACACATTTTCTGCCGTTCAAAATAAGCATTTTTCTTTACGCCCATATAGAGCGCAGCACTATCGGACATTTGACAACGTTTATCACTTCCCTTCATTTCTTAGTAGAGCTCATTAGAAGAGCTAAATTCGTGGAACTTCGATCGTGTACTTAGAGGTGGAAAGACGTACATCGTGGTGTCCGGATAAATTGTAACCTGAAAATTTTCACTCCACCAATCCGATGCATTTCTCCGGGCTTCAAAAATTTTACAGCAACTCCGAATTTAGAATTCACCACGTCTGGACTGTAAACGACGCGAACCCTGTCTTGTGTCTGAATGTGCATACGCCAATTCCATTGAGTGTGAACGGCAGCTGGTTGCTTCCATTTTCCACTGCAGCGGCGTTTTCGGGGAAATCCTTGGTTCGGACATGACCGATGGATTTGCTGGGGGAGCCCGACTCGCGAGTATCACCAGTCTCCCGCCGCTGCGCTACGCGAACCAGCTAACTTTCGTTCTGAGCGAATTCAAGGACACATCGGCTTAAATAAGGTGACTGATTTTCCAGCATGTCTCCTCTTAGATCAACTATCCACATACTTCCACAATGAGGGTGTATGGTGGATCCATGACCCCCAGGACCAATTAAATGTCCAACTTGGTCCGCAGTTTTCTCCATTTTCGTGGAGGGAGAAGCGGACTTTGAAATTCATGAGGGTTGAACGCCCTGGGCAGTAAACATCCCTTAATCCGCGTAACTCAGCATTTCACACGCGTAGGGTCTCTCCACGCCGCCAAATCGGCGTCTTCTGGCATGTTTTAACGTCTGATTGTCGCCAATACAGAATTTCTCAACCAGAATGTGTTAAGTATCACCTCTAATTGAATAAAATGGTAATTGTCACCTTAATTCATTACAAACGCCACTAAAACCAATATAATATTTTTGAAGTCAGACATTATCAAGTGGGGGAAATATTTGCATACACTGTAATGATGAAACTATTTATGCTACATGTTCAACAAAATTTCTGGGCATCCACATAGGTACCAAGTTGTGTTGGAATAAACATATTAATTAACTACATATGCTTAAAATCAAAACATTATTACATTCTAAAATGACTATCAGTCTTCTTTCGCCAGGAAAATTTGTTGAAAATATATTATGAATTAATTTTATCACACACAAACTATGCAACTGAAATTTGGGGACCTTCTGCTGATAAACACATGCAGAGATTGTTAAATATTTAGAAGAACGTGCTAATGTACATTTTAAACTTGAATAATATTATTGGGAGGTTGAATTTAATGTATGAATTATTATAATATAATATGCCCCACGTTGGTAGAAGCAATTGAAATGTATTCATGGAGATTTGATTAATTTAAGTTATATGAGGGGTTAAATAACGAAAGGATTTATTAAAGAAAAGACAAGTTTAGCTTTAAGATTCTGAATTTAATGTAAATAAAACATTTCAGCAGGAGCATTTGATAATAGTTACAAATCATTTCTACATAAGTACCAGATCCCGTATCCTCCCTAATCTGCTAAGCGTATTCCATCCTTTGCCTCACTTTTCTGTTCTTACCCCATACACTTCCTTCTAATGATAATTTTACAAGACCCTAATGTTTTAAAATGTGACCTATTAATCTACTCATTGTATTGGTCAACCTCCTCCATATTTTTCTCTCTTTTCTGCTTCTACTTAGAACTTCCTGGTGCTATAGAACATTGCTGAAAATTGGATGGGTGGATAGAGTAACTAATCTTGAAGTTCTAAGCAGAATAAGAGAAGAGAGAACCATATGGAGGGCTTTGACCAAAAGAAGGGGTAAATTAGTAGGGTCATTTTGAGATATAGGAGTCTTGTGAAATTAACATTAAAGGGAAATGTGTTGGGTGGAATAGCTAAGCAGATTAGGGAAGATGGGGGATGTGGTAGTTATGTAGAAATGTAAAAACTTGCACAGAATAGGTTAGCATGGAGGGTCTAAACACATAACATGTACTCAACTGACTATGCTAAAAGCATGTATATTCTGGTATAACAGATAAATAAATTATTATTATATAAGTGAGGAATCATATGACAGTCAAAATAATTATATATAGACCTTGTAAGGTTCGGAATTCTTTAAATTAGGGTGTAATCAGGATGTGATCAGCTAGCCGACGGGCAATATATATATTGTAGCCGATCCGCGTACCTCCGTATTCGAGGATTTCTTATTCCTTTTGGGGCGCCTGGTATTTTTCATAAAAACACCAAAAATAGATTTTAATAGTTTTAATTCCTATCAGAGCATGAGAAAAAATTATATCTGCAGGGCGTGGTCATTCTCTCGTCGTACCGCCGACACATTACCCCATGACGATTCCCCGTCTCGCCAGACCACATTGTTGGGCGTCAGTTCCTCAACAATTGCAACTCGCAAGCTGGCCTGCATTGTTAAGTGTAACTTTTCATGTTAGAAATTAAATAACACAACTAACCTTTGCTTCTTCCTTAATGCGCTCAAGGTCACTTCTTCTGATAATGGCAGGATACAAATTTGGCTCAGAGCTAGGAACTACTAGTTCCCTAATCATATCATGAGATATAAGTCTTAATACTTCCTTATCTTCTTTGTGTTTTAACAATTTCCGTCCTTTAGGTTTTGGAGCACTTTTACTTCTTGATTTATTCATTTGCACTTTATTATGTTTGCTAAATATAGGTGATGAAGCCATAACTTTACTAGCTCTGTATACTTCTTTTATTGTCCCTATAATAATTATTGAAATTAGTATGTGAATATATATTTAGCAAATTTTATACAATCTAATATAATAAATAAATGAGATGTATAGATATGTGTGTATGAGTACACTGTGTAGATAATTTATATTTTAACCAAAATTGGTTGCATGTCACTTAAGATTCAGAGGGTAAAAGAAACAACAAATATTAATGTCAAAAAATCTTTTAATTTTATAAATGATTCTCAGTCTATCAACTGGCTCAATTGTCACACTGTTTTGGATAATTGCATCTCCATCATTATCAAGTACATGGTGCACCTGAATTTTATAATATATGAAGCAAATATACACACACATAAATATATAATTATTATTATTATTAAGTGTTCTGCCTAATGACAGGTCCAACTGAGTTAAGTTCTCAAAGAAGAACCTTTTCCTATTCATGGGAAATTAATACTGGCAAGGGTTTCCCACTGTGTTCCACTGGTTGATGATGGAGGTAATGCTCCTATTGCAGAACTCACCATAAAACCTTCAACAGGAGCTCTGAAATGGAAATGGTAATTACGCTGAAAATGATTATACACACAGAAGCATTCATGCCCTCACCCAGATTAGAATCCAAAACCTCTATGAAGTGATGCTGACCAATACACCAAAGCAAGCTGATACATATCTCATTTTGTCTGAAGAAGACAGGTCAGTTTTTCCTAATTTCACATTTTCATACTTCCCTCCAAGTCAGCACCTACTATTTTAAGGCAAGTCAAGAACTTTTTCCTCTATCTCTTTCCTATCCAATTTATCTAGATAAAAATTTGGAGGCTTATCTGAAGTATAATGTTGACAGGACCATGCTGAGTGCAGGCTTAAAATTTATTAAGGCAACCGCCCCTTCATCAGAAGAGTAGGGGTGGGTTGCTTTGTCTGGCCAATGTAGGAGGCTGGGAAGAGTGTACAGATGATTATGTGGATTATATATATATATATATATATATATATATATATATATATATATATATATATATAGTATTCAATACTTCTAAGTAATTAATAGTACCACCCTCAATATAGTTCAAAATAGACTTATTCATGTCAATCCCATCATTTTCTATGTTGCTGTGATAAACAGTACCGCTCATGAATACAGTAAAGATAAAGACCAAGTTCAACCCCATGTGTATGCCGTAGGATGAGAAGGGGTTAATTATAAAAGCCACAGAAACTAAGTGATTCTCTTAATACAAAAAGTATTTTTGACTGTCTTAAGGAAACGGAAGTTTTCTGACTCTCTTAAAAAATCAAGCTAGTGTATAAAATTATTTAATCTAGTCAGAGCAAATATATTTAAACAAAAATTAAATTGATTGGCAAAATGTTTAAATTTTAGATGATGATTGTAACCTTTATTCTAAACTGATGAGTGAGATGCTTTACATTTGATCAAATAATTCAGTCATCAGAGTTAAAAATGACGCAAATAATTTAAATAAAATTTATGATTCTCTACAATTGTAAAATTTCTATTTGTTAAAAACTTTTCCATTCATATTTTGAACATAAGTAATATGCTTATGATCTATTTTGGTTTCTTTGCTTGTGTTACAAGCACATATATATTTTCATCATTTTAAATTTATGTATCCATAAGTAATTTTTTCCATTTTAATTGTTTTACTTATTTTGTATATTTATAGTTCAAATTCATTCAAATGAGGTTCAAAATTTAAGGAATGAAACAACATGTAATGTTTAATGAAAGTTTACATTTTTCTTTCTTATAAAAAGTCGGATGAACAAATTTATTTAAATACTATTTGAGATAAACTTAAGGTGGTGGCATTTAGAATAATGTGAATATGACCAAAATTGGCATTGAGGTTGTAAAGTTCAATGTTGATATACATAGTGTCAGTTTAGTTGATGTTTGGAAGTGACGAAGAGAAAAAATAGACTAAAATGACCCAAACTAGTTTTGAATCAATTAGTTTCAGTATTAATAAGTTATGCAATGAAACCTTTTAAGTTGTTTCGGTTGGATAGTGACTTTTATCATGCCAGTTAAGTTGGACTTCATTTATATTCTAGAGACATTTTGCTTAAAATATGTTCCAGATAGCTAAAAACTAAATGCTATTTGGCAGTTTATAAAGAAACCTTCTGGTCATTCATGTGTCAATTTGTTTATATACTATATTTAATCAGATGCTAATTATATTTTCTAACCCAGTATTAAATAAAATTATGGTCTACAGTTTTTGTTGTACTAACTTTTCGTCATCCTATCATGTATTCAACGGAAATTTGTCCCATCAAATCAAATGTTTATCGTCACAAACCAGAAATAGTTACATAGATGTGATTTTACAATTAAATCCACATATTATTTGAATTGGTACAAAATTTTATCAGCCAATATCTCATGCGGGTGATATGTTTTATGAAAAATATGTAGTTTAAATCCCCACCCCCATCCCCAACCTTGTCCCGTGGCATTTGTTGTTCAATAAAAATTGTTAGTAAATATTGTTTGTTTCCATGGCAACATCTACTGGTTGTTTACATTGTAGTAAATAACTTCTGTTTGGATTAGCACTTTCTCATATGTCGACTACAAATGTTTATTCTAACCAAAAAGGTAATTCCTACGTATACTAAAATGAATGATACATCGGCATAAGATAAATTACAGTAAATGGTTCTACGAATTTCGATCCCTTTGAAAAACAAGTATATAAAAATTAATTTTATAGTTAGAATAAATAGAGGACACCCATGAAATAACAGACTATGTTCTATCATCGGATGTGTAGTTTATTGTTAACACTTTTCTTGATGATTTCTGATACATTACCGATCAACTGCTTAACATCGATAGCATCAAAACAGTACTGCGTAAATAAATGCACGCTAACAAAATATCTGTTCTCGTTGCTATGTATTGTAAGTAAATCTTTTGACTGTTTCCATGGCTACATTTCTGATCCACTACCGTTTATCATTACAATTTTGGCATTGTCGTGACTCATTATAAATGATTCTACACAAAAATTCTGTGAAATAATTTTAATCGTTCGCAATACTTGTATCAAAATTATGATTATTGAATAACATATTAGAACATTTCTTAATTATTGCTGTCCACAGTTGTGTAGCTGTGAGCGACACCACCTCTCATCACAAGGGTTCCGGTTCGAATCCCGGCATGGGCATGGATGTTTGTGTTAATGGTCATGAAAACTGGGTTTAAGACATACTATTCCAAATCGTAATGTGTCATAGACAGTCTGCAGTCAACTGTAAGCTAAGGCTGTAGCGCCAATGAAGAAAAATATTTAAGAAATATTAAAATTAAATAAACTGAAGTCAAAAATACGCCGTGATATCCCAGCCCATATTTTATTTTATAACTACCTGGTGCATTACTGTGCCCAAACGCTCCCGAAAATATACTTTATGATCATTTTTTAAAAATAAAATGAGCCATATTATTTTTAAACATATAGAACATGTTATTAGATTATATTATATCTGAGGTTTTATGTCTGAAAAGAGAAAACACAAGTTTGAGCAGAATTTTATAAACTATTAAAATGCGCAATAAAGAAAAATAATTTAATTTCACCAAATATACTAAGAAATGTTCACTCTACTACATTTTTCTAAATAGAACAAAATATTTGTATTGTCTCTTGTGTTAGGCTCATTGTATAATATTTTTTATAAAAAAAACTCTATGGATCCTTTCGAAATTAGATCGAACAAACTAGAGTGTGTGAGATACAGTAGTATGTTTTCAAACTCATATCATCAATTATTCAGGTTTTTCTAGAAACCTTAAACATAAATTGTAAAGTTCCCGGGTCTAAATATTTTTTGTTTACAAAATAAAATAGTTCGTATATTCTGTCTCGATGTAATAAATCGTCGGCCAAATAGCTGTCAATATAAGTTTGGGATGAATAACCAACGAGTTATTTGAAATACCACTACCAAATAGATCATTTGATTACTTGATTTCAAAACAAACCCGAATTTGTCTGAAATAGTGAGAAATTTAATTTGTAATCACTGATACTCGAGTTTGCAGAATTAGTAAATAATAAAATTACACATCACCAATTTAACAGTTATTCAACAGATGAATCTTGTAATAAATTTAATGAAAACATTGTTGTAATATTTAGCTTTTATGATTTTCGATTTTTCAATATAAATGTTTAACGACCGTAGGGATATTTCTTTTGGGATATATGCAGTCAGAAATTCCACAAAGTCGAATTGATATCGACCACAGCTGTTAGTGCATTTGTTCCCTATGGGAGAGTTTTCCAAATTTCTCTATCACCCAAATAAAATAGGTTTGTCCTTAATACCAGCCCAGATATGCCTGATATGTTGTATCACATGCAAAGTGCGATTCTTATCTTCAGCTAAAGAATAATAGAAGAGTTCGAAAACAAGGCAATATCGGGTATGATACGGATTATCCTTGATGAATCTGTTGTTTGATCTTCTTAACCTCTGCAGATGTTTACCTATACTTTTCAAGAAATTTCGTATTATTTCTTTTCATTTTTGTGATGATAATGTTTTGTTAAAATCATCAAATCTAATGACAGTCAGACAAATAAATATTGTTTTGATACCTCGAAGTTTGCTTTGTTCTATTGACAAGTACCTTGCAATGCATTGGCAATTAATACGATTTGATTAATTTTAAACAATACAAGACTATTTAATTTCGAATTTTATGGAGTGAGTTGCAGAAGTAACGCTAATTTTATGATAGTAACGACAATTTTATGTCTAAAATATTTTCTGGAAACTTCTGTGTTGTAAAGATTTTACATAAAAATTATTATATTTAATAAAAAATATGTTTGCACTGGTTGCAGAAAGAAAAAATGCACGAGAAAATCCATCAAGCTAATGTTTTGAAATTGATCTTGTGTTTGAAAGTTTTTGATTAAATTTACCATGTTAGTTCATTTCAGTAAATTCAAACTTATTTTTGTGTGTTCATTAAAATTTTGCTACATGTATTCATGTTAATTAAAACTTTTAATTTTGGTGATAACCTTAAAATGTGTTAAATGAGTTAACAAGTATCTGTATTTTTCCAGACTCACTCTGTGTCCAATGAAAGTTGTATACGGAAGTGATGTGAATGTTGTTACTGTCCAAGCATCAGACAAATACCTGAAGTCACCAATTGAGAAAGAAAAGGTGAGTAATTTGAACAAATGTATGGATTTATATATCCGGTATATCTTCCAGTTAGGGTGTCCTTCATTTAGCCTCCTTTAGGGAGTTTGCACTCTTAAGTTCTTAAGCTGCTGTTTCAGTTGTGTGGAGGATTGAAGTGGTGATGTCACAGATGTCAAAGTTTATTTGCATGTATCTGCAAATTATAAGTAGGCATCAATTCTAAGGGGTCTTGTATACATCATTATAATGTGTTTTAAATTTTCTTTAGCTTTAAGGGCCCAAGCCTAATCAAGTATTATACTTAATTAAGAATCTTGATCTGACTTGTAGTGGATTAACATGTCATTGTATAAATATTAGCATTTTATGAATCTCCACATATAATTTTATAAGGAGTATTTGTATTTAACAATTCAACCTCCAAACTCTTTTATTTTTGGAAGAATAGTTCTAGGCTAAAGATACATTGAGATGTCCCACCCACAAAGTCACTAGAATGTTCCTTCATGTTAGATTCAGATAAATTTATTTTCATTTACATTGAAAACATCCCTTCATTATTCATATAAAGTTACGCAAATATTTATCATTGACCTTAGGATTTTCCTTTCATTCCCAGAAAAGTCTCAACATGAGGAATGTTAATAGATTATGATGTCAGGAGTGTTTCCAAACTTGTTCAGCTTCCTATTCTAATACACATTATTTAGACATTTTGTTTTTGGTAACATATAGCTATCTTATAATTTCCTCTTTGCTACTAAATGAGCTATATTTAACAGTATGTGACACAATAGGCAATTTAGTATGGTAATTTTTATTTAAAAGACAAAGCTAATAAGGTACTTATTGTAAACAGTATTCGTGGAAAATGAACTGTGGTATGTGATTTCAATATATATGGAGCATATTTTTACTCCAAACTCTAATTTTCTAAACTGGTGATTTATTGGAAAAATAAGGATAGAAGTAGCATTATCGTTTCCATCAGCTCTTAAATATATTCATGTAAATATATATAGTTGTGAAGCTTAATTTTGGAGCCAAAATATGTTATTGTTAAAAACAACATTAAAATATATGTATTAATAAAAATAAACTCATAACACAAATTAAAATGTTGTTTACAGATTAATCATAGTTCTTTGTTATCAGTCTTATTTTAATCTCACAAACAGGACATTTGAAATCTGATTGTAGAATTTGTTATTGTAGCACAAGCGCTCAAAATAAATTAAACTCTCATTTACTTGTATAATCCACGGCTTCTTTATATTTTAGATTCTGCTATTCAACAAGTGCGTGGAAGAGAAGGGCAGAAGCCTGGCTCAGGCATCCAATGTGAACTGGGCAACCCACTTGTTGGAGAAACTGGGGTGCGGAACTGCCATGCCCACAGCTACAGGTCAGTTTGAAAGTTGTCAATATTCATATCTATTGGCTTGTTAAATTGTGCCCATTAAAAAAGTAGCATTTGAAGATTAAGAGTGTAATATGCTTGGGATATGTATAAAATATTTCCTGGGTGTACTAGTGTAACAATAGTAATAATTAAAGGTTTTTTTTGTACAGGAGGTAGCGGCGGATCTCACGGTGGCCATACAAACATTCCAAGTAATGAAGAATGTGGAATACGGGATGTTTGGAGGCACAACCTTGAAGATGAATTCAAGACGATCCGTCAGGTGGTCCAGAAATACCACTATGTAGCAATGGTATGAAATGCTATATATGTTTATAAATTGATTTGAATAGGAAAATGAGATAGAAACCAGCAGTTGACTTGCCTTAAATTGATTGACAAGAATGTATGAAAACGTAAATTTTCAAGCTGCCTTCTTCAAAAATACTCTAAAAAAATTACGTATTCTTACTTAGCTGCCTGTTGATGTGACTATCAGTTTGCTTCCTGTCTGTCTCTCTTTCATATCCAAATAAATTTATTTGGTCATATTATTTTTACTTGTTATCTGTGATATGAAAGACAGAAAGAGTCATTGACTTGTATTAAATTTATAGTAGGCATTGACTGGCTGGGAAGTTCAAAATTGTGAATTTTCAAGAGTCTGAACTCCCTTCTTCAAATGAAGAGTGTCTGAGAGTTCCATACTGACAAAGCTCTACCCAATTTTTCAGAATCAGAACTCCATATGTGGGAACTCTCCTTCCAATACATCTTGCAGTCAAGACAATACCCTGGACTCCACATCTTAGATATTGTAATAATACTCCCCCCCCCCCCAAACTGACCACCCACATTTGCAAGAGTACATGTCAGGCCATTTTAGTATGTGTGTGTTAATATGTGGATATATGTGTGCATCTCCCCCAAACCCCCTCAATTCTTTGCCATGCCCTGATATTCATTGAGAAAAAGTTAGTGACCTGCTCAGCCAATGGCCAGCCTTCACTCATTGATTTTTCCTTATTTCCTGATAAAGGGGCTGTTGTCTTTGAAACTTTTAAAAATCCCATTTATAGTACTGTCTGCCAGCTTTATACTTCAGGTTGGCCATCACTCAGAATGTATTTCCTTATTTTCTGAAGAAGGAGGTGGTTGCCTCAGAAAATTTTTAAAACATCCAGAACCCACAATGGTTTCTGCCAACTTTTACATTCTTTCCTGTCTGTACCAATTGTGTTAATTAAGTAGGTACCTTGTTGAATGTGGTGTTCTTGAATTTTAGAAGACACCGCCCCTTCATCAGAAGATTAGGAGAACATTCTGAGTGATGACAAGTAGAATGTATTCCTAATCTTCTGATGAAGGGGCGGTGCCTCCAAAAATTCAAGAACTCCACACACCACATGATGCCTGCCATGTGTAAACTTCATGTAAGTCACCAACTTTTGTCTCTCTTTCCTGCCTGTATAAATTGTTTCAATTAGCCTGTCATTTTCTGACTTATATTTATATCACCTTATTGGTAGCTCCTAATCCTTCAATCTCACTTCAACCTGTCCAATCCCAACCACAGCTTCAACTTTCACAGTTACCCATTTTACTCCAATTTCACTGGATACCTCTCTCTCCATTTTGGAATACAAAATCGGGAACAACACTCCTTGTCCTCCAACACATGTTAGCACGTGCTCCTCCCTAAAGATATTTATATATTTTTCCTCTATTTATATATTTTAATTTTATTTACTTTTCCTCCCTCCTATGTACATATCTTTTTTCCTCTACTAACTTTCACCAACAATCTCCCTCCTCCTTCAGACACACACAGTCTAATCATGTTTCATTTTATCTCGTAAGATGTGTTCAGTTTCTACCTTTCTTAACAGTCTCAAACACAAAATGGCGATCCTCTCAAAACTCCAGCACATGTAACCTTTCTGACTTGCTGTCTAGAGCTTGGCTTTTCACCAAATGAACTGACAATAAAACTTCCTTTGTCTGACAGTGATCCATTCCTAACTGCATATGTACATGTTTTTTCGTCTTGAGTTGTTTTCAGATACTTCATCATTCTTGTCATTTCTACTAATTTAACTCAAAAAAATGCTACAAAAATTATTTCTGTTTCAAATTGTAGATTCAGACTTTTTAGCGTGACCCAGGATGTACAATGCGAAATTAAAGTCTGCTTCGCATCCCTTGCGCTAAAAAAAGGAAAAACCTTGCAAACATATGTAGAAGTTGATCAGTATTTACAGTAGATGTGAAATGTTCCCCCATTAACTTGCAGGCACAACTCAATTTGGTGGTAGAAATTTTCAAAAACCGTTTGAAGAACTTGTGGTGTAATGTGTGCTATAGCCTCACGAATGCGTCTCTGTAAACCATTGGAGTGGCCTGTCCATTCGTGTACACAACATCTTTGATGAAATTCCACAGGTAGAAATCAATGGGCATGAGATCTGGTGATTGTGGAGGCCACAAAATGTAACCACCCCAACCAATCCAATGATTTGGGAATGAACTGTTCTGGTAATCTCTTACAATTTTGTGGATCATAGCCAATATGGCCACAGATCATGGATGATCAGGAATAATACCGCTTGTTGTGGTCAATGTTGAAAAATTCTCCCTCTTCAACAACTCTTTTCAATGTTGTGAATAACTGAAACTGAAGTTTGACATAGCTGATTAGGCTACCACTTTCTTGATATGCAGCGGCTTGATACACACTCCTAAAACGAGTAAAATACTGACAATTTCACTGGTTGAATACATAGTGTCATGACACTAACTCAATTATAGTTGAATTGGCACTGATAAGAATAAACGAATCCTGAAAGTAATCGGAAAATTTGCTTTATTTACATTTGATAATTCTTGTTGGTAAACAAACCTATGGAACAATTATAAACAAGGAGCCTCAAGGATGTTTGAATTGTGTTGTGCCTGCAAGTCAACAGTGTGAACATTGATCATTTCCTGTAAATACTGATAGACTTCCTCACATGTTTGTGCTATTATTAATTTTTTTTAGCACAAGGGATGCAAAGCAGACTTAACCTCCACATTTTACATCCTGGGTCGTGCTAAAAAGTCTAAACCTAGAATTTGCCACAGAATTCATTTTTGTAGCATTTTTTGAGTAAAATTAGTGGAAATGACATGAATGATGAGGTATCTAAACAACTCATCAAGACGAAAAAGTTTGATAGGAGTGAAAAATGCTGTTGCCATTAAGAAAAAGAAAGAACTTTGTACTTGTAACTCAAAATAATGATTGCATTGAATGTCCCACTCAGTTACTGCTACTTGTGCATTGAACTTTTTTCGTTACCTGCCCTCCTTCAGAGAAATTTGGCTGTGCTGTTTCAGATGGGACACCCATAATATAATATAATATTCATAGCTGTAATTTTTCTAATTTTAAGGTAATTTTCTTCATTTTAATAACATAAACAAAATCAAAATATTTTTCTAGTCATTGATTAATACAGAACAACAAGCAGTCATCAGTGTTTTTCATATTTCATTATATATTCATTAACGACCCAGAATAATCGTTATATTGCAAATATTTAATGTTTGTGTTTGAAAAAACAGATTGTTGTAACACTAATGTATTGTTTCTCAGGATACGGAGTTTCCTGGTGTGGTGGCTAGACCTATTGGTGAATTCCGTAGTACTGCTGACTACCAGTACCAGCTACTCCGTTGTAACGTTGATCTTTTGCGGATAATACAGTTGGGGCTAACATTCCTAGATGAAAACGGGAAGACTCCCGGTGGGGCATACACTACTTGGCAGTTCAACTTCAAATTCAATCTTTCGTAAGTATTCCAGTTATGAATGTGTGCATTTGCTCGCTGAAGATTTTATTTCAACCAATAGCTGAAAAAGGCTACTGAAAAGTAGCTACTAGTTGAAAAATTGTAGGTGTGTCAAATTTCCATATATTCTTTTTCAAAATATTGTATCTCAATAAAAAAAACTAACTAAAAGAAAAATTCATTATAAATACAAAATTCATGAACTTTAAAGAGCATTGTAATTATATTAATGACAATAGTAGAATATCAGTGTTTTAAGATTTTCTGTAATTTATGAAAATTCTCAAAACATCTTCATTAACAGTGTGTTATATACTTGTATTCATAATCTTCTTCCAGCATTCTCCTCTTCACCTTTTTAAAAAATGGTGTAAATAAATATATTTATTATTTTACTTATAACATTGTTGTCCACTTGACAGCAATTATACTTGCACATCTTTTTAAAAAAATCATATGAAATATCATCTGCATTCATTTATCCATCATATTGTACGACTACTTTTGCAAGGATCAAACTATTTAGCATCCATACTTTTCTGTGCAAAACAACCCAAGGAATATGTGAAAACAGTTTGGACATTCTCTATATGAATGACTATTCTGCCATCCAAAGGAGAAAGGCAGTAAGTCTAAAAAACTGCTTTTGATAAATCAAAGGATAAAGTTTTTTTTTGAGCGTCGACATTTACAGAAACCCCTTATCTCTTTGTACCACAAATATGAATTTGTTTTATAAATTAATTACAATAGATTTATCTGTGAAATATTTTCAACAGTAGAAAATTTTTACTTACTGCCTTTCTACTTTGGACGGCAGTATTGCTGCTCTCAGGTGGCTTGCCACTCCTTTCCATATTGGAAAATCTATTACGCAATAGCTTGAACTTCATATTTAATAATGATTTTCTTTCCAGTGAAGACATGTACGCACAGGATAGCATTGACCTTCTTCAGAATTCTGGTATTCAATTTAAGAAACACGAAGAGGAAGGCATTGACCCATTGGATTTTGCAGAGCTCCTAATGACATCAGGAATTGTTTTGATGGACAATATTAAATGGTTATCATTTCATAGGTATGATTATTCATTTAATTTATTTTTTCAATGAAGCATAAATTTTGAATTCTGTAATACTGTTGTGTATTAAAATACGAGGTCTGTCCCATTGAATGGCATGTATAAATTATGAAGATGATGGCAGATCAAACCATTGAAACATCACTGATAATCTCTTGGACCCAGTTGGAAACCTGAGAGGAATTTATACATACTGTTGTGTATTTTTTTTAGTATTATACTTTGGATACCTTTAAGTTTTGTATTTCAAACATATGCCATACTCACTCATGTGGCTTCTAATTTAGCCTCTTTTGTGGGGAATGCAAATGTATACACCGGACTTTCTGTAAAACTCATTATTTGAAATAATTACATGTTTCCATACCCAATTTCAGAAGGAAGAAATATACTGACATATGTACAATTATACAAATATATAAGATGCAGCTTATAGGAAAATAAAATAAACATTCAGCAAGAAGAAAAATATTAGCTATAACATCAGGAGAGCAGATGGGGTCAATTCTGGATAAAGAAGAAAAGGCAGAAAGATTGGAGGAATATCTAGAAGAGCTGTATCACGGTGAAAATATAGTCAGTCAGAAATAGAAAAAGAAGAGGAGGTGGATGATGAAGAGTTGGTGGACAAAATTATAAGGTCAAAGTTTGACAGACCTGAGCAATTGTAAAGTGCCAGGAAGTGATAACATACCATCAGAGCTGATAAGATCATCGGGCGAAGAAGCAATATCATGGCTTTTCAGGATATCTTGCGAAATCTACGAAATGGGAAGAATCCCAGAAGATTTTAGTAAAAACATAATTATACCCATATCGAAGAAAACTGAGGCTGATAGATGCAAACAGCACAGGACAATTAGTTTAGTTTCCAATGCATGCAAAATGTTAACTAAAATAGTATATAGGAGATTGTAACGTCAAATAGAATGAGAGTTAGGAGATGATCAATTTGGTTTTAAGAAGAATGTAGGGACAAAAAATAGCAATATCAACTTTGTGACTAATTTTAGAAGACAAGATAAGAAAAAACCGGCCTACATTCATGGCATTTGTAGATTTAGATAAAGCATTTGATAATGTGAACTGGAACACAGTATTAAGGATTTTGAAGAGCACGGGAATAAAATATTGAAAAAGGAGGCTTATACATAACCTCTACAGAAAACAGGCAGCAGTAATTAAATAGAAGATGAAGAAAAAAAAGCTGTAATCAAGAAAGGAGTATGACAAGGAAGCAGTCTGTCGCCCGTGCTGTTTAACTTATACATAGAACAGACGATGAAGGATGTTAAAACGGAATATGCAAAAGGTATTGTACTGTAAGGAGAAGAAATAAAAACCTTACGCTTTGCCGATAATATTGTAGTATTAAGGGAATCGGAAGAAGACTTGGAAACCATAATAAATGACATGAACAGAGTCGTGGAGAAAGAGTTCAATATGAAGATTAATAGAGGGAAAACCAATGTAATGAAGTGTAGTATGGGAAGCAGTGGAATAACAAAGGGTGTTAGATTAGGAAGGGATATTTTGACGGAAGTTAAGGAATTCTGCCAATTGGGAAGCGTAATAACTATGGAAGGTAGAAGTATAGTAGACATAAAGAGTCAGATAGCACAGGCAAGTAAGGCTTTTACGAAAAAAAGGAATTTACTTGCAGGTAATAGAAGTGTGAATATTAGGAAATCGTAGCTAAAAATGTTCATATGAAGCGTGGCGTTATATGGGTGTGAGACATGGACGATAGGAGCTCTGTAAAGGAAAAGAATAGAAGCCTTTGAAATGTGGTGCTATAGGTGAATGCTGAAAATCAGATGGGTGGATAGAGTAACCAACAAGGAAGTTCTAAACAGAATAGGGGAAAAGTGAACAATATGGAGGAAGGGATAGATTAATAGGCCACATTTTAAGGCATAAGGGTCTCGTAAAATTAGCATTAGAGGGAAGTGTGTGGGGAAATGAGGAAACGAAAAGGCTTGTACATAATAGGTTAGCATGGAGGGTTGTATCAGACCAGTCTTTTATGTAATTTTGTTTTCACTTATTAACTATTTTTACTTTTTAAAAATGAATATTTAAAAACTTGTGTATTTTTATTTTAATTCAGTTGAAAAATATTCATTTTATTTTAAGTGAAAGAAATCCTCATTCATTATTGAAAAAAATTAAAACTTCTGTCCATGGGTGTAGTATTGTAGCTTTCAGCCCATAATCATCTGTTTTTTTGCCTATCTCATGCACCCCTCATATATATGTTATATTAATGTAATTGAATTTCACCCAGATAAGATAAATTTGATGATATTTATATTGCTTCGATGGCATGCACATTGCCACAGATTGAAGACATATCAGCTAGAATATTTGATTAAAATTTGAATATTTTCCTCTGATGCTTGTTGACAGCAGCAATATAAATAGAACCAATCAACAATATTGAGTAACTGAATAACTGGCTGCATTAAAAAGTTTTAATGAAAATCATACGAAATGCAAAGACAAAGGATAGTCAAAAAGTAATACTTCCAGTGCTCTAAATTTATTTATGTTTCAGCTACTGGATTATGTATGTATAATATTATAGAAGTATCTTTACTCGACTGATTTAATGTCTGATTTTGAATTGAATGATGAGAACCATGGATCTGAACATCAAACATTGAATTTTTGACGAAAGAAGGTAGTTCACCTTAGGAAATCCACATCTGCTTGAAGAAAAATGATGGGTATATGTGGCAAAGGGTAAAGAAGTTTCATAACAGAGAAATTGACACTGCAGACAAAACATGCAGGGCCCACCTATAACATTGTGACAGATATCATTACAGAATGTATTCTGCTAAAGTGATTTGAGGAGACAGACATGTTAGAGTTAACAATCATGCTTCTGCATTAAGAGTCTCATAAGGAATAATTGCTGATTTTGTATATTGCTCACTGGGGGTGATCCAGAGAGTTAAGTGAAATGTGAAGAATAGTGTCACAGTGGTTCTCCATGGCCAGAAATAAAAAGCAAAACCCTAAATTTCACAAAACTGGTTTTGATTCCTGGGTTCAACAATGGCGCAAATGTATACAAATGCATGGTGATTATGCTGAACATTAGTGTTGTTTAGAGGATCTATACTAATTGCATTGTTACATGTTCATTATTTATTTTATGATGCAGGAGGCATTACTTTTTGTTCAGCACTTGCATATTTTGCAACTATTACATGTTTTTTCGCTTGTACTATCTGAAATGAGAAAATTTGAGATATACAGATGGTGGAAAGAGCATGCCAGTTCAATTTGGTTGATTGATAGAACAATTTTCAAATTAAATATTACTACTAATTTTATGAAGCTTTAAATCATTTTAAATGTAAATTAAGACTTTTCTTTTTTCCTAGTGGATATGATTTCGGCTATCTTTTGAAGTTGTTAACTGATCAAAATCTTCCTCATGAAGAAAGTGACTTTTTTGATCTTTTGAGGATATACTTTCCAACAGTTTATGATGTCAAAGTAAGTTGGATTAATATTTATTAATTTTTGTCCATTTTATTTCTTATATATTTAAGAAATTATAACTATGATATGTTCACTGTTAGTATATAATAATGCTTTGTTAATCACAAACACTATATATCTATATGACTATAGATAAATTATCTGCTCTCTGCTTTAATTAACTCAATTGTTATGGACATTAAAGAGGCAAAGAAAGGTGGTGGCTTGTCTAAAGTTTAAGGATGTCAGTGACCATTATAGGTTGTAGGTTTCTATTTTTTGGAGGCAACAAACTCCTTCCTCAGGAGATGAGACACTCCGAGCGATGGCAAGTATTACAAATTGCCATCGCAAAGCCAGCCCTCACACAAAATGTTTTTCTAATCTTCTGAGGAAGGGGGGGGGGGGGGCTCCGAAAATTTAAAAATTTGACATTACATCTGTACACTTTAGGTTTAAGCCATGAATTGTTTATTCAGAATATACACCGGGAAAACCTTCAATCTTGCATTTAATATATTTGTAAGATTTTTCTCTTTGCTTTCATCAATTTTTTTACTTTGCAGTATCTCATGAAAAGCTGTAAGAATTTAAAAGGAGGCTTGCAGGAAGTAGCTGACCAGTTAGAGCTTGAACGAATAGGGCCTCAACACCAAGCTGGTAGCGACTCCCTGCTAACGGGAATGGCATTTTTTAAGATGAGAGAGGTAATTACATAGATTATTAGTAAGCAATACTAGTACATCTAAAACCAAAACAGTCTGTTGAAAAAGTTTCATGCTTTATATGTATATATTTGTATCAATTCATGAACTTTTCCTGTGATCATAAGGCTTTTTAACTGACTGTTAGTTTGGGAGTGAAAAAGTGTTGCTAGTGATCATCATATTGTTGTTTATTGTGGGAGTGATGAATTACTTGAGTGCGTGTATTGAAGAATTGTTCTTAAAAGTTTTGCAGCAACGAAGTGAAAATATTTCAGAAGACTGCTATCACGTCATGAGAATCTCATGGTCCCTTCTTCTATTTTAAATTATTAGGCCTGAGAAGATATGGAAGGATATGGCCAAAAGCTTCCCAGTAATAACTTATTTAAAAATATCAGTGACTCAAAATTATATAACACTGTCAAATAATGATAACAATTGGTATGGAAATGAAAGAGAGAAAGGTGGTGGCTTACCTGGTATTGAAGCTAAACGTCGCCATTGTTGGTAGGGTGAAATTGTTCATATTTTTGGAGGTGTTGGCACAAACGTCTTGATTCTTAAAATTATTTTACTGGCCAATCACTATCCTCTTGAGTTGATATCAAAGTAGATGAACATCAGATTATCTACGAATAATTCTAGTCCCAACCAGCACAAATTATTCATTAAGGAGACACAGATCCTACCAGTAACTTCTCTTCTACCAATAATGTTTATACAATTAAGTGGCATTTGTTACATTGGCCAAACCAAAATGACATTGAATACAAGGATTAAAAGAGCATAAGTCTAAGTAACAGTGGCATTTTATGTGCAATTTATGTTTTAGAGCAATATTAACAGGAACTCTGTCCCACACATATAGAGTGCTGGGCCAAGACTGCATTTGTCCAAGTACTATAATTAGGACAGCCTGCACTCAGCCCAGTAAAGGACACTCTTTTTACACATTTCACTTTTTTTAATGCTTATCTTTAAAATGTTCAAGTGTTCTGATGAAATTACTCTATTTAGATGTGTGTATATGCCACACCTGGTTTTTGAGACATTTGTGTGGAATATATATTTTATGTGAATGCTATTTTATTCTCAAAGTAGTTTCATTGTGAGAAATGTGGAAAAATCTCATTTACACTACAGTTGACAAGTTTGAGGAATATTATAGAGCACTTGTTGACAATTGTTTCTGTACTTCTGGTGGTGCCAGCCATTGAAATGTCGCCGATTATCTCTTCAACCCAGTTGGAAACCAGAGAGCAATTTATATGTGCCATTCACCAGGAAAGACCTCATACATTAACAATGTATTACTGTTTATGTCATATCAAATAAAATGTTATTTTTCTAAAATTAATTACAAAGTGTAAACATGCTTTGATTTCATCAATATACTTGTATTGTACAAGAATTAATTAAATATATTTCTTGAACAGATGTTCTTTGAAGACAACATCGATGACGCAAAGTACTGTGGGCACCTGTACGGACTTGGTACTTCATTTGTGATGAATGGGAACAGCTATCATGATAATGGAGATAACAGCAGCTCATCGTGATAAACATGCTTGTACTGGGGGCCAGTGAAATATAATATAATAGTGTCTGTGTTACGCTCAGCCGTTCCACTAAACTCCCTTGATAAGAAAATGTTTGTTTGTGGGATTTCTTTTTTCTTTTCTTTTTTTTTGAAAAAAAATGATATATACCATCTTCATTGACACTAGCATTTACACATTAGTAACATGAAAGAAGAAATAATTTGAAAATTGTGAAGTGTGTCCATCTTGGATAACCTCTTGTAAGCAACCTGGATGCAACAGTACAAGTGTGATTAAGAAAGCAAGGAAAAGAATTTTGTTCTAGCTAGTTAACTACTATAATATCTGCTGCAGAACGTGAATCAGAACATTGTAAAAAGACATTTTTTTATCACAAAAAGACTTAGGCTAAAATATTCAATATATTGATATCTAAAAAGAATATTGCATCTTCCTTAGTGTAGCAGAGTTATGTATGTTAGTTCAAGAAAAGAATAACCTTCTATTCCTTTCTTACTTGTTCTAAGAAGACTAAAGCAAATTTGTCTTTCACAAGAATCGTGTATATTTTTTATTTAAACTTGGTATCCAAGTTTTTAAACAAAATTAAAAAAGTATAAAAATAAATTTGCCTTGTCCAAGGCAAATATGCTTGTGAAGGGTAAATAGTTGGAGTGCTGCCATTGTCAGAAGAATGTAGATACTAATTTTGAAATACTTTTCTTTATATATTTTGCACATGACCCCTCTAGATTGCAACACGTTTCTTAGTGTTCATCTGTGTTAACCAGTTTAGCATGAGGAGGCAAAAAGAGTTATTACTTAATATGTAGATAAATGATAAAAATTATATTGTCTTTAACATTTTATATGTATATTAGAAATAATATAAAAAGAATTAAGGTAGAAAAATGGTGTATGAATTTATTACTTTAAAGAAGTAATGAGTGAAATAAATTTAATTTTTCAAGACAGAACATTTTAACTGGCTTTTCACCTACTGACTTGGTAATTCTTTTAAGCCTGTTGCCCATGTTATGTTGTGCTGAACTTTCAACTAGTATTTTAGCATGTGAAGGTCAATTGATAGAACAAGATGACTTCATTGGATTTTGGAAATTGGATGTCTGGTGTATTGATAGCTGTAACAACGCTCTTACTAGAAATCTGTCGGTGTGCATATTCTTTTATGACGTAAAACTATTAGTCACTGGCCTGAATCTTAATTTTAAAATTAAAAAATATTTAAATTTTACTATGTACTTCATATAAATCTGCATATACACATTTAGAAAATATAGAATAAGCTCATAATATACTTTGATTTTAGTGTCATTCCTTTTACTATGAAAATCCCAAAACTCCCTTAAGTTAAGAATTAAACTATTAGAGTTAAATGTGTTTATTTTAAACAGCTAATATTAAGGTACAAAATGTTTACTATAAAAGCTCAGTCAGTACAATAAATTACCAATTGTATGATTCTGATAACTAAAGACATTAATTATTCCTAATATAACATAAAAAAAATTAAAAGACTGCAATGAAAAGTAGTGATAAGTCATCCTGACGTGAACATTTATATGTATACAATGAAATCTACACAGATTGAATATTCAAGAATAACTTAAAGTTGCTCTATCAATACTGTTTAACTTTAATTTTAATAAAGTATTATTGTCAAATAAAACACATCCTTATCAAGTTTAACAATGCTACATTTAGAAAATACTGATAAAACAGGTATATTGATAACACGAAAAATTTAATGGAACATACTTGATTCTATTACTATACCTGACGATCACTTCTCATTACATGTTGTATCTCTGATTACTTCTATACCCAACAACTTAGTTATTTCCAGCTTCTAATAATGTTGGCATCAATTTAGCCAACAAAAATCCATCCCATTAAGTGAATTGCTTATAGCACTCAATCTTGTACTCTACTTATTTCTGTTTTTACAACTTGATTTATCACCAATGGGAAGGCTTATCCCTGACAAGTCCACTCTCCCCCCTGTTTGCCAAGACTGTCATGCTTGATTTAGAGATAGTGACTATCATCGCTATTTTTGTTACATAGAAGATATTTTCTGCATTATTCCTTCCCCCAAATTGGATATCTTGGTCCAACCCTTTAATAACAATTATCCCACTGGTATCAACAATTGCCTTACCTTTCTTAACATCTATCAGTTGTCAACTCCAAATTATTGACCAATTGGTTCAGAAAACCAGCTTACTCTGGACATGTCCTTCACTTTCTATTAGCCACAAATGGGGTATGATTTTAATCATACTTCTACCGAATCATAATTTCCATTTTGAAAATCTATCCATTGTCAGCAAAATTATTGATAATATGTATCCTCCTTCATTTTTTTCTAACCTTTATCCATAAACGACTCGAGAAATTGTCACATACTTCTTTCGTTAATTGTCCAAATCACAATTACCAACATCAAGATTGTATTTCCTATTTGAAGTGGACATTTATTCCACCACAAATCCATGAATGCACTATCATGTTATGTCAAGAATGGCAAAGACCCTTTGTGCCACAAGAATACACATTTTTTTGTTTACAAAATTGAATGCAATGCTGTTTACATAGACCAAACCAAAAGGGCATTAAAAACCAGAATCAAGGAATATACAGTTCAACAAATTATGCACAAACATTTGGTCATCACTAAACACAACTTTAAATGAACTAGTGTCAAACTGTGACGTTGAAACTAATTATATTTCTAAACTTGTTTCTGAAATGATCAACATAAGAATAAATAAATGTAACACCATTAATGTCCAAGGTGATTGTGATTCTTTAAGTAAATCTTAAGGTCAATATCTTTGTTTCATAAAAACATGGGCTTTGAGTTAACCTTATCCAGAAACGTTCACTTGACAAGGTCCACCAATTGGTGTTGGAAATGTTGTGGGGTTGATTAATAGTTAAAATTGTCTGTTTCTTTAATGTAATATAATATAATTAATTTTATTTAAATATTATATATACCTACACACAGATAAGGAAATTACATTGTCAAAGTAACACCATTGGAAGGCCAGGGAAGATAGAGAGAAAGAGAAAGGTGAAGGTTTACTTGAAGTGTAAAGCTGGTGGACATCATAATGAGTGCAGGGTTTTCTTCGAGTTTTTGGATGCAACTGCCCCTTTTGTTATAAGGTAAGGAAAATCATTCTGTCACCAGTCAGCTTTACACTTCAGGTAAGCCATCATCTTTCCATCTAAATGTGAATTCTTTTGAACCTAAGCTCACTTCTTCAGACAGTGCTACTGAAGAAGGGAGATTAGGTTCTCTATAATTTACATTTTTATATAACTGAGGAGATTTAGCTAATTATGTCAACAATGCACAGTAGACAGCTTCCCCAATATTGTAGTGTGGTAGCCCAGAGTTGTTTACCTCGAGCCTTAGTTGAGACATGTTCGCAGTGTAAAAGCAATTCTGAAAATTTTGGTAACATGATACATTGTAGGCCAAGAAACTCGTAACTAAAAGCCAAGAGTTAATAAGTATAGGGCATGGTAAAAAGATGTTACCTTAGTTTGTAAATCTTGTACATAAAAAAGTAATATATGCTTTCAACAGTGACAGTAGCATTGTGTAGGGAATCCCCCCCTTTCCTACTGTGCACAGGGTATGCCCTGTTACAGAAAAAAAAACTGTCTTTACTGCATCTTGACACTTACTGTGAACTTAAAGGTAAGTCAATAACAGTTTTTTCTCTCTTCTCTATCCAATATATATATATATGCATCAGGAAATGACATTGTCATGTTAATTAAAAGAATTAATGGGGAAAGGACAGAGAGATAGAAAGAAGCCTACTTCTCTCTATCCATCCCACCTAAATAAATCCTATAACCTACAAGACTGAATATCTTCGACACCGGCAACATAGCCTAATCGCCAAGGCACTCTGCGGCTACAGCGAAGGCTCTATCTGGGTTCGAGACCCAGCGGCGCTGAATATTTTCAGTCTTTCTTTCTTCTTCTTCTATTTCTCTCTACACTTGACATGTCATGCTGTGAGCATAATAATTCTGTGCCAAACATGATTCAAAACATATTTCCTATCTTTCTTCCTCTTTTACTATCCAAACATCCAATACGTGTGACTATGTCATGTTACAAACATTTTATTAATTTATATATATATATATATATATATATATATATATAATATATATATATATATTACTAAGTAAGATGGAAATTGAGGTCGAATGCACTTTGAAAATATGATCAGGAAGAAGAAAGAAAAATATTTGCCAGGCCAGGACTTGAACCCAACTTGGACTTAAGGTAGTGCCAAGTATCTTGTCAAATAATCTTTATTAGGTTTTGTTTAAGATAATGGGGACATCGATTGTTTCCTGTGCATCCTTTCGAGGAAGAGGCATTGAATCTGACAAATTTGAAGATACCATGCTATAATGCTGTCTGCAGCTATAATCGTTTTCCATACTTTTCTTCATCTTTCGCCCTACAATGGTTAGTTATTTTGACTTTGTGTGTGTATATAATAAATTGGATAGGAAACAAAGACAGAAAACAGTCATACGTGTTGACTGACAGCGAAGTAGAAAACATGATTTTAATACTCATCTTTAATATAGAAATGGAAAATGTACATACAATATTACAGAAATTGTGTTTCAGATTTCTCTCATTCTTCATTGAATAAATGAAACTTTACAAAATGATCATGGAACAGTTATTCGCAATATTTCTCTCTGTACACCTGCAACAAACCATTGCAATATCAACTCATTATAAACAATTTGATTGGAATGCCACTAATATTTATATTTATGATAATTTAAAGGTTAGCTTAATAGCTAAAGTATATAATATTTATATCAGGAAATGACATTGTCATGTTAATTAAAACAATTAATAGGGAAAGGACAGAGAGAGAGAAAGTAGGTGACTTACCTGAAGTTCATAGATGGTAGACACCTTGTGAGGTTTAGAGTACTTGAATTTTCGGAGGCACCACCCCCTTTGTCAGAAAGTTAGGAAGACATTTCCAGTGATCGGCTAGCCAACGACTGAGCAGCCAAAATTTGCTGCACTGCTAGCTTAGGTCGTAAACAATTGACCCCACCAGGTCACATATATGTATATGTGAGGCAAAAAAGGATAAAGAGACAGTGTCAAAATAATTTATGTATCTGGATAGGAAAGGGGGAAAGAGAGGTTTTCTCATCTTAAATCAATAGTGAGCTTTGACAAACTTTGGTTTGCTAGGTGTGAATGGTTTAGTGTAGCTGGGGATAGATAACTGTACTAGTAGATCACACAACAAAGTTGAGGTACCATCTGTCTGTATCATATATTTTGATTTTTGTGCCTCAAGGTGTTTGGTTCATGATTGCACTACATAAAATTATTATTAAGGATAGGGCAGACATTGCACATGTTCTGACAGCAAGGTGGCAACTTGGGTTTAGTGGAGAAGTGTGAGTGTAGAGCCTAGAAGGTGCATGAGGATGTTGCAGTGATCGGGAAGGCATGTAGACACTATGTATGAGTTCATGTATACCAACTTGTCTATTTCTTTTACTTTGTTGGGAGTAAATAGAGGTATTAGTGAAATCTGCTTCACTTAGAATAAGGAATAACACAATTAAATTAATTTGTGTTACTTCTGTAACTGCTCTAGCCCATTTCTTGTCCTTCAGACCGAATTCCTTTCCTGCCCCATACTTTCTGATTGCCCTTTGGGAATTTGATTGTGACAGTAACTTCTCATGTCCATAGGCATCTAAATGGCTTCCCCTAATGCAGACATGTACATTGGTCAAAATCATAACATCTTTGATTACTGCAATAAAAATTTTCAATCTGAAAGTTATCCTTGTTTTTAATAACATATTTGTTATAAATTCTGAATATAAAACTTTCAAGAATATATATTTTTTGTGACTGCATGCTTTTAATTGAGATAATTTGTGTAAACATAACATCAGCAGGATTGAATATTTAAATGCTGTCCTAAACTCGATCAAAAAATATTCATTTTGAACAAAAGTACATAAATTAAAGCCTCTAAGATTCTTTCTCTGTGACAAGAAAGCACTGTTGAATATTTCATGGATTTACTCTTAGGCTAATTGTTACGAGATGTTCCTGCCATTCCTTCATACCATATCAGTAAAAGTCTGGATTCCACTATTATGCTGGTAAAATTTGTACCTGAAAGTTTATTTATTGTGTGTCTGTGTACTTATTACACACATCCTACAGTCAGGAAATTGATTAAATGCAAAACACTCCGAACCACAGTATTATTAAGCTTCTCACTATATCTAACAAACTGAGAGGTTTTCTATAGGATTTTCACCATGAAGACTGACTGTTTGAAGCATTTCCCTGCAAAATTAAAAATTGAACTCTAATTCCCCCACCACCTTGGAAGATGAAAGTTTCATAGACACAATTTTGGCATCTTTGCTTTCAACCAACTGGTTTTGAAGAACTATAACAATTTATACTTTTAATAATTTCTGATAATTTACAATCTGAATTAAAATAAAACAAATAAACAGAAAGTCAAAAATAAGTAGGCTTTCATGACACGCACATTAAAAAAACAGCAACATTTTTACATAAATTTTCCTGATAAACTATAAAAGTGATTATACTGGGTCTAGCAGGTATACAAACAGGAATGACCTCAGCAATGTGCAGTGTTTTGATTTGAAGCCCTTCTTTATGCACAAGAAATTCTATGAACACTTATATAAAAACTTTACAAGAAGACCCACAGAAAGAAATTCAACACAAAAACAGTTTACAGAAGAAAAATATCCATTACTAAGTCTTCAGATAATAAATATCTAGAGTCAATGTTATATATTAACTCCTTGGCTATTCAGGGAATAGAGGAACACATTAGCTTCAAAACTGACCATAACGAAATCTCCAAATCAAAACTGTCAGAACATCTACAGGAATCATAATTAGAATTTTCAGGGTTTCTTCATGATTGACTTTCTCTGTGTGATTCTTTACTTATTTTTGGTCACAAGTATTACATACCATCAGAACATTTCCAACATACTTCACTTGTAAGGACACCTTCCTCTTGTAGTAATGATTCAAACTTCCTTATTCCACCACCAACTCCAAAATAATACACTTTGCCTGCCAAGTATCTAGGATACAGTTAAGGTTTGAAATAAGTTCTAAATATGAAATCATGTTACATGAAGTATACTGCAATAGGATGTATCTACATACAATTGTTGATTGTAATCACATTTTACAGTTCATTCATCAATAGTCTGCCTATTGTATGGCACAGTCTCAGTATTAATGATGCTTGAAATGTTATATCAGGCAGACCAAAATTTATTTATATAGCATCAATTTTTTACTGATATTAATATAATTGCCATATAAAAATATAATATAACACTCCTAATCCATTGAATATCTGAAAGAGTGCTAAATGAAAGGTAAAATGTCATATAATGGTATTTTTGTTAGTTACTTTATTAAAATTATCAAATTTTGTTGCTGATGCATTTATTTATTATAAAATTGAATATATATATATATATATATATAAATGAGATAGGAAATGACATTGTCATGTTTAAAACAATTAATGGGGAAAGGACAGAGAGATAGAAAGAAGGTGACTTACCTGAGGTTCATAGATGGTAGACACCTTGTGAGGTTTAGAGTACTTGAATTTTCGGAGGCACCGCCCCCTTCATCAGAAAGTTAGGAAGACATTTCCAGTGATCGGCTAGCCGACAACCTTCTTGTATTTTCTAAAATGTTAATACAACATAATACACAATAATGTGAGATTCAAATTAAATAATGTAATACAATATTGTGAAGGATACGTAACACCATTTTTCTTCAGTTTATCCCGCATAATACTGTACAGTTTATAATAATTATGAGGGTTATATATAGTTTCTGATGTTAAAATCAAATCAAAATTCCATTCTTCATCTTGAATTAGATCCAAAAATGACTGCCAATCACCACAGAAAAATCTGCAAGATGTAATGACTTTGTCTCTGTCATTTGGATTTATATTTAACAAAACATTTGGTATTGTCATGGAAGTAATGACAGATTTGTTCTGTAGAGAGAAATATTTGATATGATGTTAAATATTAAATCTAATAAATTCATAACAGAGCATGGTTTCACTTACATAGTCTTGGAAGTAGACTTTGGCACCATGAAGCATTGCAAATATTCCAAGCAATCCAGAACCACAACCTAAGTCCAAAACATGCTTTCCCGAAAAAGTCAACTTTCCTGCATCCAATTCATGAGCCAAAAATAGGGCTAGATCTTGAGTTCCTTCCCAAACTTTGAAACCTCCTGGAAGATATAATTATTTCACATCATGCTGTAAAGCACTGAATTACCATTACAAATAACCAATCTCTTCAAGTGAGAATCCCAAGTAATATTTAGCAGAATTTATTCCCAGAGATTTTAGGAAAATTTCTTGTAGCACCCCATAGGCAATAAAATTAGTAAAGCAGAGTACTACAAATAACACTTGGGAACAAAATTTAACTTTTTTTGTACAAAAAGGATAATTGGATTGTATCAAACAAGCTTTTCACGCAGATGTAATATATGAAATCAATTCTTATCCAACATACATATTTTTTTGAGTAAATAGAGTTAATAATGTATAATGAAAATATGCAAGCAGGATATTATTCATATTACCTAAAAGTTACAACATAGTTTTGTGCCTTAAAAATTAACAATAAATAAAAACACGGCCAAAAAGTCAGCATATAAATTTATCATCATTTATTCATAAAAGTGACGTTTAGTTTCCATTTTGAGACTTCCTCAGGCATAAAATTTAGCAATACTTCATATAGACTCCTTGATTCCCTCAAATAAAATCATTTCAGTCATAACAGTCACTGGAGATGGTCCACGCTACACACTAAATTCTTCACATGTATATTCAATAATCTTTTCAGCTGAGGGAGTCAAGGAGTGTATATGAAGTATTGCTAAATTTTATGCCTGAGGAAGTCTCAAAATGGAGATGAAACATCGCTTTTATGAATAAATAGCGATATTATGCGGACTTTTTGGCCGTTTTCATTTACTGTTACCTAAAAGTTATGACTTGATTTTTACTACATCTGAGTTTGGTAATATCTATCATACCACATCAGTGTCCTACTACATTATATTCACAGCTGTAATGAGACTTAAGAAAAGTCTCCATTTTATGTGCTGTGCAAAAGTATAATCCTGTTGTATGTGTATTCTCCGTTTAGTTGGTAGAGTGTTGTTATGGTAATCAGTCCTAAGACTGGTCTGATGCAACCCTCCATGCTAGCCTATCCTCTGCAAGCCTTTTCATTACAACATAGCTACCACATCCTTCTTCATCTCCTTAGCATATTCCATCCTTTGCCTCCATCTTCTGTTCTTACCCCACACACTTCCCTCTAATGCTAATTTTACAAGACCTCAATGTCTCAAAACATGGCCTATTAATCTATCCCTTCTCTTGGTCAAATTGTTCTCTCTATATTGAATGTATTTTACTATAAATCAAATGTGGCAAATATGTTTGGCATTGAAAATTCCCAAAGTAGGAAATGTCAAAAGTAATTCACAAATGAATTCCTAATGAAGTTTAATCCATTGTAAGCCAAACAAAATTTCAATTGTAGAGGTAATTATATGTACTAACCTAAAAGATCACAGTAATTTTTTGAAAACATGATTTATGCATAATGAATATGAAGATGGAAAACAATAAAACAAATTAAATATTTCTATTCTCCACAATAAGTTTCAATAGGGCTAAGAATTTCCATTCAAATCTTTTTTAACAGTTTAGTCATTGAAATACCATCTCTGAACAAAATAGTAGATGAATAAAAAAGACAGCCACAAGTCAGCATTAAATATTATTTATTGTTAATTTGAAAGTCAAAATCGTAGATACATAGAGGCACAGTAAAGTAAAAAGAAACAGACAGGATTCTGAAATGATAAACTTCTTTTTTATGCGAACATCTCCCCCAATGAACAGTCAGACTGGATGGCTACTCCAAGAAACTATCTAGACAATGTAGAAAAATTATTAACCTATGTAATGTACTTTTGTTCACAGATAGAAAGCTTCCTTTGAACTAATATTTAAAATACTACACAATTGTGATTTCCTCTACTTCTTGATCACTATTAGAGATATCATATTCTTTTTTCTGGGTTACATTTATATAATTAAAATTTACCAGAGACGTAAGATTATGACTACTTCTACACGATTTATTTTTTTATTACATATTGCTTCATTTCTGTACTGTACAGATTTTATTGATGATATATATATATATATATTGTAACATGAAAAGTTACATTGAACAATGCAGGCCAGCTTGCGAGTTGCAATTGTTGAGGAACTGACGCAACACGGGCCAACAATGTGGTCTGGGGAGTCGTCATGGGGTGATTGGAGCAGAAGGTTGTGTCAGCGGGACGACGAGAGAATGACCACGCCCTGCAGATATAATTTTTCTTCATGCTCTAATTGAAATTAAAACTATTAAAATCAATCTTTGGTATTTTTTATGAAAAATACCTGGCGCCCAAAAGGAATAAGAAATCCTCCAATACGGAGGAACAACGGATCCGCAACATTTAACGCCGCAACGTTGGGGCATCGAACAACGAACATGGCAGGAGTTTGGTGACTGTGTTGACGGACATTGAACAGTGGAGAATTAATATGCTACATTCGGCGAGCCATCGAGTCGACTAGCAGTCGTCGACTAGCCGATCACTGGAAATGTCTTCCTAACTTTCTGATGAAGGGGGCGGTGCCTCCGAAAATTCAAATACTCTAAACCTCACAAGGTGTCTACCATCTATGAACCTCAGGTAAGTCATCTTCTTTCTATCTCTCTGTCCTTTCCCCATAAATTATACTATATAGAAAGAAAGATAGACAATATTTGGGAGAAAGCGGAAATCGCTCTTTAATTCATATGCTACGCATGCGAATCATGCACAAGGAATACAATATTGTCAATCGTAGAAGGGAATGGAAGAAGGAAGAAAGACTGAAAAAATTCGATGTGGACGGATCGAACCTGGTGTGCATCGAAACAACAGTGCATCACCCCTAGAGACCGGGGGTTGCGTCTATCAACTCGCCACCACATCGGTACGACCAACAACATTTTCAAGCCTGGCCACATCGATTTCGTTTCTGTCTTCTCTTCCTTCTTCATTCCCTTTACGCTTGACACTTTGTATTTCCTTGTGCTTAGATTCCATGCTCGCTACATATGATTTAAAGAGCGAATTCTCCTGCCTTTCTCCCAATATTTCTATATTTCTTTCTTCCAATTCATAAATGGCGTGACCTTCGTCACGTTCACCCTATATATAATAGATATATATTTAATATATACTATTTAGTCATATATATATATTCTTTGCTTTTTTCTGACTGATCAGTTATCAGTACTGAGGGTGGTAGTTAGCGCATGTCCCTAATTTTTTTCATAGAAAATTATTATTACTGCCTTATCCTGTTTGGGTAACATGAGCCAAATGTAGTCATGGGAATGTGGCAGTAGTATTTCTACATTTTGTCCAATTGGTGATGATGTAACCAATGAGAGTGGCATACTCAAACTATGATTCAGCCTCTCTGATGACCTTAGCAGTTCAGGTCTAACTGTTTTCAGAAACTAAAAGATAGTCAGATAAATGTATGAACTGATGAATATGTGCATTAAAAGGTGCTCTTTAGTTCTTACATAACTGTTTTAGAACATGTGGTGTTTACAGCTAATATAAATAAACATGTGGTCAATGGTTGGGCTCTCGTAACTTTTTTCAATAAAACGAAAAATGTAAGAAATACGATAGAAACTGCATGTTCATTACAAAGCTGTATGTGTATTAAATATCAATACAGAGATGCCAAGTAAGGTAAGAGGCAAAAGTATAGTGGGTGAGTGTGTGCTTCATATCATCCATTTGTTTCCATCTACCTGGAAAATGTTTGGCTAAATATGCCTTATAAGGCACTTAATGCGTTATACAAAACAAAACACAGACGCAGGTTTACATCAATTACTTAAACAGAAGCTTTTAGGCTTATCTGGCCATATTCATCTGCTAACATCCAACTTCACCTCAAACATGAGCAGATTAGCCAGGGTTTGTTCTGGAGTTCAAGGTTAAGTTGGACAGATGAATATGGCCAGATAAAGCCACAAGATTCTGTTTAAGTCATTGACAAAGGAATAAATAACCCAACTCTGTGGGCAGCACGGTTGTTTTGTTTTTAATATTTGTGTGTACTGTTCTGAAGTGGTATATGTTTGAGTATTAGTTAATACTTCAGGCAAATATGGAATAGATATTAACAAACAATTTCAAGGGTAACTGATACAACAGTCAGTCCAACTAGCAATTAGTTTGTCACAGTACCTTCATACTTTGAGGGAATAAGATCAGAATGCTGATTCTCTGCCTCCACAATTTCTTTACTTCCACCAGATCTTATAATTGCAGATGCTGCATTAATATAACGAAGTGGTTGTGTACCACAATTTAGTGTGTTAGTCCTATCAGCTTCAATAAAATCATTAATGTTTGGAATAATTTCTTCTGCAGGTAACCATTCAAGATGTACCTCACTATTTGATTCTGAAATAAGAATACATATTTTACTATGCAGACTTTACCAAAGGCAATAAAATTTATAATATTAATATATGTTCACTATAAAACCACAATGACATCAATGTAATTAGCAAGCAAGATCTTTCATTACAAAAAAAGTCATTTTATTCATCTCTACAATAAAATTAAGTGTTTGTATGTGTATGTTCCACATACAAATCCAAATATGTGGAGCATTTTGGACTAATTTTTGTACACTTCAAACAAACACTGTTAGTGTTACATAAAAAATGTCATACCCAGGGGAAAGAATTTTTAAAAATGTAAAAACAGCAGATATTTGATTGGAACAAATACTTTTTTTTGAGACAGTTCCTTTGACAGTTTTTCACCTCTAATATTGTTTATGTGCAATTTTAACCTCATTCAGCACAGGAGGGAAGTAATCATAAGGGCAGGGTGGAAAGGTGTCGGATAGAAATAACAAGAAAATAATCAAAATTCGTGTAATGTGAGTCACCAAATTTCATTCTGACATTTAACATGTAATTTAAGTTTCAGGCCATCCTCTAAGAGGAAGGGGTAAATCAAACTTCTGAGAACCATTTTTTTAATTGATGGAGCAATTCTGATTAATTTATTTTTGCAAGTTACTTGTGACAAGAAAAGAGATACTGTCGAGGTAAGACATTGCTACCGAAATACCACCCCTATTTTCATAGAATAAATATTTTTCTAGCCTAATTACTTTGATAGTGTTCCCACAACAATGGTTGTCATTGGTACCTTAATTTAAGAACTTAGGAAATGGACAGTAAAGCAGTCAGACACAAAAAATTACTTCAAAATACATTATCTAATGTTTAGAAGGTGAAACTTTATATTAAGTACTTTACTGTGAGAACTGCCACAAGAAGAGCAAGGGTATCACTCGTATGATGACCAAGTTTCAATTTTTACAGAAGTCATATTTGGGTCATTCCATGTCAGTTCAACCCAGCCATGACACCCATAGTCTCAGATTTTAATGAAACTTGGCATGTTTGTTCCTTTCATGGATATAAGGAATGATATGAAATATTTCTGCTCTATCACAAATGGTTTTTGTTTTACAGCCTGCTAAAGTTTTTGAAATCGCGTGTTTTTTTTTCGATCGGCGGATGAAATGAAATTTGTTCTCCCATAGAAAATACATTATATCTTCCTTATTTACCAACCGATGTTGATGAAATTTTTTATGGGAATACTTCAATAGGAAAGGAAGCCAGAAAAAAATATTGTATCTATAAACTATCTGGAAGTGGTCTGAAAAAAATTCTGAAGTGGTGAAATGAATTTTTTTAAATGAAATATCACTATCGACGCGAAGCGGAATATCATCGTGAGGGAAAAGGATAACGACAAAAGTTTTTTATAATTATTATTTTTATGAAAAAATAAAATTTTTGGTTTTTTCACTCCTTGATTGATTTTTTTCACTTCAAAAATAGGAAATGGGTCGTTCCATGTCATGTGGCTTAGTTTTCAGAACCGATCCCCGAGCAACCATTTCCGATTTTGATGAAATTTTTACAGTTTGTACTATGAGGCCTTAGATGAACATCTGAAAAATTTCAGTTCGAAATATGCATTTCTGACTGAAATACGAGTTTTTTCGCAGAAGGCAGCCGTTCGTCAGAGTAGACGTCGTTCCAAAAATGCCTCTTTTGAGCTTTAATATTGCGGCAGATATTACAGAATAGATCCTGAAAATTATTTTCTAGGATAAACCTAATGCTCAGATTACGAAAATAATAAAGAAAAGTATCATCCCATCGGCCTCCAAAGTTGCCGATAAAAATTTCGTTAATTTATTTTCTGATTTTCAAGGAATCCTGACGGCATTTATATTTTGTACTTCGCATTTCTACACGAATGTCTATAATTCAGATGATTTACAACTTTGAAGTTCTAAACTAGTCAAATCGTTAGTTATTTCAAATAAACGTATCATAAGCAATTTTCCTTCATAGAAAATCGTCCAATTAACAGTTTTATTAAATTTTAATTTTGTTTAAACACAACCATTTCACTTTAAAAGCTATAAAAAAAACAAGCACAGGAAATATATTTCACTTTAGTATATTGTTAAAGATTTTGGAGCACTGATCACTTCACTGTATTACACTACACTAAACTTAGATAATGTCTAAATTTTCTTTCTGTTAGAGGAAGTTCCCCAAACACTCCTGCAGGCAGATTGCTCCAGTCATTAATTGTCCTATTTAGGAATGAATATTTTCAGGCTGTTTTTTGGTGCCTCGCTTGTAATTTAAATAAGAGATCACTACAGGGCTTTTAAAGTATAGCTGCAATTCTAAATGCCAGGGATTTTACACGTGTGGTGAAGTCATAGATATGAATAGTTCCCATACTATTGTTCAAAGAGAAAGTTAAATTCTGACAGTAGAAAATGGAAGAATGGTCCAACCAAATTACCCCTGTGAAAAGAAGTCATATGTCTGGACTCATAGTGATGGACACACTTTTACTGCAACTTATATCAATATTGAGCAGAGTGAAATAGAAGAAATTTCCTTTGTCCAACAAACAGCTCAGAAACACTAAGTGAAAATACGCATCAGGAAATGACATTGTCATGTTAATTAAAACAATTAATAAGGAAAGGAAAGAGATAGAAAGTAGGTGACTTACCTGAGGTTCATAGATGGTAGACACCTTGTGAGGTTTAGAGAACTTGAATTTTCGGAGGCACCGCCTCCTTCGTCAGAAAGTTAGGAAGACATTTCCAGTGATCGGATAGCCGACGACTGAGCAACCAAAATTTGCTGCTCTGCTAACTTAGGTCGTAAACAATTGACCCCACCAGGTCACCATTTTTTCTCTCAATAAGGGTCAGGGAAGAGGCAAGGACTTGATGGGGGTTGGGGAGATGCATACTAACACCCCCATCTTGACACACATTCATTCAAACACATCCACCCTTAGAGGTGTCAATATTTAAATATTGATACACACTCTCATACATACATACAACCACCATTCAAACAAAAGGCAAGGTATATACACACACAGAAGGATTTATTGTATGTACACTTCCAATGGACTCGTGCTTTGGGGGGGGGGGGGAGGTTGGAGATAAAGAGTTATAGGATGTTGAGTCCAGGGCTTTGTCTTGACTGTAGGACATGCTGGAATGAAAGTTCCCACAGATGGAGTTCAGCTTCTGATGAGTCGGGAGGTAGGGCTTTGAGGGGGGTCAGTGTGAAGCACTGGTTGAAGTTGTTGGTGTTGTGGCTATGGGCATGGGCGGCTATGGGGAATTGGGTTTTGAGGAGTTTTACTGTGCTGCGGTGGTTGGCAATCCGTTCGGGGAGGGGTCTCTTTGTCTAACCGATGTAAAAGGCTGGGCAGTGTGCAGTTTATTTTGTAGATAGTGTGGGAGGACAGACAGGTTATGTTTTCCCTAATTTTGTAGGTAGTGCTGTTGGTGGGGCTCTGGAAGGACGTGGTAGGTGGGAGTATTGGGCAGACATGGCATCTGTTTCTGCCACACGGTCTGCAGCCAATTGTGGGAGGGGGGGGGGGTTGGGGGTGTGGAGTTGTAGGGTCTGACCAGGATATTACGGAGGTTGGGTGGGTGCCTAAAGGCAACCCTTAGACAGGTGGGTAGTATGGTGGGGAGGATGTTCTTCATGTCCGGGTTGGATTGTAGTCCAGTGTAGGCAAGGCGGAGGAAAGAGTTCAGTTTACGTAGTCCGGGGAAGTAGGTAGTGGTTAGGGGAAGACTACGTTCTGAATGATGGTTAGGGGTGGGACTGACTATTTGGGAGGTGGAGAGGGCACAGGTAATTTGCTTTTGGAGGAGGTCTGTGGGGTAATTTCTGTTCCGGAAGGCATTGAATATTCGGTTGGTGTAGGATGCTAGGCTGTCCAGAGTAGAGCATATGCGGGCTCCCCTAAGGAGAAGACTGTAGGGGAGGGATCATTTGGTATGTTCAGGGTGGCAACTGGAAAAGTGGAGGTACTGAAGGGTGTTAGTTGGTTTTATGTGGACAGAGGTTGTAATGAGGCCTGAATTTAGTTGGATGTCCACATCGAGGAAGGTGATGTTGGTCGGGGAATAGTTCCAAGTGAACTTGACGGGGAATTTAGTATTGAGGGCGTTGAGGAAGTCTGAGAGGGCATCTTGTCCGTGCGTCCATAGCATGAAGATGTCATCTATGAACTGGAACCAGGTTAAGGGTTTCAGTGGAGAGGAATTTAGATGTTGTTGTTCCAGTTGACCCATAAACGGGTTGGCATAGGAAGGGGCCATCCGGGTGCCCATGGCAGTGCCGCTGATTTGGTGGTAAATTTTGTCTTGGAAGGTGAAGAAGTTTCTGGTGAGGACAAACTGAGTCAGTGATATCAAAAAGTGGGTGTTTGGGAGGGAATTTGGAGGCCTGCGAGACAGGAAGTGTTCGAGTGCCGACAGGCCACTGGTGTGTGGGATATTGGTGTATAGGGAGACAACATCTACGGTAACCAATAGTGTGTCCTGCGGGAGTGGTATAGGTAATTCACGGAGGCGACGGAGAAAATGGTTGGTGTCTTGGATGAATGAGGGGTGATTTTCCACTATTGCCTGGAGGGAGTCATCCACCAAAGCGGAAATCCTTTCAGTGGGGGAATTGTAACCAGCGACAATTGGGCGGCCAGGGACCCCAGGTTTGTGTATTTTTGGGAGAAGGTAAAATGTGGGTGTTCTGGGGCTTTTTGGGGTGAGGAGCTCGATCGAGGCGGAGGATAATTTTTGAAGAGGGCCATGAGTCTTAACAAACTTTTCTATTTCATGGGTAATGGAGGGGTTGGGGTCGGTGGGGACAAGTTTGTAGATTTTGTCATCCTGCAGCTGGCGGAGTGCCTCTGTCGTGTAACTGTCGGCATCCATGACGACAGTGGTGGAACCCTTGTCAGCTGGGAGGATGACAATATCACTGTTGTTTTTCAGGTTGCGGATGGCTAGGTGCTGGGCACGGGTTAGGTTGGGTTGTTTGGGGAGAGAGTTAAGGAAGGTTGGCGAGGTCACGTGGGTTACAAGAATACTAGTGAAATTCTGAAGTGTATGGTAAGGTAAAGGCAATTCTGAAAACATTGACAGTAGGATATATATAGTTTTCAGTTTAGGGGAACTGGTGGAGAGTTATCCCCCATCCTCTGATTGGTGCTGCGAGAAAGGAAGGGAAAAACCACTACTTAATTACAAAATTTTAAATAATGTGTTTTAAAAATTATATAAAAGGAAGGGAAAGCTTTCGCTATATTACAAAGGTGTCAATTATAAAGGCTATAAATTAATTACAAAGTCGGGAGGGGCTAAATTGTGAAGTATTAAATTTGGGGATAACTTTCCTCTTTAGCCAGTTTAGGATATGTTGTAGGTCAAGAAACTCATCCGTAAAACGTAAGAGTTAAAAAGTGTAGGGTGTGGTAAAAAGATGTTTCCTCAGTCTGTATATCATATTCTTAAGAATATAATGTATGCTTTCAATAATGACTAGTGTTACGCACACTTGAAGGGGAAGTTCCTTTTCAAAAGGAAATACTCTAATCCCCTTCTCCTTGTAATATTCCATTGTGACTACTCCATCTATGTTAACACGGGCTTTAGGAATAATTAGTGTAGAGCTAAGATTAGGGGGGGATGTGATAGTTATGTAGAAATGAAAAGGTTTGCACAGAACAGGTTATCATGGAGGGTCTTAGGACTGAATACCACAACACAGTGTACAACTGAAAATAATGAAGGGTGATTTGAGGTGTTGGGACACAGTGCCATTGAATCATAAATGTATTCCAATATGAATGTAAGATTTAACATATGTATAATTAATATATATGGGTTTAATAAATGTGATACATTTGACTTGATTATTGTATGATACATTCAGATTATAATACAAATACAAGCTTCAAGTTCTAAAGGGCTTTGTATAAATATATTATGTCGTGTACGAATCTAAATTATTGCTGTCAGATTGAGATATAAAAGAGTTGTCAGTCTGTTATATGATAAGTGTACATAAAAATAGAGAAGCTAACCCATTTCATCTTTAACTTTATCCTTATCTCCTTCTGAAAAATTAAACTTAAACATTTACTCCAATTGCACGTCTCAATATTTAAAACCACAACCGCGTACTATTTAAGAAATCGATAGTTACGAATCGATTTGTCCATCGATGTTGAAATAAGAACTATGTTTTACTCACTATGAGAAAGTGATAATCTGACCATGTGCTTGTGAATTTGTCCCTCACCGAAGTTTCATATTTGTTTTGTTCTAATTGCGTATTATTTAGAATCAAAATGAAAGAGAACAATGTGCAAGAAAGACATCGACCTGGCCTTTTGAAGCAACAAAATAAGGCACATAAACACGGTCGGCATCGTAGCAAAGGAGAAATTGATAATGCTAACAAAGGTAATTATTTGTGTATTTTAATCTAATTGTAATATTATTGGCTTGGCTGAATGAAACGATTAACTTTTACTAGAGAAATTTTGAAACTCATTTAACAGAGCTCTACACAATGTTTAGTTCCTAAAATTTTGAATCCTTTTCTGAAGAAAATTAAACTATAACAACAAACTCATTTGTCTTATAATAGAGAAAACTTTCTTACGAAGTCAATAACTTTAAAAGTATAGATTGTATGTGGTTATTATGTTCCATTTTTTTATATATATATAAAAATTTGATTTCCAGCATATTACTTTTCTTCCTTGTACTTGGGAGCACTGCCCTTTTCTACGAACACTTTCTTAAATAATCAGTTCATGTATTTGTCACTCAAATAATTGTTGCAGGTCGTATGAGTGTCAAAGTGATTACAAAACGTTCTAGAAATGAAATGAGCAAAGAAGAACGACGTAATCGTGCTGTCCAAATTCGTCAGAATAAGCGAAACGAAGTATTAGGAAAAAAACGTTTCATGACTGGCAGTGTCAATACGACTCCATTTTTAACAGCAATAGTTCCATTAGCACAAAATATTGATCCTAAAGGTATATTGGAGTTACTTAAGCAAGCTGATGAAGAATCTGTTATTAAAACAAGCTCTGAAGGGAATGTTCACGTCAGGTAAGTTCATATATAGTGGAAGTATGAAGCTGGCAGACACCACAATGAGTACCCCACCCCTAACCATCATACAGAACATAGTCTTCCTCTAACCACTAACCTACTTCCCTGGACTACATAAACTCAACTCTTTCCTCCGCCTTGCATACACTGGACTACAATCCAACCTTGACATGAAAAACATCCTCCCAGCCATACTACCCACCTGTCCAAGGGTTGCCTTTAGGCGCCCACCCAACCTCCGTAATATCCTGGTCAGACACTACAAACCCCACACCCCCAACCCCCCCTCCCACAATTGGCTGCAGACCGTGTGGCAGAAACAGATGCCATGTCTGCCCAATACTCCCACTTACCACGACCTTCCAGAACCCCACCAACAGCACTACCTACAAAATTAGGGAAAACGTAACCTGTCTGTCCTCCCACACCATCTACAAAATAAACTGCACACTCTGCCCAGCCTTTTACATTGGTCAGACAAAGAAAAACAGTAAAACTCCACAAAACACAATTCCCATGCGCATAGCCACAACACCAACAACTTCTACCACTGCTTCACACTGACCCCCTTCAAAGCCCTACCTCCCGATTCTTCAGAAGCTGAACTCCATCTATGGGAACTTTCATTTCAGCATGTCCTACAGTCCAGACAAAGCCATGGACTCAATATTCTATTGCTCTTTATCTTCAACCTTCACCCCCCCCCCCCCACAGCACCTATGACAGCATGAGCTCATTGACATAAGTGTAATAAAACCTGATGTGTGCATACTGACTGTGTAAATTGTGTATACCTTGATATGTGTTTGAAAGTTGGTTGTATGTATGTGTGTCAATATTTAAATATTGACAGTTTGCGGATGGATGTGTTTTAATGAGTGTGTGTCTAGATGGGGGTGTTAGTATGCATCTCCCCAACCCCCATCAAGTCCTTGCCTCTTCTCAAACCCTCATTGAGAAAGAGAGTTGGTGACCTGTTGGGGTCAATTGTTTACTACCTAAGCTAGCAGCGAAGCAAATTTTGGGTGCACAGTCGTCGGCTAGCCGATCAATGGAAATGTCTTCCTAACTTTCTGATGAAAGGGGCGGTGCCTCTGAAAATTCAAGTACTCTAAACCTCACAAGGTGTCTACCATCTATGAACCTCAGGTAAGTCACCTACTTTCTATCTCTCTGTCCTTTCCCTATTAATTATTAATACATATGGATATATACACACACAATTAGTTATGACTATAAAGAGAGATAGAAAAGGTGGTAGCTCACCTGAAATGTAAAGCTGGCAAACACCTTGATTAAATCAGAGTTTTCTTAAATTTTGTGAGGCAACTGCCCCTTTTGTCAGAAGATGAGGAAGGGCATTCCAAACGTGCCTCTGGGCATGGGCAGCTATGGGGAATTGGGATTTAAAAGGTTTGACTGTGCTGCAATGGTTCATATATATTCATATCTTGGGGAGTGTGCAGGTAACTCTGTAGAATTAGTAATTTCAACCAGTGTTTCACACTGACCCTCCTTCCCCAGTTTTTCAGAAGTTGAGCTTCATCTATGGGATCTCTCTTTCAACACATCTTGTAGTCAATAAAAAGCTCTAGACTCAACATCCTCTGGATAGTAACTTTCACTCACTAACTATTCGTAGTTGTACATTTGAACCCATTTTAGTATGTGTATGTTAATACATGGATGTATCTATGCATCTCCCCAGCCCCTATATATCATTAATGGTAGTTGTTGACTGACTGGGATGTAGGATCATGTAAAGTTTTCAATTACCTTAGTCCCATTCTTCAAAGCATTGTGTCCAAATTGTGTTGCACTCTTGCTCATAGTTAAATTTGACTCTTGTGGCAGGCTGCCTCTTACTTATAAATAGAAATTCCTCATCACATTTTTAATTAGCTATTTATAAAATATCAAATTGAAAGTTGTGGTTTGTTTTTACAGTATTGGGCGTTTCAGGCAGCGTTTCACCTTTGTTTCCCCAGCAAATGGTGACCTCTATGCTTATCTTGATGCTTTGAAGGTTGCTGATACAGCTATGTTTGTACTCTCTGCTGAGGCTGAAAATAGTGGCATGGATGGCTATGGAGAAATGCTATTGACAGCAATTATAGCTCAAGGCCTGCCATCTTCAGTTGTGACACTTGCACATTTAGAAAATTTGCCTGTGAAGGTTTGTATTTTATTATATTATTTTACTAATTTTATTTTTAATTGATATTTTGTTTGCAAAAAGTGTTTTTGGTGTTTTCTTATGTACAATAGAAACTAAACTATGGCAGATTGATGACCATATACAATGTTGACAGCGTCACCTGGAAGATGATGACATTGCATTTGGTTGTTGAAATATTCCAGTTCTTTTTGAGTGGAAATTGTTGTTTTTTTTCAGCAAATACTTCAATTCTTGATAACTTTTGTGTACATTAAATTAATTCTAACTTTGATAGGCCATAATAAATAAACAGATTATAGTGCAGTTAGCACAGAAAGGAGTATTATTATGACAAGAAGATCTGTATTAGACAATCATTTTGGATTTTTTTACACTTCATTATTAGAAAAAGTATCAATTGTATAGGATGTTAGAGGCAGTACCGCAACATGTATTAGTAAAATATTATACAAAAGTTGTTTTATAGTAAATGTAAGAAATTCTATAAATAATGTAAGTGATATTGAAGTATCGAATGCTCAAAATAGTTACTATGAAAGTAAATTTTGAGATTTAAAGTATGATATTAAATTTTTCTTAATATTAATCAAGGTTTTAAATATAATAAATTAATTTTGATTGGTTGTATGTAATAAAGAGATTATAGTATGGTTAAAGAGAATGGTCAAGATGACTGGTGTCAGGAGATATATTTGTATGGAAAATGAAAGTGAAATTATATGGTACATGTAAGTCATAGAATATTGGTCTTCAGTGTAACAGTAACATTGCGACAATTAGTTGTCAACTTAGTTTGATCTATCTCAAAGAACCAGATAACTTATTTTGATACTGAATGTGCAACTGCACAATAGTTACTTAGGAAAGGCATACACAAGGCAAAATTTAAACATGTTATTCTTGACTACAGGACTTCACACACAACTTTTCCAAACTTCATCTCCTATAACATGGATATTATATCTCTTGTCATTAGATGCAATATCATCAGGACCATATTTCTCATTAAAGAAACCATTGTTCATAATCAAAGATTGTGGGTGTGAATGTATTACTTTCTCACTCTTGCACATACATTATCAGGTATTCTATGAAATTGCCCAAAATTCTATTTTTAATTGTCTTGATACCATTGTCAAAATATGTAAGCAATTGATCTTGTAATGCAGCCAGCTGTAGAAGAGCTGCCTTGTGTTGTCCTAAGACTGGTCTGATGCAACCCTCCATGCTAATCTTTCTTACGCAAACCTTTTCTTTTCTGCATAACTACCACATCTTCCCTAATCTGGTTAGTGTGTTCCATCCTTGGCTTCCCTATTCTGTTCTTACCCCGACACACTTCCTCCTAATACTAATTTTACTAGACCCTCATGTCTTAAACCGTGGCTGTTAATCTATCCTTCTCTTGGTTAACGTCCTCCATATTGTTCTCTCTTCTCCTATTCTGTTTATAATTTCCTTGTTAGTGATTTTATCCATCCATCCATCTGATTTTTAGCAATTTCCTATAGCACCACATTTCAAAGGCTTCTGTACCTTTCCTTTCTGCAACTCCTACCATCCTAATATTCACACTAATATTACCCATCATTAAATTCCTTGTTTTTATGATTGCCTTCCTTGCATGTGCTATTCTAATCTTTATGTCTACTATACTTTTACTATCCCTAGTTATTATGCTGCCCAAGTAGCAGAATTCCTCAACTTCCTTCAAAATATCCCTTCCCAATGTAACACCATTTGTTATTCCGTCTCCCATACTACACTCCACCATCACCTTTGTTTCCCCTCTATTAATCCACATATTGTACTCTTTCTCCATGGCCACATTCATGCCATTTATTATGGCTTCCCAGTCTTATTCTTACTCCCCTGATACTACAATATCATTGGCAAAGCATAGGGTTTTTATTTCTTCTCCTTTCCATGTTCTGTTTTAACTTTCTTCATTGCCAGTTTTACATATACAAGTTAAACAGTATTGGTGACAGACTGCATCCTTTTCATACTCCTTTCTGATTTCTGCTTTCATTTCTTAATCTTCAATTCTAATTATTGCTGACTGCCTTCTGTAGAGGCAATATTTTATTCCTGTCCTCTTCAAAATCCTTAATAGTTTGTTCCAGTTCACATTATGAAAATCAATATTGCTTCTCTTGTCCCTTCATTCTTCCTAAAACCAAACTGATATTCTTGTAACTTGCATTCGATTTGTTGTTCCATCCTCCTACATACTATTTACGTTAATATTTTCCAAATATGGAATATTAAACTAATTGTCCTGTACTGTTTGCACCTATCAGCGCCAGTCTTCTTTGGTATAGGTATAATTGTGTTACCAATATCTTCTGATATTTTTCCTCTTTTGTAGATTTTGCAAACTATCCTGATGTATGTATTTTGTTCTGTCGTTATTAATTATATGTATAAATATGGGTCAGGAAATGACATTGTCATGTTAAAACAATTAATAAGAAAAGGAAAGAGAGATAAAATGTAGGTGACTTACCTGAGGTTCATAGATGGTAGGCACCTTGTGAGGTTTGGAGTTCTTTAAATTTTTGGAGGCATCACCCCCTTCATCAGAAAGTTAGGAAGGCATTTCTAGTGATAGACTAGCCGATGGCTGAGCAGCTAGCTTAGGTCATAAACTATTGACCCCACCAGGTCACCAACTTTCTCTCTCAATGAGGATGTGGGAAGAGGCAAGGACTTGATGGGGGTTGGGGAGATGCATATTAACACCCCATATTGACACACACTCATTCAAACACATCCATCCTCAAATGTGTCAATATTTAAATATTAACACATACACACCCAGTATACACACAGGATATTGAGTCCAGGGCTTTGTCTAAGAATCAGGCACTAGGGCTTTGATGGGGGTCAGTGTGAAGCATTGGTCATTGAGGAAGTCTGTGATGGCAATCTGGTCCATGGGTCCATAGCATGAAGACCACTGCAGTACAGTAAAACTACACACAAAACACAATTCCCCATAGCGACTACCAATAATATGATCACTGCTTACTTAGATATAATAAATTTTATTACTTATTTCAGAAACACCATGAAACAAAGCAACGGCTTCAGAAAGTGATGTCTCGCTGGATCCCAGATGTAAAAATAATGCCTCTTAATAAATGTGATGAAGCTCTTGCTGTCATACGTAAGATTGGTTGCCAAAAGCAAAAGGTCTTGCTACACCGAGAACGGCGTCCACATATGTTGGCTGAGAGTGTGGATTTTACTAAAGACACAGAGGTGAATACTTAACCAAACACAGAATTATGGAAAGTGTGTCACTGCTATTTAACTGTAGCTTAGTGCATTATAGTTTTATCTAGCAACAAGTTTTTATAAATCCAATCACAAAATTAAATCAAATCAAAGTCCATTAAGTATTGACAAAATATTGATTATTTACTTAAGATTGAAGGTTTTCCTGGTGAAATGAATGAAGACATGCTTCTCGGGTATCCACCTGAGAATCATTTCTTGATTTATTACTTTCTCCCAGCATTACACTTTCAGAAGCTTTTAGTCTATCAATCTAATTATTTTTAATATCAACATTTATCATATTTCAGGGTCTAAATGGAATTTTGAAAGTAACTGGATTTCTTAGAGGCCAACGACTACCCATTTCATCAGCTGTCCATATTCCAGGTTGGGGAGACTTCCAAATTACTCGAATAGAGGCACCACCTGACCCTTATCCTCTGGAAAAGAAACAGAATTATGTTAAGGATTTTGAAATGGAAGGAACTAAAATAATTCATGAAATTGATCCTAACAAAATGGTGAGATTTTTAATTTTCAAAACTATTTTTTACTAGCTGGTTGCCCGGGAATTCATTTACATTAACCTGCTACTGTATTTTATTTGACAGTAATCTATTGATGAATGGTTTAGAAACACCTTATAACTCGCAGTGTATTTGTGCTATAAAAAAAGAGAACCAGGCCAAACTTGTGGGATTTTCTCTCGCAGGTATTTCTCCTCAGAGTGATGATGGCACTTACCTGCGTCACAGCTTTTGTTGTCGCTATTGTTAGGCTGTGTAGCAACTCAGGTCCTGTCAACAATTGACAACTCTTTGACAGCATCTCACATGCAAACACTGTACTCACGCTCGAACACCCAACATAAAACAAAAACACATTACAACTATAATGCTCAAATCTTAAAGTAATTTAAATAAAAATGCAATTAATAAAGGAATCTTAAATATCTAATTTTTTTAGCAGCCTTAATAAAAGCAAATGAACGGGGTATCAGGGTTTTATATTACAATATATATGTCAGGAAATGGCATTGTCATGTTAATTAAAACAATTAATAAGGAAAGGAAAGAGAGATAGAAAGTAGGTAACTTACCTGAGGTTCATAGATGGTTTGGAGTTCTTGCATTTTCGGAGGCACCGCCCTCTTCACCAGAAAGTTAGGAAGACATTTCCAGTGATCGGCTAGCCGATGTGTGTGTGTGTGTATATATATATATATATTCACACACACAAGTAAGGAAGTGACTTTATCAAAATAATTAACACGGTTAGAAATAGAAATAGAAAGGTGATAGCCTTGCAGTAGACAAATAGAATCAATCATAATCCTTTAGCATTATAAAATTAACTATTATTTAAAAAGAACATGAATAGTTTACTAACCAATAAATTACTCTCTTAATCTTGGGGGGGGGGGGGGTTCTGGCTCTAGCAACAGACACAACACACTCAGAAAGCCACTAAATCTGACAATACCTATTTTGAAAATGAAAATTTGTCGCAGCAGTTTGGAATCATTAGTAGAAATTGTCAGATTCTTCATTGCCTAGATAGGTTTTAAGTAAACAATAATAGAGAAACAGACAAGATGGATGGAGGACGAAAATTTAGCAATAAGGACTGAAATAATTGGCGTAGTAAAGAGAGTTGGGAAACCAACTTTTTGAATGGTAAACACTGTTCTTCAAGGTGGAAATTATTCAGTGCATGTGCTCTCTCTTGTGGAATTGGACCTAATTGATTTGGTTCTGTCCTTGAGAAACGGTTGTATGGTCAGAGACATCAAGGCAGGGGTAGTAGGGCTGGAGTCTGTAACAAAGGATGTGAGTGAATGGACAGGTCAGGAAGTGGAAGTAGTATGTTCATGCTGTTTGATTTTCCTGGTCCTCACTGCTACATTTTCATCTTTTATCCATCTCATCTGTTTCTCTTTTCTTAACTTCCTATACTTTAAACCTATCAATGCAATAGATAACCTGACAACAAATTATTCATATATAATGTGGATCATTGTCACAATTGTTAATTGATTGATCCTACCTGGTATTCTTCATTGGCTCATTTAGAGTATGAATAACTTTTTCTCTCAACAAAATGGATGTTTGAATTCAGTTAATAGATATCTTTATGTATATAACTTTAAAGTTTTATGCATTAATCAGCTATTATTTGTCATTCAATGTTTATTTATCTGTTACTAGTAATCATCAAATTGCACTTTTTCTCCTTAACCATTATAGATATCTTTTTCACATGACTTAATGTTTTATGATGCAAGTTGCACTGTTACTGTTTAGGACAGAGTACTCCAGTCATTAACTGATCTGAAGTAAATAATTATTGTTTGACATATAAACTTTATTAAAGGTTATTTTTGATAGGAACCTTTGATGAGTGAAAATCCTATTGATCCCATGGATGCAGAACAAACTTGGCCAACTGTTGAAGAATTAAAGGAAGCTGAAGACAATCAAAAAACACACAAGCTGGTTAAACGAGTTCCAAAAGGAATGTCAGAATATCAAGCTTCTTGGATTCCTGATAGTGATGCAGGTATGATAGTTATTAGGAGATAGTGTAGGTTGAATTTCAAATTTGTTACATGGAAATAGCATTTTTAAGTCGATAACAGGAAGCAAAAATGAAAATCAAAGAAAAGAGTGTGAAAAAGAAGTAGTTAATAAAGAATCACTGAAGCAGCAAATGCACCAGGAAAACCTTTGCTCTTTGGAAAGTACTATGTTAATTTTAGCACAGTTCTTTATAATGTAGGGATTCAGAAATGAGACACTGATAACAAATTGTTTTATTTTGTGATATGATTATACAATTATCTTATTAATGGGACTGAATTTTGTTAGGTAAAATATAACTTGTTACAAACCAGCTACTACACAGGATGAACTATATGAGGAACAAAACTGTCCCCAGAAGAAAGATGCAAGAAATACATAAAATTTGAACAATTTATTTTCTAGCACTCTATATCATATAAAATTTAATCTGTCTCTCTTACTTGTCCATGTCAATTACTTTGACAATCTTACATTATTTTTACTTGCTTATACCTGATATGGACAGAAAGATGTCTTACTTAAACTGAAAGACAGGAATCCATTTAAATTTTCAGACACTATAATGTCCTTTCTTAGGAGATAGAAGGCATTTACCCCATGCCAACAAGCCATGCTGCATATGTATTGTATTTACTCACATATTACACATATTTTTTGAAATAGTTGGAGCTATTTATACGTGCACTGGGAAATCCAAATAAAATGTTTGTTTTTTATTTCTTAAATAGGGACAAAAGTATGGAAATCTTTCCAAAAGAAAGTTAATTAAAATCTGAAATTCTTTTATAGCAAGGTTCCTTAAAAACAGGAGGAAGTTACATTACACAAATGGTAATTTTTCCAAGACAAATGATAACATTAAAACGAGGTATTACCATAATATAGGACATTACATTTACTGCGATTTACACAGCCAACCCCGTTCATCTCTCTTTGGTATGTTTCCTTGCAAAAGTTCAATTTTACTGAAGATTAGAAGAACTCCTGTCTCGTCTACATTAAACAAGTGTTTTGGCTTTACTTAGACAACATCTCCATCAACTAATGACTTTCACCGCAAATTTGTACCATGAGAGGTACAAATTTTAAGCCAAAGTAGAAGGGAAGTCAAAATCAAATACTCAATAATTTCTTAAAACGGGATTAGTGAGTGGAAATCCAAGGAAAACTATTCCTTAAAAGCAGGAATTTTGTTAAATTGGGGTTTCTTAAAAGCTGAAAAAAGTTACATTATTCTTATGGCAGGTTTTCCAGGACTTGCGAATTACTTCCTTACAAGTGGGAACCTTAAAACAAGGTTTGGCTGTGTCTGTGTGTGTGTGTGTGTATATATATATATATATGTCATCATACAGATTTAATATTTTTTCTTTTTCCGTGTCTGGTCTTTTTCATCCATTTTTAACGGTTGCAACATTTTTCCCTTTTTATGACCTACCCTCAAGAGATAAAGAGAATTTTGCATCTTAGAGGTAAAGGATTAAAATACTGGCATATGTGAAGGTCACACAACACATTCATTTGTCATTTGAGTGTTTCAGAAGGCTTCAATTCAATCGAGTTACTTGTAAAATTTTGAGCAGTGGTTCATTTCCTCAGAAATTGTAGGTTGATTCAATCTTTAACTGTCAAATAGACAGTTAAGATAATACCATTGAAATCTACTACAAAATTAACCTGATGGAAGAAAATTTAAATACACAGCTAAGACATGTCACCTATATTTAATATTCTATTTTTCTGTCTCCTTCAGAGGAAGAATCAGATGAAAGTGATGTAGATATGGACAGAGACCAAGAAATAGAAGCACAATCAGTCTTCAGTTCCAATCCAAGTGATGAAAATATGGAAAAATGTGATGCTGTTACCATGTCAGAAGTGGCAGACGATACTGATAGATATGATGAGAAGCTTGATTTGGAGGAAGAACAAGAAATGTTAAAAAAAATCAAAGGTTTGTTTTTCGATTTGCTAAATAACCTGTATCGAACAAGATTTTTAAAGTGGCTTATATTTTCAGAAGCACGAGAGGAACAAATGTTTCCTGATGAATATGACACACCTCAGGATGTTCCTGCACGACTTCGCTTTCAGAAGTATCGGGGTCTTTCATCTTTCCGGACATCACCATGGGATCCTAAGGAAAACTTACCATTGGATTATGCAAGGATATTCCAGTTTGAAAATTTTGATCGAATGCGTAAAAGAATAATGAAGAGAGAAGAACAAGATGGTGCACTGGTGAGTATCTGAGCTATTCTGTTGTTCGATTATACAGTAGTGTTTATTAAAATCGATAATGTCAACTATGCATAAAAGTTTTCTGCTCATAGCATATTAGGGGTCTTGTGGAGTTGCATATTTAATAAGCAAATGCACAATTTTATTAATGTCCTTATAATTCTGACTGCAATTAAATTAATAGATCAAGTATTTTCTAGATGATTATTAACATCCAATTAATTTCTGTAAGTTTTTCCAGTGAATAAGCTGAGTTACTCGTTGCTGTAGATTAATTTTGGTACATGTCATACAGAGTAACTGGCAGTTTTAACTGATAGCTTTCCTATAAATAAATTTCAAAATGTTTAAGCATCAAACACTGAACTTTACATTAAAAAAACCACCCAATGTTAGTTGTAAAAATATTTTAAGAATTATAAATGAGTACTAATTAAATCTTTCAATAATAATGCTGTATGAGATACTTTACTTAGCATCATATTGTTAAATCTATGTACTTTAAAAGAAACCAAGTGTAGTATTTATAATATTTGAAAAATTATAGTTCCTTTAATAGCGAAATGTTTTATTAATTTGACATCTGTCTTTACACATTCATGTATGGATTGGTATAAATATTGAACACTTCAGTAAGACCTACCTTGAATTTTTCAACTGAGTTGAACTACTACTTTGTATGTATGTGTTATGCTTATGGATTCTTAGATCTAGTTTAAAACATGTGATATATGATATTTTGCTTATCTTTATTTTTGTTTTCTTATAGCCTGATTGGTATATAACTGTCCATGTGATAGGAGTGCCCCAGCATCTTTGGGCTTCTAGGAAGGCTAATCAGCCTCTTGTTCTTTTTGGTCTTCTTCCACACGAACACAAGATGTCTCTTCTCAATTTAGTTCTAAAGAGGCCAAGTCTTCTTACCAACCAAGTTCCTATCAAGTCCAAGGAACAGCTTATATTTCATGTCGGTTTTCGCAGATTTAAAGCTTGTCCAATCTTTAGTCAGCACACAAATGGTACCAAGCATAAGGCGAGTATTTCCTAAAATACACTTAATATGCCATTTTGTAGGAGTATTAACCATTTGTTGACATAAGATGTCTTATTTATGACCATGAACATAACATTTGGAGTGAGTACATTTTAATATTGTGACAGGAGTTGTAATTTTATTTTTAAAATATTTATTAGAAATATATTTCACATGGTGAAGTATGATAAACCTATATAATAAATATAAAGATTGGTGCTTATTTTGTTTATTGTTTTAATAATTTCTTTTATGAGTGAAATTTGCTTTCTATCTTAATGTTACAATTGAAAGTTTAAAATTCAACTGATACAGTAAATTGAGGAAATTGTGTAGTCTAATTACCTTATAATTTTTAAACAAAATCCATTAAAATTATATATATTGTGTTTTAAAATCAGAATTTGCTAAATGGAAGTTTCATGAATAAAGACCAGTTTGTGTACTAGTGGTAGTTTGTAAATTAAGTAGTCTGACAATCTTGATGAATGGGGACCCAATCCTTTCGAGTTGCTTGTCATTATTGTCCCATTTTTCTTTAGTCGTCATTCATTCATCCTGTGTATGTGAAGGTACTATGTGCCACAAACCTCTAGTAAAATTATGTTTAAGCAACAAATGTTTCAAATAGAGGTAAATTATATTCTTTTAGAGGAAGACCCACCACAAAACTCACATGTCAAATTCAACTTATCAACATTTTCTATTGATATCACCTGATAAAATAGTTTTCCCAGACTCATTCTACATATAGTGATTCCTTAGTTCGTTTATCTTTTGTTTTTGTCAATTAGGCACAAATTTGAAATAGAAATAATTTTACAAATATAAAAAGGAAAACCAAAATATATATAATAAATTAGTGATTAAATTAATACCATACAAGGTTTCCCTTGGTCTTATAGTTTTTGTCACAGGTGATGACAAATATTTGCCATAAAGTTTGTCACTTTGTTCATTCTGTGTGTCGTTCTTGTGACTCTTGTCTTTGTTGTCACCTGACAAGGATAGCAGAATCATTGTGTAGTATATATTTAATCACTAATTTACTGTCGGTATTTCAGATACTTATTTCTTTAATTTGTACACTTTATACCTTTATTGACAACTAGGTCTCATTGTCTGCATGTGTTAACCAATAAATTTTTCGACATACTCATTAAAGACAAATGAACTGATCAGCTCAGTTGAACTACTTGTATAAATGGGCTATTCCATTAAAATAACTAATTTACTCATCACTAGTAATTAGTATATTTTTAATATATACTTTTAATCTATAGTTTGTTTTTAAGCCAAACAAATATCAGAAATCCGCCGTTAATTTGTATTGAATTGCCTAGGTTGTCACTTTAGATTACACAATGAATTTACTATTGCTACAAGGGTAAACTGCAGTAGATTGTTGTAGTTAGTATCATTATTTTAAAGTAGTTTATATTTTTAAAATATGAATATAATTCACAGATTTAGTATAGTTTCTTTTTTGTAATTCACAATGAAATATTATTTAATAGAAAGAAACATTTAAGTTGCAACAATTGAAAGACTTGCATCATTCGGACAAAATATGCTATATGACCCTGCTAGGTACTATTGAATTTTATTTGTAAAATCAATATTTTGGCAATAATACTCTACCATGTCAGAATATTTATTTATTAGAGGAAGTTATTAATTGTTTAAGAATACATATACTAAAAGGCTATTTTGAGTACATCTATTTCAGTAACACATCTTTTGCATTTTCTTGGTGTCCAAAAATAATTACAATTTGGCCTCTGGCTTGTATTTATCTTTATAATTTTTAATGAGATTCTTCCTCTCAGGCTGATTGAATGATTGTCAGAATAATTGACGGGGTCACCCTTCTGTAACCTGTTACCCATCGCCCAGAATTTTTTTTGTCTTATGAATCGGACACCATAACTGCTCTGGTGGCTTAAAATACCTCAATCAAGCCTTTGTGTCATTCAGCCACAGTGACAATTATGTTCTGTTTTAATGAAACTTGAGAATACTCTTGTTTCTCAGGGATGTTTACATATGCAATGTCTTGGATGGTTGGTGTTCCCATATGCTGCGATGTCTTAGAAAACTGTTGAGTTCGAATAACAGTCTTGTATATTTATTCTTAATAGTAGAGGTTTTGACATTGCTTAAAAAACATGTTTTATAAAACATGAAATAGATATTACTGTGGTCTCATATCCAGCTTGTATTATAAACTTGAAACCTACAATACTTTCAATACTTGCTAAGAGTGACAAACATGAATTGATTTTGATGTCATTACAAATCATAAGCTTGAAAGAATAATTTTGGAGACTATTTTCAAACATATTGAGTCAGCTCCCTGAATTGATCTGCAAGATTGAGTACTTAGCCACACTGAAGTTATCTCTACGCATTTTTTGACCAGGCTATACAATACTCTGTTCCCTATTTCTTCTTGTTCTGTATCCATTCTGTTACATGTCACTACTATCTCCTTCTAATGCCTAACTTTTAAATGTTTTGGTATTCTTTCCCCTCTGACTGAACTCTCCTCATTCTCACATGAAAGTTATAAAGTATTTCCATTAGTGGGAATACAAGGTATTTACATCAGTCACCTGCAAACCAAAATTGATATATTACCCATATATTATAAAGTTTAGACACAATTTTCCTTGTAGCCTCATAATTGAACACGGCTAAATTTTTTATGCATTTAATTAGTGTATTACCCCATTTTTATTAGAAATGTTTTGTTATACATGACATGTTTTCTTATACATTTAATTTTCCTTTTCACAGTATGAACGTTTTTTTCAACCCGAAACTACTGTGGTAGCCAGTATGTATGCACCAATAATGTTTCCTCCATGTTCTGTATTGGCTTTTAAGGAAACAAGAACAGGCATACAGGTAAGGTACATATATTATTAGCTGTATTCATTTTGTTGGATATGTAATTAGCACAAATATAATTTATTATGAAAATAAGTAAAGGATCTTTGGGCTTTCATCCTACAAAGTTCCCACTTGCTCATAACATAATTATTATTGATGATATTTTAGAACAGTTACCTTCTTTGTGTGATAAAAAATTTATTAAAGATACATAACACTGTTAATTATTATAATGTCTCAATATTCCATTAATAAGATCTGTCAATGTCTGGAATCTCACACACATCTCTGTATTATCTCTCTCCACAAAGCTTCTGAGACGTCTTTACATTATAACATTCCGTCCTTTCTCTGCTGTCACCCCACAGCTACTATCAAATTTTCCACAATTTTTCTCACTTTGTCTACATATAATTTTCAATGTTCGTTACTTAATGGGCAGTGATGGAAATGCATTTAGCATCTAAAAACACCCTTGTGTAACTCAGAAATCTTTTGCTGGCAGTTTCTCTTAACTGTATTTTCATAATAGAGATCTAATAGCCATATAAATCCATAATATTTTTACGCATTTGGCAGTATTTTAGGTTTACAGTACCTGAAACAATGACAGGTATATTAATTAGTAAATGTATCTGTCCAGCATTATTATTTATCTATGATTGATAAATAAGTAAAACTGTCATGCATTGGACTTTTTGAGAATATTTTAGATCTCTCAACTGAATTATACACTAAATGTAAATAAACTAGGTGAATTTATAGGGCACAAATATCTGTTGAAAAATGAATTATACTTGTAAATATTGATTTATATTAGTTTTAGGTTTAGCTGTGAACTAATACCAAATGTAGAGAATTCCTTAAAAAAAAAGCTCAACCCAAATCACTATAGCAGTGACTCTCCCTGATTATAACTTTTTTTAAACTGAAAAGCCATTTTTCTTTGTTTTGGTAAGTAGAAGCAATCCGAAGCAATAAATCAAATTTATAAGAACAATTTTATTCTTTTCATTTTACAACACTATAATGCTTTCAAATGAATCTCAGCTATATAGACTATGTAACTAAATTACAGGACCATTATGGAAAATCAGGAAATAAACCTGGTCTGGCCAATATTTTTCATCCTTTCACGAACTTTTATGTGATGTTTCTTTCAAATAACAATGGAGAAGTATTCCTAGCCTCATTGTTGAAGATTGTTTTTCTTTTAAATTTTCATAAATGTATTTTTTTTTCTATGAGTGATGTAGTTCCTTCTAATGGCATGTATGTTAAATATACCAAATCTGTTATTTAAAGAATCTTGAACTTATTCATTCTATACTGTCTTTAAGAGAGTATATGATATTTCATAACTGTGCTTTTCTTTAATTTGTGTCCTCTTTTGGAATACTAGTTTTTTGTCCTAGTATGTTAAAAAACAAAATATAGGGCCTTTCATCTTATCATAGATCTATAATAAATTCAGAAATGAGAGACCCATTGTCTTGATTAATGAATGTTCTATTTTTAAAGTTCAAGTTTAAAAGCACAATTTTTACAAATTACACTTAGTATGTGTGGGAGTATAGAGTTGGAGTACTAGTGAAATGTTTTAGTCTAATGTTTGTAAGTTACTGCTCCAATATGATGGACTTTATATTGTAAATTGTGTTGCGCTTATTACGTTACCTATAAAGTAAGCTGGTTGTATGTTTAGGGGTTTGTTTTTATTATATTTTTTTAAGGTTATAAATATAAAGGATAATTGAGAACTTTTCTAAAGTCACATGTTGATGTTATGAAATTAAATTTTTTATTTCAATGTCAAACACTAGTATTTTGACATTTGACCATATATCTCAAGATCTTACAATTTTTTACCTTAAGGAAACATTTTTATAATTTTAATTGTTTGTAATTGTTAGCAAAAAAAACTTTTCAATGTTACATAGTAATATGTATTTGTTTAATAAAATGTTTTAACACTCCTGTTGAACATATATATTTTGGTAAATTGAGGCAATTGAAATTTCTGGTAATGGTAATGGTAATTTATTTCTCAAGTACAAACTCTATTTTAAATATAAAATACTTGATGTAGTGTTTTATAAATTAATCTTTGTAAATATCAATTAATTTATAGTTAGTTGTCATTTCTGTTTATTTTAAATAACATGCTTATTTCATGTTTTGTCTTTATTGCATATTGAAACAAGCACTTGAAATATCTATTGCTTCATTTTTTGCAGGAGCTTATTGGCATAGGGAATGTTTTATCTGTAAATCCTGACAGGATAGTTGCCAAGAGAATTGTTCTTAGTGGTCATCCTTTCAAAGTACATAAGCATTCCGCTGTAATAAGATTCATGTTCTTCGACAGGGAAGATATAAATTGGTTTAAGCGAGTTGAGCTCAGAACCAAATATGGTCGACGTGGCCACATCAAAGAACCTTTAGGTAACACATTAATTAAATTATACTGTTTATGATAAACATTAGTTTTTGATTATGTAATTTATTTGGCAGTTTTACTTAATGTGGACCTCATTATATTTTAAGCACTTGATGAGCACAATCCTGGAGGAAATGTTGTGCTTTAAGTACAATTATTAAGTTTTTGATTGTCAATTGGTTATTACATCATCAAAAAAAAGCATTAATGTTTATTTAAAAGATAATTGTTATTAGCTTTGACAAAGTGTATTGCACGATTTTATAACATCTTTTAAGTTACCAATGTGAAGCTCATACATATGTATGATATAAGTTATATAGAATAATATTTATTGTTACTTGCAGGTACACATGGTCATATGAAATGTGTGTTTGATGGTCAGTTAAAATCTCAGGACACAATTCTAATGAGTTTGTATAAAAGAGTATATCCTAAATGGACATATGAACCATATACAAACACTCCACCCTGTTTGTATAGTGATAAGGAAGTTCTTGTGGAAGAAATGGAATAATATATATAGTATTTTTGTTTTCTATTAAAATTTTATTTATTATTTGTTGTTGGCCTCCACATAGTTTGATGCTTAGTGTACAAATCGGAATGATGAAAGGTAGGTAATATAGTACCTAAAGTCAGAAATGTTGTCTGCACTCACTTCAATAGATTTTGTGCAAAATTGTGATGTCATTCCAAAATTAGCTTATTGACACACTTTCAGTCTGTTGGTGAAATTGGTTTTGAAAAGCTGAGGATTTATATTTGATGACCAGTTAGTGGGCAAAAAATGAATTGGAGAGTTTTTTTCCTGTATATGAGTATGCAATTGGTAGCAGAATAATACAATAGTAACATTAAAAGAATGTGAATAAATAGAACTAAATAGCAAATCACATCAAAATGTGATCCACTTGTAGAGAGGATAGGCCAGAACTCATATTTTACACAAACAGTTGTTAGGGTAACTTCTTACAGTAAAAGCTATTCTGAAAACATTTGACATAAGTTCAGGATAACTTGTACATCAAAAAATTCTCCCATTTCTGTATGAGATGTGGTAAAATGATCTTGGCTCTGTCTGTATAGTCAGTCACTAAGAATATAATCAGTATTTTTAAAAATTCTAGGAGCCACACACTAATGGCTGTGCTTACAATACTTCCCCTCCCCTTCCCTTCTTCTACTGCATGTGTCACAAATGTTGCTATTTCTTGTAACCTAAACCAATTTGTATATTGGGGCATTTATGTCAAGGGTCTAGGGGTCTCTGGAATGACCATCTCTAGTTTTAACTTCTTTCAGTTTGTACTATGGCACTTGTGCAAAATTATAGTTTGAAATATGGCCTGAGTGTTGGGCGTTTTTGTACCGTTGTAACATTTTATGGTATACGATCACATCAATTTTTATGTAGAATATGGTTACTAATACTAAAAAAGGCTACTTGATGTATTGTACTGTGAAGACAAAAATGAAAAGTTGTGTTAGTATGTCAGGATATCCATCTCTAGCAAAATTGACTGTGGAAATGTATATATGTTCCGCATAGAAATATACACATACGGAGCAATTTCGAATAAATATTTTTGAAAAGAATTACTATTATAGTGTTTCCTCAAATGACCATTGTGAATGTCTACCCCATACAGCTTGGGAGGGGGATATCCATAGGGGTGAGGTAGGGCATGGAATTAATAATAGAGATTGGTGTCAAAATGGGTGACAAGAGTCATCCTAAGAAAGGGGTGGAAGAGTGTTAAAGTTTCACATACAATCTTCAAAGGGTGGAGAAATTTGTGCACGTTTCTTGTGATGCAAAAACACACATTGGGGGGGGGGGGGGTAGATAGTGGTGGAAATTTTGAAAACGTAAGTAATACGGTATTCGAAGGGTGCCTCCATAAAGGTAGGTTTGGTTAAGAGTTACCAAAAAAATTAACATGACATCATCCAAGATTATTCAATCTGTGGTTATAGTGCTCTGTGAATTTATTTATGACTTTCAACATACTTGTTGTAGACAAGCCCTTAGGAGTGCTGTTACTAAGGGGTAATAAGTTTAATGTACAAACTTAAAAGTGGGGAACACTTTCAAACTTCCTTTCTACACATGTTCCTTACATCCAGAAACAAACCCTGTGTAGTAAAACATGCTTATGTTTGTGTTGAATAAAAAATATTCTGGGTCAAAGAGTTTGATAATGATTCCTTTGTGTATAATTTCAACCAATTACTAGTAGCATAGCTAATTATTAAAATTAATTATGTTTAAACAGTAAAATACTGCTAAATATGATGAATCCATTATACTTCATTCAAATTTTATTTTCATTATTGTAGCTTCAAATAATTTGTAAGTAATTTTGAGTACCATGTTGAAAGAGCAACATCAGAAGGGAAGACAAATGAGACCTGCAAGGAGTTCTGCAGTTTAATTTACACAATATTCTGATGGCTTTCATTTGAATCTGAAGGTAGATATGGATTCTGGAATATTTCCCAAAAGGATAATATCATTTTTATTTGGAAATGAAAATAGGTGAAATATTCCATGTTCAACCTATCCTTGCTAATTGGACTTGAAATAACTCCCAAGAAGTAACATAATTTACTTAATTCAAGTTTTTAATACAGTATGTACATACCAATTAAAACACTTGTATAGATATCCAGAAATTTATAAATATAGGATGTAGGTATAATTTTTTAATCCATTTTTATGGATGGCTTATGAGGGTTTTTGTTTTGTATGTTATGGAAGTTTATTCTGATAGTTATTGGTGTTTTCAATTAATCTATTTTTCATAAGCCATGAATTTAAATTTCACATTTTATATCTATATCTTGCTGGAGGGACTCACAATTTATTTCACAACTAAATAAGTTGGAATCATTAATAAATGGCTGTGTTGAAGGAAGTCAGAAATGTAGAATAAAAATATCAAGGAACCTTGTGGCAATCCATATTTTAAAGTGCTGAGAATTGATTGGTGAATAAGAGGAAACTGCATTCCTAATTTCTCTCAACCTTTTTATGGTATATGATTTTATCTAATCCTATGATGCCATAGTTTTCAAGTTTTTAAGACTAAAGTTTTGTGGTTCATTATGTAAAGCACTTTCAAGGTCCAGAAAGGCTCGTATTCTTAGTTCATTTTGGTCAACTATCCTCTGGGCTTGATTTCAAAAGTTATGTTTAATTTAAATTGTTGATAGTTTCTTTCTTAACTTATCTTGTTCCGATTTACGAACTGTTTTATTCTTTTCTATGTGGTCTTTTATTATATTTTTTTTTAGAAAGTTAGGCAGGATATCTGACTTATTTGTTGGTATAACTTTTGCAGTATTTAGGATTATTAGTATGGAGCCAGTACTGACAGATTCATTACAAATGTGGGTTAGGAGCTTAGCTATTAGATTCTTACACTTCTTAAGAATGGTATTTTAAACATGGCCAAATAGTTCACTCTGACTATTTGCTTTGTAATCTATTTCTATGTCTCAGATTCATAATTCAGATTATTCCATAAATTGTTTTTTTTAAATAGATGTGGTGGCCAAGCTTATTTCTATTTACAATCTGCTCATAGAGCAATAAATAAATAACTTAATGGAAGGTATAAGAAAAAAAGCAAGCAGTTGTTCCTCAACATCACTTCAGTTTCAACTAATGTGTATAAATGCTTTTGATGAGTATAATATTGCCTATGGTACATGGATTAAATTCTAGCTGGCAAATAAAGAGTGTAATGTTTCTTGAGTTTTCAGTTGTGGGCATTATTGTGCAAAAAGCTCAATGCTATATGATTATGTTGAATATCTAGCTTTGATAGGTTTCTGTAGCTACTTAGCACTATTTCTTCTTTCACAAAATGCATCAGAGTTCACTGTAGGTATGTGTTGCTTATGTAGTGCGGTAAGTTGAGGATGGTTCAAGGTTTTTGTTTGTTTTGGAATCTTTGTATGATGTCTATATTAGTGGTGTATTCCATACATAGAAATTGGCTTGAGGATTACTTCATTGACGAAGGAGAAATGAAGTTGGACCAGCCTTAAATTGACTTGGATTATTATATGACTTAAATTCTTTCTGGCAGTTTGTTACATAAAGAAATAATTGAAAAATCCTTGTACAATTGTCAATAATTTACATTTATTTTTGTATCACTTTAGTTCTTGTGTTAAAAAATCAAAATAATTATCAGTTAATCAATATTCATATAAACTAATAGTCAAATAATTCAGTATCATAAATGAAAATCCAAAATACACAACATTATAAATAGTTACAATGAATGGGATAAGACTAGGAGAGTGATTGTGGGGTTCACCTGATTATGTCGGGAATGCCTCGCACTCTGTTTTTTTTATCAAAGGTCTCATATGCCAAGACGCCTTCACCTATTTTAGGAGTTATATGTACTGGGGACGAAGACCTTGGACATATGGCAAGAGTTGTCTGCTGATCCTATTGGATCAGTTGGTAAACTGGTGGATAAGGAAGGATGTGAGAATAGTACCCAATGCCTGACCTACCTGATTCAGGTTTTCTAGGGTTTTCCCTGCAAGTCTTTAGGTGAAATACCAGGTAAGATCCTTAAACCATAGCTCGGGGGGCCTAGTTAACCCTTGGCTACCTTGCTCTACCTTCCACATCCCCCCTTTTCAATTCCCTTCCTATGCTATTAAAGTTGCCTGTTTCAGAATCGCCCTCGTGTAGCCTATTAACCCCACCACAGAGAATAATTAATTATTCGTTATTGCGTTGTTAATTAAAAAATCCAATTATTGAAGCAATTTCCTACTCGTCTACGTTGGTTTTACTCCTAATGCCCTTGTCGACAAAGAGCACGTTGTTTCATTTTCAAAGCAAAATTTTCTTGTATAGTTCCGTTATAAGCTTATATTTGCGTGTCACACGGTAGACGGATTCTCACCCGATTTTCCATCGAATAAATGGCTAGGAAATGTTGTCAAGGTAACGACAACAAAGTGGGCTTTGTTTTCGAGCACGAGGGTAAGTAGTACGTACATTTGAACCGGAATAACGAGCTAACATTAGTAAAAAGAATTAATTTGTCGCATGGATTATGTCCTCTTATCCGACCTAAAGCTTTGTGTGTTTAAGATTAATGTGTGTGTACTTGCAGAACTTACGAAGAAAATGTTAATTAAGTCGGGGAAAATTTACGATATCTTCTTGGTACGGTAACTGGCTAGGCTAAGATGTGCCAGCATAAACAACCAAACGAAATCTAGTTTCAACATTCACACGTCAGTTACATGCTCCTGCAACGCGTATCTAATCCAATTTACCTTGCATACTCATTAATTTGCAATTTAAAGTTAGTTACTACTACTCCGCAGTAACCCTATGAATTTATGTCAAAATAGCTCATTAATTAATGTCGAATACTTATGACTTTCGTCACTTCATGCGCGGCCTTTAGTTTTGTGGATACGGCTCTACACAGTGTACATTACAATGCTATTAGCATATTTAATAAACTTCCCACCTCCATTAAACAATTAAAAATAAATCCAAACAAGTTCAAATATGAACTAAGTTCTTACTAAGCCACTCCTTCTACTCTGTTGAAGAATTTATGAAGCTGAATGTATCATAGGGTAGATATTTATAATTATGTAAGAACATTATTAGAACACTAATTTTTTAGTATAGGATGTAAAAATATTTATCAATTTTATATATAAGGTACAAATTGTATGTCTTCTGTATAGAACTTAAGAAAATCTTATTATAAGTTAAAAGTAATCAATAGTTACAGTATATTCTAATATTAATAAAGCAACCTATGTAAAATCTCTGACTCGTTCCACATCCTTGAAGCTTGTGCTTCTCTATAGGATTTATGGAATATGATTTTATACTTATACAGTGGCATGGAATTCTGTCACCCCTATGTGCACAAAAAAAAAGTCTAGTAAAATGGGCCCAGTCTTTATTATTTTGCAAATAAAGTCCCGAAGAAACAACTATAAAAATGCCTTTTATAAATGCAGTGTTCGCAAACCCCATTTTAAATAAATAAAACAACCCATGTGGTTTTTCGTTTTTTCCTCCGGGAAAATTTATTCCCAAAAAAATACGTATGTGTATATGTTTATGTTGTAATTTATATATGATTTTACATTATTGTACAGTACATATAATATACAACTGTTTATGAAAATTGCATCACCGGGAAGGCGACACTCGAATACAATTAAATTTATTCCACATACTAGTTATGCCCGCGACTTCGTTCGCGCGGAAATAGCTCTTTTTATTTTTCCTTATAAACGGACATTTATTTATGATCGCTTCACGGCAAACCTTATAACTCGCAGTTGGTTTCCAACAGGTCCTGCTTTCATACGTTTGCAACAATAGAACGCTGTCACACAGGGAGGCGCTGCGGGAGTTTCTCGTAGACGCTTCAGCCCAGAGTGACTGCGGGGCTTACCTGATCATGTCGGGGATGCCTCGCACTCTCTCTGGGTATTTTTTATCAAAGTTCTCATATGCCGAGACACCTTCACCTATTTTAGAAGGTATATGTACTGGGGTCAAAGACCTTGGGCATATGGCAAGAGTTGTCTGCTGATCCCATTGGATCAGTCGGCCAATTGCCTCCTGAAATTGGTGAAGACACGGAGAAGGGAATGCTGCGTCCCCACAGCAAACTCGTCTCCCGTCATTCGGAAGGGCGTGAGAATAGTACCCAATGCCCGACCTACCTGATGCAGGTTTTCTAGGGTTTTCCCTGCATCTCTTTAGGTGAAACACCGGGTAGGATCCTTAAACCATAGCTCGGGGGCCCTAGTTAACCCTTGGCTACCTCGCTCTACCTTCCGCGTCCCCCCTTTTCAATTCCCTTCCTATGCTATTAAAGGGGAGTTGCCTGTTTCAGGATCACCCTCATGTAGCCTGTTAACCAAAAAAAAAATATATATATATAGAACGCTGTCGTCCCGTTTGCGGTCCAACAGCAGGTATAACGGCTGACCCTCTGAGCAGGTAGTAAGAGGATTAATTATATAGTGGACGTGTATCGATGATACTTAGAGATATTTTATATGACATTTTACTTTAAAATATTTTTTATATATCTATTCAACGCACCATTACAAGAAAAATGATACCAAACAATATTTACTTTAATGAATTTAAGCGCAACATATTTGATACAGAGCCAACGTATATATATATATTATATTATATCGGGAAGCTTTTAAATGTTTTGTTGTTAATTTTATTATTACTATTAACGTAACTTATTATAATTTTAAATTATATTAGGAATACATAACGTGAACTGAAATTAGTTATTACTACGACATAGGACATTTCATTAACAAAACTATATTCATCCCTTTTATTTATACAGATATGTTCATTTCACATAGGAAAAAATTTAACTATTATTACAAAAAATATCGAGTCTTGAAAGACGGAGTAAATATCACTAGTAAAATTCTGGGATGTTTTAAACTGATTTTTAAAGGCAAATATTATATATTTTACTAAACTTCTAAAATTATTTATGTTATTAACGTTAGTTTTTGCTTTTACATTGCCCAATTCATTGAAAAAAGATAAGTTTCCGTTTTATTTACATAGTTAAGTTCACTTCACACGACGGAAACATTATCGAAAATTTAATAATTGTTACAAAAAGGAATGAGTCTTGAAGAATGGAGCAATCATATAATATAAATATAAATAATAATATAAATGGAGGTGAGAAGAAATACCAAGTATACGCTTGCCCAAAGACCTGAAAGGTTACCTATTGGTATTAGTTACACTGGTTCAATTCTTCAAATCCTCATTACTTACTAAGTGTGGACTCCTGTCGATTTGATTGTATTCTATACATATCGATTCTACGCACAATTGCAAGAAATTATAATAAATAATGTAATCAAATCATTGCACTGTAATCGTAATATAAATTTAAAAAAATTAATTTTACTTTATCACAATCTTAAATAAAGTAAATTTATCCGACTTAATAAAGCACAAAGAATGGTCAAAAGACAGAAATGGAATAATTAATGAGACTACGTTTCGTTTCCCAATTTTTATTTCGGCCCCGCATTTTACAGGAAAAATAGGAATTTTTTAAAAATTCAAGTAAGGAACTGAGTACTTTCCTAAAGTTGGGGGACGAAACATATTGTAATTAAATTATTCCATTTCTGAGTTTTGACTATTCTTTGCGTTTTATTCATGAGAATCTGACTGATAAATAGATTGTGCATAATATGAGGTGTTTTATTCCAGTAATTTAAGAATTCGAGTCACTTCTGATTCAAAAGCACACTTATTAATAATTTTTTGAACAAGACGCACATGAAACATATCAGAAATAGCGCCTTACACCACAGTATTATCAGTAATCGGATACTAAAAAATCGTCTGGGGATGCAGGAAGTTCGCAGACGTAAACAATCCTTGCTATTTCAGAATTTCTTTTCCTAGAAGTTAGGTAATTAGGGAAAAAGTTAAAAATAAGCATTCAATGTACTAGGCCCAAAACAAACAAATAACAAATATTGTTGTTCCATATGCGATTGTTGGAGACGAAGCTTTTGTCCCACGCACGAGAACTTAAACTTTGTCCAAGACGTAAAATTCTACACGATCTACAAAAGTAATATGTGACTATCGAATATTTCGAGTTCCATGGACCAGTGAAAATACTTCTATAATTATATGTGGTTATTTCAAAATGTATGGCTGCTACCACAAAACCTATCTGACTGAATGTTATATAACATTTAAAGTGCGGGAGAAGTATATGGTACAGGTTAAAGTATGCTGATAATGTACTTCAGTTACACATTGAAAACTCAATCCGTGCTAAAATAGATTCCGCTCATATTTGAGAGATGTTTAAAAATTACTTCAACGGGCCAGGGGAGTTGAAAGGCATCGTAAACATTAAATCACTATGGTTAGTGATTTTACTTGAAGTCCCTATTTTATATAGGTTTAACTTTGAAATGACGTCCGTACCCTGGAGGAAAACGTTGGAGAATTGTTTGTGAACGCCATCACGGACGTAATCCAACTGGTGGCGCAGGTAGTTTTACGGACAACGCTTCCTAGGAAACCTTCCATCCCCATCTAGATACACAGCCAACGTTCCTGCGACGTCATCATCCGCTACTGACGGACAACGCTTTCCTAGGAAACAATAGCTTAAGCGAAGAAAACTTTCCGTAGAATTAATATTTATATTATATAAATATCATTATCGAAATGAAATAAGCACGACTATTTAAGTTAAAATTCGTGTTTTCAAACCCTCAACTTTTCACTAAAATCTGTTGAGTCGTTTCGGAGTCTATTCGAGACAAACATACGGACAGACAGACACACACTTCAATTTTATTTATTGATATAGATTATAGACATGCTAGTATACAAATCAGAGGTGATAATTCTTTTTTGTAATAAGTTATTTTTGGGTGGGGTGATTTTAATTTATGATATTTCCCCTCTAACCCCGCAAGTGATCTTTTTCTGTTGAAGTTGTAAATGTAAGCTGAAATGAAGGGAAATCCTGTGCTAACTAACCTAAACGGCGAAATAGAAAAATTGACAGCCAGAAAAACATACAAGCATTTCAGTAAACTTTGATTAAATACAACTAATATCGGTTCTGATGCAGACCTTCAACAGGCATTAATCTAATAATTTAATCACTTGAGAAATAAAATTATTATATATTTTACTATGCAAGGTTGAAGTTTATAATTTTTTTTTAAATAAGCTATCTGCACAAAAATAGTTGGAGATTAATTTTTAAAACTAAAAGCTCATATATTCTGGATTATAAGACTGCCAATATTGGGAAAAGAAACTGTCTTGGTTTTAATATTAAGTGAATTGAAAGAGATAGCTCTGGAAACTAATTTCAAAATTAGAGCCAGAGAAATGGTTGAGGCGGGATGTACAAGGCGCAAAAAAATACATCGAGGTGGACAAGACAATATATAATATTGTCACGTTTCTGAAGGATCGTGAGATTCGATAACACACACACACACATAGAGGTTATATGCGTTTATTTAACGGCGAAGAGCTGTACAAAATGAAGTACATCGTACTGCGTAAGACTGACTCCGATTCGGAATCCAGTACAATTTATACATACATGGAATATTCCAGAAGCAGAGCATTCTCGAAACAGAAAATACTATAAATGAAAGGTAAAAAAATAATAATGTTTGTCTGCGGTGGGACTCGAACCCCAGTCTACATTTCTACAGTCCAGCTTGATACCGCTCTGCTATCACTGCAGGTTCTGAGATGTGGCAACATTCTTCAGAATTGAGAAGAAACAAAATGTTTAAATGCATTAGCTTTTGTCACCAAATGAGAATAAAACTGAAACAAAAAATAAATAAAAACAATGAAAGCTATATAGATAAAATCCCACCAAACCCCGTGACATTTTTAAATCACCAATGCCGAAATATGCATTGCCCAGTCCAAAGTCTGGGACAAAAGTATGAGGAAAAATTGCACTTTTTAAATCCTAATAATTGTAATAATGGTAAACTAACAACTATAATGTTTAGGATAAAAAATTAATAATAGTAATAATATTTAATAATAATAAGGTAATTAAAAAATGCAATCGAATAATATAACATTTAGTACATAACTTACTTAGCATTGTCAATACACGTAGTACGTAACCGTCAGGCAAAATAACAGTTTAATTATATTTTTATTGAACATAATAGTAATTACTATTACAAGCCATTTTGAGTGACTATCGTTGCGTACTGTTTACGGTATCACCACCAGCGTGCCATAGGTTGAGGCAGTGTAAAGGGACTTTCCGCCCACCCTGTAGAGAGACACTTTTCGACCTCGAATAGTTAAACTGTTCAAACACGTGCTACCATTACATATTTCCAATATAATGGTCAGTACTATGAACAGAGAGATGATGTAGCAATGGGATCGCTAATTTCCACGTGGAACATTTTGAAGACAAAGCACTAGAGAGCTTACCTCTAAAACCTAGGTGCTTTATGACCCAAGTGTCAGACGCTGTCCCTTTATTTTGATTCCGAGCCGCCAAGTCGGCGACATGCTCATGCCGAGACGTTACCTTCGTCATCTAGAAACACTGAGCCGAGGTTTTGAAAGACTTCCAAAGCTATTTAAATAATGTTCATGAGAACATCCAATTAACAATGGAAACAGCACGAGAGGACTTTGCCGTTCCTGGACATACATATTATTCACAAAGAAGACTTAGGCGTAGGGCAGGCAACCTGTGCATACAGACCTGTACCTCATCATCTCTCACAGAAGAAAACAGTACTGAAGAGTTTAGTCCACAGGGTCCGCACAATCACACATGCAGAAAACCATCGAGCAGAACTCAACACATCAGATAAAAAGAGCTAAAGACAATAAAGGACCTCATAAGAAGAAATGAAGGGAATATTATGACCGACGAAGGATAAACTGGGACTTCTCGAGGAATATGAGATACCCCATGCCAATGTAGAGTCAAATATATTGTAAATGATAAGGGGATATTAATTAATAAATTTAATAATTGCGTTTAATATATATTTATTAACTGAAAAAAATAATTTTAAAATGGGTCCGGCGTGTATATATCATGTACAAAAATAAAGAATTAAAAGGGGATTATATCTCAGGGGTAATTATTGTTTGGGTGACCACGTCAAGCATATTTTCCGTTCGTTGACAAACCTGAGTTGTTTGCAACTGCGTCTTGCTGCAGATGTCATTGGAACTTGAAGCGGCCGGTAGACAATAGCACAAAGTCGTGCTGCCGGAATTAAGGAAACTCAGCTTTTTCCTCTTTCTTCCTTCGTTGTTAAAACCTTTCTTCGCTGCTTCCTCGACTGATCATAACAAGGTACACCTCTCCGCTGCCTCCTCTGATGGATCAGTCCGTAATTTACAGTCTTCCTCCACTTGTTAATGTTTCACCTTATACTCTCGCCACCACCAATCTCCTCTCTCCACCACTCTGCTGCCAATCTCCTTCAATCTGCTCCCTTCTCCACCACCAATCTATTCTCCTCACCAATCTCCTCTCTCCACCTCCTTGTATCACCAGCAATCTGTTCCAAAATTGTCTCCGTCAGCCTCTTTAAAACCTCGTCCCCACTTATGCGACACCTATCACTAAGGTGGCAGGGATGGATATTCTCCAATAAAATCCTTTGTTACATTTGTGGAACATACGCCATCCGGTCACCAAATTCTCAGACAGATTAGGCAATTCCGAAACCGGCGACGAGGTGTCTGAGCTTTATGGCCCAAGTGTCAGACGCTGTCCCTTTATTTTGATTCCGAGCCGCCAAGTCGGCGACATGCTCATGCCGAGATATTTATGCAATTTAAATTTCCATAAAATACTAAAAAAATTGGACCCAGGTTCTACTGCGCTACAATATTGGTCTGACTTTCCGGACAATACAAGAGAGGGGCGCGGATCACGAAAGAGACATCCCTCTAAGACAACCCCTGAAGTCGACCGTAGCTGAGCACTCGCCTATTACTGGATATAAGTTTTAATTCGATGAGACAAAGAAACTAGTCAATGCCAAAGCATATTGGGATAGTGAGATCAAGGAAAGAACAGGGACTCTGGCTTCCAACTGAGTAAAACCAGGGGACCGGGAATTGAGGAGACTACGGGCATCCCACAGGGCTAGCCGGGACACCGCGGCACGCATCCCGAAAGTGAGCGGTCGAGTCGAGACGCAGCCCCCATTATGATTTACGACCATGGCTTGGAGGCCGATCAGGTGGGGTAAGCAGCTGAACCTACTACTAGACTAGGGCAGAATAAATCAGGAGCAGACACTTCATCTGAAGATGGCAACGGTGACAGTTGATACCACCGGTTGATTTCCCGAGAATATTTATATAATTATTATACTAATGAAATATAAATTTTACAAAACTGTTGCCCCTAGATTCTTCCCTGGATCCGTTACTGTTCAACAGTTGTCTAAAATAAATTATTTAATTATATTTTTGTTTGTTAGCAGAATTGTAATAAGTTAATACGAATTATTCATTATTACAATATCTGACTGTTAGGAAATCAAAAACAGTAAAACAGCCTATAAATCAGAAAAGATTTAATACGAACTTTTATTAACTGTAAGGGAATAAATTGATGTTCGCTTCGAAGTTCTTTAAGAAATTAATAATTAAATTTTTATTGGAATTTGTGGATAAGAAAAAATATCACCTGGTGTAAATTAGAAAAAGGAAGAAATTGCAGACAAAAATTTAGAGTTGCATATCATGAATTATCTTTCGCGGACCACTAAAATTTTCTTGCGGACAACTGGTTGAGGAACTCTGCTCTAGATCATCGTTTTCTTTTGTTTATTTTCTAGTTTTCTTTATATATAATACAGTTGACATTTTCTTAAATGTTATTTCTAATCGCTGTTGCTAAAATATGATTGTCATGTATAATCTTGTTCCAGCTAGACTTAGTGACTACCTGCGTTAACCCATTTCCTAAACTAAGATATTTGCAAGAGCTGGCCTGTCCAGTCCATTCACGCAGTTTTCTCTTAATGAGTATACTAAAACGTTCTCTATTCGCTAGCTCGATGGGTAGAACTTTTCACGGTCGTTGTTTCTTTAACTTGTAAGACGCGTTCCTATATGGAGATAGACGGCTTAAGCTAAAGCAAAGGAATGTTGGAAGGAATTCTTTTTAGGCTAAATAATAACTAGCAGTATTTCAAAATAATTATCAATGGTATATTATATTATGATCATAACAGGTTTTAATTAAAATTTGGGGGCCACCTTGGTTCTGAGCTGCAAATCCAGGAAAGCAAAAATATAATGGATAGTCCAATGAGCTCCTAGACGATCAATATTTCCATCAATGTGTTCCACCGTCAATTATTGAGTCAACAGATTGACAGTAATAATGATCGTCTTGGGGCACCTATTTACCACGATATATTTCGTGTGGCGCGGCTGCCTGTCGCGACCATGTGTACTATTCCCACACCCTTCCGAATGACGACAGTGCAACGCAGATGCACAGTGGAACAACAAAAATCTGCAGCAATGGAGGCTGTACATGACTAAAGGCAACATTGTTCTATGAGTAACCCGGAGGTAAAGTGGACACGTGAAAACGGCAAAAGACAATAATGACGGGTGTATAGGTTAATTTACATGGGGAAATGTGGGGTTAACAGGCTACATGAGGGTGATCCTGAAACAGGTAACTCCCCTTTAATAGCATAGGAAAGGAAATGAAAAGGGGGGGATGCGGAAGGTAGAGCAAGGTAGCCAAGGGTTGACTAGGGTCCCCAGGCTGTGATTTAAATATCCTACCCGGTGTTTCACCTAAAGAGAAGCAGGAAAAACCCTAGAAAACCTACATCAGGTAGGTCGGGTTATCAGGTACTATTCCCACGCCCTTCCGAATGACGAGTTTGCTGTGGGGTCGCAGCATTCCCTTCTCCATGTCCCCACCAGTTTCAGGAGGCAGTTGGCCGACTGATCCAATGGGACCAGCGGATAACTCTTGCCATATGCCCAAGGTCTTCGACCCCAGTACATAGTCCTCCTAAAATAGGTAAAGGTGTCTCGGCATGTGAGAACTTTAATAAAAAAACCAGAGAGAGTGCGAGGTATTCCCGACATAATAAAGTGAGCCCCGCAATCACTCTGGGGTGAAGCACCTGCAAGAAAACTCCCGCAGCGCTTGGGGAAATATGATGGTTGGTTACAATACTTATCAGATTAATTTTATTAATTACCTGCTATAATGAAAATTAAACCTCACTATAGCAAATAGATTATTAGACAGAGTTCCGATTGTGTGAAAATAAAACTAATAAAGTAGGAATGTGTTTACATTCATATGTCAAAATACAAGTGTGCATGAAAATAAACATATTATACCTTGTTAATTTTCTTTTCATACATGATTCCGTGTCAATCACAAGTCCCGAGCTGTACACATAATTTTTGTACCCAGAATTCAGAAATTATATATCAAATAAACTAAATTTGTGCATCAACGTGAAAACATTTTGTAATTAATCTGGTTGGGCTCTTACTATTGGCTGAGCTGTTGGCTGTTCTGTCTCGGATGATCATATGTGGTGGAGGAAGACGATGAAGCCAGGACCCTTGGTGATGTGTCTCGCTGATGACCTCTGATCTATAGGCTCTGTCTCAGATGATCGCTTGTAGTGGAGGAAGACAATGAAGCCAGGACTCCCGGTGCTGTCACTCACTGATGGCCTCCGATCTATCAGATCGCTGGATTCGGCAACTATTGTCGATTTAATGCTTCCACGCAACATAGCAGAGGCGGATGGCTGGCTTCCACCGTGCTTCTCCTGACGGCAATGTTCTACCGCCCAGGAGAAAAAATTGCTGGATCTGGACCTTACTTTCCAACTTTTCCTCTCACCTTGTTAGATAAGACTCTACTGTTCTCCTCTCTTTCTCCACACCCAATTGCCCACGAATTTGGTCAATCCTTGCCATTTTGACTCTTGATGGGGAGACATAATTTATGTGGAGGCACGTGCATCCAGGTATACACAGGGTTAAACATCTCTTTGTCCTGGCAAATATCACACCTACTCCACAAAAATCTCGAGATAAATGTTCTCACATTATTTTACTCATCTCCCCCCCCCCGCGCACAAGGAACAAACAACATGTATTCCATGTAGTCAGCCGGATACTAAAAAATAAAGAACCTATCTATTTTAATAACTACTTAATAATTAATATCTTAATGTCTAGTACATATCTATCTTAATAACTACTGTAGCAGATCCGTCATTCCTCTGTATTCGAGGATTTCTTAATTCCTTTAGGGCGCCAGGTATTTTTCATAAAAAAAACACCAAAAATTGATTTTAATAGTTTTAATTTCAATCAGAGCATGAAAAAATTATATCTGCAGGGCGTGGTCATTCTCTCGTCGTCCCGCCGACACAACCTGCTTCTCCCATCACCCCATGACGACTGCCAACGTCTCGCCAGACCACATTGTTGGCCCGGGTTGTGTCAGTTCCTCAACAATTGCAACTCACAAGCTGGCCTGCATTGTTCATTGTAACTTTTCATGTTACATTTTCCCCGCCCCCAATGAATTTAAAAAATAGTACAATTTTTTAAAGACACTCACTGAACCACAGTCGTAAACAATATGAATGACCAACGCCCTTAATCAAAATTACAAAATATTTACAAAAATTCACTTAGAACTAATTACAATTTTCTTTGACATATTTACTTCAAGTAAAATACAATTCACAGTCATCAAAATTAAATCATAAACAAACCACCCTTAACTCTAATTACAATAATAAACTTCAAACATAACCAATTTATTTAAAATCTTTGACATTAGTAAAAATACAGCATCCGGTTTTCCCCCCTGGATTCCAAGGAAATCCACAATCATCACAACTATTTAACACATACAAATTGTCTTTTACTCTGTTCTTACCATGGGATGCATATTTTTGAGAGATGGAAACAAATTTTCTGCTAAACATTAAGTTTCGCTTAATTTTACGACAACCTTTTCTCCCAGGTAATTTTTTCTTGTACATTTTTCGGGAGCTTTCCTTAAATCTATTTGTAAAACCTTTAATTACAGCATCTTTGTTGAGAACCATGATCAGCTGTTCTCGCTGTCCCTTAATCTTCTTATTCACTGCGTTCACATTACATTCATATCTACCAACTTTCATCTGACACATTAATTGTTTACAATTTTTCTTAAACTTATCCGCAGATACACCAATTAATTTTAGCAACCTTCCACCACTCTCAACATTATGATTAACATCCGTTGCAACTTCCTTAACTTTACACCCACGTTTGACAATTCGCACTTTCTTTTTCTTAACATTTCCTCCCACATATAGTTTCCTCTGTGTTGTTCGGGGGATTTTCTTTCTATTTCACTGTTTACGGCAATGAGCACAATTTTACATAAAGAAAGGTTTCATTACCAAATCTGTATCCTTTACCTTTTCATTCTCTTTAGCATTCTTAGCACATGAATGCTTAGCCAGCTTAAAATCACTGCGTATACCATTAACCTTAAAATCTACCACACTTTTTGATTCTACCATATTTTCTATCTGCTTAACACTACTATTTACACATTCTTCCTTATATACACCTTCATGCATGATCAGCTGATCAGAGTCGTGGCAGTTATCGCGTGATTCGCGCCCTTTTTTACACCTTGCATTAATTCTTTCCCCTGTACTTTCTAATGTTTCATTTACGCTTTCTAAACTAGACTTCAAATTTATCTGCATTTCCTTAGTACTATTAACTATGTCGTCATATATTCCTTTTTTTATCAAATTTCTTATTAATTAACAGGGACAATTGCTTGAGCATATAGTCCTCTGCCTTCTCAGCTACCCTTTCACACGTAATAGCCTCCTGCACTTCTTCCATTTTTAAAACGCTACAGAACACACAAACCCCCCAACCAAAAGATTACGCAAAATACATTTATTTGCCACCAACTTGTGGAACCTGTTTTCTTACTCGTACTTCACTTCTCCACAGACACCGTACTCTGCTTTTTTACACAGACACACACACACCTCTCGAAGATATCCACGCAGCGGTCACTGAACACTTGACCCCTCAGCTATGCTATGCGTAGATCAGCTCTCTTCCTTCTGCAGCGCCTCCACTTCTCTCGATTAATTCTCAGGTAGCCCTTTCGTCGTCCTCCACACCTTCAGTCGTCGTATCCTCACAAAACTTCGATGTTCTGAGCCTCACAGATGTCTCGCCACTGTTCATTGTTCTAGGCCACTCGATGGCTCGCCGAATGCAGCATATTAGTAGGTTAATATTTAGAGAAGAAAAGGGAAGGCAATAGAGCATGATTCCAAAGACGTAGCGTAGCGGGGACAATATGGGGAAATCCACCCCACTTTTATAATAATAAAAAAAAATTATTTAGCAAATATTAGCTTCAAAATATATATAACTTGTAATCTGAACTCTATAGAATACACTGTAACAAATTTATTCTTGTCATAACTTTCTATTGGATGAAGTCAATTTCGAGCTTTTTTGATTTAAATAAATAATTAAAGGAGCCCAAATTTGGTATTAGCCCTGGGTGGCTGAAACACATTCTATGCCACTGACAAGTACAGGAATATTTCCATAAATTAGATGTAACTATTACAATAAATAAATAAGATGGGCATACGTCATAAAAGATGACAATGCAATTAATAAAATAAAAATACATTATGATTACTTTTCAACAAGCATGGGAAGTAGATCGAGACTTCAAAATTTTCTAAAAATGTATTTAGATAATATTAATTTTGAAAAGATATTAATGGAAGATCTTACCATTGTATTTATTTTGCAAGTTAAATCAGTTTTATGTAATTTTTTACAAAAAAATCGTTACCAAATATTAAAATGTATTAGCTTTAAATTTGAGATTCATAATGCTCTAATTTATCAAAGTTTTTTTGTTAAATCAATAATTGAGGCCAATATGTCTATTTTAACAAGTAATGTATGTCTGATGGAGTCCAAATATAGGGGCAAATTGTTCTGATAATATATTATTGCTATCTTAATGTCTTTCCTAATTCATATTTTTTCTGACTCATGGCCAGTAGGTTGTATTTATTTATTGCAGTGTTAACATATGTCAGATAATTATATTTCATTACCCTGTATTATAAACTCCTTAGTCAGACGACAAAGCCTCTGCAAGAAATTATTTTAATAGTTTGATTTTAGTTGGATTATTCCAGTGAAATTATCAAAACTTTTGTAGCATAGTTTTTTTTGACCCATTCCCCTATAATTGATCGATTTTTATATTGTTAAAAAATTCTCCTATTTTTTAACAATAATATATTAATTGTTGTAGCACCATTGTAAGCATAATTATAAAACAGAATTAGAGAAAGAAAACTTTTCTTAAAATTCACAAAGTTTGACCCACAAGGCTATTTTATTATAAATTAATTTAATTACTTTTAAACAGAATTAAATATTTAATTGTCAGGTGTGTCAGTTCAGGTGCTAAATTTTATTCATCTCATGCTATTTTTATTATAAGTAAGTGCCAGCCAAAATGGGCAAGAAGAGTAAGAAAGGAGGTAAAAAGGGAAATAAGAAAAAAGAGAAGGAAGAAGTGGCAGATGAGCTAACAGAAGTTGACAAAGAACTTTATCAGTTACAAATCACTGACCTCACAAGGAAAGTGGAACGGTGAGTAATGCTTTGAAAATGTAACATTACACACATAAAATATAGAGTATAACATTTAACAATTACTTTTAGATTGAAATCAAGATGTCTAGAATTAGAAATGAATAATGAAGAATATCAAAGGTTGTATGAAGAACTTGATGAAGATAGAGCAGATGTTATTTCCTACCTTAAAAAACTATTGCAGCAGAAAGCAGATGAGATCAATGAATTGCAGGAACGAATTGATGGCTTGCAAAAGGTCTGTTGTTTGAATAATTAATAATCATATTCATAATAATTAAAATGTTCTCCTTATTTACATTCTATATTATTTACAGTCCCGAACTGCAGAAACTGAAATGTATCAGGGCAAAATTTCACAAATGGAGCATGAATTTAAAATGATGCATGAACAACTTACGTCGGACATAAAGCTACTACGTATGAATTTATATCAGTTTATAATTTAAATTTATCTTACTTATATTCAATTTCAAAACTATTTACTCTGAATGTTTTGTAGAGGGCAAGCTAAATTCATTGGAAGAGTTCCGAATTCAGAAAGATGAGCTTATGGATAAATTTAAGCTTCAACAAGAAGAAATAGAAGCACAGGAAATTAGACACAAGAGGACCCTATATGAGGCTGAGAAGAACTTCATTCTTGCTAAAGATAGGTAAAACAGATTTTAATTTGAAAACAATTAAATGCTCAATAACCAACATTTAAAAACTAAATTACATTAGATGAATCAAATTTTAACATGGAAATATAATATATTATGTATATTTAGTATTTTACCCACACGCTCCATTTTTTTGGGTATAATATATTTTCAGTAGTTAAATTCATATGTATTTATATTTAAAACAATTTCACAGATGTTTTTAATGGAATTCTTTTAGTTGACAACATTTTCAGAGCAATGAAAGACATGCAAAGCCATTTACTACAGTTATCAAACGACTTTCAAGATGCCACCCAGATACGAATTGCAGCAACAACACAGCGAACCATACGAGAAAATGTTGCTATAAACAATGAGGTACTGAAAACATAATCTATGTCTTTCTTTTGGTCCTCTTTCAAATTTTGACAGTTTACTTTAAGAGCCATTTGAATATGTCAGCCTCAAAACGTCTGCATATCTAAATTTGTTAATTAGTTCTCAACATTATGTAAGGTTTGTTTATGAAAAATAAGGTTGTATCTATTGTTTTGTTGTTGTTGTGGTATTCAGTCCTTAGAATGGTATGATAGAACCCTCCATGCTAACCTATTCTGTGCAAGCCTTTTCATTTCAATGTAACTACCACATCTTAAATCATAACTAATCTGCTTAGTTTATTCCATCCTCTGCTCCCTCTTCTGTTCTTACTCTAAACACTTCACTCTAATGCTAATTTTACAAGATTCTCATGTCTTAAAATGTGGTCTATTAATCTATACTTTCTCGTGGTCAATGTCTTCCATTTTGTTTGCTTTTCCCCTATTCTGCTTAGAACTTAATGTTAGTAAATCTATACACCCATTTCATTTTCAGCATTGTCCTATAACACCACATTTCAAAAGCTTCTATTGTTTTCCTTTCTGCAACTCCTACCATCCACGTTTAGCACCCACATAACTTACACTTCATAGGAATATTGTTATTTTCTCTTCTTAATTAATTGGTTTAACTAAAAATATAAGTAACAACAAATTAATGCTTAATCATACAAACTAAGTGTCATTGCAATTTATACCATAATTAGTATTTTGTTACAGTTGGATAAAATTTTGGATACCAATCAGATTCTATTAAAAGATATTGAAGGACTGAAGGTAAACCACAGAAAAGATAAGCAGACAATTAAAGTTCTTGAAGAACAGAAACGAATAATTCTATCAGAACATGGAAAACAGAAAGCAGTATGTATGATGTTTTATAAAACTAGGATTTCCTATTTAAAAGAATCTGTATAGTGACAATCTCTTTTATATTCAAATAAAATATTTATTGACTATATCTGCTTTGTGATTGTAAGAAAACTTGGTAATCAATTTTTTTTAAATGCATTGGCCAATATGTCCTATGAATCTGAAATTATTAATCTAAACTACCATAAGAATCAAAATATTGTTTTCAATAACTTAATGCATATTTTTTTTATAGTAAATTTTAATTCATTCTTTTTCTATTAGGTTATTGACCAACTTAATATAGATAATAGCATAATGAAAGATGATATAAAAAAACTGCAATTATCACTGAAACGGACAGCTAAATCTGAAAAGAGGACAATGGCATTAGAAGCACAACTGAAACATGCCCAAGAAGAATTATTTGTAATAAATCAAGATTTAGTTGCATCACAAAAGAGATATGAAGAACTTATTTTTGAAACTGAAGACAAACAAATATGGGCAACTAAGTTACAGGGAATTTTAAAGGCAACTGTAGATTCAATAAAAGGTGCTTTGCAGGTATAAAACCAAGTGTAATGTTCTCTAGATAAATTGTACTAAATTAAAATTGCTCTATTACTTAAAATAAATTAGTTGGAATTTTATACTTCAAATGAAAACCAATGAAAATTGTAAACTCATATAAAGAATTTTGTTTTACAGTTGCATGATGCTCCAAGTGCAGATGAAGCTCTAAACATTAAACAACGTGAAGGCCTGCTGCATCATTTATTAGATCTCATCAATATTGGAACATTACAGTTCAAGGAACAAGCAATTCTGTAAGTAACATAATATGTTATGCACAGAACACTTTATTGAAGGTAATAATAATGGTAATATTTTACAGGGATAAAAGAGTAACCACTACATCAATTTACATGACAGGTGATCTTGGGCTTGTGCCCAAGCCATCTAGTGATTCGAAAAGGTCCGGTCCTCTGACTAGTAAAACAATAAATCAGGATTACATGAAAAAGACGAGACCTGTAACTGCAGTGAAACAACTTCATAGCTTAGAAAAGAAATCATCAAGTGTTACATTTGATTCAAGACTACAATATGTGGATCCACATGAAACAAAACGCTACTTATCGGCTCGTACTACCAAAAGGAAACCTAATGATTGTAAAAGAGTTTTAAAACCAATTCACAAGTCAGTATCACTTGCTGAATTTCCAACCCATAAAGAGATAGATGGTACATTCCAGAAACATAAAAAAGTGCCTGTTAAGGAAAGAATTTTGGATGAAGATGTTACAATAAAAGCAGAGAATTTAGAAACACAGGTTACAGTTGAAGGAACTGAAGACGGTTCAAGAATAGCAGGAAGTGAAGATGAGTCAACAAATACTGAATAGTAATATGAAAAGTATGCACACACATACACTCATATATATATATATATACACATACATATACATATACTAGCACGAGACCCAGCATTGCCTGGGTATTTATTCATATTATCCTGGTACATTACTTCATTCTTGGTCAACACATGTTTACACCAGCATTGAAAGCGTCACAATATAAACCTCAAATATACTCCCAGTATCTTGCCAGTCAAGAATACACCCAGAGCAATAACAGGACTAAAAATATTTTCAGTACTCTGACAGAATAAAATTTCTTCTCCACTTAAGGGATGATTTTTACTTAAATAGCATATTAAAGATCATAATGTAACACAGTGACCCCCTTTGCACCAGTTCGACCCCAAAGTTGTTAATTTTCTTGTTATTTTCATATGACTTGTTTCCACCCACCATCCTTCACATGCTGGAGAAGGGGTTAAAATTATACACAAATATTTGCGGGAAAAACACTATAAAAGTAATTGACCTCACGAATTCTTTTTCGACTCAAATATGATCCTTTATTAAATATAGGGGAGTCGTTAGGAAGCTATACACGAAACGTTCATAGGCAATTGTTACGTTTGACCGTCTGTTTTGCCGGCTCTCGCCTGAACCAACAGTATGGATTCTTCCGGAGCCGTGGTAGATCTCATTTGAGAAATTCCCATTCTGTTAGCCTCCAAACGCTGCATACTGTCTTCTTCAGTCTCATTGTCTCTAAGATTATGAACTCGTCTTGTGGTACAGGTACGCCAACCGAAATTTTGATGCCTCACTAGTGGCATTTTCTTATCACAAAGATCGTTTTTTAAAAAAATATACAGAAACGCGCAATGTGATACTTTTTGTAAAAAAAAACAAACAATTATTTACTTCTAAAATTCGTACATACAGGAGCTTCCAATCTGTAGTCGATTATGTGGATTAAAATGTGAGTACCGTTATAATGGCTCACTTTATAAGGCTAGATTTATAATGTATAACTGGCGTATGACGGAAATATTATTAGCCAAGTAGAGATCGAAATCTCCGCTATATTCAAAGTTTAGAAATAATTGGGATTGTACAAATATTGATTTTTTTTACAATATATTCTCTGTCCTCGTTAAATATACCGGCGGTCACAAATATAGACAGTGCTGTCAGGATTCCTTGTATCTTCCTAGTGGAATTTACATGTTACGACACCATTTATTAATGAGAATAATTGATTTGTATCAATTCAATTTTGTCCGCAACATCATTGTAACTATAATATCCCGAAAATACCTCATGAGAACCGCCGATAGTGATAGAAACGTCGTATATATTCAATTAAACTTGATGTAAAATACTTATTCAATTAATTAAATATTATTTAATAATTTAAGTCAGAGCAATAAGGATATTATAAATTAAAAGTCCACATCATACAGCTGGACTGTTTTGTATTTCGTCGTTAAACAAACCGAGAGTATTGCAGTTTCCATAAGAAACAATGTACGTGGAGTCGCGCGGCAATACACGCGACAGAGTACGTTCCCATTTACCACAATGAACCACGTGTACGGGGCCTAACAATAAAGAACACGACGATAAACGCATCAAAATAAACGAAGCACGCCAAATTTTGCTGTAGTGAAAGAAACGGCATACGAATGAATGTCAATCTATCAATGCTGTATGAACACGTCCGTCCAGTCCAGTGGTTGAGCTTTGATCGCTTCTCAGCAAATTGGTTTTGAACAGGTCCCACTTTCTCATGATTTCAACAATAGATGGAATGAGAATGTTCGCCCCACCCTCCCCCTCTCATGCTATAAAAATTACGCTTATAACAATAGTAAGTGGCATGAATGGTATAGGAACACATAATAGGACTTTTAATTCGCAGTGGATTTTTACGCCGCCTTTCGCGCGGGAATTCAATGGATTTATAAATATCTACATTAATATCTTCTGTAAGATATCGAAATGAAACACACACGAACCTTTAAGTTAAAATTCCTGTTTCAATCCCTGAAATTTTCATTGAAATCCGTTGAGCGTTTCGGACCATAAACAGATTCAAGAGTATAGGCAAGCCACATTCACATTGGAAATTCAAACGCAAGAATATAAGGAAGCTTTTTCGTAGAATTTTTTAATATTGAGATTTTTAAACTTACGATTTTTTAAAAAAATCTGTTTAACAAAACTTGTCTTGACAATAACGAACACTACAAAAAAATTATCTAATTTGGTGCAGTCGGTCAGTAGTTTTGCGCGTACAGACATTACGGCTATTAATTTTTATATAGATATAAGAAGATGTGTGGCAGAAAATGACAATGTCAGGTGTATTAAAACAAGTAATAAGGGGATGAGAGAGAGACAGAAAGTTGGTGACTTACCTTAAGTCACAGTTAGCTGGCACCATGTACAGTTTCGTATTCTTCAATTGTAGGAGGCATCCCCCCTCCCCCCTCTTAGGAAAGCATTTTGTGTGATGGCCAGCCGTCAACTGATATGCATATATTGCATACTGTGCATATTCATGTGATGCGATTTCATAATGAAAAAGCTCATTTGAACGCTCTCAGTGAATGACTCTTCACAGGAGCAAGAGTTGAAAAGCTGACCCATCTCTACTGAAAGCACAGAGAATGAAAATAAAAAATGCTTTACATACCTAAACCAACACAGAATTTAGTCAGGAAAGTAAAATAATTTTCTAAACCTGACTGATGCAAGTAAACCACCATCAAATCTGATTTTAATTTATATTAAGGATACAAACTCACAATAGGATTGAATTTTGTTAATTAAAAATAAGTGTCAGTAAGCAGCTTAAGGATACAACAAACATTAATTCATATTTTCCATTTTAATTTTTATCACTTTAATATGCATAAGAATGATTCTAAGGTTACTTGAGTTTGAGCACATATTAATTGGTATGCTGTGGTAGCTTGTGAGTTTTTAAATTCTGAGCTACATACATCAAGCAACATTTTTTTACAGGGATAATTACATAAGATATTAATAATACTACAAAAGCTACAGCGTTGATAATACCACGACCCCTTATATCTTACATTTCTACTTGTGACTACAGAATGTGTAATAGAGATGGATTTTGAAAAGTGTAAAAGTATAAAATTGAATTGGCACAAATTCATAACACAAAAGTATTATTACTTGTACTTATTTTAAATACAAATATACAGGTTCATGCAGTCTTTTAAATAACCTTAGATTACTTAAAACAGACCAAAAGTCCATAAACAGTAACCTTTTTATTAATTTATCAAAAACATTTAAAACTGTACCCTAATGAGTCCTCTATGTAGCTCATATGTATAGTTCAGGTTGAGCAGGGGGTGAAACTAAATACTGAGTATTTTTAAACCAGACAGGAATCCTGTGCTATAGTCCACAATATGACAAAGCAGAAACTCACACTCTTAAAATATTATTGTAAAGTTTCTTACATTACAAAGCAAACAGTTCTTTCTAAATTAATTCATGTGCTGTACACATATGGACCAGTCACTTCTGTTGGTACATTATTAAGTATATACAAATGGTCTTCATAACTTTTGTTTTCAATTGTCATTGTTGAGTCAACAATCATAAAAATTATCTGCTGAAAATAGTGTATAATAATGAAATATTCTTTATATTCTCTACTTTGTGGCCTATGGCAATACCCAACCTGTATCATTCCCCATCATAACAGATAATATTTGCCTTAGTATGCTCAGGAATTCAAATTTTCAGGTTACAAATCCTCTTTCAGCAGATTCCTCTGGTTAGCTGAATACACTGTACAGAAACTTATTTCTATTGAAAATACTACGGAGAAGAAATAAAAAATTGTAAAATCACAAATTAATTTTGTATTCTTATTTACACACAAAAAAATTAGTCTATAAAAATTGTTAGTTTATTGTTCCACGTGATATTTTTCATCAGAATGACTGTAAACACTCTTTATTTAGTAGATTAACATTAAGGTGTAAGAACTAAAATATCTTTGTATTATTGACTAAAATACAATCCAAGAAAGGTAATTATTTAGTTTTACCCATTAGACATTTATTCTATTAAAATCAATTATGAATGACCAATAACTAGACATACAATTGAGTAAATTAGTATGGTACTAAACACATTGTATTATTGATTATTAAGTACAAGTTTCCATAACCTAACTTCCCATGATTTTAACTTCATCACTAATAGTTTTGCATTTTTGTACAAACTTATTTTAAATTCAAATTTATTTATGCATAAATTACTTTAATATTTTGTGTTTTCTGTCCTTGCAAAATAAAGTATTGTCTAAATTAATTAATTCATTTATAGTTTGCATACAATGAATTATGGAAAAAAGAGGATTTCAATTTTATGAAATAAAAATGACACTCACTAGATGTCTTTTGTCAATACATGGAAAGTGTTTAATCATTTTGTTTTAATTAAAATCAAGTTAATCTGTTTTGCAAATAGCCTGAGCATAGTTTATGGAAACTGCTCAAAGGAAAATCAAACCAAGACATGCAATCCCTATAAGTGATCCTGGGCTGATAAATGCATCAACAGGTTTAGAAATAAAACTTCGGTCCTACAGCCTTTGAATTGAGGGGAAAAAAGATACAAGTATAATGTTTGCATATGTAATTTGAATAAACAGTTCACTGAAAGCACAGCCAATGAATTACATCAGGATACAGATTGAATGAAAACCATTAATAAACAATAATTTCATCTTTAATACAAATAATACCATACATTTTTATTTCAGATCAAGCACAAAAAAAAAATCATGCAGCAAACTATTAAATGATTTTGTAATTTTCCTGTATACATAAAAAATTTACAATTTATTAATTACTTTATGCTGTAACAGCCCATATTCTTTTGGCACATTCTATAACATACAGCCATCTTGCAGTAACAAGAACTACTTGTCAAATTTTAATAAAATCAGTCGATAGTTGTTAATTTTCACATGGAACCATTTTGTGCTCAATCTTTGCCATTACATCATTTATACACAATTATATAAACACTGAATAGTGTTTCCTAAACAATTAGTTACACTTGGACTAAGATGAAATAACTAAACATTCCATTACTAATTCTATCCTTCATGCCAAACAATGGCAGAAATTGCTCAGGAACATCAATAGCGTTAGAATGTAAATCATTTCCAAAAATTATTTTAAAAATCACAGTTTCCATAAATATGGCGTCCTTAACAGAGTAAAGAAACACAAAATTTTAAATGTATTTAGTAATTGAAGATATATTCATAATGCTTATCTACAATCAGAATTATGAGATGCATTCAATTAAAACAATGTAATTAAGAAAGTATTTTTTTTAAAAATACTTCTTACAAAAAAAGTCTCAAAATCATTGTCAAAAATTTGATAGTGTTAATATTTCTGAATTTCTGCAAAATTTTTGGTGAACAATTAATTAAATGATTTCATTAACAATTTTAGAAACAAACTCCAGAAATAAAAACAAATTAAATGTAAATTTCCAAGATTCAGTTTTCAAGAGAAATGGATACACTCAAACAGGTTTTGGTATTTCATTCAACTCCCAATTTAAGATTAAATAGAATTGATACAAGTTTCGGTGCCATATTTAAGAATTTACAATGAATATAGAATGACTAAAGAAATAAAATGAACAATATTATAATAACAGTTGTAATTTGGAAAGTAAATAAATTTCAATGAGTAATATTCCTGAAAATAAATAGAACTTAAATATCTCCCCATAAAAGCTATACAACAAAATTTTAGTCCTCAATCCCAATAAAACATTCTATTTACGGTTCATGCTAACCACACAAATTAGTTAAAAGATTAACATTTAATCTAACAAGCAGCTATAAGAGCTGAGATTTGAAGGGTTTCTTGTTAAAAAGCTCACACTTTGGGCACAGCCTTTTTCTACCAAATAAAATACTTATTGCAATAGATAGTTTTAAATGAAATTTTAAAATATTGAAATCAAATTAAAGTACAACACACATTGAGGGACTCCAAATAAATTGTTTTGTCTATAAACCATGTAATTTTTAGACATATTACAGGGGGTGGTTAAACATTAAATGGTATCAGACAGAGTACACAGGTGGTGTCCCTATGTTCATTGGTAAACCCATTTTAGCTTTTAATGGAGCTATTTGTGACTTTGCCATGCATGCACATTTTGAAAACATACCATCTGTGGTCATGACACAGAGTGCCTTTTGATATAGAAGTTCCAACTTTCCACTACAATTGCTGAAGAGAAGTAATAATGTGTTGCTCTTAATGGCCCCACCCTCTTTTGGGCACTATTTTTTAAACTTCACAAATATTATCTACTGTTAGCTTAAAAAAATAAAAATATTGTTCTCTACATACACCAATTACATTTTGATAACCCCTAGAAACTATTTGATGTTCTGCCACACCCTGTAGATACCTTACATCATCTATTCAATTATTTTAAATTTTATTGCAAGATTACAATTTTTGACAATTTACAAAATCCTTTTGAAACTATTTGCTTTTAATTCTGTATAATTAATGTGTTCATATTGTCCACAAGCATTTAAGATCCATATTTTAGGAATTACAGTTACAATATGGGCTAAACATTCCAGCATCAAAACTACTTAAAAAACTAATAAGTTGATGTTTTAAACAATAAACATTGATATGAAAAGTTGTTCTCACATATTGCATGAAATATATTTTGAAATTATAAAAATGTATAAATTTATTTAAGTACTTGTATTTTACTTATAATTTACAAAAAATGTTATTACTTTAATAAATGATATATTTCAGTCAATCTTCTTTCCAAATGTTTACATGAAACAGTTAATTGTGAAACAACACAGCCACAATCCACAATGTAAATACATTACATAGTGGGAAAATATATAGTACAGAATGTACAATACCTTTTCTCTTTCATTAACACGAGAAAGCTTGAGTTTATATATAATTCACCAAGATTTTTTGGAATGATCCTATTCATCTTGATTCGAAATGTACATATAGTGCGATTAAAATTAAAAGGAACTGCATTTGTTCAGCAATATTCTGCTTGTCCTGCCCTTCATTTCAAGGATTTGGATTAGTGTATTCAAGGTCACTTCTATTGCAGGAAATAAAAGACAAATTGATTCCAATTTTAATGACACTATAGTTGAGCCAATTGTTTACATTCAAAGAACATTGAACTAATATGCCATCCTTTCTTGTATTTAGGTAATATTTTCATTTGTCAGAATGTGATACAATTCTATTCTGAAATAAAATTAGAAGTTAAATATAAGTTAATTTACAACATATTCAGTCTTAATTTCACACAAGAGTAGACTGCACAAAAACTGCAATTAGTGACAGTGCATTACTCAAAAAAGTATTAAAGTCAAAAAGAGTTATTTTTATGAGAATTGTGACAAAAGGATTGATGGAAATTAAAACTAAGCAAATAATGAAAAGTTGAAGTGTAATATTACAATGAGTTTACTATCGAGCTTTCCTATCGCATGTGGAAGTTCAAACAATAAAACATTTTAGACTTTCATAGAACCAAAATGTAACATGAAAGTTATACCACCAAGGTGAATTTAATTTGCACCATTTTAATAACTTATTTCAAATTACATTTACAATTCTCAAGTCATGTTATATATACATACACAATTGTTAATGAGAGGTGGTGGCTTACTTGCAGTATAAAGCAGCCAGACACTAATGTGTGTAAAGGTTTCCTTCAAATTTTCAGAGGCAACCACCATATTTTCAGGACAGGTCAACATGAACATGTACTCTGAGCAATGACCAGCCATCCACATTCCATGGCTGGCAGTAACTCAGAATTCTTTTCCTAATCTTCTGTTGAAGGGGGCAGCTGCCTCCGAAAATTAAAACTATGCACTCTGCATGGTGCTTGTTAACTTCACACTTCAGTTAAGCCACCACATTTGTATATTTATTGCCCCTCCTTAATAATTATATATATATTTATACAAGCCAGAAAATGTCATTGTCAGATAAATTAAAACAATAAATAAGGACAGGAAACAGACATAAAACTTCGTGGCTTATCTGAAGTGTACAGATCCCTGGCACCATGTCAGATTCTGCCCGCCGTCGACTCAAAAATTCAAAACTATGTGTGCCTGCCATCTGTACACTTCAGGTACGCCACCAGCTTTCTGTCTTTCATTCCTGTATGCATTAACTGTTTTAATTATCCTGACAATATGATCTTCTGATATATATATACACACACACAGACACACACAAAAGTAAGGATTTGAAATCGTAAAAATAATTAGAAACATTGGAATGAAACAGAAGGAGAAAAGGTGGTGGCTTACCTGAAATTTAAGTTCAGCATTTCCATTCAGGATTTAAGGGATTTCAGAGTAGTCAGACTCCCTCTTTGGGAATAACACTCAATGTTCAGCTGGCACAGAGGCTGTCATTCCTGAAGGCTGATATCTCTGGAAACTTGAACTTCCCATCCTGAAAGGTGACACTGAACTCAAATTTCTGGTAAGCCTCTCTTTCATTTCCATACAATATGTATAATTCGATATTTGAGTATGTAAAAGCATCCTTTGAAATAAAAGCAAAAAGAGAGCATAAAAATTTAACAGTTATTGCACCAATGATAATTATAAAATTATACAGTTACAATAAGAAAATCCTAGACTTATTTGTGCTAGCTTTATATATATTTATAACAAGTATCAAATTATAAATTTTATACAAAAGATGGGCAAGATGTAACATTTTCATTTCAAATAAATGGGTTAAAATGTCTCTACCATAACACATATAAAAGCAAAAACTAGAAATATAAGAAAAAGAAAAATTTAATTGATAAATTGTACATACGTCTTTTCTAATATATACTTTGTATGAAGAAACAAATATTTAAATATCACTGCATCAGATCTTACATTATTTGGGTCCTAGTAGCTGTGCCCACATCTATACTAATGGAAATACATGGCAATGGCATACATAATTGTCCACTGGAAGTTTTTGTAAGGGTAATTGGAATCAATAAATATGATCCAAGAAAAATAAATTAACACAACACAACATATACACAAATAAGCAGAATTCTCATCATCTTGCTATCTTCGCCGCTCACCCTTTTGTGTCTTTCGTTTCTCTTTCTTATCTTGTTGCAATTGTTTCTGCTTCTCCCTGAAACAGTTCCAAGAAAGTAAATCACAGGAGTATTATATATATAAGTTAAACATATGAAATGACAAAATATACATAAACCTAAATGAAGAGAGAGGGAGGGGGGAGAGGTAGAGAGGGAGGTAGAGAGAGGGGTAGAGAGAGGGAGGGAGGGGGAGAACATGCGAACATAGAAAAGCCAAAACTGACATGTTATAAAACCAATCATTTTCTAAATCTTGAATGGTAAGTGATGAGTCTCTTCAACACTGAATGGGCAAGTGGTGTACTCTAGTTTGCTGTATTCAGTAGTTACATTCACTATTCACATCAGTATGATGGAAAAATTATAAGGGGGAAAAATTAATGTTATATATTAATGTTGAAATCATAGGTTTCTTTGCCTTGAGATTAACTGTGACATTCTCAATACTAGTTAAGTCATTAGATGAATAAATACCCAGGCAATGCCCAGTTATAAGCAAAACCTATGTATGTTAGTATCATATTAATTGCTATAATATGTTCTTGTCTAACATTCTGTTTTGTAATACAGAATAAGCATGGTTTCATTGGGAAAGAAAATAAGAATAAAACAAAGGATGACTACAAACAATGTTTAAAGGTTCATATAAAAAGTACACATTACTTGTAACACTTTGATCTATACATTGTTTGTATTGAAACAAATTTATCTGGTCATTTTTTGGGATATTTCCTTACAAATTAACACATTTTTGGTCATAACATGATTTGTAGATGCTTTCATTGAATAAGAGGGTTTTTATTTCAAGTTGCTATCTTTGTAAATAAAGCTATTTAACTTATAACTAATTTCTAAATATGCCAAAAATGCTTGATCCTTATAAACAAAATAGCTTCTAGAGTCAAGAGTGGAAGTGGTAAACTTGATTAATAAGCAATATGCATTCCCAGATACATGCACACACAGAAAATCATATTTTAAAAAAAATATGACAGCAATAATTTTTTCTTTATCAGTCTATTTCATATGGATTGATTGTTAACATTCTCCTATCAATTGTGTTAAATGCTCTCTAAAAAACTAGGAACTATGTCACCATTATGTTTTCCCATCACACACCACCTCTCAACATTCTTGTCAGAATTTATATCAATTAAATCTATTTCAATTTTATACAAATACAGTAGAACTCTGGTAATCCAAACTAATTGGGGCTGAGGTCTATCTGGTTTCGCAAATGTTCGGATTATTTGAAAATAAAACATGTACTCTATTTAATACAGCATAACATACATAGAGCCTTGTAGTTACAGCCACAACATTATCATTGAAGAATACTGGCTAGCTGAGGCTTGGGATAATTGTATTAAAAATTAAAAACAAAATTTGCGGAAGAAATTGTGGCCTAATTTTGTGTTTGAAGAAAGTGCACAATTAATGATGATCTCCTGGAACTTGTTCAAGAGATCCTGGGATATGAAGATAAAGGAGAAAATTCCATGCAAGAAAGGATAGTAGTCAATGATAATGGTCATCAAGAATTCAGCTATGAAGACATCGTGTCTATGGTACAGGACAATCCTGAAGAAACAAATGAAGGTGAAGACACATCAAAGGACCTTGTGTCTCACGCAGATTCTACAAGTGTCCTTGAATTGGCATTATGCTATGTAGAACAGCACCTTTCCGCCATGCCGAATGATATGATGCCCATGCGATACTAGTGCAATATTGTGTGATCAAGCAGATTTAGTTTCTTACACAAAAAGAAGATAACTAATTATATAATTTAAGTAAAAGTTATTGTTTTCATACAAATTTGTAACATATTGTACAAATACAGTAATCTATTATGTTTTTATTTTGTACTACACAGTTTTTGATTCAATGTATTTTGCTAAATAATGGCTTAAAATAATTTAATGTAACATACCTTACTTTGATTAAATTTTTATTTTGGAATTAAATTTTCTTTCATGAATTCTGTTTGAATTATTCAAAATTTTATATTTGCAGGTTCAGATTCCCAGGGTTTAACTGTATAACAAATTCTATTTAAATTTATTTCTATAGTAAAATGAATATACCTGTCCTCTTTATCCTTTTCCTTTTTTTTCTGACTTTCAAGTTTAGCTTTCTCCCGTTTCTCTTTCTCAGCTTGCTGCACCACAGATGCATTGGTATTTTTTACCAATCCATTTTCTTTTCCTTCTGGGACATGATCAACTTCATCCTCATCTTCTTGATCGGACATCTGCAAATGTGCAATGATGTACTTCAAAATTCAACAACTTCATAAATACACAATAAAAATGCAGAAAGTATGTTCTACATTTGTAAATAATGCAACCTACAATGTATAAAATTATTCAGAATATCACTTCCATACTCATTACATTCCTTTAATTCCCAGATTGCTTTTATCTAGTATTCATTTACCCAGAAGGATGACAAACAACAGTTGGAATATTTGTAAACAAAATTAATATTACATTTAATATATGAATGCATTAAAGAAAAATTGTATGAACTATTTCATTTCATGTATACTTTTAATCTCATACATTCATCATATTAAAAAAAAACATAGATACTGTATATTAATTATCTAAAGTGAGCATTATGAATGGTTTCTCATTTAATTTTTACAACTATTATTAATCATTCACAATGTAGAATATACGTCCAAACATCAAACAACCCCCCCCCCCCCCAAGGACTTTTGATAGCTAACTTGCCAATCTCAAGTCATATCTAAATACAATTTTCGAGGTACAACCCTGTTCAATGTTTCTTTTCAGATTTCAATGACAAGCTCAGTCATCTTTGTCAGGCAGTCTACCTGACAATGATGGAAGAGGTTGGTACTGAAACATTGTAGAAATAAACTTTGACCACGGTTGAAACTTGAGAATTGTATTTAGAAAAAATTCACCAGGACAGCTTTTGCTATCTAAGCCATACCTGTTTAAAAATCGTAACAGCCAGATAGATTATGATCCAGTAATAGGCTAGGTTCTGATGAATGTAGATAGTAAATTACAAATGCGATCAGTTTAGAACACACAAATGAATTGAAAACACTCTCAATCTATATATTTTTGGCTAACTAAAAATATTAGTATATTCTTAGAAATAGCAGACTGGAGAAAGATGAGGAAGCAAGGAGTTTTCCAAAAAGTTCCAATTGATTTATGCAGGACTTTGGCAGGAACAGTATTTGTTTGTTACAAAGAATTTTGGCTGCTAGCTATTGTTAGCATGCTTTTGAAATTCTACTCAAATTAATTTCTATAATTTTTGGTTGATATTAATAGAAAAAATTGGAAATGTATATTATATTTAAAAACTCCAAAGCCACTGCATGCCTGAGAAAGTACTAATGTAAGGAGGAAACATTATGTAGTTGCTTTCTTTTTGTCTTTAGAGCAATTTATTACTTTAGTGCAGAATTGAAATATTTAATCCATTTTGAAAAAGCAAACAATAATTGTGAAAAATAATTATTTAACACGTTATATTCACATATATTAATTAAAGATATTTGGTGAGGCTCAAATTTATTATTACTATTATAAGTTTCAGTGCACAACCCCAAATGTCACACTAGCATGACAATATTACCACAGAACAATCCATATTTTGGGCAGTATTTAGATCACGCACCTACTCACCAGCTGTAGGTCACAACAGTCTTACCCATAATACATCAATCATTTTCCTGATCTTTATTTTCAAAAGTGTGGTTAAAATAAGCTAAAATTATGTGTTAAGTGGCTTAAATGAAGGAAAATCCTTAGATATAGACAAGAAGGTGAAACATCCGAACTCTATCCCATATTTTAATTAGTTTTACTGTAAATATTTGAGAAGAAAATAATTTTTCAATAAACAAACCTGACTATACTGAGCCAAAATAGCTTCACGAATTTTTCTTTCTTCTTCAGTATAAGTCCGTTGAATGGTTGGAGCACATGCCTGCGATTCTAGTAATTTGGCAAGTTTAACATCCATGTCCTCAGCTACTGCATTTTCTTTTTCAGATAAAATTGTCGAGGAATGTGAAAACTTTTGCCAATGATCAAGAATTTCTCGACAATGACTAGGTATTTCATTTTCCTGAAAACATGCAGTAGATATCAAAATAGTTACTTATAATGTGCATATGTATACACACAGTAACAGAAAATTATTTTACTATGCAAATTATTTATTTAAACACACTACATATTTAAATTGTGACACGCAAACATGCACAAATATTCATACACAACATGTGTTTTTTTCTGTCAAGAATAAGAGATCTCATGATATGGTTATGGATCTGTTTACAATGGAATGGACCTGGGTTATAATTAATGAGGCATGCATTTTTCTCAGTAAAGCAACTTGAAAGTATAGGTCAGAGTTGACATGTCGTACTTTCCTTGAAAATTGAAAATAAACACATGGTACCCATTCGAGCAAATTTCAAAAGTTATCGATTATTTTCATTACAGACAATCGAAGACAACAGAGTACACTACAGGTCATTTACAGCAATTACAAATACGAAATAATTTTTCGTATGTATGTTGTGTTTAGTATGATAACAACAATCAATAAATACATTCAAGAACGGCACACGCATTTCATATAACCTAACAAACGATCAAGAAATGTGTTTATTTACTGTAATTTCTGAAAGTATCTCCTCAAGTGCTTCAGTCTTGTCTTCCAAAGATTCGTCGCCATCTAATATTCCTTTGATATATGAACCAAACACTCCCTCATCTGTATTTAAATTTAATAATTTCAAACTTAGCCAAGAATCGAAGTCATCCCCACCAGCTGCCATGTTTCAATTAACTTCATGTCAAAGAATATATATGCAAAAGTTAAAAGTATACATCTTTATTGCATTGAATAGGGTTGCATTTCAATGTGATATATTAATTTGCCTTAAATTAAACGTTTGCCATTGATATTTCTATTAAAACTCATAAAAGGCAATCCAGATGAAATGATTACTTTCATGATTATTCCAATCATTTATGTCCTACGTCGATGTGATACTTTTGTCGCTTTACAGAGACCCTCAGCAACACTATGAGTTTTGACTCCTTCCATATTGCAGGAAACCTGCCTTGTGCTAAACAAGAACTTCATAAGGTTCTAAAGTATCGAACAAGTTTGTCCGAGATGACTTGTAGCATCTCATTGTAGATGCCATCTGGCCAGATGCTTTTACATTTTTCCAGACTTTTAATTATAACTTTTACCTCGGAATCGCTAAAAGGTTCTACTGGAATAATTATTAACATCTTCTTTTGATCTTCATTTTATAGATCTCAGCGTCAAGAATATTGCTGAGGAACGCCAGTCTATTGTCATATAACCCTCATCGTCTATCATGGTCGATTGGTATTTCGGGTTTCTTTGAAACAATTCTATACGAATTCCCCGAATAGTCTATCATCGCACCAAAAAACATAACTAAACCGCCCGCTTTTGATCATTATTGCCCCTTTCGTAGCATCGCGAATTGCTTGCTCTAATAGCACAGCCGAATTTTCTACGTCGTTACATTCCATGACCATTTTCGAAGGTGTGAATTTTTCTTTAATTTAATTCCAATCTGCGTATTTGACATTGTATGTGGGGTTCGCCGAATCTGAATTTAAGTTTATGCGTGGTTGTTTTTCGAACCTTATGATCACAGGTGGTCAAGTTCTGCTCCACCTCCCAATATAACTTGGAGTGCTAATTAGTATTTCAGACTCTGCACAAGAAACCTGGAGGAAAATTAGGGCATTCAGTGTACAGGAAACCTACACATACGGATTTATATTTGAATGCCAATAGTTTTCACCATCCTGTACATAAGAAAGAGGTATTGCATACATTGATACATAGAGCTCGTACTATTGCAGATGAACAAAATCTGGCCTCTGAAATTGCACATCTGCGACAAACATTCATCAATAATGATTATTCGAGAACAGAAATTAACAGGGCTCTGAACAGAAAGAAAACGGTAAGAAAACATGAATTACCACAATTAGCCCTGGCATTTCTTCCGTATGCAGGAAAAATATCATCAAAAATCAGTAGAATATTGGCCAAACATAACGTAAAAACAGTTTTTCATCCACAAAACAAAATAGAACAGCTTCTGGGCTACGTTAAAGATGACATTGGTTTAAAAACTGCTGGAGTGTACCAAATTCCATGTGACTGCGGCCGACTGTATATTGGTCAAACCCTGAGGACAATAGAACAACGTTGCACTGAACACGAAAGGTACGTTCGCTTGAAACAACTTGACAAATCTGCTGTCACTGAGCATGCTTTGACAACGGGACATAAAATGCATTTTTCGGAGACAACTAAATTAAAACATGCTCATAAATGGCGTGATAGTGTGATATTGGAAGCCATAGAAATTAAGACACATAATAATCTCATAAACAGAGACTCTGGCTACCATATCAATAATGCATGGGATCCCATTATCACGACAATACGTGATATGCAAGCTCAGTTGACAGACAGACCTTCCACAGGTGACGCACAAGGACCAATCAGATCGCCGCATGGATCAGACGGCGGCAGAAGATGGCCGCAGAAACGTTGTGTTCTTTTAAATACCTGACCCGGTTGGTTAACCGTGAAGATTTCATCCGAATATTTATGTAGTGAGGTGTAAAAGCCACGATACATTTTGATTTTTTCGTGTATTATTTTATTGTAAATATATATCAAGCTAATCTGACCGAAAAGATAGGTTATCTTCTTCTTAAAAATATAATTAGCAATTTTGTATGTGCTACATGTAAATCTAAACGCGTGAACCAATTTCGACCAAATTTGTTTACACGTGTTCTGTAATGCCCAGAAACAAGTACTGCTGAGGTTAAGCACTACTATTAACCTAGGGGAAAAGGGAGGAAGTAACGAGCATACACTGTCGATATTTGTGGCGAATAAATAGTTCTCGGGATTAGTGAGATTAATAGTGTTTCTCCCGATGCTCTTTGTGTGGTATTTTAATTGTATTTATTGTTAGTCTACAATTGGTCGAAAAACCGGTGGCAGACAAAAAATGAAATTTCTTAAACATAAATACTCCTAATCTAAATAAATAATCACAGTTCTTTAAAATTTCTATAGCCCAGACAGAAAAAAGAGAAACACTACAATAAATTAACTTAACACTTCACTTTAACATTTAAATTGTAATATTGTGAGGGCCAAATACAAATTAAAAACTGTGGTGAAACATTATAACGACTTTATTTTAATACAGCACAACATTCAGATCCAACAATTCCTGCGACCCGCTCTCTCTCTCATTCTTTACTGCTCCTACAATGACATTTCTCCCAACCTAACATTTTACAAAAGTGCTACCAACTTCAAATTACAAAAGTATTTATGTTTTCACAATCGGTCATTCTGACCTTAGTTTGTCCTCAAACTAACTTAATGTTAACAATGGAAAACAATTTTTTTCAAATTACAATGTTTATAACTCAAATTATCTAGTAGTTACAATGAAAAGCAATTTTACAAATATTAGTTACAATGTTTATATCTAAAAAACACACATTTCTTAACTCAATACAATTTAATAATTATAATCTTTCAAATATTTTGGTTTATTGCGTATTCTTTTAGATAGATTTACATCAGATTTTTCCGTTATATGATTTTCTTTCTTTCCTTCAACCTCAGTATTACAAACAATATGCTCTCTTTCGTTTACTTTACGATCTGATACAAAAGTGTCATTTTCATCCGAATCATCCTCACTACGATCATCCAAGTCACTTTCACTATTTCGCCATAACTTTAATTGCCTTACATGTGCAGTTGACACCAAACTTTGCTTCCTGTTATCTCGAAGCCATTTGATTTGATATGTATCGCTAGGTAAAATACCAACAATTACCATAGGTCCACTGTATTTATACTGTAACTTGGTCGATTGTCCGGTAGAGACTGGATTACTTATTTTGAATACAATATCACCAACGTTAAAACTAATACCTTTTCTTGTCGTAGCTCTTTTTGTAATTTTGTTGCGCTTTACAAATGTTATCCCGAATTTCCTCTTGAGAATTGACAGGATTCTGATAGATTTCGCAGTTTTCAGTAAGAACTCGCATCTCGCCTTCTTCGAATCGTGGTACATATCCATATAACGCCTCAAATGGACTCCTACCAATCGCTTTTTGAATCGATACATTAATATCACGTTCTAATTGTTTCAAGCTCGTATCCCAATTTTCTTCACTATTCAAAGCTAAATTACATCGCATTCCCGGTAACAGGGTATCATTAAGTCTTTCGACTAAGCCATTGGCCTGTGGATGGCGACTAGAAATTTTCGTGTGTTTAATCCCATACCCTTTGCAAAACTTATCAAATACCTCTGACGTAAAACATGTGCCTTGATCGGATATAATCCGATTAGGTGCTCCAAATTTATTAACAAAATTTTCAAGTCTTTTAACCGTCACAGTTGCCTTGACATTAGGAACTGCTTCTAATTGCACATATTTAGTGAAATTGTCAATAATTGCAAATACATACTTATTCTTTTTGGGTGTCGTCAAAAAGGGACCTAAGTGGTCGATATTAACAGTGTGAAACGGTCGGTTTCCAGCAGGAATCGCATGTAGTTCACCAGCAAGTTTACCTACCTGTCTTTCGTTTCGATAAAATACATTCCAAACAATTTGAGACGTGGCGTTTAATGTAGAAACGCATCTTTGGAAAGTAATAAAATTCACGCATTCTTGACAATGTTTTTTCAACACCAAAATGACTCGACAATTCATGAAATCGGATAGCAAGTGATTTTCTCATAGATTTAGGCGCAACCAAAGCTTCGCGTTCTTTTCTCTTTTCTTCAACTTGTTTGTATAACAAACCATCACGTAATACAAAATTTTCGATCTCCAATTTTTCAGAATTTAACAGTTCCTTTGCACTCGTTTGCAGTAACGTCACCTTTCGATTAATTACATCTGATCTCTGCAATAACAATGCCTCGTCTTCACGTGTTACGATTTTCAAAATTTCACCAATTTCATTCAACTTATCCGCACTATCAATAGGCACGCGCGATAAAGCGTCAATATGCTTCATCTTCTCTCCCGAATTATGACAGATTTCATTTAAATCAGCCCGATCTCTAGAATTTAAGTGATATGGTTTTCCTGCAAACGGCTTACTTCCTCCTTTCAACTCGATATCCATTGTTACCAAATCAGTGCAGCCCAATTCCCAAGAAGTTTTAGCAACACAGTCTCGATACTCATTTAGTAATGCGACTAATTCATTCTTTTGTTGTGAATTTACTGATTCACCAACATTAACCTCATCTAATGTGATTTCTTCGCGCCGTGTCTTCATGGGTTTGAGTTTTTCAATTGAAAAAAATGTTCTCAGCCAATTTTTCGTCTTCATGTACAACTAAATTTCGTTTGTCTAAGTTCAAAAGTGGCAGCTCGAATACATGATTGTGTATTCTAACTGATATCAAATTTATCTTACCTACAGCTACTTCCCCTCTCTTGCTAACCTGAATTGGTTCACTCGCCAACTGAAATAAAGTTGGATCAACTTCTTTAAAATTCAGTTCGTTTCCTATACGTGTATACGATAAATCTAAAGATTCGGAAAATTGTCTACCCAAAATAACATCAACATTTTGAGCATCATCTGGTACCAGAACAAGATCAATTTTGCGGGGAGTTAAATTTTCAAAACTAAGTTCTTCCGTTATTTTACCAAACGATTCAATCGAACTTTTTCCAAAACCTTCCAACATCATTGTATCGTACAAAATATTAAAATTATTTCTCAATGCAAATCTAATTTTGACACTATTCACGGATGTTCCCATATCTACTTGAGCAGTCACATCGACTCCATTTAATTTTACTGTCTTCAAGAATTTTAATAATGAACTTTCGTTTGTTCTTTCGTCAATTACACTAATATTTAATTTTTCTACACTATCAGGTAAACCGTTTTTAACTTTTACCAAACCGCGATTACATCGTTTCGAAATATGTCCTTTCACTCAGCATTTATAACAAGTAATTATAACATTTGCGTTCGAATACACCGTCAGACTTACTCTCGACATGTTGCTCATTCCTCAGGTTACCCTTCGTTGAGTGGTGTTGACTCGGTCCAGGCTGCGATGACGTAGATTTCTTGTTGATGCGTTGTCTGTCTAACTGCTCGAACCTGACGATATCCTGTAGTATGCAGTCAAGATCAGCATGATCTTTCGCCAACAAAAACTGACCCAGTTCTCTAGACCATAATCCAGAGACAACTTCTGTTTTGATATCTTCGGTTTGCAGATTAAGACTTTGACATAACCATACTTTTTCGTGGAAATATTCCCTTTGACCTTGTACTTTTCTAACTATTGTTTGCATTTTCTCTATTGTGTTTCGTCTGAAAGTAAATGTTTTGGTAAACGCTCCACCATTCTACAGTTCGAAGACGCAATTCTCGCGAACAGCGATCCCAGAGCAGTTGATCCACAGCGGCTGAGTTACGCACCGTCACGACCAATATCCCTCTCCCGAATCAATGAGTTTGGATCCACATAGTGAACATCAAGCTTCTGTGCCACCCATTCCAAATGCCTGATTACACCGTTAATGGTTATACGTGCTTTAGGCTATTTCCTTTTAGCCTTTGTTATCAGGTCGTACATATCACCCATAATGCGGTCTACGTCATTCTGTCGTTCCAACATGAATAAAGACATGGTTTGGGTTTTCCTCTTCGCTATTTTAATTTCCTTCTCCAAATGGCTCGTTCGTATTCTCGGATAGCACTTAACTGAAATACCTTCCGTAGCAATAGAATCACCAAATATAATATTCGCGGAAGATTTTGACCTAACCTGATCCGTAGGTTTATTAAAGTTCTTAAAACATTCACTCTCCGCCTTTAGCAGCATATTCTCTTGTTTCAGTTTACTAATTCGTTTCTCCGCTTTTACTAACATATCCTAAAGATTACTAATCTCTTTTTGCAGGATATTAACTGTGTCCTGAACTGCGGCATTCGCTCCAGCACACTTCCTGCAACTATAGTTATCCTCTACTTACTTATCGCATTTTACTTTCTGGCAGCTAAAATGAAACTATTTCTCGAAATAGATTATACCACTTCTCAAGTTTTTCTTGCAAGTGTCACATTTAATTATCATCACTCCCGACATTGAAGGCCCTGAGTTTAACTCAACACCTCCAATCACTAAAAGTACGCCAATTACCATCGCCACATAGGCATTAAGCGACGAATTGTTTGATTCGCTGCCAGGGATCCATCCTCCAATTCACCGCCCCCCAGCCCCGATAAAGTCCAAGGTCGCAGCCCATCTCCCGGCAATACCACAGCCACAGCAAGCGAGTAAATATTCATTCGTAAATAGGTCAAAATGTGACTGAAACACATTGAATTATAAGACTATGACTACACCCGAGTAAACAAACACGACCACCCTCCCTCAGCATCATTGTCGTATGAAAATATAACGTACCCTACTTGCTTCCGGAAGGGGCTCGACGACCTGGACGCGACGGAGAAGAGGTTCCACGTCATGATACCAAAGCCCAACTACATCCTTCCAACACAATCTAATTCCACATTTTTGTCACACTAGAGCAGTATTCCAACTGCTTGTGCCCTATTCCTGACTACCGCTCAGGTTTCTTTATCGGCAATTCATGTTGAATTATGGGCATCTTGTCTCTCGGCTCTACGCTCTTCATTCAGTTCCTGCCGCAGTCTCTCCGTGGATGTTTCTACTTCTCTGTTCCTGGTAGTTTACTAACAGTATGTTCAGAAGGGGGTGTAGAAAGTAATAGACCATCATGGTGAATGTGTGGACGAGTTATCTCGTCCTGAGAAGACGCGTAATAACTTACGAGGCCGTGTTTACTCGCTTTATGTCAATTTTTGTTTTTATTCCTTGATCTGGACGAGATATTTTGTCCCCTTCATAGAAGTTCGTAGTTTTATAACGAGAGTGTGTCTCTTCACAACGCAAGATTTACTTTATTTAAACTTCTATGTTTTTTTAAATTTCTGAAAGCAGGAAAAACGCCCAATTTTCGTAATTTATATGCTTCGAAGCATATGCTATTTTTTTTACAATGAACAAACAAAAATTATGACGTTTCACACTGTTTTCATCAATATTTGATGCAGTCGAACACAGCTAGTAGACGAGTTACGTGCCATTTTGCTATTCAGAGGGTCGCGCGTTCGAATCTTGCTATCGGAAAGGATGTTGTAATGCCTGTATTCAAGGAGGAAATTGTTGAAACATTTTATAAATACTACCAAGAAAAATCTTTATTCCTTTCTCTTCAGTGTAGCCGACTGGACCTCCTAAATGAATTTCGCTCCAGCCGGCTATTCGGAAGGTCGCGTATTCGAAACCCATTTCTATAAACGATGTCACAGTAGTTGGTAAATTTCTGATATTCATCTTTTTCAGTAATAAGACGTCATCCTAACATCGAAAAACTACAACATTTTATTGTGAACAGTTTTTGTGACTATATTTATTGTGAAATATTTAATCTAATTTTAATACAAAATTACGTGAAAAATTAAAAAAAATATATAACAAGACAAATTTAAAAATAAAGAACTTTGTAAAACAAATGAATATATTTTATTTAATATTTACCAGTATGTAATTAAAAAACGGAATAAATTTAATGACTTTTTTGTCATTTGTTGAAAAATATCCGTCAGTGAAAGAATTAACGGCCCTTGGTCCAAAATTTTGGATTCGACAATTCGCTAGAAGTTGATAATGGAGCAACTTATCGAAACGTAGCGATAAAATGTAAATTACTCTCGTTTAATATATTATCAGAATGGCTTATTGTTAGAAATGATAACACTCTTTTTTAATTTATTGCCTTCAGATCCTTAAAGAAGTTTCAAGTCCCTTTTAAAACTATTATTTATTCTCTAAATCTAGCAATGGAACACGATCCCTCTTATCACACTAGAATCTGAAAAAAATAACTCTTTGAGAAACTGTACCTACCTCCCGATGTTTTCATAGTTTTAGTGTATCTGTTGCTATGGACTAGTGATTGGCATAATCGAATGATTCACTATCGAGTGATTTTAATAATCAAATGATCATTCATTCGGCAACTTACCTTTGCTGAGTAAGGCTAGGTTTACACGGGCAGTGATGACTGCCAGAAAACGAAGGGCAGTGATGTCAGTGCCGTGTCAACATACGTCAGTGCTGCGCTGACAACTGCCAGTCCGTCGCTGACACGAGAGCACTGCCTCACTTTTCTTGGAGCGTGTCAACAGCATGTCAGTCATGACTGACGTTCCCATCCCACCAACCACCGACCTAGGACACTGCCCCTCATGGGAGGCCCAGTCAGTGTCATTACGGTTGTCATTTATCGATTGTGAACAGTGGGGAAGGCCTTACTATCGATTGCGCGATGGTAAACAGTAAACACTTAATTGTATATTGAAATTTAAATACGCGTGGAGTTTGGTTTAATAGTGTGATTGGGAGTAAGTGGATCGTTTTTTGTGAACAGTGGAAAAGAACTTTGGTTCAGAAAACAACGGATAGAGTTGATAATTAGCATTTACTCACCTATAAATTTTTAGGTTAAACTTCCAAATTAATTTTTGTCCACCTTCCAGACACAAACTTAACTGCAAAAAAACTACTCGAAAAAATGATATATAATATATAATATTTATATATATATATATATATATATAGCTATAAACGTACTAAAATCACACGATTGAAAAATAATTCATTTGTTTTCTTCAGTAATACATATAAGGGAAATAAAAACAACAAGTAATAAACACCACTAGTAAATTAAACACTGAAAACCAGCTTCAAAGCTTCCACATTTGTTACACCTTTTCCTAGCACAAAACATAAAATGATTAATACCATCCGGTACTTTTAGTGTATAAGGCCTATGCTGTCACCTTCCAACATCATTTTTAAGTGAAGTTCTTGAAAGTATCAGACGTGTGTTTACGATTACTGCTGGCATGCCAAGGATTAGCCCCAAAGATGAGCACCTAAAAGTAAGATACTGTAAGTTTATAAATGATTTTGTAAAGAAATGTCTTTTAGACACTATTTTCAAACTACACATTATCTCAGATAAAATCACAGTCACTTCTGAGGACCCAGAGACTGGGGCCCATACTAATTCAATAGAATGTACGATCTGATCCGCTAAGGCAATTGTAACTCCATGTGGGAGCAAAGAAAAACAGCCAGGAACCCTGGTTGAAATATGTTTTTAAAATCTTGTAGGGATAGGTATTGATGCTTTTGAAGAAAAATGGGTGGTACGTGCTGTAAAAGATCAGCCAGTTATTGAAGAATGTGAGAACAACTCTGATGACAGGTTGAGAGTGAACCTAATTTAATTTAAGTTGTAGCAAAGACAGAGATATCAATCTGTTCTCATTTTACAGAAAGTGAGATTTTTAGTTCAACTAGTGTTAATTATAAGACTGGCCGTTCAGAGTAAAGATGCTAAAACTCTATTTGATATGTTTTTAAATGCCTTATTTTCTCTTAATTATTTCCAACATAAATATATTTATGTTTAAAACTTAACCATATTGCAAAACAATTATACAATAGTTAAGTTTTATTCTACTTTGTTTCAGCAATCTACATCCTTGGAGTGCCAGATTTCTCGGCGTCCAACGACAAGAAAACTCTTGGATTTATTATTATTAGATTGCGACCTTTGTTAAACATTTCCAAAACCATAATTTTTAAAATTTTGTTACTCGGCCTCATATTATAATTTTGTCTGAGTAATAATGTTTGTTGAGTAAAGACTCAATAAACTAATCATAACATCAAATAATGTCTTCTAAATAACTTTTAAGTCATTTTCAGCCAGGTGTCTGGATACTTTTGATCACATGGTGTATATATATAATAGGGAAAGGAAAGAGAGATAGAAAGTAGGTGACTTACCTGAGGTTCACAGATGGCAGGCACCTTGAAAGGTTTGGAGTTTTTTAAATTTTCGGAGGCACTGCCCCTTTCTTCAGAAAACATTTCCAGTGATCGACTAGGTGACGATTTTTATATATACATGTATTCAGATTGTCGGAGTATTAAAGACAAATTTATGCCACAGCATAATAAATAATAATGTCAATTGTTGCATCTGACTTTAAGAATTGTAAAGAAGACATAAATTTGACATTACATTAGCTTAGCTTAATGATACATTGACCAACTCTCGCTCTTTTAATGCATCATATTATTTTACAATATATAATGTAATCCCTTATGTATTCATTGTATTTCTTTCTGTTAAATAAACTTTTTCATACTTTATCGTAATTTTGTATATTTTTCTGATAAAATATATAGTTCACAATATATACTAGCCAAGTAGTTATAATATATCGATACTATGCAACAACATTCCAACCGATCGTAGTTGCCAAAAATAGCAGAGAAGTGTAAACATGCATCAGAGTTCTCTGTCCGTTTTGTAGTGAGGGCAGCACTTGCACAGAATTGTCAGCGAAGAAGTGGGCAGTTATCTGCCCAATATGTAAACGGTAGGCAGAGCACAGTCAACCCAACTTCGACGAACATCACTGCCCGTGTAAACCTAGCTTAACATGAAAAGTTACGATGAACAATGCAGGCCTGCTTGCGAGTTGCAATTGTTGACGAAATGACGCAACCCGGGCCAACAATGTGGTCTGGTGAGACGGAGAGTCGTCATGGGGTGATGGGAGAAGCAGGTTGTGTCGGCGGGACGATGAGAGAATGACCACGCCCTGATTGAAATTAAAACTATTAAAATCATCTTTTGGTGTTTTTAAGAAAAAATACTAAGATAAATATATATATGTAACTTAATTTTGTAATGAATAGTAAACATCATTGATCAATTGTAAATACATAGTCACCATAAAAGTTAATATGACTTTAAATAAAAATGATTAGACAAAATCTAATATGCTTAATAAAATGTACATATATTCTTATATTTAATGGCTGTCACCGAGTAATCTTAATCGCAACAACACCTGCAACGTCAGCGATTATTCAAGTAAAACAACACTTGGAATTACCCCTAATAGAAAGAACTCACAATTCCTTACAGTTTTGGGAATCGAAAAAGAAATTGCTCCAGAACTTTACCCATTATTGAAAAAATATCTGTATCCCAGCAGAACGAGTGTTTTCAAAAGCCAGCGAATTAACAAAGGGCGGTAAAAGCCGAATAAGCAGTAGCAATATAAGGCTAGGTTTACACGGGCAGTGATGACTGCCAGAAAACGAGGGGCAGTGATGTCAGTGGCGTGTCAACATACGTCAGTGCTGCACTGACAACTGCCTATACATCGCTGCCACGAGAGCACTGCCTCACTTTTCTTGGAGCGTGTCAATAGTATGTCAGTCATGACTGACGTTCCCCCTCCACCGACCTAGACGCTGTCCTCATGGGAGGCCAGTTAGTGCCAGTTACGGTTGTCAATTATCGATTGTGAACGGTGAGGCAGGGCTGAGTATCGATTGCGCAATGGAAAACAGTTTGTATTTTTCATTTTCAATACGCGTGCAGTTTGTTATAGTGTGCGATTGGAGTAGGTGAATCTTTGTTGTGAACAGCGGTTAGAATTTTGGTTCAGAAGCATTTAGGATAGAGTTCGTTTGTTGCGCCTAATCGCCTATAAATTTTTAGGTTAACTTTCCAAAAATAATTATTGTCCCCCCTCCAACGGCACAAACTTCAACTAGAAAAAAAATACGCAAAATAATTATGTATAGCTATAAACATTCTACTATCACACGTAATGAAAAATAATTCATTTCGTTTTGTTCAGTAATTGACACCTTCAAGGGGAATAAAACAAGTAATACAAACCGAGCCAATTAAACAATGAAAACCAGCTTCAAAGTACATGTGCTGTTTTTATTATTGCTTGATTTCTGTAGTAATAATATAAAGCAATATTACTAAACAACAATTTTCATTTTTATGTATCTATAGTACAGTAGCGTGATACTGAGTTTGACTTTTTCAGGAACCCTTCCTCGTTACGTCTATTCTATCACAAATACAAAGTGATTAGTTCCTGTTTATGGACATTATGCGTACGCGAAAACACAAAGGGGAAAAATATTCAACTTGATATAAACAATATATCGACTCTATGCAATATCAACAATCCAACCGGTCGTAGTTGCCAAAAAATAGCAGAGAAGTATAAACATGCATCAGAGTTCTCTGCCCGTTCTGTAGTGAGGGCAGCACTTGTACAGAATTGTCAGTGAAGAAGTGGGCAGTTATCTGCCTAAGATGTGAATGGTAGGCAGTGCACTGCCCGTGAAAACCTAGCTTAAATAAAATGATATTCCTAAATTCTAATTTATTTAATTAAATATTAACTTAAGTTCTATTGGATTTACTCTAAATCAACCTCTTATTCATATAATATTGAAATTAGAGTTTAAAAATTATAAACATTCCATCGTTGCCGTTAAATTTCTCATAATTCGGATTATATTGGTATGTCACCTAAACAGCCTTTGACTAACATCATTGTCTTTAGAAAAAACGATAAATGATGTACTTTCACCGACTAAATGAACTTATATCAACGCATAATCGTTTACTTGCACGCTTACACCGGGCATAATCGAATGATTTGCTCATCGCTCGCTCGCAAAGGCTTCCGTATTTCTCGTAATTCGGAATATAATCGTCATTCGGTTTTTGCTTGGTTATAATCGATATTTAGAATGATCGATTATTCTCATTCGATTATGCCCATCATTACAATGGACTGATTGGAAGCTGATCTTTCGTAACACTACATAATCTGTATCGTTTGCTGTGTTGTTACTACTTTCATCAATAAGTTCCGTATTTGTATCAACGATATTGTACCATGAAACAAGTTGTTAGATTATTTAATCCTTCCATACTTATTAAGTTACTCTTAAAGAACGATAAAGCTTTTTTTAGGTTATGTCACACGAAGAGCGCGAAGCTAATTGAAAATATTAATTGTGTACATGATCCTCAGAAAAACAAAATTATAGGTAAAATAACATTCAATTCCGTGTTACATAGAGATTTAATAGCACTCAGCTGGTCAAAGCGACGTATGCTTCAAAAGAAGGCGAGAGAGGAGAGTAAGAAAGCTGCATTTCAAAAATCAGTTACTCCGACGAGTTTGAAATACTTTGATTACAGTGACTTACAAGAGGCAAACAAAGTACTTACTGATAATGAGTTGGGCATTCCAGATATTGTAAATTTTCCTTATGCTCATAACCATTCACACACTATAAGAAATGAACCAGTATTTACAAATCAGAAACAAATCTCAAAAGTAAATGTGGAAAACTCGGAAGTCAAAATGGGATCCTGGAATTGGATGTCAGATTATGAATACTTCAATGAGAGTTCCGCTGATACACAATTATCTGTCCATAACTCTTTGGAAGTAAATTATGGACGACCAGAGCCTACTGTACCAGTCAGTAATGCTCCTTGTGGTGGTTGTGGTGCTTTATTACATTGCCAGGTATTTATATATGATCAATTTAACAATTTCAATCACATTATTTTAGTAAGTTATCAAGTATATTGAGTGTTATATTGAATGTATCACAATATTGTCATGAAAATATACAAGACCAATTAACCTGAAATTGATGGTGGTTGTTACCATGTTGAACAGGAAGAAACATTTGAAATTTTTGGCTATGGGGAACCACCACAGCACAGTGAAACTCTTGAAACACAATTACTCATAGCCACCCAAGCCTGAAGCTAAAATACCATTTTCTACCAGTGCTTAACACTGACCTCCCTCAAAGCCCTACCTCCCGATTCTTCAGAAGCTGAACACCATCTATGGGAACTTAAATTTCAATATTTCAATGTCTTATAGTCTAGGCAAAGTCCTGGACTCATTATTGTATAGATAATAACCTTCACCTTGCCCCCCCCCCCCAAAAAAAACTGATCTCGCATAACAGCACAAGCACATGCATTTCCATTGGTATATGTATATGTGACATCGATGTCTGTATACCTTGGTATGTTTTGTATGCCTATATGCGTGTATACCTTGGTATGTGTATGTTGTTTATGCGGTGATGTGTGTTTGTATGTATATATATGTGTGTGTGTGTTAGTATTTGCATATACATCCCTTTGAGGATGGATGTGTTTGAATGAGTGTATGTGTGTTTACATGGGGATGTTAATATGCATATCCACAGGGTCAATTCCTTGCCTTTTCACAGACCCTACTTGAGATTGAAAGTTAGTGGCCTGGTGGGGTCCATTGTTCATGAGCTAAGCAAATGTCAGCTAGCCAATCACGGGATATGTCTTTCTTACATTCTGAAGAAAATACAAGATTCTATACTGAACATGGTAACTGACTGCCATCTGTACACTTCAAGTAAGCCACGAATTTTGTATCTCTCTAGGGGTGAGGTTTATTTATTTGAGAGGGAGTTAAGAAACAAAGATGAGGTTGTGTGGGAACCAGACTGTCGGTGAAGATTATGCAAGTGGTGGTTAGGTGGTAGTTTTGTAAAGTTCTTTGAAGCTTGTAAAATAAAAAGGAGTGGTTCAATTTATTCCTATGTACCTAATTACTAATCTTTACAGTTGGGTGACAATTGTAATAAAAAGAAAGGAAGGAAGTAAGGGCAGTTTAATTATTTTATTATGATTAATCAATTAATAAGCTCCACAGTTGGGCGACAGTTGTGATAATCAGTGTTTAATTTATAGGTCTAAAGGATAAATTTATGTTAGGTTCAAGCAGAAAAGCCTTTATGAATGACTTTGAATTTAATAACAATATAAATAATTCAATATGCAAACAATAAGAAACTTGAATAAAATAATTTACATGTGAAGACGGTAGAGCATTAATAATTGTATACTGAAATTCGTTAAAATCAGGTCACTTGTGGGGTGAACCAAAATGAAGCGAAGTTTCTTTGGCAAATAGGTCTGGCAATGTGACCTTTAGAAATTTTATGTCAACGATATTTTCAGAAGACTGCAGCTGTTTTCTCTGGTGGCGACTGTATGGTCTATGTCGGGTTGACGAATTCAGAGGTGTTGGCTAAGATAATCCACTTCTCATTGCCTCTCTATCAGGATAGCCTGGCTGCATGGATGATCCTTTTGTACTAGTGGGAACTAAAATTACATGTCTCCTTGGGACTCAAGAGCTTCACTCTGCTCTTGCCAGCAGTTCGCAATTTAATGCATCCCTCTGCACTAAATTCTGTTCATTTTTACCTCATATGCCTCCGAATTTTCCTTGTCCCTTTTCGAATAGCCAATTGGCTACCATTCCAAATAGCATCTGTTGTTTGGAGTTTAAGAAATTGCAGCCAATAGGAAAGCTTTTAGCCTCTGGATGTGATGAGTGCCTTCTCATATTTGTGTATTAGTTACACAGCTGTTACCTTCTGACTTGGCAGAAGCAAATTTTTCTTTAATTAGGAAAGGATTCCATTTATTTAAGACACTGACACCCGTTGTCAGTAAAAATCCTCTTCCTTATTGTGTTTCATTGTCCAAAGAGGGGTGTAGCACTGTCACAGAGGATACCATGCACACACACAAAATAATTTGCAGGCCTTCAGACTTTTCCTCACAGAATTTTTAATGTACTGGAGAGGCAAAAAACTGTTTAAGAACATGTACATTATCTAAAAATATTTTACTTATAATGGATTTTATTTTAAATGAAGTATTTCCTAATGTTGTAATCACTCCTAATACTGGCCCGGTGCAAACCTCCATGTTAACCTATCCTAATATCAAGTGCATTTTATTGTATCATATATTTCTTGTATTTCCAATTTGCGTGTGATAAATTTATTACTCATAATTTAAATATGTTCTATGGTTTCAGAATACTTCAATTCCTGGTTACATCCCAAGTGAACTGTTTTTACAATGTACTGCTGCTGAACTGAAAACAATACTTTGTCAACGTTGCCATTTTATAAAAAACTATAACACTTTTCTTAATGTTAATGTGCATCCTGATGATTATGCATCTCTCATCAGTATAATAAAAGAGAAACATGCCACTGTCCTGTTGATGATAGATCTAATGGATTTCCCTTGCAGCATATGGCCAAATATTCTAGATATCATTGGTGAGTATAATATTCCTTTTGTGTGTACATTATTTTTACCTTCTTTATGTTTAATTGAGGAATTACAGTATCATTACTGTATGAAGGTTAAAAGTATTTTATAATTGATAAATGTAGTTATGACTTTGAACTCATCATTATTATATATATATATATATATATATATATATATATATATATATATATATATATATAAAGATTGATTCATCCTAAAATTAATTCTACATACCACTACTTCCATGTATGGGGATGGTTGGGTCAGTGAGTAAAAGAACTGGGAACTTGTCTAGTATCCAAATGTTAATCCTACCTTCATGCAGTGTCTTCTATTTCTATCACTGATGCTCCGTCAAGCAAATGACTTCTGGCAGTAGGAGATTTACCTCTATCACACGCTAATTTTTTCAGAAACTTATGCACCCTGTCAGCCTTAGTGTGGAAATATGCCATTGAGGCAGTTTATCAGAAATTATTCATAACTTGCAGCAGCAGTACTCATATCTACTAGACACACGAAAGAACTGATATTCAAGACGATTCCTGATAGAATATCTTCAAGTAAAATTGAATTTGACTGATCAACTTTGATGTGGAAAGTGAATGTGAAGACTATCACAGAAATAATAATAATAGCAACAACATATGTTCCTTAATATTATTTCAGTGCTGGAATAGAATATTGCTCCATTTCATCCCCAACTGTTGCTGGGTGAAGACACAAAATTATACACTTTGTTTAATGGTTTCTTTTCTACTTAAAAATTTACATAATGAAATGTCATCATTGTAATTATATTAACTAAATAGTAATTACATGTTTTTTTTTCTAACAAATTTGACTGTATTTAAATTATTGGCAGAGAAAAGTTCTGCAGGTTAACTCTCAGATTGCAAGTTGGAGATAGCTTTTGGAGAGAATGATTCGTAATACAATGTTAGATCAGGAATGTTGAATATTAGGATGTGGAAAATGGTTAAGAAACTAGAGAATCTGAAAGTTGGAGCAGAAGTGGACTTTTAAGTGGGATGAAAAAAAGGATAGGGGATATAAAAGTAGTATGTGCTGGTTATACTAAATATTATTCAGATAGCAATCATTCGTGGAGTGATGAACCATGTAGGTTTTTGTTGGCAAAAGTGTAGATGCCGTTATTGAATACAAAAAATGACTGAAGAAAACAAGGATTATGAAAATATAAGCGAGACATAAAAATGTCAAAGATGATAGTTTGATCTGTGTCTTACTAATACCAAACGTGCATAAATTTGTGATTTAAATAAAAATATTGATACAGAGAGTCAAGGAATAAAAATTTTATTTGATACATTGTACTTCCAGCAGGAAATTGGAGAAGGAATCTGTTCTGAATGTCCATAAAATGAAAATATCTATGAACCAGAACTGTGTTAAAGGTTTCAGTAGGAAGGTCCAGATGTCATAGGAGAATTCATTTGGGTGTTTATTGCTATGCCACTTTATGATGGTAAGTGTCGCATTTGAGAGGAAAGTAATTCCTATTAAGGACAGGCTGAATGAAAACAATCATAAAGTTTGTGCTGTGAATGAAATTTGGAAGCCAGTGTGTCAAGAAATATTCTATTTCTGTGAGGCCATTAGCATGGAGAATGCTTGTGGACAACACTTCCAGTAACTAAATAAAGGAAGATAGTTTTTAAACTAAAGGTTGGAGAGATTCAACCACAGAAATGGAAATCCAATCAATTAGGAATTTGTACCCATCAAATAAATATGAATTTATGGAAGCAGGTGACTTGGTGGTGGTGTTTTTGGGAGTGATGAACACTTTGGAAGCAGCTGATATTTTTTTAAGTGGGCCATGTACTTCAATAAAATGGTCTATAATTTTGAAATATTTATTGAGTCATCATATAAAAATGCCAGGAGCTTTCAGATTTCATAGTCATAACCATCAGCTTCACTTGCCTTCCCTCCCATTACACTTCCTCATGAATTTTATGTGATGACTCTAAAGGTTTTGAATTAATAATTAATATAATTGAGTCTATGACAAAATAACTGTGAAATGGTCTATTTCAGATGTAATAGAAGGGTTGGGATCAGTAGGGTCATGTGTATACATTTTGTCATAGTCCAGGTATTCTGCCTTGTTCTCATGAGTGATACAAATTGCGCAGAGTTTGTGAGTGAAACATGAATAGTTGAGAAACATGGAAAGATGTTAATATGATGCTTTAAGGTAATGTTGAACATTAATTTGGTATGTATAGGAGGAAAATGTTAGAAAAATTTTGTTAATTAAGAAGCCATGTATACTGACAAAATTGTAGGAGAGTGCATACTAAAATGTCTGGAACATGTGAATGCTTATACAAAGTACAGTGAAATATATGTTAGATAATAACATATCACATATTGAAATTAAATGGAATGTTTTTAGATCAAGTAAGTAAAATGATTATGTCAGTGTTTGCTCAGTTTAGAAGGAAACAATAATTGTGTATTTACTGTTATAATTATTACTTTCACTGTGACCAAATTTCATTAAAAATTATGCGATTTAATTTAACTTGATTTGAAAGCTTAGTTTACATACTTTAACTTTATTTACACATGGTTTTAAGTGAAACATTTATTACTCTAGGTCTAAAGAGACCAGTGATAGTTGTAGGCAACAAAGTTGACTTATTACCTCAAGACTCTCCGGGATTTTTAAATCATGTGAAGAAGTGTGTCATTAAAAGTTTGGAAATAACTGGCTTATCGTCTGCCAATATTAAACATGTGGCCCTTATAAGTGCTCAGACTGGATTTGGAGTTGAGGAACTTATTACAAAATTACACAACATTTGGAATTACAAAAGTAAGTGGATATGAAGTGATATAATCCTCACTTGAATAAATCTATCATTTGACTAAACTTTGAATCTATATTTCCTTACAGTAAAATAATAAATTGGATTAAATATTTCAACTTCAAATTATAGAAAAGTTTATAGGGGACAAAAGAAATAAGCAAGACTTCATATTATTCAAAATTAATTCTACTTTAGATTTTAATCAGAGCTGCACAATGAGTACCTAACAACTTAAGACCTAAGTCTCACAATTTTCCATTTTTTCGATTACCATTACTGAACACAGCTTATTAATTTGATAGTATTTTATTTTGTGATGATTTTTGACATGTTAATATTGTTTACTCAAGATCAGCCTGTTTCTGATAAAGCACACTGCAGCTGTGGGAGTGAGATCAATTGCCATAAGATTAAACTAAAGTAAATTAGTCCCACAGCCATTGACCAACGTAACATGAATATTTGATTCCTTATTTGTGTTGTCTTAACCAAATTTGGTTATTTAAAATTTATGCTGGAAATTTGAATGCATTTCCTAACTTGAAAAACCTAAGATATATAGACTGAAAATGTTCGGTTGGTCGTACTCGATGTGGTGGCGGAGTGGATAGACGCACGCCCCGGCTCTAGGAGTGATGCACTGTTGTTTCGTGCACCCAGGTTCGAGTCCTGGCCACATCGAATTTTTTTCAGTCTTTCTTCCTTCTTCCATTCCCTTCTACGCTTGACATATGTATTTCCTTGTGCATGATTCCATGCCGTACATATGATTTAAAGAGCGAATTTCCTGCCTTTCTCCCAAATATTTCTATCTTTCTTTCTATCCAATTATCAAATGCGTGACTTCGTCACTTATCCCATATATATATATATATATATTTAATTTATCCTTAACGGATGCTCCTTATTCTTACATCCCTCTTCTCTATCCATCCTAACTTGAAAAATCTAAGATATATAGACTGAAAATGTTCGGTTGGTCGTACTCGATGTGGTGGCGGAGTGGATAGACGCACGCCCCGGCTCTAGGGGTGATGCACTGTTGTTTCGTGCACCCAGGTTCGAGTCCTGGCCACATCGAATTTTTTCAGTCTTTCTTCCTTCTTCCATTCCCTTCTACGCTTGACATATGTATTTCCTTGTGCATGATTCCATGCCGTACATATGATTTAAAGAGCGAATTTCCTGCCTTTCTCCCAAATATTTCTATCTTTCTTTCTATCCTCTATATATATATATATATATATATATATATATATATATATATATATAAACAATTAATAAGGACAGGAAAGAGAGATAGAAAGTAGGTGACTTACGTTGTTGTGGTATTCAGTTCTAAGACTGTTTTGATGCAACCCTCCATGCTAACCTATCCTGTGCAATCCTTTTCATTTCTGCATAGCTACCACATCCTCCCTAATATGCTTGTATTTTATGAAACCTATATTGTTGCATTGCAGTGCTGCATTTGTGGTTTTTGCTTAGGGAAAACCCTAGGTATGAAATTCTTTCATTATTTGAAATAAAAATGAATTTTGTTAATACCTCTCATACAGCTTGTTTTATGTCATTTCAACATTGACCTGCCCTTATTGAAAATTCCTATATACCATGTTTAAATCAATAATTAAAACAGTAATATGGATGGAGTCAGTTTTTAAGTATTTTTAAAAAATGTTTTAATGTGGCATTTTTTTAACATTTATGAAGTTGATATGCAAAGTTGTGAGAAAATTCTTTTTATTGAAAATAATAAAGTGACATGTGATTATGACAAAAAAGTAAACAATCATATTAACCAGTTTAGTTGGAATCAGTTTTCATATCCAGACAAGATATTTCATGCTGAAGAAATTAACAATAAGTCATTATTGCAGTATCGTGTATTTTATAAAGAAAACCTTATTGTGGAACCTAATCTTGTGCACGCCTTGTCAGTCTTATTAGTTTAGTGACCATGTCATTTTGCCTGATTAGTTCAGTGAATATTTTTCATATAACCTGCTTGGTTAAAATATATTCTCCACAGTTACATGTCATTAGTTATATCATTGCTTTACTATTTGATCCACACCAGTATAAATGCATCCTTCAAGTGAAATAGTGCAGCTTGAAATCTTGAAAAGGCATCATGCCATTTAATCTTCCTCTGACATATTGCAAAATTTTATTGCAATAATATTTCTGCATATAGAATGTTATAACAAACAATCTACAGTAATTATTTTATTTTGAAACGATGCTTAATGTCCTTGTAATTATAATAACTGTTATTTTATTAATATTGTTAAATTAAACTTTTCTTATTTTTCAAAAGTAGGCATCCATTTTGTATGTTCTATGTTCACTATAAACATATTATATAAATATATTATAATTTATATTACATAACTCTTTTTGAAGTTAAATGAAAATTCTATGCATAATTTATATATTATTAAATATTTTCTCTAAGGTGACATTTACATGATTGGGTGTACAAATGTTGGAAAGTCAACATTATTTAATTCTTTGCTTCACTCAGACTTTTGCAAAGTAAAAGCAATGGATTTAGTGCAAAGGGCAACTGTATCTCCTTGGCCTGGTACTACTCTTAATCTTTTAAAGGTAATATTGTGTAACAAAAAATAATAATTAATATTAGTTGGTTGTTCAAATACAAAACTGATGATGTAAAATATATACAGCCAACATTAAGCTGTAAATGTAAAGAAGACACAAATAATCTTTATCTTTCTTTTTTAATGAACTATCACTTTTCATAAATAATTGGCTCAATATTGGTATGAGTAATAAACAGATTTTATTCTTTACAAATGATTGTTGTTGAATGCAATACTGAGACACTAGTTGTATTCCAGATTTAAATTGTCTAATTATGAGTGGGCATAAAATTTTCTATGGAAAATTCATAGAATATAAGAACAAAATGCAAATTGAAAAATTTATTAAAGAATTTCATGTGAAAAAATCTAAATGTATACTGCATTATATTGTTCATTGCAGTTCCCAATTCTTCGCCCATCAGATTTGAGGAAATTTCTACGAACGCAGCGTTTATTGTGTGAAAGTAGAGAAGCACTAGCAGAAAATAAATTACGGATTTTGCAGTTGAAGATCTCAAAGGACACTGAAAGTGCCACTCTTGTTGGTAAGAATTGTGTGTTTTGTAATTGTTTTTTTTTTACATTCTACAAATCAGTTAGCACATGAAATATTTTGTTAAATTTAATTGTAATTAATTATAAATAAACTAATGAGCTCAATCTGACTTAATTTTTATAAATATATATAAATAAATGGCCATATTTTACTTTAAAATTAATTTGTTTCAAATAATTTTAGGGCACGTAGGTAGAACCTTTTACAGTGAGAAGCAAAATTACACTAATGATCCATTTAATATGGGAAGATATACAAAAGTAACAGCAATAGGACTGAATCATGATGATCCAGACTTCATAAACAGTAGGTGGTGCTTTGATACTCCAGGAACTGTTCAACCAGATCAAGTAAGCTTTGATTTTACTTTGGTATTTGCAAATAAGTAAATAATCATGATTTTTGACAGTTGTGCTAGAGATTTTATGTAATATCAACAGAGTGTTTATGAAATAGATGACCGCAACTATGACCTCAGAGTCGTAGTTTGGAAAAGTAGACTTTAGGAAAGGTAAATAGGATAGATTTGGGTTCATGATTGCCTAGACAATCAGGCTCAGAGAATGGAACTGTAATTAAGAATGCAAATACTTATAGTGAGATTTAATTTAATGAAGAAAAAGTACATTGTAGAATGGACCAGGAGTTCCTGCTATAGTCAAAAGTCATAGAATGACTGTCCAGATTTTCAGGAGCTTGTAGATCTTCCATACATCAAATGCACCCAGTTTTGAATTGGAAATCTAATTGAAATTAAAAAATGGCATCCAAAAGTTATTGATTTACATGGCCAGAGGCAAAAGGCATGTTCTCAGATATGAGCCAAGGCAGACATTATTCGTAATAAACCGTCTAGGCAGCTAGGATTACATCCTATCTGCACTCTGACTCCTGACTCTTTTGTCCAAATAAGAACTGTAATTAATGTTCCCCAAAATATATTGAATGCCATTGTAGAAAGACGAAGGGAAAGTATACATTAAAGATACAGAATGAAATAAAAGTTCATATAATTCAAACTATTTATGTTGAGTGTACCACAGATAAAGGTTGTGTCAGCATGTCTTGATTATAAAAACTTACTCAGGAAATTTGGAACTTAATACTAAATTTATACATTTCAGGAGCTTGAAGGCAGGAGAGTTTAACCTTGGCAGAGTCATAAACCTTTCAAAGATTCCAGTAAGGCTGAGTTGGTGGTTGTTTGCTAATTTTCTATCACAATAAATCTTACACCATGAATGTTACATTAACAATTTCTGTCCCCTTCAAAAAATTATGTTCTTAACTGAAGTCAATGATATTTCATTCAAAAGACAATCTGGTTTCACGGATGGTGAAAATGTTGATCTTAAATCTAGCACGTCACAAGATCTGTTCTTCTATCAGGACTATCATTGTTTAAGTTCCAATAGTGTCCTTTTGTTCCTGGTGCTTATTCTAAATTTGATTTGACTGTTCTTCATTTTAAAATCGAAATGTAATATGCCTGAAATCATTCATCCTTTTAGTGGTTAATTACTTACCATAACCTCACATTTGATGATTTTTCTAATAAATTTAGTGCAAATTTGGCATTTGCTTCCATAAATTAAGATAGAAATTATCTGTAAATTATGAGACCAGTGTAATTAACATATTGTGATAGCCATACACATACATTTTTGTTACTTATCTTTATTCATTGTTTGTATATGGAGATAATTTACTATCAAGTAATAGTAGTAATTGACATAAATGATAACACAGTGGATGTTTCCGCTACAGGTTATCAATATTCTTACAACAGAAGAACTTATGCTAACTTTACCAAAGAAAATATTACTTCCACGAACTTTTTGCATAAGACCACAAAGTACTTTGTTCATTGCTGGGATAGGCAGATTGGATTATCTGCATGGAGAAAACTCAGTGAGGTATTATAAACTTGAGCCATTATTATTATTATTTTTATATGAAAACCTATATAAAACATATAACATGTGTGTTACATGTATACTAACAAGACAAAGAAGTAGCCAAATGACAGACAAAATTAAGGGATAAAAGAATACCATTTCTGCAATCATGAAAGCAACAAGTATTTTATAAATGCTTTGTGCTATTCATTATATCACTTAATTTTTTCTCTACATGGCTACTTATTTTTCTCATTTAGAAATATTTAATATGTATTTGAATCTATGAATTAAATAGACATGTTCTTCATCCCACATGCTAAGCCATTCAAAGGATTTCTAAGTATTAATCATTCTAGTTCTGAAGTGTTATGATTGTGGTATTTAGATATTTGGTTAAAATGCTAGCAAGTATTTTATAGCCATATAATACAGGAAGTGATGAAAATTTTCATTTTTGTGGGTAGCATCTTGAGGGATTTCTTGATGTACACATAAATAAGTCTGTTGGCCGTTTTGTATTTCTATGGTGCATTTTGGTTCAGGGTGAAAATATTTAATGGAAATAGAAGTTTTAGTTATTTAGAACAAATTCTATGCAGTAAAGATAATTTTCATATACAATCTACAAATTTGTTGGGAGAAAGGACTACTATACAATTATGAGGACAATCCAAAAAGTAAGGTTTCAATTTTTGGAGGAAATGTTACACAGTTGTTGCCCCCACTTCCAAATAACCAAGCTTGTGCTTTGCTCTGAGGCTCATTTTTGGCTTGGCAACCTGTCAAACTCCTGTTTAATGCTACCACCAAATGTGAAGTTTACACAGTTATTCCACATTTGAATGCAAAATATGTTAAATGGGTTGAAATTTGTCACCAGTTGATGGAAATGTATGGAAATTGTACTTGGATGTCAAAAACTTTTGCAAGTGGTCAGGTCCACCACTGGCCACTTAAGTGCCCGCATGCTAAACAATGTCACTTCCTCCCTTATCCTGTTTCCTCACAAGACATCTCGAAATATAGTTTAGTTTGATTTAATGGGAGTGTATGCAAAAATTTAATTTCTATAAATCAATCTGAGCATTAAGTATAAATAAGTAAACAATACAGTCAATTTGCCAGTAAACAAAGTTAATATTTACATAATACAACATTGTGGACTTCATAAGGTAGCTAGACAAAAAAAATTACAAAAACAATTGTACTTTTGAATACAGAATATTTCATTTAAATATAAAAATTATAGTTTTCAATTAAATAAATATTTTATTAATTTTTATATTATATTTTAAATAAATAACATTTACGTAAAAGCAAATAATTTTGAGTTGTGGACTGTGTCATGTGATGGTTATGGCAAAAATGATATTTAACAATGAGTTAGCAATGTAGGCTGTTAAATTTCAATGATGGTAAATTAAACAATACAAAAACTAAATTGAATAAAGAGTGTCCCTTATATTTTGTGTCACTTAGAGTGGATTTAGGGTTACTTCTGATTTGGAGCATTTCACACATAAGCGGCGATATGATTTTAAGTGGAAAAGTGACAGAAGCAGCATATTCTTTTATCATTTTACTTGTTATATATATATAATTAATGGGGAAAGGACAGAGAGATAGAAAGAAGGCGACTTACCTGAGGTTCATAGATGGTAGACACCTTGTGAGGTTTGGAGTTCTTGAATTTCGGAGGCACCGCCCTCTTCATCAGAAAGTTAGGAACTCATTTCCAGTGATCAGCTAGTCAACGACGATATATATATAGGATATTAGGATAGTAAGGATAGTAAATACGCTTTGAAACATATGTTTGGCACAGAATTATGCACAGGGAATGACATATCCTAATATCCAAAAACCTGTGAGTTCGTCACGTTACAAACGTTAATTTATATATATATGTAAAGTTGGTGACTTACCTGAGGTTCACTTTAGGCAGGCGCCATGTAGGATTTGAAGTTCTTAAATTTTCAGCTATTGGTAGCTTTATTTATTGGCTGAATAAATATAGTCTTTGTAATTTTGCAATAGATTGTGGAAACCCTCATCTTATGCACATGATTATCTATAATCAGAAAGTATCATTTACGAATTACGAGTAGAATTTGCAAACTGTGTCTCTACCAGAAAAAGTTTCACTTTGATTTACAAGTACAATTCCTTTATAGTATCTGGTTCCTTTGCCAGTCACTCTTTGAATTCCAGGTTGCTTTGAATTTATTATCTGCATTTGCTATATAACTGGAAAAATAGAGTTTTTTTGCAGTCACAAGCACTCTCTTGTAAATACATCTGTTTGAATGTAGTTTACTAATTTAGGATATTCAGAAGTATGTTTAAGTTTGTTCAAACACCACTCATAATCCAATTTACTTGCTTATTTGTACATTTTAATTTAATGGGGGCTACTGCATCAACGATTGATACAAAAGATTTAGGAGGTTTTCAAGAATAGAATTTAAGGAGCGAATCAATTGCATACAATTTCTCTGGAATTCATCAGTATTTTTCCAGGCCAATTTTCTTGCCTGTACCCATCAGGCCAGATTTATAGTGGTTATTGACCACATTTGATACGCGGACCAGAATTTTATCACTGGATAATTACTGCAATGGTTATATAGTATTGGGAAAAGGCAGCGGAGAGAGCAATGTTGTAAGTCGAGGACTCAGAAGGTTAAAAGTTGCTAGTGTCTATAGAAATCCCAAGTTAGAAAACAATTGTTTTTATTTGTTGGATCCCAAGAAATGGTGGTGTCTAAATGACAAATGTTCCAAATTTTGTTTATTCTCATTTTTATTACCATATTATATGTTGTTTAATTTCTGAAAGATGGTATTATACTGAGATTTTTTATTAATGCAAACTTACAATTAATGTATTGTGTATTCCATTCCTTATGAGAAGAACAAAATTTGAGCAGCCTTTGATACTCTCTTCTGCATTCAGGAATGAAAAACAATATAATTTTTACTATTGATACTCTTTGATAATTAACTATAAATATTTTCAGGCTGCTACATTAGGTGAGTATACTGATTCATATTTATGACTAAAATGACAAGTGTGTCTGTTTGATTATGAAAAAGTGTGATCATTTAAATTGTTCTACAGATTAACAGTGTTTTCTGCTGAAACGTTGCCAGTGACAATATGCAGTACATCTGATGCATTTGATATTTATGAAACCCTTCTGGGGTCAAATTTGTTTGCTGTTCCTTGTGGCAGTCTTGATAGATTAGCTGCTTGGCCTCCATTGAAAGCGTATGAAACATATTTTGAAATTGAAGGAGAAGACTGGAGAAAAAGCTGTGCTGATATAGTTTTCTCATCTGCTGGTAATTAATATAACTTAATTCTAAATCACTAATTCCTTTCAGTCCGATAAGGCAATTTGATATGTTCGCTACAGAAACGCAATATATTGGTCATATTGACCTGTACTTGAAGCTTACCTGACAATGCTATATGCTCAAATTGTCTTAGGATTGTTGTAAATTGCTTTTGCAACAGCACATGCAAGTAAATAAACATTACAGCTTCTTTAATAACAAATAGATTATTGCATTATATTAATATGTTATGATGATAGTTTTTTTGTAATTAAATATGTTCACAGGTTGGGTTGCCATAACTCCAGGGAAAGGACTGAAATGTGTCTTTCAGGCTTGGACGCCAGAAGGAAGAGGAATCTATTTGAGACAGCCTGCTCTCTTGCCATTTTCAGTAAATCACAGAGGGGACAAAGTAAGGGGTACTCCTGCTTACTCAGTAGGAAAGGCAGTCAAAATATCAAAATAAATGTGAAGATGTCAATAATACAATGCCTTCATTGATGACTATCATTCTTAATACTTTACATGCCTACTAAGCCCTTGTTAGGTAAATCATTTCCCAAGAAAGTATGTATTAATTTGAGATTACAAATTTATAAATTCACATGGTCTTGACAATCAACATCAGAGCATCAGTGTAATAATTACTGAAGTTCTTGCTTTATATAAAAATTGGACTGGTGATGAAGTTATATGGCAAATTAGTGTTAATTAACTTTAAATCACAATCAATATAAAATATTCAATTTAATGTTTAATGATTGTATAACATAATTGAAATATTTGATTGTAAAAGTATGAGTTATCTCCAAATTAAGTACATTACAAATTTGAAATTATAACGTGAGTCATGTCTTCATGCTATAAGTAACGAGTTTTCAAGTTTGTAATGTGACCTGAATGTTGTGAGGAAATGATTCAGGATTTAAATACAGTCTTTTAGCAAAGCATTTCTGCATATGATGTTAATAAGTGGGAATATTACAGTTACAATTTTTCTACCCTTTCCAAGCTCTGATTATATTTGTATTGGTCCTGATAATTTACTACTCCAATAATTTAAAAGCAATCTGGAATCAAATATTAATAATGGCCAATTTTACTCTTGTATTAATTCACAAGAAGCTGATTATGAAGTACTTATTTACAAAGAAAAATTACTTGTTCAATTACTAATACACTGTTTTAATTTGTTAAGGTCTTTAAGACTCAATAATGACACCAGTTCAATTATTATATGAAAGTTTGTGTGTTTATTAATCATACAAAAAGTAATTTACAATGTAGACATGCTTCGGAGATACACAAAAATCATAATGAACTACAGCACTCAAAAAAAGTTTGGATACAACCATCTTGTGTTACAACTTTCTCATTACCAATTTTTCTTTATACCAACATGATAAAACTTGCAAACACCTCAGTGTTTCTTTATATATATATTTTTGTAGCGGATCCTGCGTTCTTCCGTATTCGAGGATTTCTTCTTCCTTTTTGGGCGCCAGGTATTTTTAATAAAAACACCAAAAGATGATTTTAATAGTTTTAATTCCAATCAGAGCATGAGAAAAAATTATATCTGCAGGGCGTGGTCATTCTCTCGTCGTCCCGCCGACACAACCTGCTCCTTCCATTACCCCATGACGACTCCCTGCCCCTCGCCAGACTACATTGTTGGCCCGAGTTGCGACAGTTCCTCAACAATTGCAACTCGCAAGCTGGCCTGCATTGTTAAGTGTAACTTTTCATGTTACATTTTCCCCGCCCCCAATGAATTAAAAAAATTGTACAATTTTTTAAAATGACACTCAGTGAACCACAGCCGTAAACAATATGAATGACCAACGCCCTTAATCAAAATGACAAAATATTTACAAAAATTCACTTACAACTAATTACAATTTTCTTTGACATATTCTTTCATAAGAGCAAACATTGAGTAAATATACAAATCACTCAATTAACCAACTTTAATTCTAATTACACATTTTATTTTTCCAAACAATTTTTCCATTTACATTTTTTTTCTTCCCACACATTTTCTCTGATGTGTTGTTTGGGAGACTTTCTTAAAGTAAATGTAAATCAATTTAAACACTTGACATTTACATCTATTGACAGTTGGCTGAATCTTTGGGAATAACAGCAGATTTTTGTCCATATTACTCTGTCATTTCACAATTTAAATTTCAATCAGCTGTTTTTGACAGTACATCTGTTTCTTTACAATGTGTTTACATAAAATTTTACTCATTCACAGCTGTTTTTAATTTATCATATGACATTTATTAGTTTGACATTCAGCTCTTTGATGTACGTTGAAAACAGTCAACTGACCACATGGTTTTTACAGCTAATTACATTTGGGATACATACTTTTTTTATCTGCCATGAGCTGTTTCTTACATCTACTACAAAGTCATTTGACATCTGGCAGAACAGCTATTTTTGGCATTTAATGTAACATTTTTTTTTACATTTACCAAAATACCGCATTGGGTTTTTCCACCCGGGTTCCAAGGAAATCTATAACCACCACAATTCCTTAACACTAATTACAATAATAAACTTCAAACATAGCCAATTTATTTAAAACCTTTGACATTAGTAAAAAACACAGCATCCGGTTTCCCCCTGGATTCCAAGGAAATCCACAATCATCACAACTATTTAACACATACAAATTTCTTCCTACTCTGTTTTTATCATACTCGTCTTTGTTTACGAACATGATCAGCTGTCCTTTAACCTACTTGTTCAATGCGTTCGCATTACCTTCACACTTATCAGCTTCCATCTGATGCTCTACACGTTTAAATTTTTTCTTAAACTTATTTGCAAATACATCAATTAATTTTAACAACCTTATGTCCCTCTCAACATTATGATTAACCTCCACTTCAACTTTCTTAACTTTACACCCGCGTTTGACAATTCGCCATTTTTTTCGCTTTAAATTTCCTCCCTTTGGGGTCACATTCATATTATTTACTGAAATTGCCTTCCACTGGTCATGTAAGTTTTCTAACAATTTCTCTAAAATTACTATCCTATTCCTTTCTATGATACCACAATTCATATCTACACACCGCTCTACTTCTACCCTATCTATTTCTAATTTACATATCCGGTCAGATAAATTTTCTACCTTCTGAACTCTCTTATTTACCACCTTCACCTTCTCCTCCACATTTTCCTGTACACACCTTTCAGAAGATTTTAACTCATCAAATATTACATTTGTAACTTGTTGCAGTTTTTCCTCTAATCTTTCTTCTTGTTGCACATGCCTCTCATTACATTCTCCACTTCCTCACACTTCCGACCTTGAAACTCAGCCATTCTGTCTAAATCAGCCCTCAACTCTACATGCATTTTCTTAAAACTATTGTTGAAATCTTCCATCCGCTCATCAAATATCTTATAAATTACCAGGGACAATTTCCTGAGCATAGCGTCCTCTGCCTTCTCAATACCCTCCTGCACTTCTTCCATTTTTAAAACACTACAGAACACACAAACCCCAATCAAAATATTCTGCAAAATACATTTATTTGCCACCAACCTGTGGAACCTGTCTTCTTACTCGTACTTCACTTCTCCACAGACACTGTACTCTGCTTTTTTACACAGACACACACACACACACCTCTCGAAGATATCCACGCAGCGGTCACTGGAACACTTGACCCCTATGCGTGGATCAGTTCTCCTTCCACAGCATTCCTTCTGCAGCGCCTCCACTTCTCTCGAATAATTCTCGAGTGCCCCGTACGTCGTCCTCACAAAACTTCGTTGTTCGATGCCCCAACGTTGCGGCTTCAAATGTAGCGGATCCCGCATTCTTCCGTATTCTAGGCTTTCTTCTTCCTTTTTGGGCGCCAGGTATTTTTAATAAAAACACCAAAAGATGATTTTAATAGTTTTAATTCCAATTATCTTTCTCCCTCATTTTCTATCCTTACTTACTATCCTAATATCCAAAAACCTGTGACTTCGTCACGTTACAAACGTTTCATTAATTTATATATATATATATATATATAGTATAGTTTTTTCTATGTGTAATATTCGGAATATGAAAGCAATTGGATTTTCAGTGCTGTCAGGAAAAATATGTAATAAAGTTGTTCCATTGCCTTCATTCAATGCATCACAAGCAAATTCCAGTGTCTCTTTTGGATCATAATGAATTATATTTCAGCCTGCTGTAATTTCTTGCTTTATATTATTGAACAATTCTTCGAATTCAGTTGTCCAATGGAATTATTATGCTTCTTGAAGTTTGTATAGTGGTGATAAAATTTCTAACAACTTTGGAATGAATTTTCGGCATTAGTTTACCATTCCTACGAATGCCTTAATGCGTTGGATTTTTCAGATATGGGGCGTTTAGCTTTTCCTTTCCTTGTGTCCTTGAACAGTCTATTTTTATTAATTTGGTACCCTAGAAACATGATTTCCTTTTTATTAAGACCTTACACTTGGTCAATTTTAGTTTGAACTCTGTGAGTGACAATGACATTATCGATGTAAGACACAATTCCTATTACACCATGCAATACCTGCACATCCACTGCTGAAGCTGGTTTTAGACCTATTGACAATTGACCTTTGTGAGTGCTCCAAGCCAATAGTTTTCTAGTTTATTCTGTCACTTCTAGTTGCTGTTAAAAGTTCAAACTTCATATAACGCACACCTCCTCCTAGTTCTGTAAAATTTCTTCATTTTTATTGATAACATAAAGACGGTTTAGTAATATTAGTTTATTAAGCCATATTATCATCCTAAAATAAATTTATAGATTGTAATCTGCTCATAGTAATTCATACTATTTAGAAGCTTATGCCCTTTTTCGGACATATTCATCCAAATTGATAATCTATTCAAAAGCTGCTCATAGTCATTGATTTGTACATTATTGATGAATTTATCAAAAATCCAAGTATGTTCATCAAGCCACAATCTTGTTCAGCAATAATTATGTGCCATCAACTCTAGTGTTCTTGTATTCAATTTGTCCGGTGCAATGGTGGTCCTGTGGCGTACTACTGGTTCGTCTTTGTTGTGGAAATCCTAAATACCATTTTTATTAATATCACCTGTCAAGGATGGAGTTAATATATATGCCAGGAAATGACATTGCCATGTTAAAACAATAATAAGGAAGGGAATAGAGATAGAAAGTAGGTGACTTACCTGAGGTTCATAGATGGTAGACACCTTGTGAGGTTTGTTGTTCTTTTTGTTTGAAGCACCGCCCCCTTCATCAGAAAGGGGAATACATTTCCAGTGTTAGTTCGTCGTCTAGCCGGAGATGAAATCTTTGTTCTCAGCTTGACCATGGGATAAACTTGGCCAAAGAAAAATAATTTTAGGTTGTCTGCATAACCATGAGATGTTAAAGAGCTACCACGTTGCAGTTAGTCAGTTTGCGTGGCATCCATTTCATGGACCATTGACTTCAATGTTCTGCCAGTGACTGTCCTCTTCTCTCTCCTTTCCTTCCCTTTCAAGATATTTGTGACAGTCACAATTCTTATGGGCAATAAGTCATATTGAATTAACTTCCGCAGGTTTTCCCGGTGAACTAATTGTTGAAATGATTCTTGGGTTTGCAGCTGGGTGGCATTGTAAATACATGACGTTTTGTCGACAATCACCGTCAACAACTTCCACCTGGAAGATGTCAACAGTGATTGTCGGCGAAACGTCGTGTATTTACAACGCCACCCGGCTGCAAACCCAAGAATCATTTCAACAAGTCATATTGATATCAACCTTCTGCAGATGGCCCTGTGCCTGGTTGGACAAGTGGATCCTTTTTCCTCTCACCCTCATGCCTGGCTCTTTGGACCATCAGCCTTGGACAGTAATCATTACATAGTCATTTATGTTGCTATAATGACAACATTTGTAACGTTCTCAACATGGTCATGCTTCACATCTCAAGATTTCTCACATGATTGAAACACTAGCAAATTCTCAGTTTTAAATAATTATGTCTATTCTGAATAAAATGTGCTATCCTACAGTTTTAATTTTACATTTGAACTTTGCAATTTTACCTGTTGCAAAATTCCTCATACACATGCTGGGGTACCGACTGGCGTGATTAAAGTTGCTGCTTTCTTCTCATTAAGTATGCATCATTTTCAATGAAGTACTGTTTCAGATGATTTTCATACAACTACCAATTTTCTTCAATCTGAAATTTTGCCACAGTTGAATGTTATTGGTGTTGTTTCTTAGTTTCTCCACCTCTTGTTATAACTTGCTAAATTCTTCTTTTGGTTTCATGTCTTCAACTTAACATCTAAATTTTACTTTAATGTAAGTCAATAACACTGTTTTCCACACGCCTTGTTGGATTGGTGTTTTTTAATAACTCGCTCATTTTCCATGTCACCAGCTCTGAGGTCTTGAGGACTCAATAATAACACTTATTCAATCATTATAAGGAATAGTTTATTAATTATTATTGATACAACCATCTTGTGTTTCAACTTGCTCATTACTGATTGTCTTAATATTGATTACCAACCTTAATCATTCTCAATCTGTATGACCTCATCAGGTATGCATTACAAATAAAGTGTAAAAAAGATTTAAACCAAGATTACATAACTTGAAAATAGTTTAAACATTTTGATGGCTATTTTTTATCCAGCAGATCTTATCAACGCAAGACTGTACAATATCAAATTTACTATCAGGTCTGTTGCTTCTACAAAAATTGTCATTCTTCTGTTTATTAATAATATGTTTTAAATTAATATAATCATTTAAGTTGTATAACATTGATATGTATATAAAGAGCAATTCTTTATCTTTTATAATTGGAAACTGAAAAGATTGTATCAACAATTTGAATAAACATAATATAGTATGTAAAATTTCTAGTAAAGACTGCAGTGTTTGATTTGAAGAACTCGGTTTAACTGTTTAAAGAGCGTGTTTTTAGTTTGAAACATCGTAGTGATGAACATACAGTTCTCAAATAGCCAGTTTTTATTGGAATAATGTTACAGGATTCTGAAACAAAATATTACATGCTGCATATCAAATCTTATTGTTCATCAATTTAATTGAAAACTAATGCAAATAATTTCAGCAACTTATAAGCTATTTGGTCTCTTTTGTGTATATCTTCATTTGCATACTTGATGAAGTCCTTGGATCATAGATGAAACCTAGTTTATTTTTTTGTTAACACTGCGCAAGTAAATTTTCTTTGCAATGAATTAATTCATAACCGACTTCTTGGCCATTATATATTGTGCATTTTCAACGTCTCTTACAACAATGTAAATCATATTATTGTTGAGAAAATCTTTAAATATCATATGCAGCATTGAATAAACTCTGTAAGTTTACTGTCATAAACAAATTGATCTGGTTTTACTTACATACCAGTTTTCTTGGCAAATTGGTTTATAGTTGATCTTTAAAACAAGTGTATTCAGAATACAAAGATTGAATAGAAAACTAAGTAACAAATATTATTATTTTCATACCCATACTGTTCTACTTCAAAACAATTTGTAATATATAATCTTAATTTTGTTAATTTGCTTCATTTCAGTGTCTCTTTAAATGAATAAATATTACTTTAAAGAGCCCTATGCAAAATTATTGTAATCAGCAGAATTATTGACAAATTAATTTAGAGAACATTAAAATGTCAATAATAATAGATTCAGGAGTAAATGCAAAATAATTTTCAATTGGTTTTGCCTCATTATATAATAGTATTTTGATAATTATCTATATCTCCTGCAGAAAACTGAGGTCCATACTCGTATACTTGTGCACTTACACTACTAACAACAATTAGCAATCCAAGTATTTTACACATTTTCAACTTATGTACTCGAAATATATTACTGGTGTTTCAGACTTAATCCAAGTTGCACATTTTCTTTTCTTCTTCCATATTTTTTACAGTATTGATAAGGAATGGGTATAAAATTGACAAATTACACATTTGATTTCTTTAATTCATAAAAAAGGAACACATTGCAAACATAGTTTAACTTATGAATAATAATGTAACTAAATTAATAATTCAGTATCAAGCTATTTAGGATTTGCATACCATATGATTACAACAATATTACTGTTAGTCAATATGCTAACAAAAAATGTTATTTAAGTCTTAAATGTATTTGAAAAGATGAAGTTATTTCAGGATATTTAACTTTTATGGAGAAAGCATGGTAGTGTTTTAATTGAAATGTCTCAAGAGGCAGCATCACACAATTAATTGTTTTCAATTTCTGGTTTTGAAACAATATCATATAAAATTATCACAATTACAGAAGTTACAGGGATTTTCTTTACCGTTTATATGAAACCGACTCTTGTAAGTATACAATTATAAACTACACAACCAGATGGCAACAGATACATCTACATGAGAGCTTATTGTACTCATCTAGAACATTATTATTCAGCTCAATGGCCTGAATATCACAGATTTCCTATATCTTTTAACATCTGTCATTACAAAGATTTCTTTAATCTCTAGGTTAAAAGGTTTGGAGACATTTTTAAATCTTTCAAAATAATAAAACTTGAAAACTTTTGATTCTAAACGTATTTCTTTGGTTTTTGTATCTCTGTAATCTACAACATGCTTATATATTGAATAAGATAATTTTATAATACAATTTTCTGATTGTCAGACAAGTTACGCATAAATCAAGCATAGATGTCTTTTAAGTCATTAACACCTTTAAAAAGTATCTGCTTGTGAGGGAGTAGTACATTATAAACTAACATTGCACAACTCAAAAAGAGTCCTTGCAGAAACAAAATATTCAGAAAACACACTACTGGATACATGGTGTGAGGTTAAGTAAAAATATCACATGAATCTTCAGTTTGGTTTAATAGTATGGTAATGGAAAAACATGAAGATGGTAGATTGAAGGTGTATAAAGACAGGGACATAAGTTCAGAAATATTCAGATTAGATTATGGTATGCCCATATATCAAGAAATGAATAAAATGTATGTTCCCTTTGCCATCTGAAATGGATTTTTGTATTTACAAGTCAACTACAAGATGTACAAGTGTCAAATTCCTCTATGTCATAGAATGTAGTCTTAAAGTAATAACAAATTATTATTTATTTGCTAGTAACTTTCCAAGTTTAAGAGCACAACAAATTTCACACAATTGCTGCATATTTGAGCTTCTGAATTCAAACTTTGACAGAGTATTAAAAATATATTGCTGTTCAAAAGACCCTTGCAACCATTAGCAAATAACAGTATTCACCGTACTACAAGTCAATGAAGTTCATATTTAAACTATGAAATGAACTTATCACAAGGACAAAAAAATGGTTTGTACATTTTTGGTTTGTTAAAAAAAATAGGAGTGACTAAGGGAACACCACATGTTTAAACACAGGGTATAATATATCACATTGCTTCCTTCATGGCCTAATTTTAACAGTAATCTTCAACATTGCTCAGTTTAATCGGGAATGTATTAATACATGTCACTCAACAAATTTAACTTCAGATCATTTTCACACAACACTTTGTTGTTAACACACACCAATGTTTGACACACTGCCCTAGGCCAATAGAATCAGTCAGTTTTTCACAGTACTCAATGTTATTAAAGCGCTGCTTTTATTTTATCACATTATGGTTCATTTAGGCCACAATCGTTTAATGTTCAAGCGTGGCACTCAAAGAATCGGAGGTAAAAAGGTGCCGGAATCGTCTAAACTGGGATCTAAAGCTGCGACCAGACTGGCTGCGCTCAGCTTTGTTTTTCCAGTGTCAGGTTGTTCAGGTTCGATGACTTTGGAGACGCACTTTTTCCCCCTGTAGAGTCGGTACATGGAATACGCCTGTTGAGGAGCGGGCACCGAAGCGGTGGTATCTGACGGTGACCGCCTCAGTTCAGGCTGCTGTAGTACGGCAGCGCTAGATGCGCTCGATGATTGCAACCATTCGTGCTTCAGTGCCATCTCTGGAGTCATGCGTTTCTTAGAGTCCCATCTTTAAAAACAAATATTTGATAAGAACAGGCACATTTGAACACCAATGATTGAGATTTAAAGTATATGTTAACTTTCTATGAAACAACTGCCTTCCTCAGAATCAAGGATATTTTTGATACCTTACACTACTGAATACTAAAAATTATTTGTGAGAAGAGTCTAATTTATTTTGTTCATCAAGGCTTTCACATTATTAATATTGGAGTTTTACAATTTAAAAGTGCACTGTGCCCTAATTATGTGCCTTTAATTAATATTTTGTCCAAAATTACTTTGTTCCTTTATGTGTGGACTATTACAGTCAGCTTACTGTTTGTGGAGAGTTTAGGCAGAGCTTTAGTCATTCTTACATTATGCACTTTATTATAATAATAAGAATGTTTCTCTGCCTTATGAAAAGGAACTCTTTCTAGCTAGTTTAACATATTGTCAAAACTGATGACATCCTTAAACAATACTTACTGCAAGCACTGAGTGATGAAGTCCACAAAAAGCGTGTCATTACAACGTATGGTAAGAGCCAGATCTTTGGAACCTGGTTTTCGTTTTCTCCCTTTGCTGTTTGTTATACACCTTGGATTACCTTTGGAATCTGATACAGAAATAAGAAAACCAGTAATTAAATTCTAAAACTTGTACACTTTTATCATGAACACTACAATTCTACAACAAGGATGTCATGTCTCACCAAAAAACAGTCTTCTTCTGGAAGCATTCATAATGACTTCCTCTGGAGGTGTCCCCAGGACTTCCATCACACAGGCTAACTGCTCCACTTCATTTTCTCCAGGAAATAGAGGGTAGCCGGTGTACAGTTCGGCTAAAATGCAACCTGAAATTTTAACTACATTAGACATCTTTACGAGAAGTTGAGGTTTCTCAAATTTTAATGTTGTTTCCTTCACTTGTATATGAGCACTATAAGCTTTCTGAACAAAATATTTTATATAAAGCATTCGTGTTCACCTAAACTCCACATGTCAATAGCAGGACCGTAGGCCAAGCCGAGGATAACTTCTGGTGACCTGTAGAATCGGGACTGAATGTAAGTGTAGACCCTTTGGTGTGAGTAGCAGGAACTTCCAAAGTCTATAACCTTTATAGAACTGCTTCCTCGTTGTTTGAGTAACACGTTTTCCTGTAAAAGTTTTCAGAATTAAACAAATGTTTTTGTAAGGAGTGGTAATCTGTGACGGTAATGCAACACTTAACACTTACTGGCTTGAGATCGCAGTGGATGATATTCTCCTTGTGCAAGAGTTTGAGGCATTGCACAAGAGAGTTTGCAAATCGCCTTATGAGACTAAGACTGAAACCCTGGTAATTGTTCTTCTTTATCAACTCGTACAAGTTCAAGCTGTAAGAAGATAGCTGTGAGAACATCCTTTACAAATAATAAATTTACAAAATAAAATATTTCAGTTCCTTACCTCATGAGTTCAAAACTGATGCAGAGATGATTCCGGAAATAGAAGTAATCTAGCATGTGAATAACATTGTGAGTGCCATCCTTGTCTTTCTTCCTAAGGTGGTCTAAAATTCTAACTTCTATTAATGCCTGATGGTGGAATCTCTTCTTGTTTCTAAAATGAGAGAACTTTTATTAGACTGGCTCACTAATTTCATTGTGCCTTCATTAATACAAGATAGTAACATACCTAATGATTTTTATGGCGACGTGTTGATTAGTTTTATGATCCAGTGCCCGTATCACCTGCCCGAAGCTACCTTTGCCGATGACTTCGAGAATTTCGTACCTGTACGATATGTGGTCGTGTAGAACCTGGAACCAAGCGATTCGTTAAACGTTGCCCAGGAAAGAGAGCACAAAATAATTTCGGAATGGTCGAGGAATATCATATCTACCTTGTGGTAGCTCCCATTGTCGTCGTCATAGCCTCCGTTCTGCAGAGCCCCTTCTTCCCCCAGGACTTTGCATGCTCCCAGACCGAGGTACCAAATTTCCGGGTACTTTTCGATCTCCGTTTTTTCGTAATTCGTGAGTCTGCTGCCGTAATACTTCATGGTTTCTGTGGAAAATAAAAAACATAAGTCAAAGTTAGCACTTCTACGTTTGTAAGAATAGTAGAATTAACTCAAATATGGAATATTTTTCATCTTTTTTCAGTGCCTTTCTGGCGTTATTGAAGCTATAAATATATTCGTTTAGAAAAGTTCAAAGTTCCTTCAATGAAGTGCGTGAAAGACTTGCTCTGACGACGAGCAGTTTTCTTCTATTGTGCGAAAAGCAGATTCTGTTTTCAGCTTTTATTTCCGTCAAATAGTGATATATTTGTGCATACATCGAAAGTGATAATCTGATTGATGTCATGCTGGACAGAAGAAAGTTCTTTGAAGTTAGAAGCAGATCGGATTGCTCTCCTGAAGGAGACTAGCCCCTCCGAAAAGCTCTGGATATTGTGATACCAGGTAAACCAAGTTTTTGACGTTATATCGTTACTGTTTGGCCAACTGGTATATCCTTGGACTTAGCCTATTTTCAACTTCTTTCTTCATTGCGCTATATATTTTCCAGCAGCTGCGTTCTTCTTCCTCCACACCTGGAAGTCTATCCGAGTCATTCGATGGTGTCGTGTGGTAACAATTTCTCTTTGTGATGTTTCAGATCCTGTTTGTCATTCTCTTAAAAACTGTACTCCAGACAGATCTATTCTCATTTACCCTTCTTCGTATCTCTTCATATTATACCAAGTCAGCCCATTTTATTATTTTTTTAAATTCTTCTTCAACGTCACATTTCAAAAAGGTTTCAGGTATGTTCTCACTGTTTGCTAATGCCCTGCTCCAGGTTCTTCCGAAATTGAAGATTCGATTTGTTTTTCAGTAGGGCTCATTTCTTAGTGAATGGTTTCTTGGCCTTTGCCATCACGCTTGTTATGAGCTCGCCTGCAATATCTACTTTGGATGAAGTATGAGAAAAAAGTAATATTTTTCCCACAGAGAAAAAGTTTGATAACGACGCAAAGTATTGTTGCAATTCTAAGCACTGAAAAGTTGCTGGCACTTGCCAGCTAATTGACTCAATATTTAGATAAACACGTTGATAAAGGGCAAATAGGTTTTACATGAAAGCATTGTCTCTATTGAAAGAGGAACAACGTAAAACTATCAACGCCATCACTGGAAGGTTTGTTTTTGACAGGATAGTACAAAGTAGTAGTTAGTACCTTTTAGTTAGGATTTGAAAGACATGTGCTTCCGGCTTATAAATATTCATATATGTACGAATCAAAGAGAATGGGGAAAAAGATAATTAGTGGATACCGGTATTTTTTCTTCTGCTTGTGTGCCATCATTATCAACAGACTTCCAAGTTGTTCGACGTTTTGTAATGGTTTGTTCCCGCTTAAGGCTTCTAGTTTCTTTGATGTTTTTATCTCTCGACTTTTCTATATTTATCTCTATCCCTGTTACCTGTCATATCTTGCAGTTTCTTTCCTCTTCACCAACAATACGATGTCATCAGTATCAAAATTTGTGCTGATTGATCGTCTATTCAGAAATCTCTAATTGCTTCCACGATTTAGTTTTAGTTGGTCACAGTCCACAACATATTACCGTACACTTGTTGATGTTACTATTCACAGATTAAGATTAGACGGTCTTTGCTGGGCTGACCGAACTATGTCACGTCTACATTTTATCGCTTCAATTCAATTGTGATTGATTCCCTGTACGCTGGGGAAGTTTTTCATTTCCAAATCAGACGTAAAATCGCAAAATTCCACTTGATACAAATGATTGAAGTGCACTGTTACTCACCGCTAGGGCTGAGGGGCAGTCGGCGACCCTGCGAGTCGTTACGCGTCTGCTGAGGGCTTCCATCCACGTTGTTATTGTTGAGCACCGGGAACGCGGCGACGGGAGTCGGCGCCTGCTCGGGGAGATGGTGCAGGTTCAGCCGCGACACGGACACGCTCTTGACGTGGCCGCCGGAGAGCGCTGGCAGCTTCTGAGGACAGGGACACGGCCAGAGCCGAGGCGTGAGCACCGCGCCAGACATCGTGACCTCGCGCTGCGCCTGCAGACTCCACACTGCGGCAGCGCCGACGCTAGCGCTGGCTGACGGCTCTGCAGCCGTCCCCGGCCCCCCTCCTACTCGCCGTCACCCTCCCCCCCCCCCGCTCCCGCGACAACATCCGCCCGATGCGGAACTTTTACCGGTCCGTGCGAGCCAACAACCGACAATAAACAATTAAAATTAATAAAAAGCTTTCTGATTTGCTTCTTATTCAGAGGCTAAAAGAAACAGTGAATACAAACCGCCTGCTCGATCAGTAAGACGCTCGTTCAATATGCAAAAAGGAAAAATACACTAAAGAATGGAAAACCAAAGGAAATATTTGAAGCGACTTTAGATTGTACATCGATATCAAATAAAGACCGAAATTGAGACGGAGGGGGGAATTTGAAACGCAGGACGAAGAGATGACATCCAAATATTATAGAGAGAGCGGCGTCTGCTGCGACATAATTAAATAAATACACAAAAGTAAACAGAAAAAGAAGAATGGAATGTTACAAAACATAGTATGAAGTTACAAAAAAAATACCCCTCATTCTAAAGAAAACCGAGTTCACCTACCGTAGTCGCTAATAACCATAGTAGTTGATGCGACTCTAAATAAAAACAAAGAAAATTCCCCTTCATTGTTTCTGGGGAAAACAATCATAAGAGCTTCAAGAACGACACGTTGTACGAACCAGGTAATATGATGTCTTTCAACTAATAGGGAAACATTCCGTTAGAAATGAAATAATACTTCTTAATTACAGCAGCCCTTAAGCATTGTTCGCACTTGGGACGTTAAATCCTCGTTTTATAAAATTAACAAATCAAGCGATCTGCGTATGTTGACTGAATCCTAAAGTAGTTGATTTTCCGATTTGAAATATGCGTCAGTGTTCTTCAACTACGTCCAGTAGCAAGAAAGTAGAAAACTGCCTGTAATTTTGTTTCTGCGGGAATCGCACTTCTCAAATACGCAGAATTTGTGACTGCAGAAAATTAAAGAATTTAAAAGTCGCAAAGTATTCTTTAAGATCTTCTAATGCTAATTCTTGGATTTGAGAAGTAGTACCTCCTAACTCATTCCTTCTCGGAATCTAATTTCGAACGCAATTTTTTTGGTACATTAAAATTTCTACATCTAAAATAGCCATTGCAATACGTTTTATTAGCTTATTTAAGTGACAATGTTACCCGCCTGGATGAGACGATTGACGAAAGAAAAATGTTGTTATAATTTGATAATGGAAAACAAGTCGTTTAGTTGATGAATAAATCTCGTCAATTACAAAATTTGAAATATGCGCATAAGTGTAAAAATTTACTTTTGCTATTGAATTCTGGTAAAAGTTTCGAATTGACGGAGGAAATACTATTAAGCCTATTATTGTTGAAATGCTACAGATGAGTCTAAAATGTATACTGGATTTTCACAATAACTAATTTGTCGGGCAGTTTCAATCAAATTTTCAAACTTGAATCAGTAAGAAAGCCGAAATGGAGCAAAATAAAGTTGAGAAAAATTTGTAATAAATAAAGAGATCTTTGATAAATGAAGATAAATATAGCGGCTAGGGGTCTATTGTGAAAGAGATCAAAACGTCTGTATAAAACTAAAATTAACAGAATTAGCTAATAAGCAAACGAAATTAAATACCACACATTGTTTCTTGAGACGTTTCTTTTATCATCTGTAAAAATTGCACATACAGGTTTGTGTGGTATTGAATAGTTAATCTGACAATTAAATATACAATTAATGAGCTATATCAGCCCCTTTTTAATTTTTATTTAAATATTAATTAGTACTACATGTAAAAATTTAGCTGTATCTGGAACCTCACTCCATGACTCCTTCGGCCGAAAAATATTGTTTAATATTTAAATTAAAATGAAAACTGACGAAGTTGCAGATTTAACCCATTTAATGTGTGGTTTTATTAAATATTGTCTGCGTCAACGACTATTTGTTAATTTTCATCTAATAGAGGTGCTTTTACATTTTCAAGAATGGAATATATCTGGAGAAGAACTGCCAATACAATAAAGAAGACACGACAAAGAACGTAACACATACAAGTAATAACGACAAATACTGAAAGGGTACAGCACAAAAACAATATTACTAGGAATTGTGAGTAGAAATTAACGGTAGAAATATCAAAGCATAACAGGTAGCTAATAGAAAATATGTATAAAAACCATTGTCGAGTACGGACATAGAATTTAAAAAGATATTTACGTAACAAGAAGTTGTATGACAAGAATTCGGTCAAAGTTAAACATCGATCTAACAGTTATCAGAATGACAAATATGAATATATTAAAAATTGTGGATACGAGATTAAAACATTAGACTAAAATTTCTAAATGGTAAACAAACCGAATTAGAGATCAATAAATTCATTAATTTACAATGGCGTCTGTCTGGATCTACACTACTGATACCGTGGGAAAAATGTTTTATCTCTCGTTTTAGTTTCTTAACAAATAGAACTGTAGGCCAGAGATATATATGAACAGCTACAATTAGACTACAGAATATGCAAACGATGAAAAAATTATCAGCCCAGGAATGCTGACAATAACTTTATACTTAAAATATAGATATCAATTAAAAAAACTCGTGATTGGTGCACAACTAGTGACGTCAGTCTGGTAATGGAGGGAAACTTACCCTTTAGCCTGTCGAATCGAGTTTCTAAAAATGCTTGTCAAACGTCTAAATGTAATAGATAAACCTAAGTTTCAGAGCACTAAGAAAATATATTAAATAAACGAACATTTCTATTTTACAGAGTTATTTTATATAGTTTAGAAAATATACTTCTGACGTTGACTCACTTTTGAGACTAACTGTTTAACAATGACAAAAACAGATATTATACACCAATTCTCCGAAATTGACTATTTTGTTATTGCATTTCTTGGATAACGGTGGCCCATGAGAATAACAGGAAGGAATGATAATGGTTCTTGTATTTGATGAATACATTGCTTGTATCTAAACAGCAGGACGCGCACTTTCTAATTTAAATATTTACATCGATTAAGTATGTTATTTAACAGAAAAGCTATAACGAAGAACACCATCCTTAATGTATCGATAATTACTCACTTCAAGGTAGAATTTCAATTATTTACATTAACAATGAATAATTCAAACATTTAATCAAAATAAATTTTAAATATAAGAACAACATCCGCCATTAACATCTGAATATACCTTTCTAGATACACAGTTGAAAACTTTTCATATTTCCGGCCAAGGAATGGTCTTCGTTGAGCACATCTTTCCCCATTCCAAGTCCAAAGATTTTCAGAGAATCGCTGTTTACGCTAAACCGAATTGCCGCTCCAAATCTTAGGTTCTCTGCAGCTCTACAAACACGACATAAATCTAACGTATAACAACATCTCTGACCTTCAACCGTCGTTCAACATTTATTAAGTATTGTTACCACGATATTAGTAAATCGGAAGTACTCACATTAAATGTTTGTGAAAAGCTTGACGTGTCTGTACTTAACTTCTTTGTTGATCTTAAAATTAATAATATTAACTACAGGAACTGTGCATAGATATTCATAACTTACTACTCTGACGTTTCTGCAGTAAAATATTTAGCCCAAGTTTATTTCTTTTGTCGGAATTACCCTTAACTGAACTACTCAAAGATATATGCTAGAAGGCCTTTGTACATAGCTGCAACGATCGTAGGAATCAAGAGGCATGTTTCTGCGGCCATTAACCTTGAACAGCATGCATACATGGTCAAGCATCTACAAGTTCTCCCTTGCAAGATAAATTATTACACTATTACTGCACTAATATTAGCAAATTTAGAAAGGAAATAAACGATTTTTCATGACTACTGCCTAATATTATTTGATAACATGCAGATTAGTGAGTTTCAATCACCTTTCTGTCCCACAAAATACTTGATTTCAATTTTTTGTCACTTCGACCGTACGAAACACAAGAATTATCGCAAGTTATTAAACTTTGGCACGGAAATGAGATGCTTATTCGTGTCCCTCGTGCCTCATCACATACACGCTCCAGTACACGTGATTAGCAAAGCGTATCACTAAGTATTTCAGGAAATCGACAAGCGAAACACATTTATCACACAACAATGACCCTGCTCTTTGAAATAAGATAACATTTTAAAATATATACCTGTCGATGATTAACTTTCTAAGTGATTTTTTAATTAATATTGTTTGTTGTCGTAGTAATCAGTTCTTAGACTGGTCTGATGCAGCCCTCAATGTTAACGTATTATGCGCAAGCCTTTTCATTTCTAGATAACTAGCAAATCCTCCCTCAACTGCTAAGCGTATTCCATACTTGGTCTGCCTCTTCTGTTCTTACCCCCACACACTTCCCTCTAATGCTGAAAAAATGCAGAAAACGTGGACTATTAATCTTTCTCTTCTCTTGGTCAAAGCCCTCCATATTGTTCTCTCTTCTCTTACTGTGCTTAAAACATCCTGGTTATTGATTCTATCCACCAATCTGATTTTCAGTATTTTTCTATCGCACCACATTTCAAAAGCTTCTATTCTTTTCCTTGCTGCAACCCCTACTTTCCACGTTTCGCACCCATATAACGCTACACTCCATTACGAACATTTTTTAGTAATTAATTAATATTGTCCCTTAATAATATCAGTATTTTTTGACATTTAGTCTCCGTGTCGTACATCAAGGCCCGGGGTTCCGTCGCACCTATCTGCGGGTTTCGCGAGTCGAAATAAAGTAAAATATAAAACACTCATTAGTTAAGTAGTGTTTATTAGCTAAATTTAATCTATTCATTGATGTATGTTGCCGATTGTGTTTGGTTAGCGAAAAATTTGTTCAACTTCTGGAACTTCGAAGTTCGATAAATGCTCTGTGTGGGCCAGCACAGTCTGGAATCAGGTAAATTCCGCGAAAAATTTATAAATTATATATACATATATATGATAATTAATTGACAACTGAAGGTCTGTATAGTAGATTTAAGAGTGAGATGTTAAAACCAAATTTGTTTATATATTGTAAAAAAATCCATATAATCTGTAATTATTCAATTAATTTGTGTTTTTAAATGTGTAGATGACTATGGCATATGCCGAAAGCTCCTTAAAAATTGAAAAAAAAATTGAAATCAAAATTAATATATAGTTTTTGTTCATTAAATGATGTGACTTATTAATTATTATTATTTTAAAATGTTGGCGTTCCTGTTACCAAATTAATAAAAGTAGTCTTTCATTGCCTATAATGCTCAATACTGTACAGATTCGAATGAAAGAATCAATTTAAACGCAGATAAAAAACGTGACTCTGGGATTGGATTAAACTGCGCCTGGTGATGTTTGTCCCTCGTGCTTTTGTTTCTGCCAGGAGCGGACAATGAAGGACGTGATAAAGGACAGAACACGGTCATTAATCTTGAAATTCAATTAAAATTGGGTGACTATTGAGTGAAAGTTTGCACGTATTGCTAGGCAGTTTCCTATAATTTCCCGCCAAAGTTGGTATGTATAACGGACCGATCATGAATTGGTTGGCTCCGATCGCCAACATTGGAGACTGTCGACTAATCGTGAAGACAAATCTGGTTGGTTGGTGATGCGTAGGCGTCTGAAGGCATGCAAAGCGAGGCCTTGAGCTCGCGTGCCGCGGATTCCTGCACACTCGTGCACACAAAGACGTTTGCTCACTTCCGGACAGACCGGGTCACGGGTCAGCCTCCTCTGGAATACTTTTGCCGTACATTCAATCACGGTTGGATGCTGCAAGAGATTATTGACGGCGTACTTGTGAGACATGCGGGGCAACTAGACGTTTCCTGACAGCCACGGCTTCTTTTACTTGTTTGGAACGCGCTGAAAAAGTTCGAAGACGACTCTGGGACAGCGGAGCTATTCAACCTTGGGCTGTACAGCTGAAACTTACTCGGCTTTGGTTCTATGTTACTAAGTACTTGCACTTTGCATATATTTACCAGTCACCTTCAAAGAAGAAACTGAAATCTGCATAAGCTTCAAGCGTTTCGTCAAAACAGGAAAAAGTAACTTCTCGCGGTTACGCAGAGAGGTTTTGACGTTTCATATCTATTGCGTCATCTACTCGAAAATGTTGATGATATTGGGAGATTCACCAACTACCACACATACCAGATGCTATGCAGACCTGGATTTAAGGGCCCCGCATCACCCCCAAAATTAACAAACAGTTATTTCACGAAATTTAAAGCCAATTGCTTTTGACGATTAAGGATAATTTATTCAAATAATTAAAAATATATTTATTTTAAGTTCGCATTGTTGGATGAGATTTGTTATTGTGTTTGTTATAATATCCATACATTATAATATAGAATATATTTAAGAATTCTGGAGAGAAATCATTATCAGGCTAAAACTAATAAAAAACTATCTGAGATCGACAATGACTCAGGAAAGATTAAATAGTTTAGCAATTATGTCGATTGAAAGTGAAGAAGCAAGGAAATTGGATTTTCAAATTTTGTAGAAGAATTTACAGAACAAAAACTTATATATACGTAAATTCATATATTCATATTCAATTATGTTAATTTATATTCAATAAAATGTAATTGTTTTGGTTATTTTTTTTTGCAATTTTATGTTTTAATGTACGTAGACATTTACCTATCTTATGATACATGACATTTGATTTATATATATATATATATACATATTGAATTTGCATTTTATTTAAATATTCAATATATAATATTAATCGATTGTAAATGGGAAAAACAAAGAATAAATGAGAAATTTTTTATAATACAAGTAAATGTAATGATGTGATACAGTAGGTTGTTAGTTTTAAATACTTAGGTGTTATTATTGACTTTGAATTAAAATTTAATAAATATGGAGAGCATATTGAAAATATATTGGCAAAAAATAGGAATACTGTCTAGATTAAGGAATGTTTTGTCCCTTAAAGCTAAGAAAACATTCTTTATGTTTATTGTAGTCGCTCGTGTACCTTTTTGTAATTCCTTGCTACTTTGTGTAACTAGAAATATTATTGAAAAATTAGGGGTAATATGGAATAGAGGATTAAGGGCTGTTTTCAATGAAAACAAGTATTGTAGGATAAAAAGATATTCCAAATAAATTGGAACTGTTGGGGACCAAATTCTGAATTATGTTTTTGTTTTCATTCATAAAGCAGATAAGGGACAGTAACCAGATTATTTCAATATTTTTATAAACAGAAATCCATATGTTCATAGCCTAAACACCACAGAAAGGGGAAAATATGTATATGGGCCACTTAAATTTAGAAAGTACAAATAATTCGTTTTTTAATAAAGGTTTAGTATTATGCAATGAGTTTAATTTTAGAATTTAAACAGACTTATTAAATGTAAATAGTGAATTTTGATTTAAAATAAGTTTTGTATTGTGTGGGCAAATATTATTGAGGATATGTAATTAGCTTAAAGCTAATTTGAATAAGTAAATAAATAACAGTCAATTTTATAAACAAGAGTATGTTCACTTGGAACTGCCGTTTGGCAGAACACTAATTAATTAATTATAGCGTAGACCACGCGATAAAAATCTGGTAATAAAGGATGTAAGATGTAATTGCTTTGTATGGTTGAAAAGATTATACCATAAAAGAAGAAAGTAGAGCATCGCAAGGACTTATAATCATGAGTCTCACTCAGGTGCGATGGTTAGGCCGAACTAAGTTTGTCTGATTCTTCATTCATTGTTGAAGCCGAACACAGATCTTTCTTGATGAGGTAGATTTAAATAATTTTTTCATCTGTCTAAAACACCGTAACGATACCTACAATGAACTGTCTGTTCACGACAGCATAGCAGGGCTGCAGCAATAGTTTTTCGTTAATTCTAACATTACAGTCGGTAATAAACTGTGAAAAGATGAGCCACGGTCGTTTGTGTTCTGGTCGACGCGACGGAGAAAGGAGGTCACGACGTTCTGTCTGGCGGGAATGATGGACTGTCTCAACGAGAAAATAAACGGGGCGGGTAAACTTTGCACCTTGCCAACACGGAAGCACAACCGACAGACATACATACAGTAGCTTCCTTACTTCATTGTTAGTTTCGCTGGAATGCACAGCCAAGCGCAAAGTAATTACACTCAACACAATATTAGAACCCCTTTGTCCTGAAGCAATTGCCATTTGCCATCCACGAGTATGAGTAGTTAATATAATGAAACTTTTTGCAATCCGTTAAACAGTAAATAGTCGCCAACGTGCTGTGCTGTAGTGGCTGTGGCTGAGTGGCACTGACACAGTCTTGCATCACAGAGGTTGCGGCGACAGCATCAGTGCTCAGTTTCTTTTATTAACACTTATTGTTGTTGCTGTGGTATTCAGTCCTAAGGCTAGTACGATGTAACCTATCCTGTGCAAGCCTCTTCATTTCCGCATAACTACCATATCCTCCCTAATCTACTTGTATTTTACGAAACCTATATTGTTCCATTGCTTAGCGTATTCCAATCTTTGCCTCCCTCTTCTGTTCTTACCCTGGCACACACTTCCCTCTAGTGCTAATTTTACAAGACCCTCAAGTCTCAAAACGTGGCCTATTAATCTATCCCTTCTCTTGGTGAACGCCCTCCATATTGTTATCTCTTCCCGTATTCTGCTTAGAACTTCCTGGTTAGTTACTCTATGCACCCATTCTTCTATAGCACCACTTTTCCTTTTTGCAACTCCTACCGTCCACGTTTGGCACCCATCCGGTATTTTATTTAAATATTTATTATTACTAATGTTATTAAGATTATGAAATGTTAATATTTTTAATGTATCATTTTCTAGAGAATGTAGGCTTTTTCGATGGATGGATTGACCATTTTCTAATTTTGTAAGCTATTTGGTAGTAAATTGAGGAAATTATATGGAGCCCCAAACACGGCGACGAAACTTTATTTAGATACAATCTTTATGTTTATTGGATGTAATTAATGTGAAAAATAATCGTAAATTGATTTACAATTTCGATTTGTCATATAGACATAGACAATAGAAAGCTGTAAAATGTGTTAAAATATTTTAAAAAACTCTTTGTTTTGAAATCGGAGAAGGAAGCCCAAGTTTTGAATGCCGAAATTACTTTATATTTAAACAGCTTGAGGGTCTCGGGGGAATTCCTCCTCTCAATAATTCATAAAATATTCAAAATACTGGTTTGAATTCCCTGGAATGTCTCTCCAAATTTGCGATGGTATTAATGGTTTAAGAGACGTTTCCAGGTATAAGAGGAAGGACGTCATAACCCAGGTGTTGCCGGCCGTGAGTGGGTGACGAAATCAAGCATAACGTCAGGGTTATGAGTCACGCGAAATGCTGCATCCGCGGCAAAGTCTGCAAATCATAGTCCGAGACCAAGAACTTCGACGCTGTTTGCATTAGTTCACTTTAGAGGCCGACCGCTGCGAAAATGGGGTTGGTTGGAGTTGCGAAAGTGCAGCACGCACGCAGGTGTGGACCGCAGCTGCACACAGTTCCGGATCCGATCCGATCCGAACCGAACCGAGCAAGGACGGTGACGTCACAACAATCGCTAACACGTCACTGACGTCTGCGATCATATCTAAAATCCTTTTCGTTTGACTGGTCGCCTACGTAATGCGCCATAAGGTCGTTTCGTAATGGAGATTGCAGAATAACGTTGATTCAAATTTCCGGGACGAACTAGCAATCTCAATCTTTCAATAATTCGTGAAAGTGAAAGAAAGAAAAAATATTAGCCCTGAAAATGAATTAATTCGACATTAATAACTTGGTCAACGCGTCATTTAATTGACATTAATCCTTGATAGTCACATACCAACCTACATTGTTTGAGGGGTTAGCTTCAAATTAACCAGGCTGATGACTGACGATATTTTAACCGAGTCCAGTTCTCGTAATACATTACTTAAGCACGGAACCTTAAGCGAATCTAAAATCCCGCTATCCTAAACGGAGTCAAAAACAGAGAGTACAATAAAAATTGTACTGGGACTATTTTTTAACTTCTTTGAAGTAAAGGGACCTTTTTGACAGGTTTTCCTTTTATTGTAACTCCTTGGCTGTCTAATTATAAAATAACAAATATTGTGACAAGTAATAATATCTGAAACTTTTAAAATAAAATGTTTATATAAACATTATATCAAAGATTTTGCAAATATAAATAAAAATCTATTTCTTTGAGTTCTAAATGCCTGTTATAAACGACTTTTTCTACGGGGTGTATGAAACTGGAGGTAGTTTTAGTGGTCTTAAATAAATTGATTTTAACAACGTAAGGAAATGCTTGTTGCTACATACATTGACTATAATATCCCAGTAAAAGCAGGGAAAAGAGATTTTTTCCAGGTGACGTATCGTATCCATCCTCCCTTATCAACTCAAAGGTGCAAATAAAAGTACTGTAAACAATTTTCGTGAATTCGTAAGAAGAAACTTTGTAGGTGCTGTGAAAATATAATAGGCCAATATGAAGGGTCGTTGTTGAAATGGAATAAAACAATCTGTGTGTGAGGTATTAACGAAATTATTATTTTTTATTTGAATGGCGCATGTTTGCTATTATGTATATAACATCGTTGAAGTGTCCACCTCGGCTTCTCACGGTGGCACGCATCCATGTGGTCCAATTTTCAATGGCTGCCGCATAGATCCTGCTGAATTTGGTCAATAGCCTGGGTTATGTTGACTTTAAGGTCAACGGTCGATTGCGGCTTCCATATCGTTCAATTTGGGCGAAAAGAAATCGGTTATCATCGTTCTGTAGCGCTCGCCGTTGACGGTGATGGTCTCAACGACGTCGTTTTATTAAAAAAAAGCAAGCTTCAATGACGCCGCAGACCCAAAATCTGCAACAGTTTGTGGATGCGTTGCCGTCTGGTGAATCTCGTGTGCGTTGGCGTCTACCCATTGTGCTTGTTATCATGGCCATTCATCAAAAAATGCGCCTTGTAGCTAAAGATGATTTGGGGTCCTCTTCCAAACGCTCCGAATCCCAGCCAGCGAACAAACGGCGTTTCTATGGTCATTAACGTTGAGCTCCTGTATCAGTTTGATCTAGTGCGGTGGTAGACTCTATTCCCAATGAAAAATTCGCCAAGTTGAAGTCTGCGAAAGACCTAGTTCTTGTGCAGGGCGAGGAATTGACTGCCTCGGGTTCTCCTGCACACTTTCACAGACCGTGGCGATGTTCCCGGCGTTCCTGGTGTTGGCTGATTGTTTACCGAACCGGTCGTCTTGAATTTGGCCATCAAGCTTTGGACGGTCGACTTTGAAGGCCACCACGGGTCTGCCGTACAATGGACGCAACGTTTGCACTAATGTTCACTAATTTTGATAATAACATTTTATAGAATATTCTAATAGGGTTAAGTAAAAATACACACGAACTGTTGAAGTCTTAGTTGCCTTATATTTTCTAATTACAATTCCTTCGCTAAAATTCTGAAGTTCGGTATTAAATTCTGTTACCAAAGGACAAGAAATTTAAATGGGAAATACCATATGAACTGAATATAAAAAAATAAATGCGCAAACCGAAAATGAAGAAATGTGAATGGGAGGAAAGTAACGGAATGCTTGAAATTAATAATTGAAAAAAAAAGAGAAGTATGGCCAAAATCCAGAATAAAGAAGGCAGAAAGAAAAAACTGTGAAAAACATGCAACTAAATATAAGGAATAACAATGAAGTAGCGGACAGATTGTACTGTATTGTATTTGAGGAATGTGTTTAGCGCAGATGAATTGCAGGTGCAGGTGTTTAATTGAAGGAAGCGCAGGTCCCAGGCGTATCCGGCAGCCGCGTGAGCCTCTCACGCATTAATTCTGCGGCTTCTGCGGATCAATATGACTTTGCCGCGACTGTCTCGTGTTTGGAGGCTTGGGACTGTAATCCCTTCAAAGTAAACGTCGCCCCAGGCCTGGACTCCAATTTACCACTAATTTACACAGAAATCTATCGCTAATACGAACATAAATCAATGAAATGTTTACTGCTGCAATTGAGCCGGAAGTGGTGACGCTGTCAACCGTCAAAGAGGAAACATGTAGCGTGTTATTACACTAAAACACGTACATGAAATTACTCGAGTGTGACACGCAAGAGTCTATTCTGCTTTTTACTCTTTCTTCCAGATGAGTTTCAATCACTCCGCTCTTCTGCACTTTATTTTTTTGGGTTTTAAATCTACTTAGATGTTTTTATATATATTTACAGTAACTGTTGGTTTCGTCATTGAAGCCACATAAATAAATTCTATACAATGACACTGACTGAATTATTCATTTATTAAAACATCGTCTTCATATACTTTGTCATTTTCTACGTATAAGTATAACTGCAACAGGAATGGAATATAAAATGTCAATATAAAATATAGAGAAGACGTAGCTAAAAATACACATGAACTTGGCTTGAAGACTTTAGTTGCGTTCTATTTTGTAATTCCAATTCTTTTACTAAATTCTTAAAAGGCAGCATATAAATTGTAACTAAAGGACGAGAAATTTAAAGGGGAAAGACCATATGATCTGCTTAATGTAAAAAAAAACTTAGAAAATTTAAAAAAATCATCATTAACAGTATCCAGCACATTATATAAAATTTACTACAATTAATACTGTTTTATTAGCATCTTCCCCTTACTAATTCATACTTATTAGACGCATGATAACCGTGTGTGTATAATTAATTTAATCCGTAACGCCTAACCCTATACTTGACTTCAAAATCGGCAGGCTATGGACCGTAATCTGTATTAGAATTTTATTAACAACTAGCTGGATGCTCAGCGTTGTCCGAGTATTTATTTATAATAGCCCAGTATCTTTAAATAGTCAGGAATCTCACCCCACTGAAGTACAGGTTTAGGGGCATCTTGATGTTAGAATCAGATTCAGTAACTCGGATTACACCGGTTTTGATGCGAAACTTGATGGTTTTCATGTTGTTTTCAAGCGACACCTGCCCACCCCTACCCCTATGACCTCTCTCTTCCCATTCGGAAATGGGTTGAGAATACACAGAAATAGTGTAAAAGTAAGTGACCCAGAGAAGTATTTATTGGATGGAAATATCAGCATGTATAAAAATTTCCAGCCCCCACCACTTGAGTCTTACACCGCCAGTGCTGATTTCCAGATCACAAGGAACACGTGGACAAAATTTGGTTGAAATTGCTCTACACGATTAGATTTGTATGCTGAACACACGGAATACAAACATTCATGCGTACGAAATTCATTTATATGAATAAGATAGTTTATCAATCTGTTTGGTCTGTTTAGCGCGAAATTACTTGTAAGTTTAATGAACGTTTTATTTAAGTAATAATATATTACAAGTACTTAAAAGTATACCAACATGTTTCTCGACTGAGGCGCACACGCAACACCATATTAATACAACGTGTTGAGAAGCTAACAATCAACTTCGACTTTTATATGTTATAAGAAGAATATTAAGATGGTGTGTTGGACCTTGTAAAGATATTGTTATGGTGATCCACTTTCTACGTTAGAAAAGAGAAAAAAAAAGATACGTGAAATATAAATGCAAGAACAGCTAGTACCTAAGATCTTCGATAACCGACACAATTAATTGCACTGAATTTTGGTTTATTTCTTTATGGAGTGCTCGGACTCGCGTGCCTCAGTTATGATTCTGAACTCCCTCCTTATCCTGAATATGAACAGAGATCTTTTTAACATGTCAGATTTCATGTATGTACAAGAGAAACGGAGAGGAGGGGGTGAATAATTTTTATCTAATGAAAAAACGTCTGAGCTTGGTTATAATATCATAAATAAATAATTAAATAGCCTTCAGTAAGAAAACTAATTATTAAAACAAATATCCCGTTCACATCACCGTTTCTTCCTCTTCTGGGCTTCTTAAAATATAACAATTTTAATTTAAAATTTAGGAAAAAAATATATGTATATAAGAAATATTTTGGTAACAAATATAAAATTATTTTAATTTTACATACAATTTCGTATACAAGCATTTCTTCCATTAATAATTTTGACGTTTGAAATTTAAAAGGCGAAACGTTGATGTCAATGGTAGGAACAGGCTTCTCACTCAAGCTCAATTCTTAAACTACCTCCAAGTCTGAATATTATTCCGATTAAGAAAAAATCGGTAGATATCACAATAATCTATCGACAACTGAGAGAAATATTAAATAGGACTCAAATTCAGTGTATTAATAATAAAAACGACACGATTTTGCTCCGCATAAAAGAAAGATACATTATTAAAGAAGGATCATAAAATTTGCTGGAAACGTATTACAAATCAGCAAGACTTTCACGAAAAAACACATTTTCTTTTGTTATAAAAACGAGAATAGTAATGTTTGGGTTCTCTTTTTGATTAGAAACTTATTCTTATTTGGCACTACAGGGCATTCAGGGACTTGGCGTCCTGGGTCGATGGCGAACTGCCATATTTCATGACACATTCCGAATTTGTGATACGTGATTCTGTAGCAGTCTTAATCCCAGTCTACGTGACGATGACGGCACAAACATCCAAGCCCATTCCAGGATTCGAACCCGGGACCTCGGCTTTGATTAGAAACGGTCAAATTAAAATGGTTGAATTCAGTATAAAACAACAGCCTTATCCACAGTCATCATTTTTAAAAATCTCTATTACATCGTAAAAAGTCCATTATGACTTTCGGTCATTTAACCATAACCAACTGTAAAAACGATAATAAAATAATTGAAAAGACAGGAAACCAAAATTGCGTGTTACATCCTGTATTACAGGTTAAATGAAAGTTGTTGATCGTTGTGGACATGGTTGTAATATTTTTAATAATTAAATTTAAATAGGAAACGACAACTGAAATTATACTTATGAACAATATTTAATTTGAAGATTTATTTACTTGTGGTATTTTGGGAGTATGTGGGCAAGTACAAGCCTACATGATGTTGAACATTAGCATGTCCAAAACTCGCTTTTAACATTCCATATATTTGTCAGTTGTTTATCTACGAATTCTGAACAGTCCATTAACCCAACGGAAACCACGTGATCCTCAAGGATCCTCAACTGATAGGTATTATACCAGACGGAATTTCCCGTAAAACTCTCAGGCCTAATCCAACTTCTTCACTTTCGTCATTTCCTTAAACATGATTCCATTAATTAGAGCACATCCTTCCATGACAGAAAAATAGGCATTTTACTGATAGCACTTCTGGTAAATCATTTGGTCTGTTCGTATTTATATTATATATACGTAAAATTTCAAATTAGATATTTTCCACAGCCTTCAACTTACTTTCTACCGGCATGTTCGAGTAATGCAGCCCAATCTTTTCTGGTCTAGAACATTCGATAAATAACTACACCTATATACACATATTCAACTTCTTATTTAAATAAGTAATGAAATATGTATAGGCAATAATGGTCTGAGTTGATGAGGCGAAGATAAATTGACTCCGTGGTCCATCACGTCTTAATATTAATATTAATACATATATATAAAACCGTATGTGACGGTGCAGACAGGCGCCGGGTGTTTGTATCGATTGCCGTATGGAGCTTGAATCTAGGCAGTTCCAGTACAGTTCCGGGTTACACAAGCCACTGCGCCATGTTGCAGGTTCCTGTTAAAGCTTTTCAAAAAGATAGTACTGTAGATCTCCTCGACGCCAGCATCAGTAACGGAAAATAATACAACTGTACGGAATTTATTTAATCCGTCCAGTATAAAGCGATAGAAAGAAAATGCATTTCCTACAATCCTCGTTGCACTGTCATAAATCCATCATTTTTGAAAGACGTGGTAAATATAGCCCAATACGAGGTATTGATTTGATTTTGAATATTCCACAATAGCAAGATTTCGAATGGAAACATATCCACAAAGAAGAGTGTATTTTAATGTACCGACAACAATCTGATTCGTTAATCAATCGTGATTGATTACCCAATTAAAAAAGTGAGACAAGTCGCAGAAAAGTCTGGAAAAATCCTTGATTTATTTTGGTATACGTACTTCATCATAGCAAACGCTTGGATTCTATATCCTGATTCTGTTTCGCTTAAATTCTAACACAAATTTACGATCTAAGACGCGTCAATTTCAAATGGGACTTTGGCTCATCAATTGTAAAATTTAAAATAGAGGTTCAAGTTGAAGGAGAAGGGTTTAAATAGATCAGCTTGACTGACATTTTAACTACTGAATTTGCTTTTCAGAATTAAGAAACAAGCCTTTGTTCTTTGCTTGTCTCCACGGATTAGGATATATTACGGCAAGCTTGCAACTATTGGTTATTAGCACAGTTCTGTTACGGAATCGGGAGAAAGTGACCCTGAACTGCATATTAAGAAACAGACATCAAGGAGAACGTAGTCCGCCTCAACAGTAAGCACTTCTATTATACCATTTTCTCCCGTCCTATTGTCAATTGAGAAAGTAAAGAATATTTAAAAATATATTTGACATTTTTCAAATTTGTTTGGAGACAAACACGATAAATAGTTATAAGACCTTTTAAAATTTCTCTCTGAATTACACTTAGTTGCCATCAGGGATCAGTAGCGGATCCAGAAGTATCTTGGTGGAGGGGGAACAGTTTTGAAAAATTTATATTTGATTAGAATAATAATTACTTGATCCATCTCTAAGTCATTTCAGTGTATTTTATTTTATAACTGTTATTTTGTATTACATATGTAATAGATAATAATGGTTTTATTAAAGATTTATTTAACAATACTTAGTATTACGTAATCAGAATAAACACCGTGTACACAATTCGGAACAATTTTTTGTGGGGTATCAGACTACATGCTTCTTAAACAGGCAACACGTAAGGGAATTGAAAGGGGGGTATATACGAGGTAGAGAAAGTTAGCCAGGGGTCGACTTTTTATTATTTCATTAGAAAGACAGGCTAAGTGAGGGTTATCCACTTTGGTGGGTCTCATCTATAATAGAAAAGTAATGGATGGAAAAGAGGGGATGTGGAAAGGAGAGCAAGGTAGCCGAGGGTTGACTAGGGTCCCCAGGCTATACTTTAAGAATCCTATCCGGTATATAGATGCAGGAAAACCCCTAATAAACCTTCACCAGGTAGGTCGGGCTATTGGATACTATTCTCACGCCCTTCTGAATCACGAGAGAGGTTTTTTCTGAGAGGTCGCAGTATTCTCTTCTCCGTCTTCAACTATAGTACTTTCACCCCCTTAAACAAATGAAGGTGCAGCGGTATGTGAGAACCTTGGAATTAGACGGCCAACATATTATGATATTGTTCAGGACATTTTAATAATTTATTTTTTCTATTCTGAACGAAGAAACGATACGCTATATATAAAATGATGCAATTACTTAAATGCCTCAATTTTCAGTTATATAATAATTTTTTTACGATAGTTGTTAGTTTTCTTTGAGTAATATCAATTGTCCACAAAATGTATTAACACAGTTATTATCTTGGGGGAGGAAGGAGAGGAATACCCCCCGCCCCCACACACACACACTTCCCGTCACTATCACAACCAGTGATTGATTAGATTCAAATCACGTTATGATTATTATTGTATTCTCTTTTCCAAGCGTGAAATAATTCGTTTGGCTATATAACCATGATTCATAATTGTTAAAATTTAGATATTAATAATTCTATTATAGTTACTTATAAATAATACTTATTCTTTGGAAATGTCACAAGTTCGAACCAAACAGAACTTTAAGACGGCTCTAAAAATATGAAGGCGACAATTTCCGGCACAAGAGATGAACTGCGTCGTCAAGACCGCATTCAGACGTCAGATTTCCTAAGATTATGTAATGGAACATTAAGATGGAACTAAATTACTCTCAACATTGATGGGAAACCTGCTTTTCTGTTGCTGCGCAGATAGACATCGCAATTCCAAAAAATATAATCTCCTGTGCCATTTATGTTTTTATGATGACAAAAGAAATTAATTGAGGTCAAGATTCTTCGTTGTATAAAAAGTAAAAGTTTAAATACGAGCGACGCAGGGTCTCGTTTTTTATAGGTTGCGGCACATCAGTCAGCAGAAAAGAGATCGCGATTATGTAATCCCTTTTCGGTCAAGATAATGAAAAGTAATATCAAAAGTGAATGAGGGCAAAGAGGGCTACGGAAAAGTATCTTCGAAGTTGAAGGTATATATAAACATGGATTACTGACTGGACTACTTTAATAAAAATCTTTATGTATTCATAAATTTAAAAATGAAATTTTTAAACGTTTCAGTCAATAAGGTAGTGTCACTGGAACATATTTAGGCGTAAAAGGCAAATAGACGGGGAGGGTGGGGGGAAACCACAGTTGTAAGAAAGTAAATATAAAGAGCCAGGCCACATGTAAACATGGCGGGCTCCAGCATGGCGTAGAGGCATCTCTAACAAAAAACAAAACAGTTAATCTGTCTCATAAACACAAGTACAGACCATGGAACAATTGTTCATCGACTACTTAACGCTGTTTCTACATTGCAAATTTTTAAGCTTGTGAATTTGGAATACTGTTTTGTGTAATTACACAATGGAAATTTATTCCAACAATCTTACTATAGCGCGGTTTCGTTATATGACTGATCTTCAACAAAGATGCGACCGAAAATTCGTTCATTGTTTCAAGTTAAACGGTTCTCCAATTCTGAAACCAAAGATATGGCTTTCATTTTCTCCCAATATGCCTAGTCATATTCGGGCGTCGTTGACTCAACTTTCGAATCTTTCTCCAACTCTCTCAAAACGGCGGATTTGCTCACAGCTTATACAACAATTACACAGCTACTTAGCTTTCCTTATCACCATTATCCATTTATAATTGAATCCAAAAGTTATTTCCGATATTTGAGTATTGAAGAGTAATTAAATCCATACAAGAAGAATGGAAGTAACACATGATAAAGTTAACCTGAGCTGTAGGAAAAGTTTGCAAGAAACTTTCGGCAGGTAATTTTTTAATATAAATATTGAAATCGCGAGACGAGAACAATTCATACTTGTTTCAGGTTATTTTTCTATAAATTATGTGAGTATTGTATTAAAGGGGAGTTGCCTGTTTCAGGATCACCCTCATGTAGCCTGTTAACCAAAAAAAATGTTATAGTAAATGTTTACTATTGTGCCAGTCATAATTTACAGGAACTTATAATACATTAAGGGTACGCGAGAAAAAGTCTGAAGAACTGCGAAGTTTTTCTTGTATACCTGTCCTTCGGACAAAAGAGACAGACCTTCTGGCAATAGCAGTAAAGACCTTTTACGGGCATTAGGTGTCAGTCTTTATTACATTAATGGCATCCGTCCCTAATTCAAGAAGGATTTGCTTCTGTCAGGTTGGAAGCTACGTGTAGCAGATTGGAAACAGTAACTAATGTAAAACGTATGTGAAGACATTCATTCACATCCACAGCTAAACTTTTCCTCTTTGTTGCAATATGTAAAGACCAACCAATGGGTGTCATTTGAAAATGCAGCCATTTGGCTATTGGAAAAGGGAGTAGGAAAATGGTGTCATACGAGGCGAAATGGAGAGACGTTTTGGGGTGACCTCAGGATATGCAGAAGTTTTGGTAGAAGTCTCCACTATTTTGGCCCAAAGGCGTCATACATGCAACCAGATCATTAACGATTCAGTCAACGAGAGGCGCTTCCAAATCGTCCACCCGAAGCAGACCGAAATAAGCCGTCACCAGTATCGTTGATATTGAATTTCATGACTTCAGATTGCCAGACCTATTTGCAATAGCACCTTTGCTTCTTTTAGTTCACCCAACAGGTGACATCATTTTAATGAGTCTTAGAATATACATTATTATTGCTCTACCGTCTTCATTGTAAAATATTTTATTCAAGTATCTCATTGTCTGCATATCGAATTTTAATTTTATTGTTATTAAATTCAAAATCATAACTGAAATATTTTCTTTTCTCTCTCAAACGCTTTATACATTGATCCCTTCTAACCGATAAGTTAAACGCTAATTGTCACAATTGTCCCCAACTATGGACCATAATTAATCAATAAATCATAATATATAAATAAATACCCCTCGTTTTGTATTTCATTACAATTGGCTTTCACCAACGTGGGGCTATATTAAATAAAAATTAATAAATAAATCCTCCCTCATATTCTTTTTATTAACTTTTCACGTAAGAATAGACTCAGAGAATATTCTAATATATACTTATCATTGCAGCAAGACCAACTAATTTCGACAAAATTTAATTCTACTAAGAAATAAAGTCTGTAAGTGGCGTAATTGTAAGCTGCGTAGATTTAGTCACGCTATTACTTATGTTGCTTATACTGATCCGCTTATTTCCAGGACTTAATTGGCTGAATAATAATATTTTATATACAGACGAATGAGAATCATTTCTCTTGGGCACAAGGAGCAATGTAACAGGAAAACCACGCGCTCCGAGACTCGTTTCCGGTGGCCTTTGTTCCTTAGATTTCGAGGAAGTACGAATTCAGTAGACGAAATGGACTGATGAACAATAATGTAATAAGCTTGCCACCATGCAACAATGATGCTATACCTTTATTTTTAAAAAAACTTACAATTTTTTATTTACTTTATAAGACTTTTAAATCATTCAACTGTATAGGCGATGAAGAATAATTTATTTACAGTAAGTTGCACAAGTACGTGAAATCGTCATTAATCGATAAAAATTATAAATAAATGTTGAAAGATTGGGCTATTTAAAAGATGAATATCATCACAAAATAACTATGAATTAATTTTGAATAAAATATATAAAACGCAATTGTTGTATGGAAGGTTAATTAAATCATCAATCAATTAATATTCATACGAGATATTCTGAATTATACGCTATTCCAAACAATTCAAAGTTATAACAAAGAGCAAAACTATCCCGAAGTGTCACGCTAAACACATCACACACGAACAGTAAAATAGAAGAAAACAGCGTGTCGTAAATAAAGGTGATCCTTGGATGATGAATTCTCTGTAATATTATTTTATGGTCACGGCTCTGTCATTGTTTACTGAGGAAAGTTAACTGTCGAGAATGTCATTTTACCGGGTTGTCTCTTCGCAGGGCTTTGCTACGGCGTTTCATAAAAAAAGATTACTTATTACGGATGAGCAAAGAATGTGAAAAATAAAATAGTATTCTCTCAAAGAATCTAGCAATTCCACATCCTCGGCATACTAACAGGTCTTGGCCGCGATTCGCTCGGGTCAGTATCCTCAGTAGATCAGGTTAGAAGAAAGGGCAGGGTAACGCCCGTAATTTTTTTAAAGTGATTATTAAAATACAAGGATAAATTTATATTTATTAATGGAAATTGGAGAAAAGAGGCAAAAGATAAGGTATCAGGTAAAGGCATGACTACAGCATGTCGGGTCTTTGGAAGTAGTATGTGCAGAGGATTAGCGAGCAGGAGATTTCGCCGACCTGTGGAAATTTAAAGCGTGTTAAAATTTGAATGTTCAGCGACGACAAGAGGAACTTCGATAACGTCGAAACTCCATCCAGACCTAAATTTCTCCATCAATAAAGAACCTCTTAAAACGAATTATAATTCTGAGCAGAGCAGAAATTAGGAAGGACATGCCAAGATTATAAATTGAAATGGTGGAAGGAAAAGAACATTTTAAAATTCGAAGTTTGAAAGCGAAGGATGAAACGAGAGACAGTTTAGTTTTGCGGTTGGGGTAGAGAGATCAGTTGGTCCTGTTGCGCATTTCGGCACCTTAAACCAGAAGACATTACGACGCCAACGAAACCAATGAACCCAGCCACAAGCCAGACATCAGACATCTGTCGTCCTACAAGCGGGATTCAAGAATATCAAATGTATCCAATATATTCCCAGGATTACGAAATTTTTTGCTGTAGGACCGGCAATTTGAAACCTTGATAATAATTTAGAAATCTGATATAGAATATTCGTTTTTGCAAATATTTTATAAATTATATTGCTCAGTAAATTTCAATTGTTAAATAAATTCCTTTCATATTATAAACATTATTCCCAACACACGTTTTCCCATTCTTTTAGTGCTATCAAGAGTTAAGGTTGTAGAATACTGCCTTGGTCCTTACAGAAACAAAGATGCCGCTGACAATAAATACTTTCGGACTCGTGTTTAGAAATTGCAAGCATGCTTTCAGATTAATCGTCGAGACTTACACGTTTATACGCGTAACAATAATTACACGTGAATATCAACAGACACGTTTTAAAATGAGAAAGTGAAACGTAGAAAAACATACCACTCAAAGCATAATGCGGAACAACTGGACAGAGTTTAGAGCAAACTATAAAGACAGTGATTAAGGTCAGTAAACAAAAGGTCTCTTATCTCATGAACATCTCCAAGTTCGAGAATAAACATCGATAAATGATGCCCTAATTTTCGTCCGCCCGGTCACATGACACTCAGCTAATAAACAAACGCACGCAGGAAAATTTCCTCATCGGATATGTTTGTTGGACACAAAGCGAGCGAGGAATATATCGACTTGGCTCGTTACCATGGCAACTGCAGCAACAGGTCGCTAACAATCGAACATGGCAGCTTGCAGTAAATACCTTGCACGCGTCTGATTGGCTGTAAATATGCTTTCATATGTACTTTCAAACACTATATTTTCACTTTTACGTAATATCTTGTCATTAAATTTTTTTTTCAGAAGACTCGTCCCGAAAAATTAATTTTGAGACCTGTGTTGCAATAACGCATACGGTTGTGTCGTATTTGCAGCTGTGATGCAAATTGATCAGGATTTGTCATCGTAGGTGTCTAATCCCGTCTTGGTCCCAGTTCGAATATTTTTAAACATTGTTGTAAATATTATTTATGGCACTGTTTATCTAGTTCCTGGCCTAAAAAATAATTGATTATACGGTGGATAGCGGCACGAGGAATAATAGAATAAATGTTCTACCATAGCGACATAACCTTGTTTCGACTTGCGATTTCTAAACACAATTGACGAGTAGCTAAACTGATGAAGTCTTTGAAATAATAACTTCCTCAATGCAGTACACATGTTTACATACTTCAAATAACATATATGGAAAACAGACAAAGGTAACGGCAAGTTTTGCATTCGCTTTCAAGTCGACCTACTGTACAGACAGAGTCCAGTTTCAGGATACGCATACAAAAACAGAAGCTAAAAGGTCGCATACGTTCTATTTTTGAGTTCGCTTTGTGAAACGTATGTTTTTGCCGAATGGAATATTACCAGACATATTGAAGCTATTACTGTCTAGCGTCACGTGCACACCAACGTTTTAGTTGCGATTTCGCGGTGAGGATTGGCATGTAAACACTTGGACGAGATAAGTGTATTGACTGATTCGCGATATCACTTCCCCGTTAAGCAATGCTGCATTAATTTAACATCGCGGCTTTAATGGACAAAGGCAACTAACGTCACTTCGTACAAAAGGCAACAATTCGCAGTCCGGTGAACTGAGTATACATGCGTAAAATATGCAATATAAATTTTTACATTAAAATGTATATAATTTTGTGATATTCAGTTCTAAGATTGGTCTGTTGCAACCCTTCATGCAAACCTATCTTGCAAAAATCTTTTCATTTCCGCATACCTATCACAGCCCCTATGCTCTCTAATCCCTTAGTGTATTCCATCCTTAGCCTCCCTCTTCTGTTCTTACCCCATAAACTTCCCTCTAATGTTAATTTTATAAGACCCTCATGTCTTAAAACGTGGCCTATTAATCTATCCCTTCTCTTAGTCAACGTCCTCCATATTGTTTACTCTTAACCTATTCTGCTTAGAACTTCCAGGTTAGTGGTTCATTCCACCCATCTGATTTTCAGCATTCTCCTATAGCACCACTTTTCAAAGGCCTCTATTCTTTTCCTTTCTGCAACTCCTAGCGTCCACATTTAGCATCCATATAACGCCGCACTTCATACGAACATTTTTAGTAATGATTTCCTAATATTCATACTTATATTACCCAATAGAAAATTTCTCTTTATTGCGAAAGACGTCGTTGCCTGTGCTATCCTTCTCTTGATGTCTACTATACGATGCATATGGCGACAAAAAAAATTTTAATGCGACCTCCGGATCGACTAAATGTCTCATAAAAAATTTATATTATAACCATTTTCTTAGGTCAATTATTTTAACAATCTACAAAGAGGTATTCAACGTAGTGGAAGCACCCCTTTAGTAGCATAGTAAGGGATTTGAAAAGAACCTTAGTTTAAGAATCCTACCGAACATTTACCTAAATCTGATGTGCGACAAACCCTATGAAACCTTCATAAAACAGCACCGAACTGTGTTGAATTCGTTATTCCATTTCATTATTTTAACAGTATCTGTATAGTTTTATTGCTCTATTAATCGTTTGTTTTATGTATTGCCTGTAAGTACTAGGGAAGGTCAGGTTCTTCGTCGTGTAGATCCAAGAAGTTACAATTCCGTTGTTTATGCACTTGTTTTAGTGTGCGTTTTGAGTTGTTTTATACTACGTCTTGTTCACTCTAGTTACGCATTTAAGTATTTTTGTACTGAATTGTATATTATTTTATTTTGGCCTTATAGTTATTTGTTACTTAATGTAAGGTATGACGTATCTCATTTCCTCAACCAAGGACTACAGAAAATAATGTACGAGGTAGATAAAGGTAGCCAAGGACCGACTTTTTATTATTTTATTAGAAAGACAGGTTAAGTGAGGGTTACCCACTTTGGTAGGTTTCATCTATAATAGCAAAGTAATGGATGGAAAATGGGGGATGTGGAAGGTAGAGCAAGGTAGACAAATGCTGACTAGGGTCCCCAGGCTATACTTTAAGGATTCTACACGGTGTTTCACATAAAGAGATGCAGGTAACCCATAGAAAAACTATCAGGTAGGCCCGGCTATTGGATACAATTTTCACGCCCTTCTAAATGACGGGAGATGAGCTTGCTGTGGGTCGCAGCATTCCTTTATCATTGTCTCCGACAGGTTTTGCATTTAGTTATCAATATAAAGTTATATCTTTAAAGCCTGCCAGAGTTTTTAGAAGAGTATTGTTTGTTGTTGGAATTCCAAAATCTTTCCAACTGTTTATTTACGGTCTAGTTCCTTCCCATTGTCAAGGCACAAGAACTCGGTCATTGTTAAGTATCTATGATTGTCACTTTTAGGTTTAGAAAGGAACTGTTGTTTAATTCAGAGCCTCTGCTTTTGTATGGCATTGTCTACACGTCTGTACGCTCTGCCATGCGAATTAAATCCAGCATCGTGGATGTCGACGCAGATTCAATGGCTCCGAAAGTACACGATGGGTATATTTTAGTGGGTCAGGTTTACCTTTGAACGTAAACAACGTTAGCGCTCGGTTGTTTGACGTGAACGGCCAGAGTGCTTAAAAGTTTCATCGATCACGGAGGCTCACCTATCATCCGATGTTGGCAGGAGAAAATTCGAAAATGAAACCAGGAAAGTTGGTTTCGGAAACAATTGGCAGGACTGCAGTTGAATCAGGAAGTAGATAATATTATACATTTGAAGCAATAAAAAACGTAATAGTTAATGGTAATATTTTTCCCTGTAATCAGAGAATATATCAAAGATTCTGAAAGGAAGCGATAAACTAATAAAGGGAAGGGTTTTCCTAAACATGAGGAAGTGTTCATCCAAAATTTACATCCAGCTCTATTAACTTGGCTGCTGGTGGACAGAAAAAGATTTAATTTCGATAACAGTAACCCGCAATTAATATTCCAGTATAGGCTTTCAAATCTTTATTTTTGAACCGTAGAGTTATAGATTGTAGGGAAGTATGAACCGAAAAGATTGTATAGTATTAATAACTGACTAAAATGACGGATTGTGAATATTATGCATTATAATTAAAGATTTTTGATGTAACAAGCGTTTTTGTATGAATGAGCGTGCGTAGGAGAAAATTGAACAAGGCTATGAAATGATAAAGTAACTTGTGACGGTCTGTAAACGGGTGCATGACGGCGATGTGATCCCGCAGGAGACACTTTCTCTTGTAATTTACTTTTTTACTTTACAAGAATCTATAATGCAACCCTTTTAGACGTCGTCTTTCAGCGCGTGGCGAAAAATGTCAAAGGGGCTAAATCGGCCAGGAAGTGTGACGTCAATACCGCAGAAACTTACGACCTGACCCTTTCGCCTTCTTCCTGCCTCAAGTCGTCTTACATTATCTAAGAATTAGTTTACTAAGAACATTATTAAATTACCTGTTCCTTTTTACGAAATTTGTATTTTATTCTTGTTACCATTTATTTACAATTTACTATTTTCATGATATTTTCATTTATCAAGTGATTTCAGAGAAAGGACGCATATTCTAGTTACACGAGAACAATTCTATATGAAAATGATGCCCTAAATCCAAAAATCCCATTATGTTTTGCATTGTAAATCAAGTTTCACAGTTTTTGGTAACATATACGTCTTTAGTTTAATTCATGTGTCAATTTGAATAGAACTTCAAATTTCTGAGATAAAACATTTTAATTTAAAAAATAATTACACTCTTTTTAAGTAAAATCCGTGAGTAAATTAAAATAAATTAATAAAACCTGCTTTTTTAATATTTTCCGAATCTTTTAAACTTTAAATGAACACAGAAATCATAGAACATATTGCAGTAGCACAAAGAAAAGTGAAAAAGTCACCAATGATGCCAGCTTGTCACTGAACATTTCGAAAGTTTCTTTTCAGTGACATTCTCGAATGAATTGTGGAACAGTCCCTTCTTTCATCATGTGAGTATCCCATCTTCCTCCATAGTTGTAATATCCTGGTGAAATCTTTCACCTTGTTTTTCGCTGGTTTCTTCTCCTGTTCACCAAGTCTACATACTTTTCAGCTCTGCGATTCTCCAGAAAATGTTTAACAACAGCAACAAATGAAGTCCAAGCTTCTCGCTCAACCCCATTTCTGAAATTTACGAATTTGTCTTAGGTGTGAGCCAACAAATATTTCTTAATGGCTTAATTTTTTCTGATCTCAAGAGAGGCATTTTTTTGTTGTATACATGCAAAGCAGAAAGAAAAATTCATGTTTAGTAGATCTGATGTCATGTTTAGATTCAGCGCCCGGAATATATCTGAAATCAGTTCTAAAATCCTAGGCACTAAAAAAATGCTTTGTTGTTATCATTAGATTTCTCGCATTTTTAATGGGATATTAGTCGATGTTGTTCATCCTAAGTAAAAGCATACGCACATCAAAATAATATAAATTTTTATCCTGCTTGAAAATATGGAAGAGCGTATTTTCTCATGAGCCCACTATGCAAATAAAGCACATTGATCGTTAGAGTTTTCAATTACAATTTTTGCTAATACTTATTAAATTTCAATTTGAATTTAGAAAAAAAAGCAGACTGTTTTCTGGAATATATCATCACAACTTTCATTAAAAGCCTGAAAGTTTTTCTGAAATTGAAAACAATAGCGACCTTCAACAGAAACATACATACTGTTAAAGACGAGCGAGTGTTGCGCACTAATATTTATCAAGCAACAGATTGATCAATCTCTCACAATAAGTAATTATCGAAGTAGGCTACAGCGGATAGTAACTGACATTATCTGAGACGGAAATTGATAGCAAACACTCCACAAATTGGTTGAAGGGGGATAGAAGGAATAATTTACTACAGTCCTGCATGAAATTAGTTCATCTAATGTAACCAAGAGAGGTATTTTCTGACATTAGCCAGGTTTTCTGAAAGTGTGCTGTATACGTTTATTTGTTGTTCTTTCATGCGGACTAAATTGACGTGGTTGTTCAGGTCACGTTCTACTCACAAATTAAGATAATATGTCTCCTTTCAAAATACATGAATACATTCCGCATTTTTTGGCCTAAGTTTCCCAGCTACGTGGTATAATAAAGTCATTCTCGTTAGTACGTTTGAGGATCTTCGAGTGGAAAAATTTTGTTCTACGCAGCTTTTGTCATTAAAATAAGATTAAAGTTAAATACTTCTTAATAATAATTACCTGGCATATAGAGTGGGAAGTATTACTCTATTCTTATCATACAAGAATGGAAGCGCCTCAAGGATTGAGAAAAACATTATTTCTGCTTAATTCAGACATTCAGGTATATATTATGAACTCAGATGCTTGAATTTTACTTCTGGAGAGCAGTAAATAGATAACAGTATTTCGGGATTATCAGGCAAAATCACTATGTCCATGATGAGACTCTTACAAGTTCGTAGAGCATTATTATAAAAAAAAGAGTGAACACACGTACATTCAACAAATGTACAAATGTTCTGTTCTAATAAAACTGGAAACGTTTATATTCTCGTCTTTCGTCGTGACGCATGATCAATAAATAATAATCTGCAAATCTACCTTTCCGTGCCGTCATACCAACTCGCTGTATTATTAAGATAGGGAACGAATTGAAAAATTTTTTGGCATTCACTGCATTCACCAAATCGTTTGTGTAAAGGTGAGACGTCGTTTTAATACAAGGTTTCATTTTTCTAAATTGCTTAAAAACACTGAGGGCTCAGAAGCAATTGGTACGACCAAACAATTTCCTTTGACAATCGTGTGTTTCACTAATTTTTTTCCAGATGATTTGAGAATATGCAAAAATAACTCGACTGCCTGAAAGTTGCTTGATACAGTTGCAATTATCATACGTTCATTTATGTCTATGCATGCTAGGCATTTCCGTATAAATAGGTTCGAGTGTTGTTCCTGAGACTGGTAGGGGTCACACAACATTCCACGCTCCCTCCCAGAGGAAAACAACGTAGTTATAAATAGGCGTCTGCACTCTACGTTTCCTCATTCCACAAGCAGTGATGGATCGTGTAACCACTATGAATGATCCCGGAAAGTCCCAACTCCTGGAAAAAGCGAATTAATCCACACACCGTTTGTTGGGGTATATGAACTGGGAGCAGGTAAAAGCTGCCAAGATGCCAAATCCTGTCAGGTGTACCACGCATCCTGTCGTCCGAAGTGCGAGGTTAGACGCAGGAAATGTTATCAAGTCAGTATGCCACCAAGCAAAAAAAATCTAAATCAGCAGGCTCGGTGTCAGGGAGTCGCATTTCTCTCTTTGAGGTCGAGTCTCTCACATTTCATCTTGCAAGAATTAATTCATAAAACTTACATCCTTCTTGATATCGTGCACGTAAGCGAAGTTTAGTTGGCAGTTATATTCCACAAGATTTAATTTAAACAAAAGTTCGTGATTAGCGTCGCTGCCTCGCACCACAGAGGTCCCGCGTTCGAATCCTGGAATGGGCATGTATGTTGTGCCTATGTGTCTCCATATTAAGAGTTTTGCCAATTATTCCCAAAAAAGAAGATAAATACTAATCATAATGTAAGAGGACAATAAACATTGTGCAACTGGTACATACACATACGGGCTAACCAGGAAATACATCTAGAATCCATTAAGTCGTAATTAATATTTCTTAAGGCTCTTTACCATCAAAGAATACCGTAATTTATCATAAAAATGCCATTGTTATGTAACTGCTGTCATGGGATTGGATACCAACATCGTGTATCTACAGGGTAGAGTCTGTAAAGAGATAAAATTTTGAAGTCCCAAATTTATTTGTTTAGTTGCCCATTATTACGACCTTAGGGTCACTGGGGGAGGGGAGGGGGCTATCTGACTGATGTACATTAATGAAAAATATTAATAAAAAGTACGGAAATTTACCAAGTTGGGGGCAGCTCGTTTTTTTAACATGTGTGCCGTGTTTCAAACCAATAGGTTCCGAGTATGCGTGGAGAGCGGGCGAAAGATGCAAAAAGTTATTCGCATAGCCGGATGCCGAGAGAATAGAATTAAGAAAAGTTTGGCTTGAATAATAGTCTGAGCGAGTAAACTTCAAACAGTTAATAGGAAGAATGCGGATGAATTTGGGGAAGGGGGATGTATTCAAGAGTTAATAAAGGGATTCTTGGCTTTAGCTTAAGGATCCTACCCGGCATTCACATAAAAACGACACAAAACAAACCCAACAAAACCTGCACGAGTAGGTTGGTCTGTTGGTAGTAGTCCCACGCCCCTCCGATTGACGGGAAAGAAGTTTTCTTAGCGGTCACAGCATTTCTTTCTCAATGCCTAGACGAGCTTAAGAGACAATTGACCGAAATGAATTGAGTTAAAAAGAGTACGTAAGCTATTAGCGAAAAGATAGGCAGACTTGGATAACATTTACGAACATCAATAAAGGAAATTCTACGACAAGGTTGTGGAAAAACGCAGATCAAAATTTAAGGCAAACTTTCTGCTACAAATGTTTGCTCACATACAGGGCAATTAAGTTTATTTATATTATCACCACGCTGGAATTTACTTTTAGAGCCTGGCGATGTTCTTTATTTGTTTTAAAATTGTTCAAGAAAAATTTGTGTTATTTATATATCTCATCTTTTTACTTACTATAGCTAAAAGTATGTATCATAATTAGTTATTAGAAATTTAACGACCATTACCATATTAAGTGTATGTAAATGGTATAGAGATAATCATGCTGACGTCTGTATCATTTAAAATGAAATTTCGTATCGCAAAGCTATCAGGCATCTATACGGTCACCTAGTGAAGTACGTATAAACTTTGATGACGCTAGATGAAACGAACCAGTGCCAGACAGTCTGCGAAGGCGCATTATCTCTGGAGATAAAATTGCAGTTATTTCGGGACACCTTTAAGAGCCCCACACACGTCAGACAAAAAGTCTGTAAACTTTTATGAAAAACGGACTGGAAATTTTGGGGCGGAGAGAAGGGGTAACAGGCTACATGAGGGTGATCCAGAAACTGGCAATTCCCCTTTAATATCATAGGAAGGGAATTGAAAAGGGAGGATGGGAAAGGGGAAGGAAGTCAGCCAGGGATTGACTTGGGTCCCCGGGTTATTGCGTAAGGATCTGCACGGCGATTAACCTGTAAGAGATGCAAGGTGAACCCTATAATACCTGCATCAGGTAGGTCGGGGTATTGGGTGCTTGTCTAATAACGGGAGAGTAAATTGGTTTTGAGTTCGCAAATTTTCCCCTCTCCGTGTCTCGGCAAATTTAGGAGGCAGCTGGGCGACTGATCAGTGAACAATTATTTCTGTATGGTGGCTCGACATATGAGAACCTTAAAAATCAGAGAGAGTCGGATTGGACAAAAATTAATTTTGATATTTTAAAAATGACGTTGTGAGGGTGCCTGAGTGAAACGACTAAACACATCTGCGCGGCGCCAAGTTGTGAACTTGCTAAACTCCAACCTGGTTTACAGACTTTCGCTTGGCGTGTACGCGGAACCTTCAAACGTAACTTATCGTGGACAACTTGGAAGAAAGGTTCATACGTCTATCGTTCCTTGGTTTTGCAATACTATACCGTTGTTGTCGTGCTTATGGCATAGGACAAGTAAATTTACTGGGAAGAGTGCAAGACGTGGCTGCCGAATGTGTGACAAGAGCTAGAATTGGAATGAATGACTAAAATGTGATTCCTTAAACTGAAGGGAGGAAAGAAGTGAAGGTATTGGATTTGAGAGGCTTACAGAATAGGAATAAATAAATGACGGATAACTTAGGTTGACCTGCACAAAAAAAATTGTATACCGCTTAAGAACGTTAATAATCACATTTCCTAAATAACTCCTTTGATTTAACTCGTATTATGTTGGAATTAAAATTGAATGACACCATCTCTCCCATTAAAATAGTTATAAATTCTCGAATCTGTGAAACTGTTGACACACAGACCAACAAGAGCTGTGAAGGTCTGACTTTTGAAATCAAAATTCCTGGGTATTGCTAATCTAGTCAGCTATGCCAATGTTTGATTGTTATGGATCTTTATTGAGTATATGTCAAGTTTCCGTGGTTTACTGGATTCTATAAATCCTATAACACCTCGGTTAAATGTATTTATACAGCTTTGACGCATTGAGATATCATTATAGGATATGCTGGAATTGGCTGAGTTGGTTTCGATTACTTGAAAAAGACTTTGAAGCGCTGACCGAATAATTAATGATCCGTTGCGTAATACTAAGAACCTAGAGTTAAGGACGATAGTCTTCCCAATTCTAGACCTGGTAGAGTCAAAGATACGTATTACGGGAAGCTTATAATGTCCAATTGGTTTGATTAATAATTATTAAAACTTATACATTTATCAGCGATATCATTCCAGGGCAGAACTGTCTGCTATTTTCGAAGGAGTATTAAATGCAATTATTTTAAACGTTATTCCAGCATATATGAATGTAAAAAAATGGCGAGTACCTTCACTTCAGTCAAGCTTAGATTTGTCAGAATGAGTCAGGGAGGACGAAGACGTCCGAGCTAAGGCAGCTGAGGTGTTACAGACCTTGGGTTGTCCGTGCTTACGAGTGTGTGGAAGTGCGTTGTGTAAGACGATAGCGTCGCGCTCGCTTGCCGTGAAATATTCAGTTTCCGCGGCGTCACAGGAGCACAGGTGGCGTCTGGCAGGATATCGACCGTGGGACTCTCGATATCTGTATCTGGCCGGATTGGCTCGCGCGCCAGCTGTCTTCGCGTTATTTGTGAACTGGACTATTTCAGAGCATCCCTGCGAGCTCTCTTCCTTATAAGAGCTGGGCTATCTTGAGAATATTACCTGTGTGCTAGTCGCAACGTGACTAAAAAAATGCTGCTTTCCTCTGACACTTACTGGACCACACAGCCCTGGCTATAATTGAAAGCATCATCAAAATAAATGAAATTAAAATTTAGGAACTACCCAATGCCATTCACTAAAATATTCACTACATATTTTATACATTCGATAAGGAAGACGATAGTTTTAAGAAGCCCAGTAAGCCAGCACTGTCCATCAATAGCGATCAATATCTCAATGTAAAGTTATTTGTTACCTCTCAAGCAATGATAATCACGAAAATAAATTCGGGTAAAATTGAAGAAAAACAAGAAGTGATCGCGTATCACAAGAAAGGAATAGAAAACTTAAGTTGAATAAATGTTTGCAAAGTGACTAAAAATGGCGGAACAAACTTTCTCAACTTACATTTACATAATTATAGAAATTAATTAATTCAAACTATGACTCGTTTCGTAATTTACTAATTCCTTCGATAAAGAGTATAGACTGCGGACATATTTTGTTATAAACAAATGTTCAATTATATTTTTAAGTTATTTTTTCCTTATTTATGTTAACTACATCTAATTGCATTTTAATTACTGTTTTAACCGTAACGATTTATATTCGTTATAGGCTAACAATACTGATTTAATTAACCTTATTTTATCAATCAGAATTGTTGGAATGCGCCGCATAATAAGTTCGATGCGTTGAAAGGAAGAAACAATTTTGTTGGATAAGCGTTTCTATGTCTTTGCTAAAAGATGGTATTTGGATGAAAAACAAGTTTCTGGAAGCTTCCGGGCGAGGACAATCTATAACGTCACTTATCCTCTGCAGTATCGCTACTAAATTTTATGTTCGAGTACTATTTTATAACTTTCAAACAGTTCATTGCTTGTAGTTCTCAGTTCCTGGGAGCCATAGAAAACCAAAGTTTGGAGACTCTTTCCAAAATTACGGAGGTTCAAGAATCATCCTGGTTCCGCAGCTGGAGACGAGGCTCTGGTTGCCAACTGTCAAAGGCGATATCCCCCAGTATCTTTCTGGAAGACCAGACTCCGAGGTTTCACGTGTGTTGCAACGAGATACTGTATTTTTCAAGACAACTTGCTATACATGCCAATTCCCATGTAACACACAAACATACCTTAAAGCCACACAGCTGTCAAAAAGTTTGATTATCGTTCAGGAAAAGGCTACCAAACCAAACCCTGAAGGTTGTTTAATGCATATTAAATGAAATTTCAGCTTTCAACAATAATTTTATCTCAGTTGAAATAATCATCGATTATAACAAGAATTTCTGTGTTGTAATGTTTTTTTATTGAAATTGTTGTGTGTCTTATTTTTTTTTGGTTAACAGGCTACATGAGGGTTTAGAATATAGTTCGTAGTTGAATTCGCCGAGGACACAACACATCGTAATGATGCTTTAGTGAATATATAATTGGTGATATGTTTGACAAGGTGTCAAGATGCAACGATACTTGCATTGTGGATAACCTAATATTTCATTCACCAACATTTGCATAAGCTTCCCGGTTAGTTATCCAAGGGGGTCTTATTTTTGTAGTTAGAGAATGGCAAGAGCTTTCACCCAATTTGCGTAACTGAGGATATCCCGAGCCGACAGCTGGGATGAGCCGACACGTTTCTGAATAGACGCGCTTGGCGAATTACCACATGGGTGACAAGCTCTCCCTCCAACAGATGATCTGTAAAGGCAACATGTTTTCCTACGCGAAATAGCACTAACGTTGTTTTGCCACGCCGCGAACTTTGATCATGCTAAATGGATAATTTCATATTTCACTAAACCAACTAGTGCAGTGGCAACATCGTAACTGGATTTCGCATATCAATTAGCGGTTTGCAGGCTCCGCTAGCCGATGGCGCAAATACTGCCATGTAATTTGGGCACAAATTAGAAAGTATTTCCCATTTTACAAAATAGCTGACCGGATTCTCAAATGGTCTCTATGTAACGAACAAGAATATCTCTCAGTCAATTCCTTACATTTTATAGTAATTTAAGAATGTAGGACTACCATTTCTTGATTCTAAAGAAAAATTAAAGTAAATCTAAAGTAAAATATAATGTGCTAATAACTGCTAGATGGACTCGCAACTTTTATTTTTCTACTTTGCGGTTACAAGGGTTGGCGTAAAAGAATCTTTTCCCATGAAATCCCAACAATATATCAGCTGAGCTTGATTATATTTGCACGACAAACAAAACTACTCATCGTAGGATAACTAAATGTGTCTTCATGAAAATAAAATAAATAGATTTTTAGTTCCTCATAATTACACTATTTGAAAGTAAAGATGTATTGTATAGTTGCAATTTATTTGGAAATAATTAGCGTTGCATATTTTCACCAAACCATCTACAATGCCAACGAAGCCAGACAGATCATAGACTTTAAAGTAACAAATCTCCCTAATCCAGGGAAATTAATTAAAATCCCACATAAATTCCACAGGAATTGACTCAGCGGAAAACGTGTGTAGTTTCCTGATTACAGTAATATGTTGCTTTTTGATATGATTGAATAGGTAATTGAGTGAAGCACAAGTTCGCATTGCTTATTCGACTACGTCAAACTTGGGCGCGTCTTTTCTTGGGACTCGACGTCAAACGGTGAAACTATTCGGAAGAAACTTATCGTCGATAATGAGACACTGGTTTCGCTTCTCCCACGCCAAGTGATCAACATTTCCGGGAATTTTTTCCTCCCAGTTTTCTCCCGCCAAGATGCCAGAGGATGAGGAAATCTTCATCATCACATATTCATTGAGGAAAAAACAAATTACAAGAACTATCTCTGTTATACTTTTAATTCTTCCTTTATTAGAACAAGTAAACTTATCCCCCCCGTATTTCGTACTGAGAATTCAGGTAGCCAAATGAAGTTATATTAAACATTTGTATAAATTATTACAAACTGGAACAAAGTTGAAAAATAATAATCTAAAATAAAATCATAGTTACTGCTGGAAATTGTAATTATTTTTCTCAATGTCTACAGTACAACATACGCATTTATTTTTATCCATCGTCGTATACATTAATATAATTGTAAATTCAGCCTACGTTTCCTTTCAGGATTGATTGTTAAGTAATTTTGTTTCGTTTCATATTTTTTTTTGCTCAATTAATTTTAATATAAATCTGAAAAAAATATTTCCGTGATATTCACACTTTAGTTGCGTTCTTTAAAACTGTAGCGACAGTAAAAATGATTTCTTCTAATTTTATTTGAAATATTACCTGAAGAATTTCAACCCATTGACAAAAAATATGTTATAGTTTATGTTGCAATGCGCTACGTACGACTGTGGTTTGGAAATTGGCAGCTCTCAGAAAATATAGTTATTATCAAGATCCGTTTTCTTTTTTAACCTAGTCCTCTTTAAATCAATAAACCATGGACTAACCATGGCTTTTCCAGGTTCTTTATTCCTTCAGTATAAAACGATGTCTGAAATCCCATGAATTGGTGCTTCTATCGGGCATAATTTCGTCTTTGTAAGCAATTCTATGTCCCGCAAACCATTTATTTAAATTTGGAATGATGAACTAATCGTATAAAGATAATTATGGCTTCAAATGGGTGCAAACAGTTCTAAGTTAATTAAGGTTTTGACGTTAGTTAACTATAGTGTTTAAATATGTAGGGAATATCTTATCGTGGGGCTCCAATGTCTATGGTAGAACTATTAAGAGAAGGTAGAAGAAGGGAGAAAGAATAAAAATAATCCAAACCTATGAGAAGGTGGAAAAAGGGATGACAGAATAATCCTACGTTTCCAACAGTAAAAGCTCAGTTCGTTTTCGTTGTCCCAATATCTGATAATACTTTTATCATAGACAATGGAACACCCGCTAAGTTCTTCTCTAAATCATTCTAAGTTTCATTGCTGTTTTGTAGTAATGCAATAACAAGTGTGGGCCGGTGCATTATCATGCTGAGAACCATTTTTATTCGTCAAATGATTTTAAGGACCCTCTTAGATTACTCCAATCACACTGAGTAATATTTTGCCGTTGTTATTTGGCCATTTCCAGAGTACCTATTAGAACCATAACATGAGCATGGCTTTGACGTTTCCCACTTATGCTCCTGAACATTTATACTCTTTTCGACCTACCATCAACAGTAATGAAACGCCAAAAAAGTATCCGTTGATTTACGTTTAAAAAAGATCCAAATGCTGTTAACAGATGTTCATTCAAGTTTCAAACGCGGCCACCATCACACCGAAAGCCTTTTCATACCTAATTGTTCATGTAAAACGACCCACCAACATATCTGTAATCTCAGCGAGCTCATGTCTCTTCAATCGGCGATCTTTCAATACTTCATTCTGGATTAGTTTTTACAGTCGTTCATATTGGTTGATGGATCTTCTGATCGTTCATCGTCCAGAATCGGGGTTAGACTTTGTTGGAATACACCTGCCACTTAAAAACGAAGGTTTTTGTTAAATGCCCCAAATAAAAACCCTTTATGGCTATCAGAGCTAAATATTATATAAAGAAGTGACTTTAAACCACTTGTAGTAAACGAAATATGTCATATGTTAGATATTAAAAAGAATTAAGTAGATAATGTAGAAAATGTTTTTATAATTGAAGAATAGTATTAGAATCATTTTAGTATCGTGCTCGTCGCATGGAAAGCTACAAATTTTGAAGTAATTTCCGCCAGTAGGGTAAGAAACGTGAGATTATTGGGGATTTTTTGACCTGGCCAAATTTGGGAGTAGACCTGCCTTTCGCACTGGAAGTGTGAATTGTTCGTACTCAAAGATGTGTGAAAATCTCCGTATTCCTGGAAGAGCGTGTTCCCGCATATAATATTTCTCCCCGCCTAGGAACAAAATGGCGGAAGATTATTAATTTCGCCTGTAATTCGAAGTGTGTTTCTATTAAAATTATAGACGGTGGTTGATGCTCCAGATCGAACCAAGAAATTGTGTGTGTTGTTGGAAAGGGGGGGAAATGACCAGAGTCGAAGGACTCTCCATACCCATCCCGGGTACTGCATTTTGCCTTTGAGCAAACACCGTGATTGTTCCAACGACAAAGCGGCCACAATCAGCGGACTGCAACACCCGGCTTCATCGCCTTACATCGCCAGATTTCGAGCATCCGAGACGCAGCAGCTACCAATCAACGCATAGTAACAAGTCCAATGTTCTGAATGTTCACTCGGTATTTTATTTTAATATTTGTTAATTCATGGGTAATTAAATGACTGTTTTATATCTTTAATGGAGGTTTTAAATTTAATGGCCCGAAATTTTCTTACTTTACTTTTATATGAATTTTTGGTGTAATTTTCCGAACCTGAGGTAGCCTATGCTGCCAGCAGGACCAAGTTTTAACATGTAATTTTTTGTATATAGTTTTCTTCTATTTGTTTTGATTATATATTCATTAGAAAATTAATGTACTTAGAACGATTTTAATACCTTCAATTAATGTGGTGGATTGATTAAAGATTGCGAAATAAATGTAAAACTAAAAATAAAAGGCACATAGACATTTTCGCGCAACTCACATGTTGACCTCGGGTGGTTATAACCAAGAAATTGAAGAAATATGGCTCAAACGTTAAAGCGTTCATTTTAACTGATAATACCTTAACTACAGTTGGCCTTTTTTGCCACCTGGGACCACCTCTGTGTCAGGAAGACAAATTTCCTAATGTTATTGATCTAATAAGATACAATTAATCCCATTAGTCATTTCTCGAATTAATTATTGAAATTATTACAGGTTAAGTAATTTTTTTTTCGGAGAGCTGTATAATTAAATTTCAATCGAAAATCATTTTCCGTATGTGAATTTGAACTAGTGTTTAACGCTTCAGAACGAATCGGATTTGAAATACGTTAGCCTGCAATAGATAAAAATTCTAACTGTCTTTTGCCTAGTATGATTGAATGTTCCTCACCTGTGCAGACTGGAGCACAGCCGCCGTAGCGGGCGGAGCCTTGCTGCCATACTTCAGCACGTCCTTGTGATGCAGCGCCCCGGGACTCTGAAACAAAAACATGTCCCATCGTTAATACGCATTTACAGATGAACTAAAAGACTGTATTGCAATCATGGGAAGATCATTCAAACGTTCCGTTGGTTTGTATTGCGGCCCGCAGTCAAAATGTGAAAGTTTATGAGGGACACATTTCTTTTGCAATAAGCAAAGAGCAATATTTCATAACAAAGGTTAAATCTATTGATTTAATTGCTTCGGTTTTACAGGTTTGAGGGTATATCCAAATAAATCGGCATATCTGCAAATTTAATACAAATGAACAAATGTTTTGGTATGGTGATCGTAGCATAGGGATGAAAAAAATTATCGTCAGTAGAATAGAATTATTCATACGTAATTTCAAGTCCTTTTCAATCAGCTTTTTAATGATTACCAAACAACGCCGTTAACTTAAATGTTTTTACTTACGATGAAAGTTGGGATCTGAATCAAACATATACACGTGAGTACGGTTAGGGAATGAAATTTTGAATGCAATAGTTGGCGTAGGACTCGAGGGAAATATATGGCAATCAATCTGAACAACGCTGCTCTTTGTTTGTTTGTCCACAACATCATTCGACTTGCTTCATTCACTTTTCTCGTTTCATAGTGCAATTATTTGCGTCCAGAAATGATTATATTAATGTGACAACTCTACAGATATAATTTTACGAAAGTTATAACAATTACGAAAACATATTTTTAAGAGACTCCTTTGTCGGCTGATAGTAAACTAATGAAGATAGCAGTATTCTTTCATGGAATTATTTTCAACAATTTATCAGGAATTTTGTGGCGTGCCGAGTATGTCCATATCAGGACACAGGCCGTAGGTGTGGTACATGACTGTCTATGGCGGCAAAACCTCCTGAGCTAGTGAGAAAAAAATATCGAAAACATCTTAAAGGGTGGTGATTTTTCAATAACGTTTTAGAGTCAGGTGACAAAAAATGCATAGTTTCTTCACTTTTAACAACAAAAGGAAGATTCAGTTGACGTTCTTAAATTAATTCAAACTTTGAGCTTTGCTTTAAGATTTTGATAAAGCTGCACATAACTGTAGCTACCGGCGAAAGAACATTTCTTTAAAAAATATTTAAGCACCATGTTTAATCAAAATTAATGGGTTAACCACGTTTCCCTCTGAACATTGAATCAGAAATAGATTAGATCTGAAAGACGTTAGTTACAATTATTTTAATTTCTGTATATATCATACTCTGTATGTTATTTAACTAGATTTGTTTATCTCTCTTAACTATACATTTAAATTATATTTAAAATAGTGGGTACTAGTTTTAGTTTGTAAGTTTCCTGAAATATAATTTTTGACTTTCAAGTAAACAATTTCCCGCAAATATGTATTAATATTACCATCTTAATTCAACCAGTAATTTCTCCGGTTAACATGGTAATTTTTTTTTTTAATTTTGAAAGCTTTTGTGAAGCCCGGGGGTGGGATTTTTCGGGTTTGCCTACGTTGGCAAAAGTCCTACGCCAGGTCCTGCCCATATTGATAAGACAAACTGAGACGTTGTGAAACAGTCACTACACCTGTGCTCCAACTTACGCCAACAGGAACGTTTTCAAGTCAAAACCATCTACTAAGTAATGGAAAGCATGATTGGTGTAGAACAGCCACGATGGTAATTTAATCTTTGAAGTAGAAATGGTTTTCTACGTCCGCCAGATGAAACCTGACTATAAGGAACTTTCCCCAATCCCATTGCTGACACAGTAATTTCATGCTAAACATATCTGAATTGTTTAAAATAACAATCAATGATAACGTGGCATTATTCTACGATATTTCTGTTTAGACTTCGTCAGAAAAGTTTTCATCCATACATACTACACAGTCATCGTCCCATCATTCGCATCAAAACAGTTGCATTTTTTAATGAATATGTAATTGAAAAGAACATTATGCAAACCTAAAATAATTAGTAAATTTCTGACGATAGATTTTGTGCAAGACGCAATAATCAGCTGTACTTTTTTGTAACCTAGAGTCTTTACGCATACAATTTTTGATCGTAAAATATTCATAGCTTTGGTTAGCAATTCAGCAGCAATATTTTAGGTTTTTTTCGTTTATACCTAAAAAGTACAAGAATTGAACCTCATATTTCAAACTTGAACCTTTAAGCGCAAATATTTAAATATAATTATATAATTCTAATAAAAGAATCGATTTATAACTATGACGATAAGTATAAGTAAATGTTGAATAAAATTGCTACATTGTAGGATTTATCACCACATTCGAAATAACAAATTTAGCAAAACTTTTGTCAGGAAAAACAATCGCAGCGTTTCTTTAGCGTTTTGCTTCGAACGTAGTGACTCAGCTGTGTTAGATTTATGAGGGATCGCACGCCCACTCAAGACGAAAGGGAAGATTTTGCCGCCTCTGCCCTACAGAGTATTTGCATAAGATCCGATTGGGAATCGTCAGAACACTTTCAGGTCCCACAGACAGGGAGAGTTAGCGGCTTTTGTTTCAAGTGGGGCGCTCTAAGTTTCGCGTCCTACATTTTTCAATTAGCGTCGCACACGAGAAGGAAGAGTCTTCCATTCAACGCTCCAAAACAGTCTCAAACTTTACATGCGAAGGAGTGTTGGTACATATTAGTATAAGGAGGGACTCTGCTCGTAAACAGACGAACACAAATTCAGAAACGCTGAAATTTAAAATTTGATTTAATGTAATAGGCCTACAATTTGTTTCTCTTTCAACAGCTATATTTTCTGTGTCCATTGGTCTTATTTTAAGAGAAAATAGGCATTAAGCAGATTGGTGTTACAAAGTCCGAGTCGATTGTCAAGGAACTTGATATATTGTTTACATCCCGGGGACACGAAACGAAATTCGATCACGCGTAACATAAGAAACGCTTTTGCAAATAATTATATTTAAAAAAAACTCAGTTGGTATTAATTCAGGGTCCACTTTTCCCAGACGTCACTATTTTGAAGCTCCGAGGAACCGTTGTCCGGTGTGCTCCATTGTGGCTCGATGACACACAGACACAGGCGCTGTTCCGGTCCGGGATCCAGTTACAGAGGTGAATCAACATAACGGTGGCTGATAAGGGAGCCTCCGTTCTCTTCCGCAAATTACCGTTGGGCTCGCTCGCTCCATCGTCGCTAACATAATGCAATCACACCACTGTGAAAGAGAACTCCCTTCACTAACAGGACGCTTGCATTACAAATATTTTGTTACGATGGCCACAACGTTCTGAATAACAATTAATCAGGGCAGGAAAGAGAGACAGGAAGCTGGTGGCTTACCTGTAGTTCACAGATGGCTGGCACCATGTAGGGTTTTTGATTCTTAAATTTTCGGAGGCACCTCCCCCTTCATCAGAAGGTTAGGAAAACATTTCGAGCAACGGCAAGCCGTCGATGAAATAAACACTGTGAGGATGAGGTTGGATTACGGAATGCAAAAACGGCCGATATTTACGTCGAATATTACTGAAGATCAGTGAGAATGATAGTGTCTCCCCTGATATTGTTTGTGTATAATTTCAACTTCTTTTGCTATTGGAGCGGAATAGTGTTAGTAAACACAAGCGGTTACAAAAGAATAATTTTCAACATGGTCTTAACATCCATTATACAACTGCTGAAGGGCATGCAGCAAGGCGGGAAACTCCTCGATTTAGTCTCTCGAACTACTGTTGGTCTAGGGGCCTGGGTGTTTCTGATGTGTTTGGACTTAGCAAACTGGACTAAAGCATCAAATTAGATACTCAATTAGTCGCTAATGACCTTTGATGTTAATGGGAGTATAAACACAGAATTAAATAAAACTATTGTTATGGACGCGTCATGTGATTGTAGGAGAAAATCACTCGTAACATAACCCAAAGTGAGTTGCAGCGCTCCTAATTTGATTACGGAGAATCATTATTTTCGAACAACGCGTATTGTCCACGTCGAACCACACTTCTTTTACGCTCCATCGTTACATTATGGTCGTATTTCTCATTATTCTAAGACTAAATAAGAAGTTTTTCTTCGACGCCCGAATACTGAGCGCTGATTCGTGCATCGATTTCTTAACAATCGGCGAAAGAGCGCGTTCCGTGTCTGCTTGTCAGCGACGGACTCGTGAGTTATGTCTGGATTTGCCAGTTTGGCGAACGTTTATCTGCCCGGAAATCAAATGCGGGGGGAAGACAGTCTGGCGATCGTTTCCTATCTGCAACCTGTCGCCTGCCACCTTGGCAACGGAACTATTTCCTGGAAAGACATCCAACAGAGACAAGGTACACATACAAATTGGATCACAGGCTCCAGTGTCCTTCAACCGATTCCTGTGGAATATTAAGACACTTTTCTTTCAATGTGTCTATAACAGTGTGTAACTTTTGACTCTAGATACAGTTCTGCGTATCTGCTGCTTCACTGGGGTATATACATTTCATGTATCAATAACGTACTCTAGTATCTCCGAAGAACCGGATTAATTTAACAGAGCCTATAATAATTACAGAAAATAAGCCTCGATTATTTACTTTACGAACACTATGTTGAATACCGGTTCAATATTTACTTTTAATTAATGAATTCTTTATAGTGGGATTAAAATTAGACGACATTTCGGTATTATTTCCCGCGAGAGTTTTGACCACCAATCGGATCACTTAAAATGAAGAGCGGAACGGGAAACTCTGCCGGGGATCAATCGCACAGTAATACTATTTTCAGAGATTTGCATACTAAACCAATCCACGTGTGTGCCTTCAACGCCTCCTACTGCTTGGAAACCCCAAGCGGCATCTAATTTGAATCGCCTTATTTGTTATAGGATCACGGATCATGACGATTCCGAACAATAAGTCCGCTAGCAGAAATACTGTGCACCCTGGGAAATGAGGTTGGTATGCCAAGTAAAGGAAATATTAAGTTTGGATAGTGGGGTAGGAAGAGGTAATCGCTGCAAACGTTTTATTTATTCTGTGATAACCGGAGATACGATTGGAGACCCTGATAAGGACGAGCCAAGTATGATCTGGATGGAAAGTCAAAGTGGTCTGTTATTATTTGTATAAGTAAAGAGTCCGAAAACATAATTCAACTAATTTTGTAGTCGGTACACCAACTCTTGCTGCTAAAAAGTTTTTAGAAGAGCGTAAATTATCATAGTGTGCAAAACGTACTAGCCTTGGAGCATTGCCTGTGGTAGTTTTCTCATGAAGGTATTTCGACCCAGATTGACTGCGGGGTTCACCTCACTATGTCGGGAATGCCTCGTACTCTCTCTGGTTTTTTATTTCAATGTTCTCACATGCCGAGACACCTTAACATATTTTACGAGTTATATGTACTGGGGTCGAAGACCTTGGGCATAAGGTAAGAGTTGTCCGCTGATCACATTGGATCAGTCAGCCAACTGCCTCCTAAAACTGTTGGAGTCACGGAGAAGAGAATGCTGCGATCCCACAGCAGACTCGTCTCCCGTCATTCGGAAGGGCGTGAGAATAATACGCAATAGCCCGACCTACCTGATGCAGGTTTTCTAGGATTTTCCCTGCATGTCTTTACGAGAAACACCGGGGTAAGATCCTTAAACTATAGCACATGGCCCTAGTCAAACCTTGGTCTACCTTTCACATCCCTCATTTTTCAATTCCCTCCCTATACTATTAAAGGGGAGTTGCCTGTTTCAGAATCATCCCCATGTAACCTGTTAAGCCAAAGAAAACAAAACGTACTAGCAACGTAGAGGATGAGCAAAACGGCAAAACGCAAGGGAAGATATGAGTGGAAAAACAAGTCGAACTACCCTACAAACACGACAATTCTTCACAGTGAAGGTCAAGCTACATCTAAATAAATAATAACGTGAATAAACATGAACAAATAAAAATGAGGCGTTCCGTGGTTTACGGTGATTATTTGTGAACGGAACGCCTCAGAACAACGTGAAATATTCTTGTATGTTTTGGTCTGAACAGCAACTGGTACGAGGCTCTAGGGATCGTTGACTCAGACACTTGTTGCACGCTGGCTACTTTGGCAACAGCGCAACGCGATTTAGAGGTGCCTTCCCGTGGACCCCGTATCAGCCTCCATCTACAGTGATCTACGCACAGCAGCCTCACAGCTCGTGCACAGACATTTCAAAGGACAAAGGCCTGGATCTCAACATAAAAAACGGAAATTTATGAGCATCACTGAGGTGGGTGAAGCGTGATTTATACCGGAATATTTTATACATGCACCAAGAAAACAACAAAAAAAAAGCCTGATGGTCCGGACTGAATGTGTGAAATATAAATTAAATCGCAATTATGGAATATTTTTAGTGTCTATCATTCATAAATCATTCATACCGTTGGAGATTTATTCTTCGTGAATTTTTACAATTCTAAATGATAAACAACTTGGAAGCATATTTCATCTTAACAAAAAAATAAATACAAATGTACTAAAAAAAGTCCGTAGCTTCAGAATTCGTCTTGATGGGCGAGTTGTTAAGAGCATCCGGTACAGGCATGGTGAAATGATAACACTGGTCCCTGGCGTCGTTTAGGTTCTATGACTACGCCAGCTGCTACCAACAACATCGATTCCTTTAATGATCGAGTATAGAAATCATAATTAACGCCTCATAATGGCTACTCAGGACACAAACCCATGGAGTGTCTTGTTTTTACCCCAATAGGGCCAGAGACTTACGAGATAACCAAAAAAAATCTACATCAAAATTCAAGTGAGTCTCCTGCACTTTATTTTGAGCTATGTGATGGTCGATTTCTGATATTTGCGGGGAAGCAACGCGGAAAATACTTTTGGTGCGATTAATTCAGGTTCAACCTCAAGTGTTCTGCGCAGACTTGGTCGTAAATCCACTATCGCCACACACTAGACAAAAACATGGCAACGTGAAAGTTGACGGGCCGGAGCCTATTAACGTTCAGATGGTCTGCGCATATTGTAGGATGGCCACACTCTCTAATAACGCTACCCTTTCGCTATTTAGTCTCAAATGTCTTATATGCACTGGCAGCGGCCGCTTCACTTGCATTCGCCGTTAACATAACACTGAACTCGCTTATCTCTCTCACATTGTCGTCCTCCTCACGCATTGTCACCCCAACATCATTGTCTCATATGATTAAATACTTATGAGGGACAAATTATCTGCAATATCAAGTATGCAGACTTTAGACTCATCCACGAGTACTTATGGTGAGTCACTTTGCATTATTTTTATAATAGATTACACCCAAATTTATAACATTTCTCTACTTAATATGTCTATAAGTACAAACAAGAAATAATACCTTTTCACAATGCGTCATATGAGAGCTACTGAGGTGTTGCAATCGACTCGGGGAAGACCAATAACGCGTAGTGAAACGTTTGTGGGAATATTTTCCTACTGATGACTAGCAATCCTTCGAGATCTGATAATGCAAATCTTTTTATCGATGACGAGGCGCTGTTCTACGAGGCGACCTTTCGGCGTTCAATGTTTCCTTTTGTTCCTAAGCTGTGAAACAACTGAGCAATCAACGTACCTTCCTTCCCTTTCAAAATCTCTAGAGCTAATTAATAACCTCTCAGGGCACACGGTAAAGCCGAAAATCCCCTCTCGGTTTTGAGTTCGCCGAAGTTCTTTCTCGTCAGTGAGGCGATGCTAATAGGCGCTACTTCTGTGAACTAGCAGCAGGATTACCTTCGGCAAGTTCGATAACAATCGCCCACAAGTTCTCGCAGGAGCTACGGCCCGGAGGTGCTTATTACTTACCGTACCGAGTAACTCAATTGTCGAGTCGCAAATGGGTCACGAAGCAGTACTTCGAAACTCAAATAATGCATCCTTCTCAGGAAGTAGCCAAAGGTCTTACAACATTCAAATCAAAGGAAATACTCTCCACGTAAGTAAACACGTCGCAAGATCACCAAAGTTTAAGTCTCTCACGAAAATCATTTAACGTGACCGCCCTTTCCGTTTAGAGGCCAACACGTCATTTACAGCTCCACAAACCACGTACAAACGAATGCAATTATATAATAATAATAAATTGTACAATTTTTGAAACTTAGTGATGTTAATCAGATCTGGCTATGATTCGCTGTTCCTTATATTCCTGGAGTCGGAAACTGTATTTCGAGACAAACTTTACTTTGTATTGAGATTACATTCATTTTTAAAAAAACAGACGCAAAAGTATGTAACTTTTTAAATATTAGCACTAAAGCGGATTAATACTCGATTAAGATTACTGTACATAGAAATTATCATAATTTATCTTTTATTATCCATTTTATCATACAATTTTTGTATACCCTTCGTTCTGCGTATTGGCCTAAAAGAATTAATTAAGACTGATATTTACGGTTTTTCGTGGTCAAAAATATATAAATAATACGTATCATAAATTTCTCTAAGATACTTATTAATTGGAATTTAGTAATTTTGAACAATTGCCACAGTCATCTATACTGCAAAACATTAAAGTAATAACACTTTCAAGTTCTACAATCCTAATTATTTAGCAACCTTATTTATATTGTAACATCATTCGGTCCAATAAATAAATTGATACACAGCTTAAAATTATAACGAATAATGTTTTAAATATTTTCGGCGGATTAAAAACAATAACGGTGCTGTTTACAAAACATTTTATGTCATTTCTTTTTATTTTTGCAACTGAGAAATGCTTGGGATTGGAAACTTCATTCAAACATATATCCTCATTGATTGAAATAAGCGTTCCGTTATGCTTTTAATTGCCGTATTCATCTCCGACGAGACAAAGTATTGTATGTACTGTGTATAACAGAATCGTGATGTTGATGAAGTGATTTGTGAAGTGTCTGCAAGTGAAACGTTGCCCTACTGCTTCACGGAAGCATCTTCCGTGTCAAGCAAATCTGGGCCAAGGTTTCTCATCACAACTAGCAAATTTTACATTGTTTGGAATTTCAATTCGTCAACGGTTTCGTCGCAGTTTCCAGACCAGAACGTCTTTTTTTCTCAGACTGTTTCAGTCAAAACACAGTAATTATGTACATAGTAACAGCAGATTGCAATTAAAAACCATCTTATCAAACGAGGCGAAGATATTTGTGACAAAACTAGTACATTAGAAGCCATATTCTCCGATCAGATACGTCACCAACTTGACAGAGCATTTGGAAATGTTCAAGTTGTCATGCATATATAAAAACTTGTAAGTATTCTATAAGAATGAAAGGAAATCGAATAATATTGGATCCAAATATTTGTTATGAGAAAAAATCGACTAACTATCCATTACAGATGTAATTACATAACTGTGATATTTTATTGGTCTTGGTGACAATAATTATTTTTCTATATATATATTCTATTGATCAGCTTCCCCAAACAGGTTGAATTTACAATTCGATCATTTCCAATTTTAAGTTCAACTATTTGCCAGAAATATATTCATGTTGCATAAATGCATTTAAAAATATCAAAATACTGTGAATATATTGAACAAGAAACTTGTTTTTATTTTTCTAAGTTAACATTCAACTTTGAATTGCAGTGCAGTAAGGTTCGTGAAACTCATTTAAAAGTTACTGAACTGTATTTACTCCAACTCTGTTATACAGTGAACTAAACATACTGTTTTTACTTCTTTCCTTTCCTTTGCTTAAATAACGTTTACTTGTGCATTAAAAGTCACAGAATTAGATAGCAAAATATAAATAATAAATCCAAAGGAATGTTACCAAAGGACTCGCCTGCCTATTGTAGTATCAGCGTGTGGAAGCGTAAGGCTCATATAGTTACTAGGGATTATTAGCAATAATATTTAAGGCATAATACATATTAATGTCATTAAGTTTTAATAAATGTTTAAATGATACCAAAAAACAGACAAAAATTGGACGGTCTTCAGTTTGAACTAACGTTAAAATTACACAAAATTATTTCATTACAAAGAAAATAATAATTAAAGAACCTAAGTATATTAACATTTAATAAAGATAATCAGTATATTTTTGAAACATTATATTTAATTGATTAAGACATCATATATACTGCTGAGAAAATCCATGTCCGTTTCAGTGTATTGGTATTGTGTTTAATGCGAAGATTTTTGGAAACTAAAAGGGATTTGTAATTGGTATCATTGTCTAAAATTTGTAAATTATCCCAGTCAGTAGTATTGTTAGATTCTAAAATATGCTTTGAAATGGGTTTATCAGCAAGGTAATGTATAACGGATTTTTTTTGTTAATCATTTCTTTAGCTCATTATTCAAAGCATCCATCTCAAACATTGATTAATCTTCAATGTAATTTCCTGCATAATCAATTCTACTTACTTTTATTTTAATGAAATATAATGTTTCAAATGTATACTGATTATCTTTGTTAAATTTTAATATTCTTTGTTTCGTTAATTATCTCATTTTTTAGATGTACTTTTATAGCTTTGTAAAGTAATATTTTTGAGTATTGTTATCCTCTGTTCAACCTGAAGAGTTTCCAGAAAGATGTAGCTGTATTAAGTTATTGTTGGTTTTGTTTTATTAATTTTTGTCTGTTTTGGCCTTATGTAAACAAATATTTAAGGCTATGTGATGAAATTAAGACTGTCTACATTTCAATCAATTTCCGTTTTATTTTGCGTATTATTGATAGAAAATGGCAGGTTGCTATTGTTACCTGTAACGTATTAAATAAGTAATAGAAGTAAATTAAAAACGAGAGCTGCTTGAATTGGGATCACTGCAAAGTGTTTTGGACTTGAGCCCCGGAGCTGTGACGGATGTTAATTTCCGTGTGTTGGGACTCGGCTGGCTTAGCTCGGACGTGATCTGCATAACCGCTAGGCGCATCTGTGTGCCATATACTCGGGAAAGTGAAACACTTTCTCGCGAGAAAGTATAAATAATCGCAATCGCCGCGCTAACGAATGACGACCAGCAAACGCTTCCAGCGTTTCCAATATCACGCCACGGCGTCAACATTTAGCAATTACGCTCGCCGCCAGACAATTATTGCAGGCTGTGCCGTTTACCTGCGTATATTACATCAATTCATCTGCCGGAAGCGGTGATTTCGAAATTGTGCTTCGTGGACCAATAACCGCAGTTTCCGGCTGTGCTGGAACGGCGAGGTTTAGGGGGGCTGCTCCACCACAAAAGTATTAAATTAAGCTTATGTAATTTCGAGCACGCATATATCACTACTATTTTAGCTAACTTGCCACAGTGCAGTCTCATTTACACCTTCCATTTTTTTACATAGGCTTACTATCGGATTACTTGCACCATATTTCTAAATTAATCAATCCCCATCCAGTTCTCTGCCACGCGACCATCTTTAGAAATTTCATATTACTCATAAATTTCGCTGAGACAATTACTTCCGTCATTATATTTTATGGTCCCCTTCAATAATTTTTAATCTTCAATTCTACAAGTCTGTTTGTCATTACAATTCAAGAATCTGTTCAGATAATTTATAAATCTTCCCAAAAAATCGAACAACTTAGTCCGTGATCTTAACCGTATGCCAGATGCCTTTTAAAGTGTCATTCCATTCATTACTTTTGATTTCGAACTTGCCTTATCAACAGACCTCTGATATTGAGGATTATGCGATATCTATATGCTAGAACATAGTTACATAACTTATGTCGTCTTTTGATATATCCTATTGACATTTATAAAGCTCGGTAGCTTATATTTGTATACAAAAAACATTGTGCAAATAAATTTACACAAATAGTGGTCATATTTAGTAAAAATAGTTATTAATCCCGGGCTTCCAGCCGGGTGGGGAGGATAGCACAAGACGTTTCGTCCACGACAAACACTGTATACCGGAAGATGTCCGCGGCGAACATTTACGAAACATCTTCGCCACGTTGTTGAGGATCCGAGAATATACATTCATAATTCTCTGCTAACGGGTGACAGTTTGACAATAAATATACAAACAACTATTTAAACAAAAAATAAATTTTTATTATATTTATTAACAACATAACGGAAGTTTGACGCTTATTTCAATCAATGGAGATATTTGTTTGAATAAAGTTTCCAATCCAAAACATTTCTCAGCGGCGACAACAAAATAAGTAACCTGAAATATTTTATAAACAGCATACTTATGTTTACGCCTACAAATATTTTAAAAATTATTCGTTACAATTTGAAGCTGTGTATCAAATTATTTATTGGACCGAACGATCTTACAATAGAAATATGGTTGTTAAATAATATGGATTGTAAAACTTGAAAGTGTTATTAATTTTATGTTTTGCGGTAAAGATGACTGTGGCAATTCTCGAGAATTGCTAAATTCCATTTAGTAAATGTCTTAAGAGTAATGTGTAATACGTTACATATATATATTGTTGACTATTAAAAAACATACGAGTTAAAATATCAGTATTGATTATTTTTTAGAAAAAAATGCTTCAGTTGTTTCAGTAATTTCATTAATTATATTGTTCAATACAAATTTGAAATAACAAGTAGTCTTAAATATATTATAAAATGTCCTGAAATTTGTAAATAATTCTAAAAAATACTTCAATAAAAGAAGGAACAAATAAGAACACTACACCCTGTATGGGAAAAAATAACTCTAAGCGAATCTGTTTAGTTATTTTTAAGCCTTGTTCTGGAAGATGTTCTTTCGGAAAAAATGTACATTCGCTGATAAATCTGTTTGAAAATTAATATTTACCACGTCGTCGTATTACAAATTTTGTTACTCTTTCCCTTGAGTTTTCCTTCAGTTCAGTATCATTTTCCAGTTCACTTGAAACGTAAAATTTAAGTGATATACGAAACTAAAATGGACGAAATAGTAAAAACAGCATTGCGGATTGCAAATATTCTCACGTGAGAAACTTAATACATTTTATAACAAATGGATGTCTTCGCCAGAACGATTTGTATTTTGGAGTTAGCCCAATCATGCTATATTTAAGGAAAGAATAAATTTAAACGATGTTCGAGGTAAAGCTTTTAAAACAATTCCTGTGTCTGTTACAGAATCAAGAAATCGATATCTCGCTTTATGATGAGCTCATGAAAGACCATCAAAATATAACTGTTTTGACCCTCAAATCAGCGATGAATGAATTGGACTGCATTTTATTCGTATATTTTAAACTAATGTAAATTAAAAATTCCTTGCGCAATTTGCACTAATTAAGTAGCTTGTTTGATAATGAACTTTTCTCTAAAAATAGTTATATTTTCAAAATTTTCTTTGTAGTTAATGGTATACAACATTTTACTCAAAATTGATGTTACCATTTGCTAAAGTATTCATATATAATTAAATTAAAGAAAAAAATTCTAGGCACATTATTTATCGACAGTATAGCTTATAAAATGTGTTACATTATGTTCTGTGTATACTGAATAAATTCCGTCTGTGCTCATGAACGAGGAAGAAACGCAGGTCTCAAGAAGGAAGAGCAAATTCAGGTTGTGGGTGCTTTCGTTAGATAATATTAAGGGGTCGCCAGGTGAAAGGTAATCCATAGCTTCGTGGTTGTTTCGTGCTCAAGCCGGTTTAGAAATAAGATCCAACAGGTGTAGAAAGCCGGGCTAACCAAATAGTTGTGTGTATATTTTGTTCTGTTTAGTAAAAAAAAATATTTAAAGCATTTTTATCGTAGATATGAAGTAAAATTACTCGTATTTCAAAATAGGACTGAAAAATTATTAGAATTGTATGTATATATATATGACTCATCTTGCTAAAAATAGAATTAAGAAATTTAATCTCAGAGAAGCAATTGATGTTCCATTAACTTATCTCAACTGAAGTTCATCGATAAGATGAAACTTGTCATACCATGAGCATACGCTTTGAATAGCAGCCTTTGAACGACCTATATATAGAATGGCAATTCTAACTCGAAATAGACGAGATATATAAAGAAACTGTTATTGGAAATCGATTTAAAGTACTCTTAATTATTCACTCATAAAATTCTCGTATACAAAATTTCTGAAAATAAAAATGCAATTAACGAGGTCTGAACTGGAAAATCGAAACGGATCTTAAATGAAGATGTATTCCTGAATTTAGGAAGTAATGTTCTCGCTTCACAATGTTCTTAGGTTTTTTTATTATTCATATAAAAACTTTTACCGAATAGATTTGAGTTGTTACATTAATGATAGAGTATATACATTAAATAGTCAATCTAAAATTAAAATAATGAATATAATTAAAATGTCGGCAGAATGGGTTTGGTTGTTCTTAGGTGACGTAGTGAAACAATGGTTGTCTCTTCAAAACGAGAAACTGAAAATAGCCACTAGAGTTGCTGTTTTGAACTGCCGAGAAAAAGGAAAATAAGTGCAGGAACGGCAACTACATTTAAATAAAGCTCCATCTATTTATCAGAGGGAGAGAGATGACAGTATAAGTCATTCAGGATGTGAATCAGAAAACCTCCACGTCAGAAGAGAAGGCAACGACCTCAAACGTGCCCGTAATTTTCTCACTAGAATCATAAATTGGGTTGATGCCATTGATGTATGTTTTTTCATTTTCTACTCTGTTAATTTATTTTTCTAAAATATTGTAAATACCGTCCGAAACATTTTCGTCTTATTTTGTGTTGCTGTTAAATATTATTGTCATTAAAGTGAATATAATTGATAATAGCCTAAATTCAGTGTATTTCAAATCTAAATATCAGCCTCTTAAATTTCATTTTGAAAAAACTCATAAAATTTGAATATCATGTGAACACACTGTGCTATCCTAGTTTGAAAGAAATAGTACTCGGCCGATTTCCAGACATAATTTAGCAATTTGTGTAACATGTTGTCTTCTCTATAGTTTGATATTTACAAGTGAATTTAAATGCAAAGGGTTTGATGACAAATGATAACACATTGGTTCAAAATATTCCAACCAAGAAAAATGCGCTGATTAAATTGCAGAAGGTGTAGTATAGTATTTTGCGAGAATGGATTACAGATAGAATTACATGGAGTTGTACACAGTAGAATTTCGTAGCCAATGCAATTATAGCATTCTAATAATAATTATACTGCTCACGTAAGTTAGTAGTAAGTACAAAAAACTTATGATATACAATAGCAATTCTATTGGTATAAGAATATAGATCACAATTTTTAATGTTCGAAATTATGAATGTTAAAACCTTTAACAATAAGTAACAATTGAATTGTAATACAATATGTCGTCATGAATGTATAATGAGTATTTGCAAGTATTTAGATTAAATATACGAATAGAGATAGATACATGAGATGGATTAGTGCAGCTGTTCAAATATGCAAAATCAAAACATAGCTATCGTCAGTACTGCAGAATAAAAATATTTATTAGTTAAAGAAGTATTAATAGTGTTATAAATTTTATTCATACTCATAGCACCGTTTATTTCAAGAAATTCCATTCTTAAACTTAATTATTTATTAACTGCACTAAAATTAGTGTATTGTCTAAACTGATTAATTTAATGCATTTCTTCTCTGTAACGCAGTTTGAAAAATCATCGCGTAAGGCCAATAATATTATTCACGGTTTATATCTAACTCTAATTCGAATCAATTTTTTTTTGTCAGGGAAAAACCGGACGACATAATTTATCATGGATCGTTATGAGAAGAATAGCTTCACTGATTAAATTTATTTCCACGGAGGCATATGACGGTGTTTTCAAATACACATTCTTACAGCATAGAAATTCCCGCATATTTCATCTTCCCACAAAAAGAAGTAGTCTACCTGGTCGTTTCACTAAGTGACTTTTCAAGTTTTTCGAAAACATCTCATTTCCGGCCAGGGCACTATGCACCCGGCATCCGCCGCTAACTTCTTAACTATTTTCTTACAGCCTCCTGTCGGTTTGGTCGGTGGAGCGAATCAATCGTTTCCCGAAGCGGTTTTCCACTCAAAATTCATCATTCATAGAGGTTGGAACTCAGTGTTAAGAACACATGGTGCACGTCTGCTTCCCGCCAGCAAGACAGGCAACTTGCCTCAATGCAATTAGATTCGTATTTGCATTTCCAGTCGTGTGACTTGTATGTACATCTGTGTGTCTATATAATCAGGACAAACATAGAACTGTCACGAACCGATCTAAAATGGCCGGAGACAATTATAATTAAAATAATTATTAATGAAATTAGAGATAATTAACGAAATTTAATCAAGTGAAAATGTATTATTTATAATTATAGAATTACATATTTTTACCCACTTGCTGATTGCCCCGAATTATGCGGATTAACCGAACTATATTAGACGTAGAAAATAATCTCCCTGTGAATACTTCATAATTAATACCGTTTACCGTAGCGCCATACCGGCTGATACGAGATTTAACAGGTATGGGATTGTTACTTCTCACCTGAGCATCGTCGATACCTATACATTCGACACGAATAAGGACCATTTCTTCATTCCTCACTCCACGTCCCATAACGATGAAATTTAACTTAGCCGATGAGGTGAATGTCACGATTTAACCACGCGGCTCCGAAAACTATTAATTCGAAACTTCCCTGAGAAAAAATTGAATCCCATTGTCGCGAATATCGCTGTTCACCTCTTCGACTCAGAAATATATCTAGAAGACATTTTTGACCCTGATCAATCCTTTCCCTCTATATGAAGACAGAAATAGGCCGAATAATCAGGGAGTTCCACTTCTCATCCCGTGTAAGCCAAAACAATAAATTTGTTGTCAATATAGGTTGTAATGGATTTATTACATTAACGACCCGCATCTCCTTCCATTGCAATAGGTTTTTAATTGAACTTAAAAACGGCAATAGGGTTGTAAATTAATCTTAGCAATCCCCGAACCATTTTCCGAAGGAGATGGTAGTTTCCGCATTATTTCCATTCCCTGTCTCGTGTCCACAGTGTTACTTCCCATGGTCAAATATAGACACGTATATACTTCTTCTTTGTTTCTATAGCTCATTCAGTGCCTTGGCCTACCGGGTTGACTGCGGACTGTCATCTTTCGTTACACATTCCGAAGTTGGAGTGATACGTGGAATAGATTCTCAAACAGTCTTAATCCCGGTCTTCGTGACCATGACGTCACAAGCCCATGGCAGGTTTCAAACCCGGGACCTCTGGGATGTGAGGCAGTGACTAGACTAGCCACTAAACCACAGGATGTAGGCACACGTATATATACCCAGGTTTATTTATTTATAAGATTAACATTTACGAACGGGAATCGTCCCGTCATCTGGTAAAACATCACTGGAAACGCGAATCAGGAACGAGCTTACTATGACTGGTGTCTAGAATCCTCTAAACAATAAATCTCTCATAGAATATTGTCAGTTGTCTCTGTTTAATTAACTATAATATACTGGATACCCAAACAAAGCAAATTGAACCGAAATGGGATACTAGAAATCTTTAGGATACCTAATGTAATTCCTATAAACTCGAGGGAATTGCGATGTTCACCTGCGAAAGAATGTGATAAGTTGTGGTGCAACAGTGAACAGCATTCTATTATTTGAAATATTCATTAAGAGTAGTACAGTGAAACTCAGGCTAATCTTGAAGATAATGTAGTAATAATACAAGTTATTTCAGACAGTCGATATAAATATAACTCTCGTCAAGTAATACTTCTGATAATTTGAGAATGTACTGCACCTCACGAACACAAAATGCCGTGGGTTGAACAAACACACACGCTATTAAATTTTTAAAGTGATGTCTCAGTTCGGACGATATATAATTACTGGTTCACAGTATACTTTTGATATCCCGGATTTGGTTCAAGAAAAATAAAAAAAAGCTTTTACTCGCTCTGTAAAATGCCAGTGTTCTTTGTTTTCGCGGTTCGTTGTATGCAGTATTAGGACAACTGAGAGAAGGCGAGGAGATTAAATTTGATCTTGCATTTCGACTGCGGACTGCCTACTGTTTGACGAATGAGTTTTCAAGTGAGATTGTGTAATGCAGCAGTCCATGTTAATTCGCTGAGAAATGCATATACAGAAATTCTACTTTTTCAGCAAAAACACAGGAAAACGTGGATGCCGCTGACTCGATATGCATCTCACATGCCGTTTATTAAAAGCAGAAAAAGTGTTAACGTTAATGGAAGAAAAATGCTGAGTCTAGAAAACTATCATAGCTGGCGTGTTCTGAATCGCCTAGGCGCTGTTGCGACATCGTCGTCCTTGTGCGAACAGGCCAATTACAGCTAAAGTGAGAAAGTTAAACGTGTGTACATACAGAGGAACCGGTTGTACAGGGCGGCTCGCCAACTACCCCGGCTGCACCTAACTGTTCGGCCATCCTCATTCGGGCCTCTCAATCGACTACAATGCCTTAGAACTCGTCACTCGTTATGCCGTCTCATGGGCTTCATAAATTAACTTCAACTAGGATCCGTTATTTTGAAATTAACTTGTCTGACCGTATCAGCAGTCGTGGGAAGAACTAGGCGTTGGTTTGTACGCTCTTCTTACAACCTTAAGAAATCTCAATACCGAGTTATATGACCCCCTCCGCTTTCAATCTTTTTTGCAACAGTAAAATCAGAAATTAACTAGAATTAACAAAATCAACATAATTTTTAATACAAACAAAAACAATATGTTATACATATGAAGATAGAATACATCATTGAATGTACTGTATATTAAGGGCAATTGAAGAACGAGTTATTAACTTTCAACGTCGTCAAAATACATAGTGATTGTGCTACTGTACGAATAATAAATTAGCAGAGAATTTAAATGCAAAAAAATTATTTATGAATTAAAGATAACTATAATGAGACAACTCAAGTATTATATTGCAGACTTTAGACATTCTAGATCAATGGGCACAAGTTACGGAGGAAAAGCTTCTAAAACATTCGGTCAGTCGGTGATAGTAAAAATAGTGTCGTTTCTAGTATAACACATTCAAATGTTTGTCGGACACTCCGGCCATCATTATTTGATTTATAAAATGTAATACGTGTATTCCTTTATCCTCTTAAAACTTTTCTCTATTAGAAAATTCTTTAATATTAATTATTATTTAGGACATGCAAAGTCTCCAATAGACGGTCCCTTCTTTTCGAATTCCTTCAACGTCCCTGTATTGAAATATTTTTAAAACTTTCGTAGTCATTATTTCATCCGACTATAGCATTCAACTTATTCCATATAAAAAGATTCCAGTCTTTTCTTTACGGTTTCCCTCACTGTTATTTCCGGCCTGGAGTGAAGTCACAAATCGATTTGAGACTCCAAACTTTATATCACGGAACGACCACGTGTATAAAATATAAGAAAGAGATCAGAGAACAGATGTAGGGAGTTTCTCTTTCGTAAATAGGATCATCAGGGACTGCAAGATTTCTGGAGGCTTTTCCTCAGAAAGTTAAAGTTTTCAATAAAAGTGATTCATGATTAATTGTGCAATTTTGTGTCGTTTGTTTTTCTTGCTCGAGGTTAACTTTATCTTAGTACTATTGAGCTACGGTAGAATTTGTAAATAATAATAATCCAGTATTCCAAACAATGGAATTATAGAATCCTCTTCAGAAGACTAAGCAAAATTATATATAAGTTTGGGGCGATGTTGAAATGGAATGAAACAAGCTGTGTGTGAGGTATTAACGAAATTCCTTTTTATTTGAAAAGGTATACACGGGCCTCTCAAATAAAAAAAATAATTTAGTCGATACCTCACAAACAGCTTGTTTTATTCCATTTCAACGTCGAGTCACCCTTATTGAGAAACCCAAATATATGAAATTAGTGCTATTGGATATATACTTTTGATGCTTTCGTCACTGCCAACATCTCTGGTAGTGTTGTTTTTTCTCTACTGAAGAGCCAATTAAAATATTATTTTTAAGAGTATTTCATAGTTTGTTTTTACGATGAACGTCTCCAGAAACACCTCGAGAGGAAACACGCCCGGTGTTACCGATTGAAAGTTGCTGGTATACCGAATTAGATCCTCCTCCGACGTCAATTCATGAATTTCTTAAGACTTCTAACGGAATATAGATCGAGGATTCTGGAAGTTTGCCAGTGTAACACGTCCACTTCGTGTTGTCAAACACTCAACTGTACACCCAAGGCCGGTCAGAAATTATCTTCGTGTAACGAAATGCCCTTACGAAAGCTTGTTGCCGCTCAATGATAAATGAGAACGGAGAAATAATTATTTGGTTTCAGGGCTGGGCCATAAGGTTTCCTTCCTTGGATTCCGTTTAGGAAAATTGTAAACGCTTCTCTGAAAGTTTGTCGGAATGGTGGTTCTTTTCCCCGTCGACGCACAGTTTCCTCCAACAGGCGCAAATCAGAAATGGACTAGAATAATGATGAAACTGGAAGAACAAGCACAACCTTTCGTCAAAAAATTATTAACACGAGATATCAACACAATCTTTTTATGTTATCCCTTTATTGGGTTACGCTTTTCAACATCGCTCATAATTAAAATAAGCTTCTTAAATTATTACGTCACTCATCCTAAAACGATCATACGTTGAAAGAGAAAAAATTAGTATCGGTAACTGCTTATGTATTTGTTTTCCAAAAGAGTAGAAAAAAGTTTCAGAGAAACACCTGTACCGCTGTAAAATGGATCATCTTCTAAGAAAATCGAGATAAACGTTAATTTGCAAAGACACGGGTGAAACATGTTTGACACGCATGCACATACACACACGCACGTGTGCTGGGAACATGGTAGTCGCGAAACCTACTTCAGCCTGATCCGACCCTGATATTACTATTCCGCTTGATGACGACGAGGATACAAGTTCATTAACAAGAATTGCAAACAGCCGGCGAATTATAATTTAATTAAGTCACGATTTTCGTTTATTCGAGTATGCAAACATGTATCAGTCAAAGCACCACCTCGATGCATATAAAACATAGTGTCGCTTTTTGGCCAAACTCATCGTAGCACAATTTCAATCATGAGTAAAGTGGGTCTCGCAAAAGGCATATCAACATAATTTTATAGGCAGTCTAATATTTAAAGTTTATGAAATTTGGCGACCGTTGCTGCAGTTTAGCAATTCTTCTTGCCTCCAAAATTGAAGCAGTAAGCTTGTTATTTAGGAAAATATAATTCCTGTGGAATATTGTGGGAAAATATCGTTTATTAATTCAAACATAATTTTTCTGACAAAGTTTAATAATATATATGGCCAAAGAAGCCAGCAAATAAATTTAACTAGTATTGAATTAATACAAATACAACGTTTCATCCAACTTTGGAGTTTTCTCCCGGTAAATGTTTGACTAGACCGCGACACCAAATTAATGTATTTTGTTCATGCATTTAAAAATTTACCATAAGTAGTCCACAAAGTTGGTTAAACATTGTATTTATATTAATTAAATATTAATTAAATTTATTTGCTGACTTCATCATATTTTTATTCATAGTTTATTAATCTTAGAGATTCTTTTGATAAGATGATGGAGGAAGAAAACCTTGAGTCATTAAAATTACAGAATTTCCCCCATTTATATTTTGCCTACTTTTCGCTTTCGGCTCAAATAAAGATAAATTTTCTTTCTTCTTCTTATAGCGCTATACAGAGAACATTTTCTGATTCTAAATGTTTGCTCCTTTACATAATGTTTTATTTTTACTGACATTTCTTGGTCTTAAAATTCAAACATTTTTGTATATATATAAAAAACTAAATATCACGTTTGTATATACATATATTTTCTGTTCTTATTCCATTCCATTGCAAAGTTTATTTTACTCAAAATATATGACTTTGCTTCCTAAATTCCTTCTTATTTCTCATCTAACATCTACTTCTTTACGGTCTTCCTTTCTGTTTTAATAGACTATTATTTAGTGCTCAATTTATAGGCTATAGCAGTGTAGATTAACATTTCTGTTTTGAAAGTCCAAATTCCCATGATTGTTACAACCTGAGTTTGAAATATTTACAAAAACAAAATTATTGAAAGGACCTGGAGCCGAACCCAGGACCTTCACGCTGAGCTACCATGGACGAAAGTCCCCGGAAGTCACAGGAGGCAATTTTGAAGCTCGTATGGACAAGTTGCCTACAATCATTGAGTGAAGTGAGTATGGTCGCAACGGGGTCTCCCGGGAGAGAGGAGGAGAAAGGATGTTCTACTGAGCCCCATAGCGGCGCCACAACTGGGTCACAGAACTTCGCGGACGTCCTGGCCCTGAACCACACAAGGTCGCCTCGCCTCGCCTCTTATCAAGCTCCTCTCCACGAAGACCAGGAATAACCTCACTGCGGCGCCAATTCCTGATAATAGGACGCGAGAATTGCCACTGAACAAAAAAAGGAGCCACAATAAGAAAACGAGTTCAGTGAACTTCACTATTTCCGGATTTTTATAATAATTATTTCGAAACACAACAACCTCAACTAAAATTGATGCAAACGATTTTGGACAAACAATTTATTACAAAAATTGAGTCTGACTGAAAACAGTTTTGGTCCAACATAACTATATATGATAATAATTTGAATAAGTGGAAGATGAGTAATTAGAGTTTCATTTTGAATGCGGAAAAGGGGAAGACTGTTAAACAAACACAGAATTATTTAAACCAAGGCTGCTAAATACTATATTGCTGGTTACTGTACGAATAAGTCGAAACGTAAGTAAGAAACATAGATTTGAGATTCGATAATCTTCATATATAAAATTCCAGTGCGCGTGTGTTGGTAATTTTTCTTCTTCTAAACAACTTGACCGATATTGATGAATTATTTTTGTTGCATTCATGGGGTCATCTGGTTGGGTCTTAGCTATAGTAGGACCGGGAGGGGGCGTTTATCTCGAGATCCAGAAAAAAATTTAATTTTCTGACTATTTTTTTATTTTTCGCATAAAGATCATATAATACTAAATTTTTAGCCTGACCGTTTGAATAATCTGGGGCATTAGACTTACACAAGTTTGTTGCCTCTTAGCTTGGCATTATTTTGACTTTTCAATTTCGGATTTCTGAGTTCTTACATATTCAGTGCATTATAATTTCGTGCATACTTAGGGTATCGATTAATTTGACATTGAAGAAATAAAGTGTGCAAATATGAAACGTGTATTTTTTGAGTTACGATTAATTCACATGTTAATTCGGTGGCATTCCGTTTAATCTAAATTTATTTATTTATTTTAAGCGTTCATTTGTGCGATTGCTATCATAGGGGGGCGTGAAAAGATAAATAATGAAATATGTGTCGATCTATCTGATGGTTCAATCAGTTGTTGATCACGAGATTACAGTCGAATTAAATACCGCAGCTTGCTAATATAAATGAATTACCGAGCAACGTCGGGCAGCCAGCTAGTTAAGATATAAATAGTGAATAAAATTGCTCCAAATACGTCATACTATTGATAATTAAAGTTATCACGTCTCCGACAAACACGGTGAGAAAAAGAAAATTGTAATCACAAGATCTGTGTCTGTAAATGTTATTGGATCACTGAATTATATTAACTGTTTAATATGGACATCTGACAGATTTAAGTTGATTTCAACATCTAGTAACGACACAAAATTTAGCTCCACGGTACTACATCATTGTAATCTGCTTTGAGGACGTTTTTTAATGGTTGAAACGTCCGTCATTTCTCCTTTCATTTTTTAGTTTCGTCTTTAACTTTCTCAGTTGACACTTTTCCATAAATTTGTTCCACTCACACATATCTCAATCAAAATTGTTGCACTCATTTCGGCTTTAAAATACACGTCACTTTCACAATCCCAATACTCATCATACACAGGCATACAAATGCCAGATTCTTAAGTGGCCTTGTGAAAAATGAATAAAACTAGACTGATCTAATTAATAAATTGCTGACAAATCTCAGCTCAGGCACATTTGCAGTAAGAATTATGTCCAACTTCAAGGATTTAAAACCAAGAAAACTAGTTTACTTTGCACGTTTCCTTTCTGTTTTATCATTTGGAATATATCACGTAGGGTTTCTGATCAAAATGTATTGTCAGAATAATATGGAAAGACACGAACATCATGTAGTTATATATTCAAAAAATTTGATTAATTCACTCTTTTCTGCCCATCTATTCGATAATTTCTATATTTAACAAACTATTGCAAAGAATAGAACCGTTACTTCGTTTCTCCTTAGCCACTTCTTTTATTCAATAAAGGAATTGATAGAAGAATCTGAGACGTAATTTTGTAAATAGTTAGCGTAAACTATTAATCATCATGATGTGCTGTTGTAATAGACGTGCCTGTATGATCTGTGCAACTAACTAATTTTACGTTACATCATATTATTCGTTCAAAACTAAAATGATTGTAAACAGCCTCCATGCACTATTAATAGCATAAATGATTTATTTTTTTGCGCAATAGCACTTGTGTAAAACAATCTATAAATTAAGCTGGCACATTTCACATCATTGAAGGTTACTTCCGTACAGGATCTATGGAACATGACTATTTTTATTGATAATATTCTCTGTTATAAATTCAGAATTTACAATTGACTTCAATATTAATATATGCTTACTGACTTCGGTGTGACATTCCGCAGAGTACGGCAAAGAATACGGCCTGTGTGGCGGAAATTAATCCTCGAAAAATTTTACGGTACGCTGTACTCATTCCCCGGTAACTACCTGCGTATGAATAGGATATTGCCTGGGAAATCCAAGCAGGATAATCGTTTAGGACACGAAGTTAAAAGATCTCTTCTAGCAGTCGGGCAATCTTAGTTATTATGTTCGTGGGCGAAACAGTTGCATGCTCTCACATGCTGGGCACGAGGCCCCAAGCTTCCAAGCACGGACGAAGGGAATGGCGACGGAAAACGCTCGCATGCATTCGTAAATAACTACGTGTATTGACAGCGAGTCAGCTGAGCCGGCGCCGAAGATAACCAACCACTTAGGTCGCACGTGCTGCCCGCTGCTGCTAGTGTCACAACCTCTCCTACGGTGTACAATGCTTCGAGAGTTTTAAATAAAGCTTTAGTAAGAGATAAAAAAAAGGTATCGAAGTAAACTGAACAAGTGACAGAAGCATATAAAATTTAAAATTAAAAACAGATAAAGAAGCACCCAAATAAACAGAGAAAATAAGGCGTTAAAATAAATAAAATATAAAAACCACACAACGTTACTACTTTATTCAGGTGCAGATCGTTGATGATGTTGTATTCGGTTCTTAGACTGGTCTGATGCAACTCTCCCATGCTAACCAATTTTTGCGCAAGCCCTTTCATTTGGACATAACTACCACATTCTACATGTTCCCTAATCTACTTAGCGTATTCCATCCTTCACCACCCTCTATTCTTACCCTCATGTCTCAAAATGTGGCCTATTAATCTATTGGTCAAAATCCTCTATATTGTCCTCTCTTCTCTTATTCTGTAGATGGTAAGGCGACGTAGCCCTGGACACGGAAAAGTAATTCAGAATCCCAAGATCCGCTTTGGCTAGAAACTCTCACAGAATGCAACGTGACGGTATTCTCGTATAACAAAAGTTTTTTAATCATAGAAACTTCGACACTCGTAGAGGACAATTACATCGTACATTGCCTAGTCTTTTCTACCGAGGGAAAATAAAACATCCTTCACCGAGACCTTTTTTAGTAAATACCCAAAAGGGTATTGCGAAACGTTAAAGTCAGCCGATTTTATATCCAACTTAACAACGTGATTATGAATCCATTAAATACATGCAGATAAAAAAGGCCAAATATAACTCAAAATAAACGATGTAAGATTAGGCTAGAAAACCGAATTTCTGTTTATTATTATTATTGTAATACGTTCTATGAGGGCCATCACATGCTGGATCGGAAAAGGCTAACGGGGAGAATTTTGGAAATTCGGAAACTAAATACAATCCACCTGAAATTATAGCTGTTTTAACAATGCACCGGTATTCATGGCTGATCTCTTAGGTATTGATTTTAAAAAAATTAATTTTTTAAGATCATACACCTTTACTGTTGCTGGAAACTTAGATAGTAATCTTTAATACGTAACATATTTTTTAATAAAATTTTATAAAAATTATATCAATTGTAGACATCCTCACTCATATAATTGTGACATTGTGATTGAGAATCTAAATAACGAAAATAAAATTGAGCGAGACAAATTAGTGAAGTGCGGTAAATTAATTCATATTATATTATTTACATACTAATAATAGGCAATTTAAATAATTTATTAATGACGTTTCCATTATGCTTAAACCACGTGCAATGGTTTTCGTAGTAAAACAAACCTAATGCACAGTCTCAGGTAATATATATTTCTTTAATTAGAAAGCTTTCGACAAAGTCATAATCAATGTTTTAATTATTTTTAAAAATTTCAGACTTTTAAATAAATACTTGTCGAATACAATAAAATACTAAACTACATAGACACCTGATAAACCGATAAAAGGTAAAGTTATTATGCTTGCAAGGTACGATTTCTTATATCGATAAATATATAAATAGCATATGAAAATTACATTTGGAGAGTAGGAACATAAAAGTTATTTTTGTCAAGCATTGTTGTGTGTATTATGTAAAGGTAATGCTAATTTACATGCAGTTCGTTTTAATCCGCTTAATATTAAAACCATATAGTTTATAAATTAATTATACTATAGGAAATTGTAAGTATATTCATTATAGTGATTTAAAATTGTTTAAATAAGTTGATGAGACACGCAGTTATCCGACACTTTCATCGTTCGGGTGCATTAGCCAGTATCGATAACGCATCGTTCATTACCGGAAATGTGAATTCGACCGGATGTGACACAGCGCTCTATCAAATACAAAGCCGAAAACAGGAATATAGCTCGACGTATTGATTTCATCTGAAATCATTAAAAAGCGCAATATCTGTCGCAATTTTTAGAACCGGTTAATAAGAGAAACGATGAAGTAAGTTGCCGGTGGAAACATTTGGCGTCTTCATCTTAAAAACATATAATGAATGTATTTATGAACTTCGTTTCATAAGAATATTGTTTTCATTGCAATATGTTGGTGATAGATTCTTCAAGTTTGTAATGGGCAAGTTCCTATTCTAACAACATAACAGAAATTTCTGTGCCTGTTAAACGAATTTAATTGAAATTCTATAAAACAGAAAAGCGATTAATAGAGCATAGAAAAAAATATTCTGCGTCAACTAGTCTAATTACTATAAGAGTGCTTATACACATGAATTAACCCAAAAAAACGCAAACAAAAGCACTGCGGACACAAGAATAAACATTAAAATTCAGAATTTAACAAAAATCAGTTCACGATTTAGCTTCCATTCAGAATACAAGATTTTAATCGCGTTGTTGGCTTCCAAAACCTGTTTAATCTTCTTGGGGAGGGGAGGGGGGGACGCGCAGCGTATATTTATACCAGAGAAATTTGGCGCATAGTCTTTTGAAGAAGTTCACTCAGGGTCGAGATCAAGTTAATGAAAATTATTTACGATGTCTTAGTAATTGAAAATCTTCCGTAACTATGAACTACTTGAAAGATTATCGTTACCGTCATTATTTTTACTGTTTATTGGAATTAATAGTAGCCCGTTGCGTATTGTGATACCAGAAAAAGGTACAGAGTTGTTAGAAAATTAATGAAGAATTCATCGTTAAAAATATCATGTAAAAACATTTTTCAGTGTACCTATTTGTTACATTGAATAAAATGGTTTCTTCAATAATTCCAGCGTCGTGAAATATGATAGTGGAACGTTCCATCAAGCAGAAGGTATTTTTAGCGGTAATCTTAATCAGTCTCATGATATTGCTTGGACAATTTCCTATCATTGAAATGCTTCAGAAAGTTACCGAGGTACGAGTAGAACGGGTTAGAAAGCCCGATGATAGCTCATGAACAGTATTCATGGCCGTTTTGCAATGAGAAAATCTTGCAACGACCGGCACAGCGCAGGTAAAGAAATTTATTTACAATCAGTATGGCAAAGAAAATAATAACAATTGCTTTCCTCAGGGAAGGTTTTTCTTGAGATAACTGTAAATGAGACGCCTATTAATACTATTATTTGGATCTGCCTACCTAAACGATTCAAGATTCTGCTTTTCAGTGTATACCTAAGAAAAAGCAAAAGCTTATTTATTCTGCAGTGTAATAGCCTCTGTGATGTGGAGTCTGTTTACATTAGCAAACCCTGGATAGGCTTTTTAAATTGTTATATAAACACGATATATCTGAGTTTATGATGTAAAAGAAAAACATGATCGTATGAGTAAACAATACCAAGTATTAGCGTTCTCCAAAATAATGTGAGTTGCATCCGGAGATAAAGATATGGCGTTCATTTCCTCATTTGCAGAAGAGGCAAGATAATAATATCTTGCAACATGCGACGCTTGAACGTCTCATGCATTGAATTAAATTAATTACAAACGTTTCAAATTTCTTCGTTTGATTTTATGATTATATTAGATCCACAGCTTTGTGACTTAAGTAATAAGGTTATATACCTGAAACGAAAACAATATAACGGTAAACATTAAATAAGGGAAGCGTAAGATTTTTCTGCTACTTCAATGACGACCTAGCCGCCACTTAGAGTGTTCTTAGACTATTCCTTGATATTTTAAATAAAAAATAATCTATTTAAGCAACGTCCATTCTTCACGTATTTCCTAGAATTAGAGTTTGACGAATGTGATTAGTGAATTGGTAGGTGAGCCTGGCTTACGTTTAAAGGAATGGAGCTTTGTTGAATCAGTCCTGGGACGTCGACTCAAATTAGCTCAGTGGTTAGGGAACCCCTCGGAAATCGCGAAGTCCGTGGTTCAGAGTCCCTGATCCGGTCGAATTTTTTCAATTCTTGTCTTTCTTCTAAAAAGTTATACGCAAACCACCGCCAAAGAATAAAAAAACTTGATAAGCGTATTGAGAAATTATATCTGATTATTAAAATATAAATGGTCCGCTATTTTGATACATATTTCATTTTTAAAATGTCACAGGAATATAATTTGACTAACGAAAGAAACTCTATTGGGACTAACAAAAAATCGGGTAACGAAGAGTTGCAGCACATGATAAATGTTTTTAAATAACCAATAAACAGATAATTACTGGATAAATTGGCAAAGGCGAAAAAGTTATTCCAGTCAGCGGCTTGTTATATGAGAGAAAACACGCGCCTTAACAAGTTTTCCGCTACAATACAGGGAAAGCGCCTTTCACGACCGTAATTACTAGTATTTGGTCAAATGTTGCTTTGATTGTCTTAAGAAAAACAAAGTAATAAGGAAAGTGACCCCTTAGCATCGCAAACTGTATTTACTGTAGCTCAATTGCGCTCAAAACTATTTCCGTAATGCTCGCAAACGTTTTATGCAAACGTACGTATTGAAGGTTGTTTAACTCGAAACCGTAATTCCGACCTCTGAAGGCCAGTTGCTTTTATCTTGCTCCTTTTCCTGAGTTCCGTAATCAGCCATACAAGACATCGTTACCATACCCGTTATTATTCAACTTATTTATCACGCACTTCAATATATTCTAATCTAGAAGAAACCACAACAGTTTAAAATGATTGTATTTTAAAATATACAAAGAAAGCTGGCATAAGGATAGCATAAAATAAAGGTTACAAGTCAACTACAAATTAAGGGTGTATAGTTGTTGACGATGGCGTGGAAATAACTGAAGTAAAGGAAATTGAAAGTTGTTTTGATGAGGAACAATAAAAAATAAGGGAGGAAAGAATACTGAAGCTTGATGGCTAGAGTCGGCCCCCGGATAAAATGCCTCATCTAGTGTAGAATTTTATTAAATAAGAAATTAGTATGTTCTTTACCTGTTTGTTTTTTATAACCTGACAATATCTTCTCACAAACAAACTTGAATTTACTGTCTATAAGGTCAATACTGCAGACACAGGCAACTTATGAAATTAACTCATTTGACATATGGCAGTCTATAATAAAATAGGAGGGTGGTCTAAAAAGTTTCCTACCTCAACATGAAGTTGGTAGGCAAGAGGCTAGAGCGTGAAAATATGGTTACGATACTTTACTCAGTACTTATCAAATTTTCCGTGTTTTCCCCAAAAAAAGTGTGTTTTGTGATATTTTTTGGAAAGATACTAACAAAATTTAAATTTTGGTCGCATAAAACAATCGTTTGACTACGTCAAGGAGTTTTATTTTTGGGAAAATGGAAAAATTAATCGAGCAAATATTTTTTTTAAAGGCAATACGCCGATCCAAATAAAAGATGAGTTGGACGCTGTGTACATGGACTCTGCACCACTGTGAAATTTTGGGAAGATGAATTTAAAGGTGTGGGAGAAGATAAACGATCGGGACGTCCAGAAGCTGACGACAGGATCACTATCATCAAATGATCATCAACAACATTCGAAGTAAAGTGAGATAGTACATGCTATAAATATGTCCAAAGAACGTGTTTGTCACATATTGAATCAAGATTTAGGAATGAAGAACCTGTCTGGTCGTCGGGTGCCGCGATGCTCAAGTTAGACCAAAAAGTGTTCGAATGAGCATTTCCACCGCTCGGTTATCGCAGTTTAGTCCCAGTAAATCAGAGTTTTAACCCTGATTAACTACTATAGATGAAACTCGTATACACCTTTATACCACAGAAACTAAAATACAGTCCAAATAGTCGATTGCGACGGGGGAATCGTAAATAAAAAGTAAAGTGATGGAGACTGCTTTTTGGGGTAGTCCTGGCGTTATCTTAATCAATTATCATTAAAAATAAAAAAACGTCAGAGAGACATACTACGCATCATTACTTGACATACTGAAGGCAGAAATTGCGGAGAAACAGCCATATTTGCCGTTTAAAAAAGGTTTCACCGAGACAATGCGCCGCCTCACCCCTCAGTGGTTGCCATGGCGAAAATTCACGAAATAAGGTTTGAACTGCTTAACCATCCTCCTTTCTTGTTCCCTATGCTAAATGTTGTTCTCGGAGAACTAATATTTTCGTAAAATAAGGAGGTGATCCCCTTCGTAAGCAATTATTTTGCAGAGAAATTTGAACGGGTTAAGGAGATGGGAGCAGGGGGATGGGGAGGGGCATGCAGACTTACAAGGAGACTATTTAGAAAAATAATAATAAATACGAAGAAAAAACGTCTTGTTTGTTACGCCTATAACTTTTCAGACCACCCTCGTGGGTTTATGACACGTTAACAATGACTCGAGTCTTCGTACTGTACTAATGAAAGCGTGAAGATTGACCGATCTCACGGACGACATTTTTATTTGCTGACAAAGTTTTTTACAGTGCACAACTTTACGGCGCAGTAAAGCAGCTGATAAATAATGGATTGAAGCTTCGCCACGTAGGTGGGATGACGCTCAAATACGGGTCACTCGGGGAGGGCTGACCCACTTAAATATCGTGGCACGAGGGAGGGACACCTGGCCTGTATTCTGCTCTGTGACATATGGGTAATTACAAGGAAATAACTTTACGTATCTCACACTACTGGAGTGAATCATTAGCGTAAGAGGAACCTCACACCTAAGATCAAACAACTTAGGTTATAATATATTGACTTGCATTTTCATCAAGTCTTTATTTAATGGCGCGAGTGTTAAGGCCGCGGTAGAGAATTTTAATTTGGTTCGCGAAGCCTGAATAAAACGAGAGGTAAGTTGTATTTTTATGCACCCGTGGACAGTGGGACGACGTATTACTATGGGTTCTAGATCGGCTTGTAAGGTTTCTATTTAAGCGTAAAGACGAGTTTATATGTAACGACACATTATGAAAAGCTTCATTTGTTGGATAGGCAAATTGTATGGTTTACAGTTTTCTTCAGTTTTCCAAAATTAACTTAGTTTACTTTTGTTATATTCCATAAGCAAGTAAAGGAAGTAGGCTTGAGATTCATTAATCCCGTAGACAAAAACACTTCGTTTATGGACAAAATATGTTAGAATGGGAATGTACAAGTGACACTGGAATCTCAAAGCAAGAAATACTTGAATTGGAATCACGGAACGTATGGTGGAACGATTACTCGAAATAAAAACCACTGGACGTCTTCAGATTCATTCTCATTCCGATTCGATATGTTGTTCCTTTTTTATCTATCTGCCGTATTCGGTAAACCGTTACTGTTAAGCTCGTCTTTACTACTGTGACTCCACGCCTTACAAAAATTAGATGAAAATGGGTACGGATTGACGGGGTGCAATGCTAGATGTATGAGCAAATCAATGTGTGCCCGTGGGACCGGGCCTCGAGATCCGACAGGTGTCTAAGCGGCGAGGCGGCTGGCATGCGTCTTCGTAAATATAGCAAGCGCCAAGGCCGTTCACCCTCACGCACGTGTGTGCGCAGCGCGCGTGCGCGACATCACGGCCGTGCAGCCGACACTAACACCAACACCTGCACCTGCACCCGCACCTGCACCAGCACCAGCACAAAACAGATGCCTACCGCCTGCAGCCTGCTCCCCCGGTGCCAGGGGTACGTGTGGTAGCAGCAGGACCCCATCGCTACTGGACACCGCGGGCCTCCGTCGCCAGCAAGCGCCACCGTCGCGGCGCCGATCAATACAACCCGCCCCGCGCAACAAAGGTCAGGCCCTACGCCCAAGACTCCAACCCAGACGACGACCATTGTTGGCCCCCTCGAGATGTATGCCAGCCATCGTCGTTCCCTATGACCTGCGCCCGTTTCGAAAAATGCTACCGCTGTCATTCAATTATTTAGAGATAGAACACGAACTCGCACTCCGCACCATACACCCTCTGAGCTCTCTCCTTGATTACATCGCCAAACAAACAGTAGTATATACTGCGAAACAAGCCGTAATATGACACGCCAGACTTACGAGAAAGAAACAAGGGAGACGGAAGAACTATAAGTATGACACACATATCGATTGCCATACATTCTGTTGATTACAACTAAACTGTAAAGTAAATTTTACAAGTAGGATGAAACGAAAATTCGGTACAATGAGAAATTGAAACACAATAATATTGCTGCCAGGAGAGGGTGTTCTCGCTTCGTCCAGACAAATATAATTTCTTCCTAACCAAAAAAATCCGCCACCTTAACGGATCCAGAGAAGGCAATCTAGGTCCTCTGCATCTGAGTTTTATCATGAATAAAATACTCAGGCGTGAATTCTTTAAGTTCCATCCGGAATCTTTAATATTAGAAGGTGTTGCGGTGCGTTGTAGAAATAAGTTATCTTAGTGGTGAAAATAACTGATCCGTAAACATCAGTCTGTTTGTGAGGTCGTGTTACTAGATTGGATGCGAGTGGGTTCTGCGTATTTAATTTGAGTTCTATGATTTCACTGTTAACCAAGAAGCAATGTTTCCTCACACCTAATATTTAATCCCCTGTGAATGAACCAACTTCTTCAAATACGCAAATAAATTAAAATAGCCAAACAAATTGTAGTTAAATAGAATAGTAAGTAAACAGTGTGTAGAGAATATATTTAAAAAATGCATAGATATATAAAAGATTGGACATACTTTCTTCGAGTTCCGTGCAACAATCTTGCTTTGCAATAAATTCTTCAAACATATATATATCACGTGAGTATATAAATGTTATCACAGTAATAAGTCCCAAGGATGTTCCTTTAACGTCACGAGTGACTTTGTATTGGCCACTTCTTAAATGGCAGGGGTCGTCAAGTTTACTGCCTAGCCGACATCATAAAAGCCCCAATAAATGAAATTGCGTGTCTCAACCCTGATTTGAGAATCTACGAAGATATGTTACACATATGCCCAAAGAAAATTTGCTATAATTAATCCTTTAGAAAATATAAATAAGGAAACCGTTTCGCCTTCAACTAGAATTTAACAATAATAAACAGAAAACGATCATATCTGTTAAGTTAGAATATTTATAATACGATTGGTTAATTAGTGATGGTAAGAGTGGAGGAGGGGAAGACGATGACACCCTAACAAGAGCCACATTTGTTTCCCTAGATTTCAACAAATCTCATAACAACTAAATATTTTTCAACTCAGGAAGGTCAAAAAACTTACTGTAGAAATGTAAATATTAACCTATTTATTTACGAGTCGAAGTTTCATGGGGTTGAACGTAATGAAATTGGCTTTATTTTTTATGTGGTATGCATTTTTCCCGAATTTCTAGTAACTAAACTTGATTTCACGCTTATTATATCTGAAAAAAACTTCGATATTGATTAACTTTGGGAATATTATTCGAAATTTGACTTGGAGATATTATTTAAATAACCCGCTTACCTCTTAACTTATTTGTATAATAAACTTGATATATATTTGAGTACTGTTAGAGGTGGTCTTACTTTATAAAGTACAGAAAACGGCAAGGTTTTGTATGATGACTTCTTAATATGGGAGGGAGGTTTTTAGCTCCGCAACAGGCAAAATTCCGCCCCCTTAGATAAGATCTACGACCACAAAACGACATGAACCCTTATTAATACGTTGTAAAGAAAACTACTTATTTTTAATGAAAAGGTAAAAATTGAATTTTTAGCATGAGTTAATAATTATAGCAAGACTTAATAAGTTTTATGTGTTAATTATGGCAGGGGAAATGAAAATACTATATATTAAGTTAACTAATCATCGCGCTCGGTAACTTAGATTCTTGCCACAGCATTTGTAAAAAGTATTATATTAATACGAATCAGTTAAAATTCGTTCTTCAGCTATTCCTGACTTTTGTTATGAGAGACTACGGAGAGATCATAGGGGTCCCTGACCGAATAATCACTACCCACTTCCAGGTTAATGTTCAGCTGGCGTAAAGAAAATTAACCGTTCTTGTGTGTTCAAAGCCATGAAATGAAACTTATTTCAGATAGTTCATCCGTTACAAACGCTCTGAGTACAGTATAAAGATTCACGTGTGCCCGTGATCTGAAAGGCTTGGAACATTAATTTCTTTATTAAGTTCAACGTAAATAGAAATAGAGTTCGGCGAATATACTCTTATACCCTTATATTAATAGAAACAAAAATTTTCATAGACACTTTAAGTGAATTATTCTATTAAAACATGAAGCACAATTACGTTTGTGTAATGTTTTGAAGGTTGCTACTTGAAAATTTAAATAATTATAATGGAGGACTTGTAGTTTACACACACCACAACGAAAGCAAAATTTTTAATAATATTACTATTTCAAACCTTTTGGTTTATTTAATAATATATTGAATGATAGCATATCTTTTAGCAGGTTTCGGAAGGTAGATAATTACAAAGCGCTCTATTCTCATGGAGTACGTACCCCCTAGCAATTTGTATGGCGTCATTCATCCTCAACACATATTCTCCTACAGCCGCAAACAGACGCCAGATTTTGTCTCCTGCTAGTGCTAGTGGGTTTAACTCTCTTAATTCAATTTATACCCTCACTGCGTTAATTCAACAACTTTAGAGAGAAAAATATATAATACGGTAATCAATTAGAAATGTAACTTGAATTAAAAAGGAGGATATGCCGACAATTGATGATCAATTCTGAAATATGTTTCAAACACAAAAATCTTCGTCTTGATTCAGCCATAAAAATTTTCTACTTCAAAATTTTCAAGGGACGATTTGTTGAAACTCTGTTGAACGTGAAGGTCTAAAGTTTTCCCGGTGGAAACAGTACACGGGTTTTCACCAGGGTTCAACAGTGATTAACACGCAACGTTTCATCGAGCAACAGCTCTGACGTTATCTTTACCCGGTTGTCGAAACATCACACGTTAATCGTTGTTGTACCTAGATGGAAACACGAGAGTTTTTCTACAATGCCAAAATTCTTGTTCACAACTTTTATTTGGGAATATACGACTGTTTATGTAGAATTGGAATGTAGAATATTATTATTACTATTTCTGGAAGCAATTATTTACTCTGATAGAACGAGGTAAACAATATTGGAATTACATAAATGTAATGATATATGTTAAAGTTGTTCAAAGAAAAAAATAATCAACAAACTGGAAAATGTTATTAATTTTCACGTTCTAACTGATAAAACAATAAGATAAATACCTGCTGCTGTTACCAACCTAGAAAGAGCCATTATCTTATTCACATTCAAAGAAAAAAATCAATAAACTCGAAAATGTTATTAATTTTCACGTTCTAACTGATAAAACAATAAGATAAATACCGCTGCTGTTACCAACCTATTCACGTTTTATCGGACGTTTTTTCTTTATTATAAAATACACTTACAGGTATCGCTTGAGACAGATAATTTAAACACTTACCGGTCTTTTAATGAGGCGCTCCTTTTTTATTCATTAACTTGAGGCTTACGAAGTGTGACTTGTGTGAAGTCGGGACGGAACGGGGCACTTACTGTTTAACAATTTTTGTAAAATTATGAAAAAACGAAATATCACTTCACAAAAGAATGAAACATTAGCTTATTCTATTATTTACTTAATCTAATATCAATATAACTGAAAACAGTGAATTTAGATTTTTGATGAATCCTTAAAGAGAAACTTACAAATTTCCTATTCTGCCTCACCCCCAGGGGAAGAACAAGATAGGATATTTTGCATTTACAATTAGTGCATAAAATTAAATTAAATTACAAAAAATTTTAGTTTTCTTTCATATACTTATTTAGCGTTTGGTTGATTGCTTTATCATTTTTTTAGTTTTGCACCGTGATTCTTTTGCAAATGCAGTCTTTGCAAACAAACATTTTATCTTTTTCCCGTTCCTTTTCTTCTTCAATCCATTCTTTTTGGGTAACGCATTCTGTAACTCATTCTTATAAGATGATTCTGCCAGGTTTTCTGGTTTTTATTGAGGAACACATTACATTTTGCCTTATACAGTAGTATCTCGTTCCACCCCGCATGCTAGTTTCAGTTTAAGGTTTTTCACAGAGCCTTAATACAAACAGATTTAAACCTTATTATTTACAGCTAAAGACACCTAGTTTACGAATTTATACCATTACACAGTTAAAGGCGAGTAGGTTTGCAGATTACATTTTGTCGAATTGCGGCAAAAATTATAAATTGCCAAAACAAGAGCTCATTCATGAGGTACAGTCAGAACACGTTAGGTTGGCTGGCAGGACTTCTTCCTCGACCAGTTACAATGTTCACCCCTATTTACTAACCTCCAGCACTATCCAGCAAAAACATCATATCCCATTTCCTATCCCTTATACTTCACGTTGGTTCACTTACGTTTAAACTAATTTACAAGCAAGAACTAAATATGATTGAACTTGAATTTATGTCCAAGCATTGCTTACAATTTCCAAAGTCCACTACCCTACATAGGAGAAAATAAAATCAAATTAATGAGTGTGTTCTCCTCTTTTCCAGCGTCCTGCAATCGACAGATAACAGTCTGTCAGTCAAGCTTGGAACAAACCTCGCTGACAAGCTTGTTAGTCCCCGGGCAAAAGACTGGATGCTCACAAAGCTCCACAAAGAGGAATTACAAAATCGCAAAACCGAAACGAAACACATTCAAGCGAAACCATTCTTATTTTCAATATTAACGTTTTAATAGTAAACGTAAAAGATTGTTTGAAATACGTGTTATATTTCAGTTTACAAAGCTTTGATATACGATAATATATACATAAAAGAAAGCCTTATTTCCAGGATGATGTCAAAGGATGAACTTGTCTTTGTTAACTGCCCCCTTCATTTAATGAACATATTCTTGAGTGATTATAGATTTAATGACAATCTTCCAATTAACTAGCTTTCTACTCAGCCACGAATATAGAGGAAATCCTTTGAAAAACAATAGTTACACTAATCTGACTATTATGGAAAAAACAATTAGTAAACACCCTCGGTGGTCGCAAATAAAATAACATTTAATTATAAATATTTGCGTTCCTTTGCTTTTTACCCAGTCCGAGTGCAATAGTAAATATTTATAAAATGAAAAATACGAAGAAAAATTCAAATTAACAGTAAGCGTGGTGATAAATTTTTATGTAGTTCAACCGTGTTTTGAAAAAATACAGTATAAACGTATTAACTTTTTTGATAATTATAGTATTCCTGCTACTTTAAAATCTATTTAGTCTAAAATAATAAAGGTAAAATTAATATTTCAAGCAAACATACCAAATTAACTGTATAGATTGTAAACATGTCACGCATTCTCTGATGAACCGTATGATTTAACACAAAAACAATTTTTAAATCAGAATTCAAAATTATTCAGTGTGTCCAAAGATATTTATTTAAATAATTTTATAGGCATAATGTTCAAGTTTCAGATAAGTAATGTCATTATTATTTTAGATTTGTGACTGAAATGTTACACATGGGATCAAATAATTCGGCCGTCAATGTGAAGAATGATAACAATAATTAAAAGATTAATGATTCCTTTTTATTATGAACATTATTATCATTTAATATAATAAATGTGGTCTTGTAAAATTAGCATTAGAGGGAAGTGTGTGAGGTAGGAACAGAATAGGGAGGTGGAGGATGGAATACGCTAAGCAGATTAGGGAGTATGTTGTGTGTGCTAGTTATAAGGAAATGAAAAGGCTTGCGCAAGATTGGTTAGCATTGAGGGTTGCATCAAACCAGTCTTAGGACTGAATATCACAACAACATATGTTTTCGTTATTTTTGACCGTCAACAACATCCTTAACAGCTGTTCGTTATTACAGTCATTTGGACAGCAACGTTTGTGCGATGAGCGCATATAATGTTTTAACTGTTTGTTTCTCTTGAATCTGTAAGTAATTTTTTGATCAAATTTCATGTAATTATATTATAATGTCGTATCATGTTGGTAAATTATCTATATCTTTGCATTTTTCGATTTATAGTAATTTATTACTGAATCAGAAGAGGAACGTCGTAATGTAGTTAATTTTAATTATTATTTAATTTTTATTTCTGACTCACTAGGCTGTTCATTCATTTCTTTTCAGAAGTTGTTACAGAATTAGTTGAGGTTCAGTAATTGATAATTCTGTAACCTCCACATGCATTATGCCTGGGTAATTCATGTTTCCCCGGGTTAGTAAAACAATGTAATATAATTTATTTTCTTTGTTGGCTTTACCTTTGATTATTTCAGTGCATATTTTATTGTTTATCCAGTAACTTTAAAGGCAACCTAGTGTCTCTTATTAAAGTGTATGCCAGGACAGTTGCAACACACAACATTCAATAATTTCTTTTTTTAAATACAATGCCAATGCAGGTTCACTGAGTTTGGAACGTTAAATAGGTTAAGAATACACGTGTTAGTGTTAATCCATTATAAAACCTATATATTTCAGTATCGAAAGCGTCAAGGTTTGTATCTTGACCGAGCTATGTCATGTCATATCATCTTAAGTAAAATGCATTCCAGTAGATGACTAGGTTTCCTTAGTACGGAGAAAACCTTTGACAGTCATGTGTTGGGATTTTGTACACGTGCCGACGCCGCTTTGCTGGAGCCTTTAGTCACCGACAAGCTTCTATGGAATTCTTAAGGCACTAATTTGTGTTATTTCCGCCTCTGATTTTAGAATTACCGCTATCACAATTCATTCTTTGGCTAGTCAAACAGCTCTTCCTTCGATACAGTCTCTGTCAGGAACGTAACGTAAGATTGCAACAGGTGAATTTATATACATACATAAGGAAATAATTTGCTTTTCGTACCATTATTTTTTATCGTAATACTGCCTTAGCGGTATTAAACTGTAGTCCATTGCCTAAATTAAATATTAACGGTAATATGTAATTATATTATATATCGATCATATATTCTATTATAAAATACTCAAAAATATTTATGAAATTGATTCAAGTGATAGTAAGATGATGATAACGCAATGGATGTAAAAATGTATTGCCGATTAATAAAAATTTCCTGCCTGTTCATACATTTGACTAAAATTTCGTGTATGTTTCCTACGTTATTCCCCTGTGTAGTACATAATAGAACTCAAGAAAATCTCGCCAGAGGTGGCCCAACGTGGCGCATTGCATCTTTGAGATTGTATTTCGGACAAGAAGTCCCTTTATATTATTAAAAAAACATAGTACAGTTAGAAATGTATTGTAAATAATATTATAAATGAATACAATGTCAGAAATTGATGAATTTAACAATACTTCTGGCAAACGGAGACAACAGATAATTCCAAGTTCCAAGCTGATCTCGCTCTCAGTGCTAACAACTGTACTCTTGAGTTATCTTCACCAAACAAGACTCTCTGTCAGGTGTAGCAGCATCACCCTCTCTTATAGGAAATCATTCTTGACTTTTCTAAATTGGTGCATAAATTAAATACTTAAACTGCGTCAACGTTATTCAATTCCATCCCCTAAGCGATGCAGATTCTATCATCATATGTATTTACTAATCCTTAAACATGAACGTAAGACGCTATAAATGTGCTAGAGTCATACGGCGGATTTGAAATCGTCTGTCACAAAAATGGCGCTTCGTATGCAAAAGATTGGCCTCCCCTGATTCTCGACTGTGACCCGACGACAGTAATGTTAGCGTGAATAAGCCGCGATTACATGAACATATTTGTTTCTGACTGGTAGTAAGTAAACAGGAGCGGTCAAGTGGCATAAGAGTACATGAGTTAGTGTTCATCAATTATAAATCAATTATATATATCGGTATCGACGGCGTCAAGGTTTGTATGTTGACCGAATTATGTCATGTCATAGCAGCTTAAGTAAAATATATTTCAGGTAACCACACTGATTCCTACGATGCTATAGAGAAGAATCGTCGTATCGCTGTAAAAATGGAGTTTATTAAATACCGCACAAGAAATTAAAATCGTTTATTTGTTCATTCTAGTGCATTCTACGTATACATTTAATTGCACTCGTCTCGCGTAAAGATCTCGTATAGGCTTAATCACAGGTAGCAGTAATAAGTGACCTTGCCTTACGAGTTTGATAACAAATTCACTCTACTTTGACGTCAATGGCATGTAATACTGAAATTTTCCAGTTTCTTCATTCTTTTTAACTCCGACTTAAGTTGAGATAAGGAAAGAAGCAACGGTAAACACGGCATTTGTTTGCGAAGTCGAGAAGTCGTTAAAAGCAAGATCGTGAAGCTTTATACACAGCACCAGAAATCCGTTAAACTACCTAACTATTTCTGGATCTGCTTCGTACAGTGACTGTTAAGCACCTCTCGCTTCTAATTAAGAGTGGGGCTACCTCTGACAGTATTTTCTTTTCCTGGGGAGATATTCTGCGTAAGAACGTATCCAAAACTCTGAGAAAGGTAAGAGCATTGGGTGATGTAAATGAAGTTGAAACAACAATGGCTTCCACATTTTTTTATATTTTTAATACCACGAAGCTTCTGCGCGTGCTTGAGGCGTTGCTGGTACTTGGAAGAGAGGTATGCAAAATATTCGGTGCTTGTTATCTAAGACAAGTGCAGCCGATGTCATGGCTGGATCTTTATTCATATGGAAGAGCGAGTCTCAATACAGGTTGCTTTACCAACTTTCGTATAATAAGTTATTATGATTACATCACGAACATGTACGCGTAAGCGTTACTGAATTTTTCACATGACTGTTGCTAACTTCTTCGAATGAATGTTTGTTCCGATGACATCAGCGATCGCGTCACTAAGGTTAATTAGCACTCGATCTTTAAAACTTCATCGCGATATAATAGGTTACAAACCTAAAAAGGACAGTTATCTTCATTTTCGGTAAACGTATTAATACTAATATTATGTACATCGTATTGCAGAAACACAATGTACAAATATTTTGATGAATAAATTGAAAATAAAATCATGTCTACTGTTAAAATACGTTCAATTATTAACAGAAAAAAGTAAATTATAATTTGAAAAATATGTACTCGAGAAAAGGTAGCTGGAAAGTGAAACAACAAGATCTTTCAGGGATTAAGCTCAGTTTCTGTTATTCGAAAATCAGAAGTTTCAACATTTATTCCTTCATATAAATTTCCACTCGCGAAAAAATTGCCGGCGCTGATAGAATTTTCACGCTGAAAATGTATTAGATACGAAATTGATATCACTTACGTATATCGAAAGTACCAATCGAATTCAAAATATTAAATAAAAATATCGCCTTTACATTAAATTATTACAATACAAGAAGCGTGATAAACATTCTTATTTTTTACACCATAGCTTACAAGGAAATTATTTGAAACATAACAAACATTTTCCTAAACATGGTAATTGTTTGTAATGCTTACGGACGTTAGAATTATACGCATGTTGTTCCAGGAAAACACAGGCAGTTTTACAATAACCGCTCTAAAAATTTATCGTCATTTCAAGCGAATAGTGATTTTATCAGTGACGTTCTCAGTTTAATTAAAGTCAGACGTATGGCCGAATCACGCAAAAGTAGAATTACGTAGGTGCATGTCTCAGACGCCGGCATGTAGCAGAACATAATACGCACAGTGCAGCGTGTCAGAGATTACAGTGCAAGGTCAGAGTCACACACAGCTACACTTGATGAAAAACAAAGCCTTGTGGTAAGGGACGGATGCTCTTATTGTATTAATATAAAAGCAATTCATCAGAAAACAAGATATTTGGATTTATTGACACCCACAATAAAAATCCTAATAAATTAAAGGAAATTCAAAAGTAATTTTGATTATTCACGTATTTTAATAAGTATATTGAAACATTACAAGTGAATTAAAGTTTAGATGGGATCAATAATATAAGTTGGATGAAAAGTCAAATCTTAAACACATTTTCAGGGAATTGACGTTCTACACGAGGTATTATGAGACAACGAAACTCGGTGAAGATATGATTAAAGTAGAACCTTCAAACTATAAAAATTTCGTAGAATGTAGCTTTCGTTTCAACTTAAATATTTCCTGGATTTCTCCGAATACTCATGCATCACTCTTTTCCAAGTGAACTCTAAGAATCTATTTCCATATTGCGTTAAATACAGCTTTCAAACACGGCTTCCTTTTATACTTATACAAAGCATGATCTACAGGGCTGTGGTCCAGGTTAGCCTATCCTGCAGATGTTTGTCTCATCTTTCGCTAACGAAGGATTAAATTATTCTGGAGTGCTACATTTCTATAGATTTCTTTCTTCCCTTTCCGGGTTTTGCATTCGTCGTGATTTTCATTTGGCGCTATATCCAAAAATTTCGTTTATTTTTTAGACGCATTTTCTGGCGTTCTCAGAGAAAACCGTTATTTGTTGACAAGATCATATCTAGTAAGAAGAGCTTTAATTATTTATGCTAATTGTGTTATTTCCATCTGAAATGTCATACCAAACACCGATTGATTGAAGCCAGTAGATTGACTTAGGTGACTTATTCGTTATGCGACGATGGGGAAGGGTTGTAGATATTGAATGGTGCAGACCAAGGAGGAGGGCCTGGTGGCTATCGATCACTCACGCAGCTGCGGTGAACTGGGCCACGCGTCCTGCGTCCTGCGTCCGGCTCCACGTTTCTGCAGCTATAAAACCCCAAGTAGGCCACTGGCCATTCTCTAACATACATCGTCATTACATATTCCTAATAGAAATGTTCTGCAACCAATGCATTCGAAAACATCCTTATTTTGTCTATCCCCACATTCTTCAACATTTCATCTCAGAAACGCGTTAATAACGCAACGACTATTTTTTTTTTTGCTTTATTCGCAGCGTGCGACCCATTATCCAAACCTCGCAAAGAGAAAGTTATTTACTTCACCGCCAATAAGATATAACGAGACCTTTCAGCATATTATTATTTAACTTCTTGCTATATTAATGTGTCGAAATTTAATACAAGATTACAGTGGAACTTCAGCTCGGATCAGACAGTAATAACTGAAATCTATAACGCATAAGGGTGAAATTAATTCTTTGGGATTACTCTATTAACTTTATTTTTGAACTCTTTATTTGCTAGTAAAAGTTTCTCGTCTGAACTGGGTAATCACTGTAAGGACACAGGACGGGGGTCTGATTAAGACAGGCATCAGTGAGCCTCCTATATAGGGATTAACGCGGGTCAAGAAAGCGCTCAGCCAAAAATAATCTCTGCCCCGAAAATTTTGGAACGTAAACTGATTTTTCCCAGTAAATCGTAATCCAAGAGGAACGTGCATTCCCACGGCACTGAAATAAGATATGTCGCCCCGTAGTGCAAGTTACTGAGGAGATCATTGCGATTTGTGGGAGTACGGATTTGTTTTTCGTTGATCAGGATCATGGTGGGCGGAACATTGGATCATTAAGATGTTGAGATTATCTGCAGAGAAGAAGAGAAGCCTGTGATGTAGGAGAATTGATACAGTAAGGTTGTAGCAGAGATGTTCCTAATGCATTATTCGGCTAACGATGCATTACTGTAGAAGTTAGTAAGACGTTGAGCTAGTCCCGCGATTGCAGAGCAAGAGAATAGGTTCAAAGGACACCGACAGAAGATCTTTTCCTGAAAGGTCCAACTCGTAGCCCCAGCAAGGGATCGGTAATGTATTTAAACAATATGTCAGTCAAAGGCGACAACAAATTATAGGTGTAGAGTAGCCCATTTAAACAAATATTTATGACTACGACATTTTAGCCAACAATTCCCTACTTAAAAGTGTTGTTTTGTTATATTTCTATAGTCAGTAATTTCGTTGTTATATATAAGATATTTTGTTGTTAATAAAATATAAAGTTTAACATCTGTATTATTTAATTAATAATACACACCACTACTTAACTTGACTTCCAGGGAAGGGGAGTAAAGAGGCTATTGCCTGGCTAAGAACAGCCACTTCTATTAGTTAACTCATGAATAACCACATTGAGTGAAAGGTCCAACTCCAATTAGTTTATGCTAACTGAAATTGGAGATTAGTAACTTCGCAGCAAATTTCACACGTCCATAACACAATGCTTCCTTTGCACGAATTCAATTATTGATGGCGTGAAGCGGCGGGAAAGCAGAATACTAACGAATCTCACCGTGGAATCTTTTCTACTTCGTCAACCTAAGAATGCTGTTTTTGTAATATATAACATTAAGGGATCTATTTTCGATAGTTAATCACAATTCTGACCTAATGTCAGGAAAACTGAAAGCGTGGATACGAAATGCAAAACGATGCTTTTTATTTCTTCTTAATGACTTATAGGAATGGTAAAAATCCTTGAATCAGTACCAATTAATGTGAAATTATAAATAAAATGAGAGATGTAGCGCACATTGGAGATGGAAGCAGCTGCGACGGCGCCTGAGTTATGGTCGGCTCTGTTTACCCTGCTTATGAGGTGTGGGCAGAAACATTCGACCCTTCTTCAGATCAATCAGGTTATTTCTGTTTGTTGGTAAACCTGGCCAAGGTTACGGAAGTGATCTTGCAGAATATAGCTCATGTCACCACAGTAAAAGAAAATCAATCTTTTTGAAGTGGGTTACTGGAGTCACAATATACCTTCGTGGCAAAATCGTTTTATAAATCTGAAGACCCCCTTAAAATACTGCATGTGAGTACTTTACTTGGAAATCATCAGAGTGAAAAATAGATATAAATTACTTTCTGGCCGTTATAAGCTTAGTTCATGCTTATGCTATGTTACAATAGAATCCAAAATAATCATAATAACAAAATGAATTTGTTTATATAAAAATCGTCTTTTTGCAAACTAAAGTATTTAACATATAAATGTCTATCGACTGCAAATTTCGGTTTGGAACTGTGGCGGATATGGGTTAGTGATTTACCTGAAGACGCTCTTTGCACATGAGTTTTCTAAATTAGGTCACGTTTTTGGATTCTGACGATAACGTAACTCCTTTATCTCCGCTCCTGTTACGCACTAGATTCACAAATCGTGCGTAAAATGTTTATCGCTATACCAACAAAGCCAGAGATTACCCAATTGATGGATTGATGTAATTCCTGAAAAACACGACATATTTATGAGAACCAATTAAACATTGGTGTTTCTTATTTATAATTTTGTAAAATACTCTGAAGCTGACAAACAAGCGCTATAACGATTTGTGTTGTTGTATTGGTAACCAGTCCTAAGTCTGGTCCATACGAACATGTACCCACACACTTCTTTCTAATGAAAACTTTCCAAGACCCTCATGTCCGAAAATTTGGCCTATTAATTTATCACTTCTCTTGGTCAAAGTCCTCCAAATTGTTCTCTCTTCCCCTATTCTGCTCAGAACGTCCTGGTAAGTTACTCTATCCACCCATCTGATTTTCAACATTCTCCTACAGCACCACATTTCGAAGGCTTCAATTATTTTCATGTCTACAATTTATATGATCCACGTTTCGCATCCATATAACGCCACATTACATATGAATATTTTTAGTAAATACTTCGTAATATTCATATGTCCTGCGCATGTAAATACCTCTTTTTTTCGGTAGGCCTATCCTACTCTTAATACCTACTATACTTATCCCATCCCTAGTTATTATGCTGCCTTCCCAATCTAACACCCTTTGTTATTTCAATATTTCCCATACTACACTCTATCACCTTAGGTTTCCCTCTATGAATCTTCGTTTTGTACTCTTCCTCCAGAATCATGTTCATGTCATTTATGATGTTATTCTGCCTCGCCTAATACCACAATATCATCACGAAACCTATTTGGTCTCCTTTCATTTTTATTCCCTTTCTATGTTCATTTTTAACTTTCTTCATCGTTAAAGAGCATCGGCGATAGACTGCATCCTTGTCTTACTCCTTTCTTGATTTCCCCTTTCGTTTCTTACCCTTCAATTCTAATTACTGCGGATACAACTAAATATAAAATAATTTGTGATATACATGACGTAAGCTAATAAAATATCTTAAATTAAGTCGTATGATTTAAACGGACTATGGGTAAAATCTTGTATTCGAAAAATAAAAATGTTTTGGAAGTGTATCATTCAAGATAAATACTATTACCACGTATCTCGAAGGTATTCTCTCAGCAATGGTGTAAATGTGTCAGGCGTGTATCCACCTCCTCGTTATTTATTAACATAATCATCTACAAAATAATGCTGCACTTTTAGAACACTTTGTTTATTAAATCCACTTTATTTTATATTTTTCTTTTCTTGATTGGTTTATCCACGGCCCTTACTGATCGCGATTTGTCGTGATGCGTGCACAGAATCTCTGCAGGCGTCACTTCACAGTGATTCACTTCATTTTGGAATCTGCGTGTTGCGTTCTTTCAACGTGTTGATTTCATGAGAACTGTTTACACTCGTCGAGACACACACTTGCCAATTGACACAGAAATCAGTGACGCAGAACACTTGTGACTCAGAAACTTTCGCTCTCAGCAGTGCAGATAACACCTGGTTGATTCACTCGCGGCTTCCAGGTGAGGCGGACTTTCAAACTAGCTCCAAACGTTATCAATAGCATCCGCTTCTGGAGCTCTGCACCTTAGTTACTACTTCCCAGTTTCCGCTCCCGTTAAACCTGTTCGAATACCCCTAACAACTTTAACAACGAGGTGAGAAACTTCGTATCTACGCCTCCCACTCGCCCTAACTTATAATAAACGGGAAAGCTCAGTTGTATGTCTCGTACAGTATAAAGCCAGGTAGTTGTAGTCAAAGAAAGTATCGAACTTTTTGATGGTTCAAAGCTACCGAGGGGGCTACAAAATATTTTCATGATGAAGTAACAGAATATTGTCTAGGTGTGCTATTCTAATTCGGTTTCAGAATCATTGATACATATTAAATCTTCACTGTATTAGATGGCTCACCTTTACTCGATTTTACTGAACATAGAGAATTGTACAACAACTTATGAAAAAAATGTATTTTATAATGACGTAAGATAGGAAAAAATTTACTATTATATATGAAATTAAGCTCCATTTTTCCAATCCTACATTTTATAAATAATTGCAGGTCTACATAATGTAGGACTAAGTTTAATTTCTGAATAATTACATTCATTTAAGAAAATATATACAGAATTCGTTGCATTTTAATATCCGCTTTAACAGAAACTCTATTTTTGTTGACCTGGCTAAACTTTTGTGACTCAAGTAGAACAGATTTACAGTTTGTGAAACTGTTTTGTTTGTTTACAAGGTGGTCCCATATCTATTGGTTTTCTCTCCTCTGGTGTCCTACTTTACATGTCAGTGTGTCTCGGTCGTTATATTGATCTCACTGTTCTTCTCAGAAAGTTTTATTTATTTCAAATGCCCTCTTAGCATAGTCACCATCAGTGAAAGGGGGTTTTCTCTCCCTTTCAAGGTACATTTATTAAGCATAAAAAATATTCCTTAAAGATAATTTAAAACCACCACTTTACAGACTAAATAGAAGTTTTATTCAATCACAACTACGTTTCGTCCGTGAATTTGGAACTTCCTCAGGCACAAATTAATTTATTCATTTTTTTTAAATTTTGAATTATGTAATTAAAGTTTAATAGTAGTTAGCAATAAGGGTAAAAATAAAATAAATTCGTCCTGGGCTTTATTAGTTTCGGCTGGAATTGTCCATGGCTAAAGTCCAAACGAAACATTTTGTATTTAGACCTTTATTTTTTTTAAAGATTAATGTTTATTTATGTACTTCAAATTTTCAAAACCCTGAAGAAAAAATTCTGCACATGATGACGAAACGTAAATTGGAAGTTTTAAATATTTCAGAAAAACAAACGGTAAGTGAAATTCTATCCTTTATTAAAATTTCCCGTATTTTTAATACCACATCTCAGTTCCCCGTGCTTTCAATACATTATGTGGGGCACCGATCTGAACATGAACCGAAAATATGTCAAGTTGAAACCATAGCTGTTGTCCCCCTGTCGGTTCTCCAACAACTGCTCAAGGTTCGTTAGGATATACTGAAGCTATTTGATATTTGAATACTCAAGCCATTACTAATCACTGTTTAACTTACGATAAGAACTTAAGGGAACGATAGTACACGAAATCTATTTGAAGATAAGAACTTACGTCAAAAGCACATTGTATTAGAGAAGAGCCAAATATTTATTTAATGCCCATTAAAAGAAGATAAGAGGTCCTTGAGTTGCAGCTGTAATCTTCTGATTATCTGCTTTCGGGGAGATGTTTAGTAACAATTTCCTCGTAAGAAAACCAGCGAATGATTCTTAAAGGTTAGGAATTAATATTCCTTGTGTAAATATACTTAAAAAAGAACATACGAATTAAGTTAATTAGAGAAAAAAATATGCGTTAAAATTTAATTGTAAATTTCATTCTAATACTCGTTAAATGTTTACTCAACACGCGAGGTCGTCATAAAACGCATTCTCCCACATATATCTAACATGTTCTATTTCTGTATTAGAATCATCGAAACGTCTGTAGTTATGACTAAGTGTTATAATATTTGTAACGTATTTGTCCATAATTGGTGTTGAGACCGACCTTCAGCAGACTCACCTTTCTGGTGCCGAGCGAGAAGAGCCTGTCTAACCGGGACAGGTTCCCCTTACTCACTTTCTACCGCAGCACACAGCACAGAACTAACTCAAATGAGGAATAATCATGGTCGTCTTTTTGCTAAATGGGGTGACGGAAATGGGTAACGATTTTACCGACTTTCCCTCGGCTCATCACGTTTCATCCACGACGATTTCAATGCTGCATTCCTAGTCTTTCATCCTCTATCAAGTAACGAATACTCAAATAATAATTTGCTAATCATCTAACCAAAGGGAAGTGACGCATGAAACAGGTAAATATACTTTTCCATAAAAACTGCGAACCTGGCTTCAATCACTGGTATTAAGAAATGTATACCCGATACAATGATTTGGACAGAAACACTTAATTTCCACTACAAGAATAAAAAGTTTATAGTAATAGGGACTTATTAGACACATTAACTGGGAAAAATATTATTTTGTTCTCCATTCTGCTGAAATGACACTTTATTTTTTTGGGGGGAGGTAACAGAAAGTGAATTGAAAATAGGGGATGTGGACCTATTTTTCGGTTAACAGGATAAATGATGGTGATGGACTTTGCAGCAGTATCTATTAATGGTCCACCTACTTTATTAGCTTATAGGTAGGTCTTCTAAATATTTTTTTTTCAACTAACAGGTTATATGATGATGATCCTGAAACAGGCAGGTCCCCTTTAATAGCATGGGAAGGGAATTGAAGAGGCGAGGCATGGAAGGTAGAGCAAGGTAGCCAAGGGCTTACTAGGGCCCTCGGGCTGTAGGTTAAAGATACTTCCTACCAGGTGTTCCACCTAAAAGAGATGCAGAGAAAACCCTACAAAACCTGCATCAGGTAGATCGGGCTATTGGGAACTATTCTCATGCCTTTCCGAATGACGGGAGACGAGTTTGTTGTAGGATCACTGCAGTCCCTTCTCCGTGTCTCCACTAATTTTAGGAGGCAGTTAGCCGACTGATCCCAGCGGACAACGCTTGCCGTATGGCCAAAGTCATCGATCCCAGTACATACACCGTCTAAAATAGATGAAGGTGCCTCGGCATGTGAGAACCGTGAAAAAGCCACAGAGAGTATGACGCATTTTCAAAGGTGAGCCCCGCAGTCAATCTTGGGAGAAATATCTGCGAAAAAAACTGCCACAGATATCTCTTCAACGGACTAAATCTTTTCAAGTTAACTGAGGAAATATGATTTTCCTTCCTAAGAAAGCATGAGATAATTCTCTGGGACGCCAGACTATCCTATAAAATCCACATACAATACCTAGTTGGAGAATGTAAAAAAGACTAGTCATATTAAAAATACTAGCAGCAAAGAATTAGGGAGCAAGTGGACAGTTACTAATTAGTACATACAAAGCTACCATTGGAGCAAAGATCGACTACGGGTCACGCCTCCACTAAATACCATACGCAACGAGGCTTTGAGAGTATTAACAGGCTGCCACAGAACTACGGCGTTATGTAGACTCATGATGGAGGCGAACCTAATCTAATAACTAGGAGGAGGAAACGGAACATCTTGATGGGAATCGCAGTCATCCTATCACATAATAATAAATCAAACCATTATCCTGCTGTATGCAGCTAGGAAACTTCTAAGGAACCAAACCTCATTAAGAAACCTGTTTAAAAATACAAAACGTCTCCTTGTCAGCAATAGACCACAATTGGGTGTCACTCACCCCACCCTGGAAAAGGATTTATGAACACATATAGGTAAAGGATGGAATACGATAAGCAGATTAGGGAGGATGTGGGTTGTGGTAGTTATGCGCAAGATAGGTTAGCATGCAGGGTTGCAACAGATCAGTGTTATGACTGAATACCAACACAGCAACAATAAACACCATAGGCATAGGAACCCCCTCACTACGTAGACTGGACATGAGAACTGAAAATCTCTTACTAAAACATGACTCCTCAAGAACAATATTCACGGATACCTCAAAAACTACAACAGGAGTAGCGTTGTAACACTGGAAACCTTCGTGGCAATAACACTAAATAAGGAAACTACAGTCACAAGTGCTGAGTGTTATACATTTATATGGCAACTCAAAGGTGTAAAGAGACTGCTCCTCAAAAATCGACAATCTTAAGGGATGCTATGCAGGCTATAAAAAGAATACTAAACATAATGGTCAGGAATAGTATTATCAATAACATTGGAGATAATCTATAGCAAATCTGCATAAGCGGACAACAAATCCTGATAGCATGGATTCATGCACACAAAGGCGTAACCGGGGCTGATCGGCTATCAAAGGGAGAAGCCCACAGGCAAAGTAGGGAATCCAACCAACCGACTTGTTCCAGAATATAGGCTAAGGATGGTACCTTAAAAAGAATTGAGGAAAGGTGTGAAGAATAAAAAAACAGGAAAGTACGGAGACTTTCTTAAAACAGCAAAGAGATTGTCCAGATCAGGAAGGTACTTAGAAGACAACAGGTCGTAATAACAAGAGTAACGACACTGCATTCTAATTTTACATGTTCTTTTCTATTTTGTAGCATTTCTAGTTTGTGAAATGTGCAAGGAGGTCCTCACAATCTCCCACCTGATATTCAACTGCCAGAGATGCAACTTCATAAGAACATCCACGATAGCTAAGGAGGACTTCTGCACATCACCGGAAGCAATCAAGAGCCTGCTAGACTACCTCATTAAAACTGATCTTTTCAATTGTATTTAGGACGTTATATTGGAAATGAGAGACTGTAAATATCAATAGTAAAATACGTATACTGAGACACGCACGTTGATGCGACGCAAAATAAATTAAAAAAACAACAAACAAGAGCGTGACTAACAAGCAAATTAATTACTTTCAAATAAAGAAATAAATGGACAAAGAGAAGAAAAATTCGTGTTATTTATTAAATTTATTAAATTAAATTAAAAGTTACTTTTGAGTCTATTAACTCGAGCATGCATTCTTCCGTGCGTGCAATGTTATTTGTTTCTACACTGCGTTAATATTATTTGACTCTCAAAAGCACTCCAATACTGACTTTGATATATAATAATTGATATTTAAAGTCGAAACTGAGTAATTCGCAGATATCTGAAGAGAAAATAGTGTTTATCTTCTCACAGTGATCGTCATTAATCCATGTTTTGATGAAGTATAGTTATTTGGTAAGGTTTTCATGATACACAACTGGAATTGCGAAAGCATTCCAATGTTCTCAAGGTTCTTGGTTCCTACTGTTCATTACGTTTTGACCGATGTTAGACAATGCATTAATTAGCATATCTCCGTGCTCTGCCTGCGTCACACATTGTCGCACAGTGTCACAAGACAGCGACAAAATCTGACGAAACAATATCGACAAAGACTGACGCAACTTCCTCTTTGCAGGTAGGTAACGGTCACTTGTCTCCTGTCCTACATAATGACATGATATATGGACCGTGATAAGCGCTCTATGAGAAAGCCAAACTCTCATCGCCTTTCAGATCCGAGTAGTATCTCTCGCTCTCAATATACGATGGGGTCACGTTTGTCAATCGACTATTGAGGTCGATCGCCTTTCGGATTTTCCGTTTGAAAATTGACGTTCAAGAAATTTCAACATGACTACTATCGATTAATTAAAACAGATTAATAATGCAATATATATACATATATAGTGTGTGTGTTCCATTTTTATATTTGCGAAAGGTTGGTAGTGTGAAGTCACGTCTTAATTGACTACCTAATTCGTGTCTAACGGATCGAATGATTCCAAATAGAAGGAAATAAGTTAATTTAATATATAGTTAGTGTTCTGTTGGCTTTGTAACAAGTTATTATAAAAGTGAATAATCAACTGTGGACGCTGTCGTCGTTAATAATAATTTTAGGAAATTAAATTTCTATTATATATACAGGGGCTCTGAAAAATTATCATGATAGTCTATTTGATGGTATAAATAGTTGAAAAGCGAAATCGTCATAATAGGACAATAGCTGACGTTTTTAACCTAGAATTCCACTATGCATTAATTAAAAGGAAACTGAAATTTAAGGCGTAACCTTAAGAAAGGTCGATTATAATTCCAACATCGACACTCTGAGTTAAAAAAAATAATCAAATGTCCAATTTTACGAATAGTAGAGAATTTAAAAACGTATATATGAAAATTGCTTCAGTTCGTTATGATAGAAATTTATCAATCTAAAATAATTGTTAGAGAAGTAGAAGTAATTTCTTAGGGATTCATACTAAAAATTTTAATGTATTCCATCATTTATAAAACGGTTTTATATATTGATAATCAGAGACAGAAGAAAAAGTCAGAGGCCGATGGAACCTATACATTTGTATACATTTATATATTCAGCAGACAAAATAACTAATTGTGAAATAAAATACTAGTAGAATAGGGAGAAAGCTAGGAATAAACTATGAAAAGTATAACAATTAGGCACTTAGCTACCGATTTCTGCAAAGCATCTACTCTATATTCATGAAACTACTTCCGTACTTGGATAAAAAAAACAACAACCATTTTCTTCAAATCTGTCAAAAAAGTTCATGTGAATTTATTTGGTGATATTTTATGGATATAATATTAGTAAAAACTCATATTCCATAGATCACATAGAGAAGTAGAACTTCAAGGATGTGGATCCTATCAAAGATTGTACATAAAGATTGCTTAATTAGTATTAACTCTGTTATTATTTACATTCATATGATTATGTTTAACATACAATAAGATATATATTTTGTACCCGATATATAATATTGATAAATATTGCTAATATCTTATACTGTCTTAACAATATCAATTTTTACCTAATTTTAAATTGAGAAAACTGATTACTTCCAAAAATAATAAAGGGCAGTCCTGGGATATATTTTTAATTTTTTTCCACCTCGGATTACTCTAATAAAATTCCTAAAAATAGAAAATCTGAGCCACTCCCCTACAATTAATGGTTATTCTACAAAATATCTTGTCAGCGCCAGATAACCTCTCTAGTATTATACATATTCCGGACAATTAAATGAACTCAACGATAAATGTGTAAATCAGTATACAGGACCAAATATTGTTCTCGGTAATCATTTTCTCGCTAAACAAAGAAACTCTGTTGCGGTATATGAGATTAGTGTGTTCTCTGGTGCCGGGATAAAATTACGCAACTATTGTTTACTTCCTTGTAAGTAGGAATTTGTAGATAAGATGTACATGTCAAACATTTGCACACACAGTTCTGCGTGTTCGTAGTTAGATATGTTACGAACGATAAAAGCACTACGGTGAATATAACCACGTGATTATTCCTTAATCGCCGGCTGTGACGCCAGAAAGTTTCGGCAGAGGATGTGGACTATATTTTTCGGGAAAGAGTATTGTCAGGAAGAAGTGGTGTCTCTCCCCAGACGGGAAGTTGCTCTTGGGACTGCAATTGGTCCAATCTCGGCGCAACGAAGCCCCTAGACTAGACTGCACTCCTATAGGCGCATCATTACCCAACAGGCAACTGGGAGGGGGAGGGGAATTATTGCAGATTCGCCATTTTCATTAGGCCCTTGTATTCTCCAACAATGCACTGTGCATGTGAAGAGGATGATTTACATTTTCAGCAATTTAAATATCCACAAAACTTTCAAACAATGGCCGATGAGACTTCTTTCGTATTTTGGCGTAATGGATTTCAATTTGATGACGGTTATAAATTTATATGAGCCTTTTAATTACAGTTAAAGGCTGATGACTATTAAGAATACCATTCGTATACGGGTGATAGCCGAATATATTAAGAGAAATAAAATATATTAACTATTATAAATAATTAAAATATTTTCCAGAAGCATTGCTTTGGATACATGTTGAACATACAATAATAGAATTGCACAGCCGATTTTCTTCAGCTCGAAGGAGGATAGAACACGGAAATCATGCTTTGGACGCGTCATGCAAAACTGAGAAAAGAATGTACAGCTGTTATGGAAGTGAACAAAAAATTGGTAAATAAGAATATTATAAACACACGCGTATATATATATATATATATATATATATAATTGCCTTCTAAATATCGTTTTAGAAAAAAAATCCGGTTACATAAATGCCTTTTTGGCATATACAACATTGACAATATTTCGTACAATTACCATTTAATAATTATTTTAAATATTTAAACTAATGTGACACTTATAAAATTAACAAATACAATCATAAAAGGAAATAAGCCGATTTTTTTATATATAACATTAGATGTCCACAATTTTGGAACATCTTAAGGATTCAAAATGTACGCTTTGGGACATATTTTGGGATTAAAATATATGCATTTGCATCTATTCAAGAAATTTAGCGCCAGGATAAATCTGATCCTAAGATATTGAGCATCGAGTATTTTTTTACGTGAATAAATCTGAAAATTGTGAACGAATCGTTAAAGCTAATATGTTGAATAATATAAAAAATTGACTTGCTGGCTGTTTTGATGACTATTGATTATTTTTTAACTATTACCCCCAGTTTTCATGTCCTAACGACTACTTTTTAGGTAGATGAAGACTTTTAGCGTTCGACCCGATAGGCCAAGGTGCTCAATGCACTGTAGAGCCATCGAAGACGATAGTCTAAATTTAATTTTATAATAGCCTTAAATTCAACAATGCCAATTGATCATCAATAAATTACGCAGGCGAAAATTGCCGGGAAGAGACACATAAATCTTCTCAAATTCGTTTTATTCTTCCATTATCCGATTACGAATAATAAGGAGTTCCAATTAAATGAGACAGAGAAGGTATTAATCCAGAAAAAATATTTTAAGCACATTCATTCCACATCAGATAATTTGTAAGTTATTTATGAACGAACAAAGATGTAGTCCCTTTTTCACTAAATAATTAATTTTAATTGCATATTTCGTAATTAAATATTAGCGGATCGTGAGTCATGTATTTGAAGTTTCTTTTCGGGGGTGTAGAAACAAGTCTAAATTGTAGGAAAACATATTTCATTCATAAGTTTAATTTTCATGATCTCTTCACTGATTACTCTTGACTCCAATCCAATACCAGAAAAAACAATAAACATAATGCAGGCAATAAGTCAGAATTTCTTATCCACGACGTTTAGTCCATAATTTTGTGAGTTCCTTAGGTATAGACATAGATAAGTTTCTCCTGAACTTAACAACAAATAAAAAAATTATCAAACAAATTATAAATCAAACAAATTATAAATTTCGTTAAAATATAAATTGTTCTCTTTTGAGTTAAAGTATGAATTTATTATTTAATTGCCAGATTAATTTAAATATAAATTTTCAATAAAATAAAAACTTTTAAAGCTCGTGTTACGTCCTTGCAACAACAACGGTCACTATCACGAACAGGTTCATCCTGATATCTATAAATTCAGTGGCAAGTCAGAAGCTTCATTTTCTGTGATAATTTTCTCTAATATGACAGTTTAATAAGTACTCAATTTTACCAAGACTGGAATGATTTATCAATTATCTGGAATTCTTTCATATTGAGTGACCGACGAAATTGAAAACGGTCGGCGGGGCAACAATACACCCAACTTCCAATTCCGTATTTTAGCTGTCTAAAGACGTGACTACCTAGTTTGCCACCAGATGTCAGGCGCTTCCGACAGACCTCGCAATAGCGACGAATCTCGCCGCTAGAATGCGCACACTACAGCTAAGCTCTGCTACGAGAATTCCAAATTTCATATCGTAACTCTGAAATTTTTATCTATATATAATGTATGTGTGATTTATTTAAAAAATATTTAAATGAATGCCAACTTAGTTAGCTAGTGCCAAAGAAGATGACAAACACACAAATATAAGGAGAACGACGGCAGCATTTTGTTAGTAGTAGGGATAGATATGAGGCACTTTTAATTACCTAAATGCGAGTCACTGGCAGCAGTTAGAGAAAACGTAAAAATAATGAAAAATATTTTTATCTATAGACTCCTACTTTCATACTCGATCAACCAAAACCCCTATTTACTTTTCCTATCCTTGTGTATACAACGATGTAATTACAACAAACAACAAGTAAACTGGTAAAAGTAATTAATACGACACTTGAGTACCCTTTTGTGTGAATGAACTAATATTGGCACATTAAAATTAAATCTTTCTGTGGAACAGCAGACGGTAATTTTTGGTAAACAAGGGATAAAATTGTAGAATAAAGCACTGAAATTAATTCAATATAAATAAGTGCCAAAAATGTGTGAAAGAAAATATTTAAAAAAATAACGGCGTTGTTATAGAATTGAAGTGGGTATATGACAAGCATGTGCTGAATAACTGACTGAAAGGATGGCAACAATTCCACTTGTGGGACAGAGAAACGCCGGTTGAGGATAACAGCTTCTAAAATTTCATGTAAATAAAAATATTTAATTTTAAAATGGAAAATTTGGAATAAATATACGATTTTACTATATTTAATAGCCGTCTGAATCTTTACAAATGCTATCAAAGAATAGCTAATCTCAGCAACATCCCGAAATGCTTTTTAACAAAAAGTATTTTTGTTTAATTTACCAAGGATGTTAGTTATAATATCGGCGAATTTCATAGGAGTGTATGTTTACACATGATTTCTAAATAAGAAAATCATAAGATTCTAGATTGAAAAGTCTAAGGTTATAAAACGCCTTCTCAAATACTTTATGTTATGACGACAATAAGACAATCTTTCGTCAGAGGTTACTTATTGCGAGTAACTGAAACCTCCCAAAGATCATATTGACAGTAAATGAAGTGAATGTGTAGTCTCCGCAAGGATTACGAACGTGAACTCCCCTACAACGTATGCAGCAATTCTGTCATACACGAAATTGCCTATACTGCAGGGGCTACGAACTGTAAAGAATCACAAAATTTATAAATCAATCCTGAACATTTACATGGTGGCATCATTAAGGCTGTATGGATCATATAGACATTATCAAAATAATAACTGAAAATTAGTCGACATATGACATAATTAACCCACCGTAACGACTGTGAATTCCTTCCTACCCAAAATTAAACAAATTTTTATAAACGATGAGATTTGGATTGTTCCACCTCTCAGTTCCTGTGATACTTATATCATCGCCAAGCTACAGAAAACAGGAGTATAAATGCAAAGAAAATAAATTGAGACAAATGACAGCATTACATCCCGATGTAAAGAAATCTTTTATGTTCCCTCAATTAAGTCTGCCTTAATAGATTATTCCAGTTAAGGAACGTCTTAGCTATAATTTTTACGAGAATAATTAAGTAAAATATTAATGACACTACAAAAGCGATAGTGTTATGAATACTATGCGGTCAATGACCCGTCCCGGAATAAGTAACAATTTTAATAGCATCTATAAAACATGTCTCATTTTAAAAGAGGGAAATTTTAAAACTAAGCAAGAATTTTTTCCTTCCTATATATTATAATTTAATTTAATTTTAGGAATAAGCCACTCATGATGAAATATTTTATGTCGGATACTGCAGTATTTTTCGCATTATAATTTAAGTCTTCGAAATGCAGCTCCTTATATATATTTTTCTTTTTAAAATAACCTTTGACTTTGAATTCATTTACATACTATGAAAAATGTACTAATACTACTTTTGTTTTGAAAAGATTAACTACTTTAGAATAAAATATTCATTTACTAAGTAGTTGTGATTTCTTTTTATATCGCTGAGTATACAGTCCCCATGTGGTGCACGGCTCTGCCTCTACGTGCCACATCAAAATATAGCATCAAATAGATTCAGTTTGTTGTTGATTTACGGGTGGCGAGATTGGTGAAACCTTATACTGAGCACGAAATGCAGACAGGAATCGTGTGCTACAGTGGAGGTAGCACAAGGTATTAGAAATACTGCGCATGCGCTTTTGTCATTGCAGACAGGACTCGTATGCTACAGTGACGGTAGCACAAGCCATTGCAAAGTATGCTGCTTTAGTGGGATGGAGCGCACCTAAAATATTCTTAAAATTACAAAATAAGTAATTGTACTTAAATTAATTAATGCTTTTAGCACATGAGAACATATTCACCAGTCGCCTTTGCAGTGCAGATATATAATTAAACTGACTCGATTTTCAAGCATTATGAAATGTTATTCTTCACTACAACTCAAAGAAAGAAATCATTGTTACAAATTAAACGTATTGATAAATACGTCAGTCCTTATTCAGTTAGTATTGGTTAAAAATTGAAACAAATTATTTACACAGTTAAATTACTCGATCAAATAATATATGACTAATTTCTAAATTAAAACTAAAATACCAACATAGGCCGAATCATCGTTATTATTTTCAGGGAATTAATTATTTACAGAACGTTTCCAATTCGTTGAAAGTAAAGTAAGTTAGTTGCAATCCACTCATGTGTTGCGAGAAGTTTGAAAAGGGCACTGCATTATTTGTGTAGCAAAGTCTGGACGTGTTTGAAATGCACCCTAGACCAGACTCGCGTTGTAGTTTCGGCAGACAATAGGTTGTGACAATTCGAATGGCAATTGTTAACTTTAAAAGTTAGTATGCATGAAGACCAAACCGACACCCAACAACATGCTGGAAATGGAGTAGGAAATACCGTATCGTAGCGATGTCCGTAGCACTCGCGGCAGCCTAGGAGTCGTAGAGGTGGCGGCGGAGGTGGAACGGGGGGCGGCACTGGGGACGACAATTCCAAGGAGTCCGACGAGCTGGTGTTGGAGGCGTGTCTCAAGACAAGCCTCGCGGGCCTCAGGAAGTCGTCCAGAAGGTAGAAAGACTGCGCCGCCCCGCTCGACGAAGCCGGAGGAGGCGCGGGCGGCGGAGGTGGTTGCTGCTGGAGCCGCATGAGGGCGCCGAGGCTGCGCCATCGCCGCTGCGACGAAGCCGGGACGCTGGGGGCGGCGCCGTCGTCCTTGCGGTGCCGTCGCAGCCACGCCGGGGGCGACAGCAGGCTGGTGGCGCTCTTGCGCGGCGCCTTGGGTTCATCCTCCTCGGGCAGCGCGGCGCAGCGGACCACGAAGCCGTAGTCGGTGTCGGCGGCGGCGGCGGCGGGCAGCGTCGCGGTGCGGGCGCGGTGGGGGCGGGCGCTGCGCGGCAGACACGAGAACGACGCCGAGTGGCGCAGCGGCGGGGGCGGCTGCACGGGCGCCATGATCTGCAACGCAATCCTGTCATCCCGGCTCCCAGGCCACGCGCCACGGCGACCTCGCTAACTAACTTACACCTCCACCTTATCTTCGAGCGGAAGCTCCATGCAATTAATTACAATAACCCCAGACATATAAATAAAATGGCTCTTGAAAATTTTCCGCCAACGAAACGGAAATACATAGGTGGACACTTTACTCATATGTCCGTATTGTTACTAAATTATCATTGATCTGCTCATTAGTAACAGCCGTTTGTTAGCCAATTCATCTTAATCAAAGTAAAACTTTTGCATGCAAGGAAAGAATAATATTTTCCAAGATAACTTAAACCAATTTTCTGTGACGCATACGATAGCGTTTGCGATGCATGTGATGCAAGCGTGTCTGAATTAGCATATTCAATTTAGAATTAAATATTTATATATAGCGAGGAGTTGTTCTTGGGTGAATCACAATTAATTTGGACGAAGATGAAACGGCCCTGCCACTGACTGAAGAAAATTTTTATTTTGGAATTACACATAAATCGAAAATGCACTATGAAGCGCTGTCGTGATTCCTAGCCGACTATACCAAGTCAGAAGTAATTGCGCCATTATATCTCATGAATGCTCGCCGAAAGAACGTGCATGAAATAGTTTGAGACCATAATAATGTGAGTAGGTAACAAGCACGACACGCTGGACATGAGAATGGGATCAGTAACTAAGTGATGTAGTCCTCGAAAATATAATTCAAAACTGTTTGTCAATGTATAAGACGATTAGTGTCAATTAGCGACTGTAAACGACACTAGAATTCAACACAATTCAGTTGCTATGATCAGTATATCGTGGAGCCATAAGGAAAGGCTAGTCATTTACTAGGCTTCATTTATGGAAATAGCAAAAATTTAAAGATGAAAATACGTTCAAATTATTGTACTGGGCTATTCTCCGTCCTGTTTTAGAATATGCTAGTGTAGTTTGGAATTGTAAAATATCCATTAATTACACTGAAAGAATACAGCCTAAGTTCCTGAGGTTGGTAGAAAGTAAGTTAAAAATCACATATACTCTAGGAGAATTTAGTTTTGTAAGTAGTTAGATACAGTTGCCTTCTTTTTTATGACTACAGGAAAACTAATGATGACTTATTTTTTGTACAGTGTTTTTAATAGCCTCTAGAATTTCCTGATTTGTTAAGTTCAGTCACGTCTTGTCAGAGATTGCTTTACTTTTAATGTTAGCTATCATAGAAAAATTGACTTTCGTCACATCCAGAGCATCTTTCGATTATGTTTCTCGCGATTTTTTTACACTTCTTTTTCTTTTGAAAATTTGCCGATTACTTGTTGAACTAGGTCACTTTTATAAAAAGTTCTGGTTCTCTTTCTTCGTTTTGGTAGTGATTCCAAATAATTCAGATCGTTGTACCGAAATATAAGACATTTTTCGCTGCTCTTTACTTTTGATGCACGAAGCTCCCCATAGAAAACAGAGCGATAAAGAAATAGCATAGCATGATTTATAAGTAATATAATTCATCTCCCTATTTTTTTAAAAAAGAAAAGGTTAATTATTACTGAAATTTTGTTATAAGAAGTACAATATTAAGAAACATTTTATGCCGAGATTTTGTAAATAGTCCCTACAAAGTGCGTAAAATTTTAAAAAGATACTACATCTCCTTTCTATAACTCTAGAAGACGAGTTTGTCTTCATTCTATTTAGGGCCGATCAGAATAATATTTCCTTTTGGATAAGATGAAAAATATTTTATTTCCTTGATTCAGTATTGCACTACACAGATGTAAACTCAGATAAGTTGAAAATATGCAATAATTACATGATTCTAAAATGCAGGATGATATGAATTATATAATAACGAGCAGGTTTCGTATGTGTTAATGAGAATGTCGTCATGCATTAGTTTTTAAACTTTCGGTAGAAATTATGTGTTAATTAAATCCCAAGACATACTTAAACAATACATTCTACCTTTCTCGCGTTATTCAATACAATGTTTACGGCAGATTTTCTTGAGTGAGAATCTGTATAATAAAATTACATGTTCGTTAATGATTGGATGTTTGGATGTTATTTCAAGATTGTTCAACAGTAATAATTTTGTTTGATTATTTTCTACGCATATTTTCCCAAAACAAAGTCTTATATGAATATTTCGCTTAATTTAATAAGAGATCTCGCGCAGGTTCAAAGAATTCCGAATATAAAGAACAGTATAAACTCATAGTCCCAAGGGATGTTTGTGGGAATTTTTTCTCGCAGGTATTTCTCCACATATTGACTGCGGGGCTCACCTTTGAAAATCATCATACTATCTACTTTTTTCAAGGTTCTCACCTTCACCGATTTTAGGAGGTGTATGTACTGGGATCGAAGACCTTCGGCATACGATAAATGTTGTCCGCTGATCTCATTGGAACAGTCGGCCAGCTGCCTTCTAAAAATGGCAGGAACCGGAGGAGGGAATGCTGCAACCCCACAGCAAACTCATCTCCCGTCGTTCGGAAGGGCGTGAGAATAGTACCTAATAGCCCGACTTATCTGATGAAGGTTTTCTAGGCTTTTCACTGCGATTCATTTAGGTGAAATACTGGGTAGGATCCTTAAACTACAGCCCGGGAACCCTAGTCAACCATTGGCTACCAATTATCTTCCTATGCCATTAAAGGGGAGTTGCCAATTCAGGATCACCCTCAAGTAGCCAATTATCCAAAATACACAAAAGTACTCATAGCCCTCATGAGCTCTACGGTACTACACTTACATTTTATAATCAAGTTTTGGTTAATACAGAGCAGTAACGCTAACTAAATGAATATATAATATCAAAGATGTAATAATTGTTAGTGTAATGGTTATTACTAAATTTGGACGGTCTTCTTGACGGTTATTAAAAATGACAGTCAGATAGTGAAGTAGCTAGAGACGAATTAAATAGTACAAGTTGGCTTTATAAAAGAATCAGTAAAACATTATTGCTACATGAAAAATAAGGATGAATGCCATCAGTCAGTAAAACGCCTTAGCGACCTAAAAAACCGAGCACTCAAAAGGTAGAGAACCTCTCTGACTTTGTCTTACTCGAAAGCGAGCGTACTGGAAGCAAATTCTATAGCTGGAAGAACAAAGCACCTGGCGAAGGAATTTAACAGACTGCCTTCTTCGCGAGACAAGCCAGTTAAGTCGACTAAACTTAAGGAATCGGCCACGAGTCCGAATGGAACTAGCGTGAAAGCAGAAGGGAATCCAGCGGACAAAAAGCACCAGTTTTCTCTCAAATTTAAAAAGCGTGTAGTGCTCTTCTAAAAATCTAATGAATAGTATAAAGTCTACATTCAGTGCAGTGGATTGAAATTGCAGGATACTCATTTTTTTAGACTGTGGTATTTCTTTTGCTCAGACTGTCAATATTTCCAATTACTAAGTTATTCTATATTTTCAATACGATACGCTAGCAAATATAAATGCTGAATAAGATGTAAATAAGACGCTTAACCATGAGAAGCAAAACGATCAAGCATAGAAAATCCACGATTTTATTAACTTAAAGTACATATACCGTTTTGAATTTCGGATACACGATATCCTTTCCGTGGTGAATAAAACCTTCCGAGAAGTCTCTTCCAATTAATCAGCGTCAATATAAGATTTACCGGTTTACGTTGTATTTACCATTCATTTCTTCTTCCTTTGTTCTGCAGCCCATTGAGGGCCTTGGCCTGCCGGACATCTTCCACAACACATTCTGAATTAGGAGTGATGCGTGGTAAGCGTATCAATTCTCCAGCAGTCTTAATCCCAGTCTCCTTGGCCATGACGCACAAACATCCAAGCCCATACCAGGATTCGAATCTGTGTTGTGATGCAGCGACGCTAGCCACTAGACCACAGGAGGTCGATATTACCATACATTTATAATGTTCCAATTACTATTAAAGAGATTGGCCAAAATCTTATATCAATCATAAAGTTGGTCATCGTCACATTAATAGCCTGGCTGCTGTTTTCCCAGGATATTCTCAATGCCGTTGCTTCTTAAGTTAGTGTTCAATTGTCTCAACAATTGATTTGGACTTTTTCTACAAACTTTCCTCCCGCCGGAGATGGTCCATGTGAGACACTAAATTCATCACATGCAAATTCAATAATCTTGTAAGTCTCAAAATGGAGATGAAACGTCGCTTTTGTGAATAAATCGTAATATATTTATATGCTGACTTTTTGGCCGTCTTTTTATTTATTGTAAATTTTAAAGTCAGAAAACTATGTTGAAATTTAATCTTATTATAATCAATACTTAACTAGTAACTTTTAATGCGTATCTTACTTCATTCATCGATGGTACCGATTTAAGTGGGGAAAATGTTCTTGGAAATGCTCCCCAACGTTCACTGAAATTTTTCTCGTAAACACTTCCTTTTAGCTGATAATTTTGGACATAATCATAAATATATCCAACGATTTTAACACATTTGGAAGTAGTTAGACCAGTTTCGATTTCGTTTCAATACATTCACTGGAGGCAAATCCTTTGTTCTTCTGACTTCATATTCGTTTTACGTAAGAGGTAAGAACCGCAGTGGAAATCCCGTACAGATTCGCAATAATGAATCACAACCATTTCAGTTCTTGCATGTGGCAGACAATGCGTCAGTTCACCGACATTGCGAAAATCAGGAATAATTTTGTCTTCGTTCTTCACGCGACCCCGCAGTTAGAACGGTTATCTCTGATTACTCAAATGCACTCTTTTGATTTCAAGGTTGTTATAAATATAAAAGAGAGCTTAATATGTCTTATATTACATAATAATAATGTACAATAGCCAAATGGTTGAAATTTATTTAAAATAGCTAACCCCCGCGACTTCGCGCCGATATAGTTATTTTTATTTTGCCCTAAAACGAAAAACAGGCAAAGAATTTTGAAAAAGTTGAATTCAATGAATAAATAAAAAGTACGGTATCATCTATTTAGGATCGCTTCAGGGCAAACATTATAACTCGCAGTTGGTTTTGACCAGGTCCCGTTATCATTCGTTTCGGAGCCAATAAAAATGAGCAATATTAAAAATTAACTGACGCGACAAATAAAACCAATTTACATATAAATAGTAGCCTACTTCAACAATAGGTGAAGGAATTATGATCAGTTCTATGACAATAGATAGGTTTATCAAGGTAATGCTTCATATTCGTAATATGTTCTTTGATTCACTTTTTAATTTGCACTATATAGTAGGAATTACAATCAAAGCAAGAGATTCTGTAAACCGCAAGTTTGCTGCAGGTGTCAAGGGGGTTCTATTTTCGGTCAAGAAGAAACTGCATTAGTAGAGCTGTTAACGAGGATATTCTTTAAAGATATGGACGACCTTGTGATGTAAAAATTTGTAAAAAGCGAGGAGATTGGAAGCGAGTAACAGTATGGCATCGGACAAAGTAGTATTTGTGTGGTTATTGGAAGAAGGATTGTTACGGCAACGCCGCAGTGTCTCACCCTCATTGTGACGGAGGATTCCCTTTTAGGGAGGAGGTCGGCGCTCAAGGTCGTCCGGCGCCCAGCGCCCAGCGCCCAGTGGTGCCAACCTCGCGGCACCCCCAGTCAGCTGGCGGGGCCGTTAGCCAGCGGAGTGGGGCGTTATGTAAGCCGGCCGCATCTCCCATCCACTCCAGTCATTACGCTGTTTGTAGACCGCAACTGCTTCTTAGCGCTGCGCTCGGGAGCTGTCATCTCCGCGACACTTTCACTAGACATCGGATGTTTACGGAAATGCATATTTCCTTCTCTTAGTATACGCACACGAATTACAACACTTAATTTTGCCTAAATGCCATTTCAGGAAGATATGAATATTTTAAAATATCTTTTCTGCCAATAACGAATTCCTTTTTTATTCATTTAAGGTCGCGGCAACTGCGATGTTATTGGCGACCACAGAAGTTCCAAAAACACAAAAAGAGAAAATAATATCGAGATTAATGTATCTAATAAGGTTTACAATTTTCTTGAGCTGGATTTTGTCATACACGTTGATCGCTTTTCGAAATTCTAATAGTCTTTGGATTGTTTCTTCCGAGGATGTGATGTTCTTTGACCCATATGACCCTATTATATTTCTTCTCTGAGAGTTGTAATTGGGGCAGTGGAGAATGATTTGGTCTACGGTGAGGTACTTTATATTTTTGACTGGACTGATGATGTTATTTGGGTTTGCCTGTTTCATTCTTGGAGCACAAATGTTCCCTTGTTGCTTCAGTTCTCTATTCTTCTCACGATTAAAAAAAACTCGTAGTGTTTTTCTTTTCGGGAAAACAAAACAAATTTTACTGTACGTGCCATGAATTTGCCAGCGCTGGAATTGCATGTAATGTTGTGGAACACACGACAATGAAAGAGTTATTAACAAAAATATCGCCATGCAAAATATTCTTCCCAAATAAACAATGCACAGAAAGCGTCTCGAGCTTTTCAGGAAACACTGCTAGAGATGATCCTGGATCGACTTGGGTGTCACATTGTTAATTTTATCGTCGACAAGATGTTGTAATGACTTGTTTTCCTTTGCTTTGCTGATGAATCTCCCCAAAATATAATTGCATAAGACAATACAGAATAAAAGTATGCTTTATATACTATTTTTCATGAACATAGAAAATTTCACTTCTTTTGCCAAAGATCGATTTAACATTTACATTTTACTTATAGTCCAACTACTAAGGTCGTTAGCGCCTTTCATCTTTCGATACGGGGAACTCACTTTTGTTAGCTGTAAGGGTTTCACAGTATTTAAGGTAGGACAGGCATTATCTGCCTATCCTTTCCAAATATAACTTATTTTTCTTCCCCATCTGCTTCATAGACTTGGCCTTTAATTTCCTTCTCCGCCTTACGTCGTATTTTTCTTCTTCCTTCTTCATTCAGTATTTTCTTCTTTCTCCCTTTAAGTCGTCTAGCAGCTGCACTCTTCTCCTTCCACATCTTACATGCATGTGCCATTCGATGATGTCAGCATCCTTACGATGGGCCCGATGTACTTTGTCTTTTTCTGAAAAACTCTGATCAAGACTGATATCTTCATATTTACTCTTCTTAGAACCGCTTTTGTTTTTATCATATCATGTTTACAGTCCTACCTCACCACAAACAAAAAAAAAATTCAGGTGTTCATTTTCTCTTTCTTTGTTAATGCCACCATGTATCGGATCAGTACGAATCCCTGCTCTACATGTAGCACGTAACCAGAGAGAAATCTGGTTAATTAGGCTTATTACATTTACGGAATTAAACCTGTTTCAAATCATACATATATTATTGTTGTAGAGAGTTCTGCAATGTGTTTACATAACGCCATAGTAAGGGAAGGAGATCCACGTCGATGCCTTACCAAATTATTCTTGGCCTTCATTAAAAGCACACTCGTTTGTTTCGGTCCTTGTCACTGTGGTGGAAATTGTTTCAACATGTTGAATATTTAAAACGAATACTATTAATCGCCAGTGAATTAGCTATCAAACCAACGCCGAAAAGCCGTTTACACTTTACACGATGCATGATCGTAACTAAATATTCGTACGTCGTAAAAATGTTATATGACCTATGAGAGAAATCTATTTAATTAGGTCGATTACCCATACCGAGTTACATCGGTAGCAAATAACGAAACGAATTCGTAAGCGGTCACGTTCTCATGAAAGACAGCTAACAAAGATTTCTCGATCTCAAAGACATGCCACTTTGTGCTTATTGCATAATCTTCAATAGTGCTTTGATTGCTCACCTGATGCGTACTCGCGGAAGGTAGATAATATCATAAGAAGCTGCTAATTGTGCAAGAGCCGCCCGTGCTGTGGTGAAATTAAGAGTCGAGGGCGGAACGTTGTTCCATTTAACTCCCCGAGCGTGCTGAGGAAAGCGTTCGTTCCGTCCGTCCCTTTAAACCACGTCACGAATCGAGCCTCGGGCCGCATCAGCCGTCTTAATACCACGCCGAGGCTACACGTCAACAATCAACTAACGCCAAGCTTTCCAATACCTCGATCGTCATCCTCACATTTAACTTCTTTTCCATCTCAGATCAAAAATATATTTGAGGAATATTAATATTTGTTAAACGTAATATGAAACCTCAAATCTCTCGACAGGCAGCGCCTTCTAATTTATCAATCAAGCATTTATAATTCCGGGATAATTCTATTTATAACCTACCAACGGATTCTAAAGTAGCAAAAATTTTACAATATTTAATAATAAATGTGAAAATATTATAAGGCCGGTGCGAATTTTAAATGAATGAATTTTTTAATCAGGCAGTTAACACTTAATTTAGACTATCACCATTCAATGAAGTACAGCCATTATCAATATCTACGAGATTTTAATACTCACTAAATTATTAGACCATATAACTTTTAATTACTATCTCATTTCATTCATCACCAGTCATGAGCTCATCATATCTCTGATTCTGCCAACCAAAGTAGCTATAGTGAAAAGAGTGGAAACATAGGTTAGTGGCTGTACTTCATAATAGCTAAATAAAAACAGTAATAAAATTTTAAAATATAACTAATCGATTTATAAAATTTTTGTAACTATTCATCCTTTTATGTTTACGTGCAAAACCTTTTCTTTTAAGTGATATACTTTAATTTGTTTCGTCATTTTGAAATTCTCTAATATATATATCATTTGTGTATTTACTACTTTATATATTATTTTTAAGTGTTTTTATTTCCTTTATATGTATACATGTACTATTCATACTTTTATATGTTAATATGTGTTCTTAGTTTTATGTGTCCTTGATTATGATTATGTCTTGCTGTTACTTGCGTGTGACGCTTCATTCCTCATTTATGTATTTCGATGTTGTGTGCTTGTTATGTATGTATGTAATATTCTTCTGACTTTCCCTATTTCCCCAATAGAGGGCTAATGGAATAAGTAAATATAAATTATTGGTCTTTAAATAACCGCCAGGGCCCAAGCTGGACCAATGCATACCATCGCCATGGCGTGGGCGGGGGTTGGTTTGTATTTGCCGATGTTGGCGAAGGGTGGAAATAGAATTGTCTGACATTGGCGGTTTTCTCCATACATCCAAGGGAGGCCAATATGAACGTGATAAGTGTGCAGTGTTAAACGGGACGTGTACATATTGGACGATGTATTGAACCATTGTGTAGATAGGATCCAAGACAGCCATTGACCCATAGTGAAGTTGGGCTCTTATGGTTTCAAACCGCCGATCATTTGCTCGTAGAATGATCTGAATTTAGATATATAGTTAGCACATATTGCATATTGAAGAAGTCATGATCGAATGACCAATATTGCCTGATTCACGCTTGGACCATTTCAGTTACAGGGTTAGTAACGCCAACTGTGAAAACAAGGAAATAAAATTGAATCAAATTCTAGGAACTTCAGCGATAAGTCTCATCTTTGTTTTTCAAATGTTATAAATAGAAATTCAACAATTACTAGTTTTGTTTTATTTCTCTATAATTTTCAGTCAACGGACAATATTTTTAAGGAGACCTTTAATACGCAAAGCAAGCAGCATAATACCAGCAGGTGAATTGGAAGCGCCCTATGTTACAAAGTAGCTTCAGATAAGAACTAAGGATTAAATCAGGAATTCAGAAGGTCTCTTTTTTTCCCCTTTCCAATGTTCGCGTGTCCCAACTAACAAGTTAGGTGGGTCGAGATTTTTTTCCCCGTGAAGGAACAATAGTAGTGGCCTGTTATTCCTTTGACCACCGAAGCAGGTCACCAATAATTATGGTGACACCACGCATCCAAGACATCGCCTCAGTTAAAGTTATTAACTAGCGGCTCCAAAGAAGAAAGGCGCATAATTGTGTTTCCGTCCTCTATTCATTCGTTCCGATTCCAGGAAATTGGAGCCTCTCAAAAGAGTTTGAAACGATTCCTCTGTATTTGGTTTTCATTTCTCTAGAGGAATCGACTCCCATTCATACTCTACTTCCAATACGAATACAATAGTGAAATAAATGCTTAGAAGCAGCAGTGAATAATTGTTTTCTGATAGGTACAGACGAAAGCTGACAGTTGTCACTATACAATGAGCAAATGGATCATTTATGAGCAGTGAACTAACAGTTGTAATCCTCTAATCCGGGGTTGATTTGATTTCTGACATTGACTTTCTGAATATGACACACTGGAATGGTTCGTCTAATTTTATTATACAGGAGGGATCAAATTTCTTTAAACAAGAAGCGGAATTACAGGTGATTGACCATTCTTAATTTAATATTAAAGAACGACAATACTGCTCCAAATGTGCTGTACGATCTGCTGGCAGACAGAGTAATTTGTGAATAATTACGTAGAGCTATTTCCAAATTATTGTGATTTCGAGTGGTTATGTATGGTCAGAATTTAAATGTGCCATAAACTTGACTCAATTAAATTAATAGCACAAATAATTTAGTCAGAATCAAATTTAAATAAAAATTAAAACGTATTAAGCATAGCACAATGTGTCGTTCCATTCTTTAGAATCTCTTCAGGAGCTAGAAAACATTTAAATAAATAATTTAAACAGAAATGCTTATTGTACACACATTGAAAAGATTAAACAAAGGAACAACACGAAATATGATCAATAAGTTCTAAATCTTTATTTCAATTAAAGTTTAATTCTGACTAAATTGGCCATAATAAATATTCATTGATTTCACTGTAGTAAGATATTCTAAACAATTAATATATATATAATTAATAAAGACAAGAAAGAGACATTGTTGGTGACTTACCTGAAGTTCACACATGGCAGGCACCATATAGGGTTTGAGGTTCTTGAATTTTCGGAGGCACCGCCTCCTTCATCGACGGATGGCCGTCACTGGAAGGTTTTCTTATCTTCTGATGAAAGGGTGGTGCCTCCGAAAATACAAGAACCTCAAACCCTACATGGTGCCTGTCATCTGTGAACTTCAGGTAAGTCACCAACTTTCTGTCTTTCTTTCCTGTCCTTATTAATTATTTTAATTAACCTGACATGGCCATTTTCTGATATATATTCTATGCGACATTTGGGTATAAATGTTGGTATCAAGCTAATATATGATATATAAAATAATTGATATCTACCAATACGAGTATTGCCTTTATACGTGGACTTTAAGCCTGTCTCATAAGAGAAGCGGATTCTTTTGCATTGACCTGAAAAAATATATTTAAATTCGTCTCGAGGTTTAGAAATATTCATGTCAAAAATTGAACATCATCCCTGTGCGTCAATAAGTAATTTGCACAACTTTAAGCGTTTTGTTGGAATAAATGTACTAAAACAGTGCCTTTCAAATTACAATTCCTTGGCTTTTTGCAGATATGTCACATGTGTTGTATTACTCGGTGTAGCCATTTCTGATTGTTCCCCGTTAAGTGCAAGTATAACGAGCACGTATTGATGGGAATGCATGAATGGCCGCACACGCCCATTGATGCGGCATTGTGCGTGCGTTGCAACTCCTCCGCTCGCCGCCAGGGCACTGCGACGCGCGTAACGATTGGCTGCTCTCCGTTACGCATAGCCTTCATCGTAATAAGGCTGTCAAATTAATAATTTTCAAACTGTCCGACACGGATTATTACATAATTTGTATGAAATACTTTTCGTCATAATTGGACAGTCCGACAGAAAGATAAAGACAAGGTGGCACCGTAACTGTGGGTATAATGATCAGATGAACACACTAGTTTGGCTCCCCACTTATCTCTTTACGTTTTCCAATGTGATAGATCTCTAGTAAAAAGATGTGATATAAATTTTGCAAGCTAATATTATCCGTTCACCAAACGTTCCTACGCTTAGTTTGGCTGTTAATGCTTGAGCTATGCATACTATTTATTTTTCCATTTACGCTTGGGAAATGAAAGGTTTGCATTGAGGCAGGGAAGTTTTATTGTATCATACATGGAAATGTTACGGCTGGTTGTGTAATAACATCGATTAATGATACGTTTTGTTCGAAAATAAAACGGAAGAGAAATCGACAGTTTCTCTTTTGCTTTTTCGTCTCTGAGTTTCAATTTTCACTTTTTGATTAAATCCGGCTTCAGTGAAACTGATTTATCGTTTCGTCGTTCATTTTAAAATTGCAATAAAGACGAATTATATATATCTTCCACTCGTGTAATAAACTGCAGGTGATGTTTTTTACTGCAGTAAAATGTCACCTGTCTCGAAAAGACGTACGATCTCCTTCACACATTATTTGTCAGACTCACCAGGATTCTACGAAGCCGCTATGTCTAATTACGAAATAAAGATATGAACCATGGCGTATGCGCCAAATGAGACGCTTTGGACGCTTAAAACTGGCGCATTGCATCCTTCAGCCTGTTCGCATTTCGAACGAGTAGTCCCTTTCCATTGTTCAGTTAGACATGTATTATGAATAAATACAATGAATGTGCAAAATTCATAAATAGAAGTCGCTCTCAGTGCCGCCAACTATAGCCCATAGTTTTGTAAATTGGTACTTCATTAAACTGGCGTGAATTAATTTCATTTCGTCAAAGTTTGTCCTTTTCGCCCCTAAGCGAGGCAAGATCTATCCTCGTAACTACTTACCAACACCTAATCATGAACGTATGACGCTATATGATGTGCTGGAGTTATATGGCGCATCTGAACTCGTCTCTTAAAAAATTGGCGCTTGGTATGCAAAAGGTTGGCCAGCCCTGTTAAAAAATTCTTGAATTAAAGGACCGTTTATAAGTGTAACAAATGAATACTTTCACCCGGCTTGCAATTGACTGACAAGTTACGGAATTCCTGAAGTTTGTTGATGATGGCGTAGAGAATAATTTATCAAGTGTTCCGTTGTCACTGGTAGATGTATTATGACGAGGTGTTGTCAACTTTTCGTTGTTTCTCATTGACTTTCTTGAATCAAAGACGTTTAAAAAGTATGATTTTCACAGTATAAAAGATAAAAATCATCGCTTCGAACAGTAATCATTTTCAGCCATATCAGAGAAGGAAACAAAGAGTTCCAACAACTGGCGTGCACTGATATGAGAAATACAGACCAATGGAAGAAACTCATCTGAGTGTAAGCTATGTTAAGCTAAAAGTGTTAGATGGAACGAGAGCGGAGAGAGACGATAATGGCCTGGGTTGTTGACCGAAGATTGTTTTGGTAAGTTAACAACTTAAAAGAAACGCCCGTGTTTGAAACAGAATCTTTGTTGTGAACTATTGATCTCTGAGTAGAGACGTGGGAGGAGTTATGTGGGGGCGTAGACTAACAGCAGATATTTTCGTCGTGAGAAAAGACACGTTGAGAGAGAAATTTTATCTGATTCAACTTGAAATGGTGTCATAAGAGGGATTTCTGTGGGAAAGGACGTAACTGCAGGTGAGATGGTGAACACATCCTACTCTGTATCGAGCGAGCTGACCGCCCCCGCAGGGGTGAACGGCCGCGCTGCAGCATCCGCCGCTGCACTTGCATTGTCTTCCCTCTCCTACCTCCTACCTCAACGTCTCACACAAAACTTTTATCAAAATTACAAGACATTTAAAGCAATTGGCGTGGTAATTTGCAGCTAGGAGTAGAAACTTTCTAACAAATCCTGGGAATAATTCATTAAAGAGTTTGTAACAATTAAAGTAGACTTTACTATAAAAAGAGCAAGGAAAAATTGAATAGTTTTAAATAGAGGAGTCCAATCATGATGTGGAAGACACGTTTCTAAATTGCTATTTCGAAATAAGGATAACTATGTTACTTATTAATTTCCTTCTTGCCTCCACCAGATTTAGGCCCAATTGTTATTAATTATGCTGAGACTCCAAAATACTTGAATAGAGTGAAAATGTAGTTAAATAAATCATAAAATACTTTTATCAAATTTGGTTTCAGTCATAGTTGGTATTAAAACTTGAATTACAGACCCGCCTAAAATTAAAATTTTTGAAGAAAAAAGTATGAAACAGAATTTCTATTTACGAAGTTAAAATACTTAGGCGCAATATGTGTCAATAAAAAGTTAAAATACAATATATCAAGGTCAGATACAAATTTAAAATCTTTACTTAGTCACTTGAAAACAATAGAAAACGAATGAGAGTTTTCCAGTACAAGCAAAAAATATTGAATCTGAGAAATATTGACACTGAAAGAAGATGAAATCAAGTTTTTGTGCGTTACTAAACACGAACTGACTATTTTAAAACTCTGAATTAAGGATGAGTATGCCTGAAAGAGGCGAAAATTCTTCATACAAGCATAACCTTGAGTTAATGCTTGTACAGTTTTTAGGCTGACAAGCTACTTGAGGGTGATACAGTAATTGGCGACTCCCCGTAATAGCATAGGAAGGCCAGACAAAAAATTGTAGACTGCGATAGGCGGTCTGTATTAGTTATGCTTTAATACTCTAGTATTGTGACAATCAAAAACATTCATTCTGGAATGATGGAGAAATTATTGGAAATTTTTGTAATATTTATAGCTCAATTTAACAATAGATTAACCTGATTTTTGTTCTTAGGAGAATAAGAGAAGAGAGAATAATATGGACTTTGACCAAGAGAAGGGATAGATTAAAAAGCCACGTTTTGAGAAAATTAGCATTAGAGGGAAGTGTGTGGGGTAAAAACAGAAGAGGGAGACTAAGGATGGAATATGCACCAGACTAGTCTAAGGACTGAATACTACAACATTGTAATTTACGTTCCTCAAAGTTTCATTATGTAAGTAAGTAAGTTGTTGACTTTAAATATTATTTTTTAAATTTGATAAAATAAAATAGAACAGACAGCTTGATATGGCGGAAAGAGGCGATTCTTGTGCATATACATGAACTTGATGTTCTATTCAGCGTTGCCGTTATGAATTGTTCACCCTTCTGTCGTTGCATAACAGCGCGATGCGTGGAAAACAAGAGATCATATCCATGCCCGGTAGAGATCGTCTCTCAGATTGAGCTGCTGCATACATTTAATTCGAAATGGCTGCAGGCAACGAACTCGCCTAGGTTCAAATTCAGCCAACAAGTATCCATTACTAGCTTTCTATGCGCAGCCCGCCAACCAATCCCATCCCCGACCACTTCCGTAATTTCCCATCAGTGAAGATGCGAATCGCGGTTTGCTAATGAAAACCACACAATACAACTTGGGGGCCCTTGCACTGGCAACGCACATGAATATCACCCTCATGCAAACTACGCCGTATTTATGTGGGGGAAAATTTCCGTTTAGGTAAATCCACTCACAATTGCTGTAATTAAGAGATATTTAATCATTTATATCGTTTGAACGATTCCTCAAACAACTCCGCATAATGAAATACCTTATTTACAGAATAGATAATAACTACTTTTTATAAGAACTTTGTCTCCAATGCATAGCTTGTATACTGATCAGCCACATTGACGTACGTCTGTACTAGAGATTATAATTAATTATACAATATCCTCATTAGACTGGAGGTTCCTTGTTTTTGGAAATGAGGGGGCACAGTTATTTTAATTACTTTTAACATTATATGTGTTTATGAGGTTATTGTTGCAGTCGTTTCTTTGTTATATCTACTCGGAACTGTTCCTACAACGTGGTTAGCATAATTTTTACTCAAGAATAAAAATTAGTATCGCTATAAACGCCATATGGCCTTCATAAAGAATTAGAAACGTGTTAATAAATAGAAACCTGTTAACTGCTAACACTAGTATTACATTCTAATGGATCTTACTCGCATTAGTATGGTCACTATAAGACCAATATTTTAGATTTAGTACATTCTTGCAATTTAAATTTTAAGTTAGAAAAAATAGGATATTTTATACTACAATAATAAGAGAATATACTAATGTGCAAGATTTTTATCTGTAAAAATTTTTATGCATGTACAAGCAAAAAACTAAAATAACTAAATAATTATAGGGTTTTATTGATCAGTTTTCGTATAAAGAGTTGTTGAACAAATTCTTCATCAGTGATTTAAAAGAGGCTTTCGATCCTGCTGGACAAATTTATCTCGTCAAGGATACGAACATAGACCGATTCTTTCCCAGAACTACATGCGGGCCGTAATGATCACCCGATTCCTTCACACCTTGCAGTCAACCACGTGTACTATGTGAAGATGATTATGTACGGAAGGAACCAAAGCTTCTTTCAAATTACTGACGATCAAATTGTAAAAACATTATATGAAGACTGGTCAATTAAAGTCTATAATTACATAATTCTCTGGTATCTGACCCTTTATTTAAAGGAAGGTAATTAAAACAGAGGAATAAGTGATAGACGTTTTGAACAGTAAAACAATTCTGTTCGTCTTCAAGCCGTACAAAGGATCAGGTAAACTTACAGACAAAGGACTAAGCGGTTTTGTATATACAGCTTTCCGTCCCCTTTTTCATTTTCAAATCGGCAGTGGACTAAATCTACTATTCTTTTTTCAATTTCAGACCGAAATAATATGAAATGGACGTTTTATCCTCACGACAGCAACTTTCAGGTCGGCACACGTGTCGTTGGTAACACTGCTCATTCCCCGAAGAATGAAAATAAACTCTGTTATCCAGGGTCAAGGGTCTCCCGTCCCTCCCTGTGATACAATAGCACACTAAACGCAGAGGTTGCTTGGGTCGTTGATCTCTGTTGACCTTTGTAATTGGACAGGAGGGGTTGTTAATATGTCCATGGGGTTGTACATGTCCACCATGGGATAGCAGTCCTAATAAATTATACAAGGGCTGCTGCCTCTTTCGCCTTCGCAGGGCGGAGCTGGAATGCAGCGGCAACCACAGAGACGAACGACAATTTCTGAGAACCGAAGCGTTAATAGCTCTGTGAGTACGAATATATGAGCTTACTACTGGTGCGAGAATGAATGAACATGGGAGTTCCTTGCATCACCCTCTCGTTAAACTGGCATCTCTAAATTATAGCGAATGAGTCAGAGCTTACTTTTATAACATACAGAAAGTGAACTAGAAGCACCATTATCTTGGAAACGAAACACAATAAAGGTTTCTAAATTAAAATATACTTAATTTTTAATTTACTTTAATTTTCTGAGAAGAGATTGCAAATGTTTGTACTGTTAAGGTATCAAAGGAGTTATTTTTTTCGTTTCAGCATAATACTCATATTTAAAATACTACTGAGAAAATTACTGAAATATAAGAAATTACATAAGATCAGGAAACAAGTAAAACGCAATCAGTGACACTATATAGATTATTCAACAGTGAAATTACTGCCTATTTGAATAATACATTGAAGGCGTAGAATGTGATGTGATACGTAACGTCATCTTCAGTCAATATCCGACCAGAATCATCCAATGGAAACTAATTTTATCAAACATTATGAAGTTGCGCTGTCGTCGCTGTCGGATCAATCAGCGGAGAGTTTAATCAGTCGGTAAAAGTGTGATTTTTCATTAAATCATAACGCAAGCATATGTGAAAAATTAACGACCCGTATAACAGACTTAAACAAAAAATAGAATTTTTGACCACTTTCAGACTTTATTTAAAAAAAAAATTTCGAAAAGGAAAAACAAAACGTTTCGGTACTTGTTTGTTCCGCTTAAGGTTATTCCTGTGGAGAAATATTGCTAAACTTCGTGTTAACAATAAAAACAAACATTTTACAGAAATTGTTTTTATTGTTAACACGAGGTTTATCAATATTTCTCTACAGGATAACCTCTAGAAGGCACAAATAAGTATCGAAACGTTGTTTTTTTCTTTTTTGGAAATATTTTTTAAAATAAAGTCTGAAATCTGTCAATAATTTTTTTATTATTACATAAATAAATCGTAAAAATACAACATTAAACAATAAAGTTTGATAATATTTGAACATAAAGAAGACGTTTAGACCATCCATTGAGCCAATATGTTTATTGACAAGGACCACAATGGATGGTCGCAACGTCTACTTTGTGTTCAAATATTCACGGACGTTAATTGTTCCTATAGTGCCCCACTGAGGGGAAGGAGTTTCATACGAAGTAAAAGATAAAAATATCTGAGAGGAAAAGAATTGATGAAGGGTATATAGAACAGTCTATTCTGTGTAGTCCTTACTCACCCTCGGAATATAACAAATCAGAACTATTAAACGGACGTCCGAACTCACAGATAGATAAAATTAAATTAATTTAAACTAAGTAATAGACAATTGTTTGTTTCTTCGTGGGAATTTATGCACCTATAGGCATGTAAACGATGACAGTGGGATATCGGGGAGGATTGTTTGGATTCTTCTCTCGATTTCTTTTCTATCCCCGATAGGTTTTCTCTTAGATCCTCAAAGAATTCACAAAGACGAGAAGTAACTCAGCGTTCTAGTGACAATATCCTACATTCTATGTACAATGTTTCGTAAAATGAAGCACAACTAAATTCCCCCGGTGGGAGTAGTGGGCGTCGCCGAAAATGCCGGAAAACTTCGATCGGAGTAGTCGCTGGTCAAAGTGTTAAGTTATTGTCTATTCACAATACTTAAACTCTGTACTCAAACATTAATAAATTGTTATAATTAGTAAAAAAATTGAAAGGAATCAAATAATTATAAATGTTTACTTTTGAAATGAAAATTAGGATTTTATAAATGCGAATGAATAGTGTAAAATCTTCAACCAATATTTGTATAAACGTAAACAAATATACATTTTACATACAACTTCGTCTTTCATGTAACATGATTGTATCTTGCTGTATTTCAATGGCCACTCATTGCTAAACTAAAATGTCGTTGACCTGACAAGTTTAAAAAAAATTGAAACAAAATGGGATGCCTATTCTGGATTTGACAGGAATGACAAATACGTCAAGTGGTTTAACAGCTGTAACCATACGGCACGCACGTCAATGTGGCAACAACGCACCCACCCCGGAACCGGAGTGGAGCTGCTTCCTGTCCTGGGGTCTTCATGCACGTGGCGTTTGTAAACAGAGGGCGCTTCGTTGTCCGACAGCTCCAAGGTCACGTCAACCAGTAGCAGCCATCTGATCAAAATTGCAATTTCACACTTCCACCAGATTCCAAAGTTGCACATCTACGAGACTGTCCAGATCTGAAAGCTGCACCAAAATTCTCGCGAACCAAACGAGAAATATATTTACCGCGAGTATCTTACGTTGCCTCTCCCAAAGAGTTCCTGCATATTACATTTCTGAATGTTCGTTTTTGCAGCCACATCTTATTCCGTGGAGCTTGTTATGCTCGGACCTTATCAACTGTTTATGAAATATTTTAAAACTCAATACACTGTAAACCTCTATTTTGGGTTAATATTCGTTTCAGTTATTTCAGTCGGCGAAATAATTAAAACAAATCGTATTAATGTTATCTTTGCCTACACATTCGTCTGCAGCTACACTCTTAAACAGTTGGGTGAATACAAAGACCATTTCACGTTCACAAGTGATACGGGTTTTCTTTACATCGACCACATTTTTCGCATTCCCCTTTATGAAATTCCTTTGGAGTTGTCGACAGAAGATGAACTCAGTAACTGTGCTAGTGTTCTGTCACTAAATTTATGGATTTAGTGAAATGTTTTAAGTGATTTTGTGTTGTATTCATTCCTTTAATATCCTTGCGGCTGTACTTATTAGATAGTGTTAAATATTTAGTTATACAATGAAAGTAATTAAGATAAGATTTATGATCGTTCATACTATATTTTATCATATTCTCTTAATTATTCATGTATTTTTTCTTGGCCTACCGAGACGACTGCGGGCTCATATTCGATGATATATTCCGAATTTGGAAGATACGTGGTCGGCGCATAGATTCTCCTTCAATCTTAATTACGGTTTCCATCCTTGCGGGCGCCAGAACTCGATCCCGGGACCTCTGTGATGCGAGGCAGCGGCGCTAACCACAACACCACAGGAGGCCGGTTATTTATGTAAGTTCTTTTGCAAAAAGTTATTACGAATCCTCATAAATCGGCTAACGGATATCTATATGAGAAATACGCCCCAGGTACCGCATCACAGACACTGAAAATCAGACACAAAAATCACCTCTAAAAACGGTTGCATATTTACTAATTTTGCAGTAAAATAGGCCAATGCTTGGCGATATTGTGAGCTTTGTCGTGCTGATAGTGATTTGGGCCAGGGTTGGCGCATGTCGCACAAGCAGCGGCTATCACGGCCGGGATCGACCACGCACCAGAGATAACAAAGGCAGGCAGGTATAGGCGGCGAAAGCAGGACCCACCAAGGACAACTCTCAAGTGACCCACTAAGCCTGGGCCGACGTCCTACTACCCTTAAGTAAACTCCTCCCTCGTCATTGCCCACGAAATCAATGCAGCAGTCACAAACGATAAGTATACTCGAAATCGTCACACATTGCTACTCTGTTGAGATCAAAGAAATGGTGGACAATCTGTTGGTTTTAGGGGTTGAGAAGAAGCGAGAACAATATAGAGGACTACATGAACCCATTCGTATGATTAATTACTCAAAACTAAAACAAAAAAAACTATTCTGAAACATGCAGTTGAGGTTTATTATCTGACAACTCAAATATAGAATATTATTTGCACACAGCTCACTAATCCTTTTGATGTGCACCGTTACAAACAACAACAGAATTTGATTATTTATTACAGGAGAAAACAGCAGTAAATAGGATTTAGGATCACAGTTAACAGATTCAACATCCGAGAAACTTCGTTAAGAAGGAAAAGTTATAGAAGTGAGTGTAGGAATTAAAATATTCGTCGGATGCTTACATGAGTGGTTAAGTCATAAGTATCAGATACAGGTAAGTAGGGTGGAAACATTTTCTTTTAATTGGCACAAATTTCCGAACAATACGTAACTTTGATAAGATGAAACTTAACTCTTTACTGTTCTTATTATAAAAACACATATTTTACGAAAATTAACGAATTTTATTAGTTACGCGACTGTCTATTTTTAAAATTGTGAAGTATTGAAAAATCAATGCAATGCAATGCATTTGTATTAAATTCTCTAGTAAGTGAAAACGTTTACAGTGGACTCGATAATAAATGGTAATGGTGGGGAAAATTTACGCGGATATTCAAAAATTTCGGATAAACCAAAGTACACAAATACAAACCAGATAAGCTGGTACAAAATTAATGTAATTAATTTTTAACACCATAAAACCCTACTTCAGTTTACCTTTTGTGATGATTATCAATGTTCGTCACTCTTCTGAAGCCTATAGTAGATCACGTTTAACTACAATAAATATCCCATGCCGTAACACGAAAATAAATACACAGGTCTAACACCTTTATATTGCACCGTAAAATAAAGGAAAAATATAAATGAACAACAAAGCGTAAAATTATTTAGTCAGCCCGAACAAGCACTGAAATTACCTTCCATCTCTAATGCATCTAAATATCGTTTTGTCTGTTTCACGCAGCCTGATACCCTCCAAAATTAGCCATGGCATTTTCTCTTGTTCAAGTTCTTCATATGTAAGATTATGTTTCATAGTTTCTCCCTGATAAGCCGGTCGATGAATCTGAATTGCTGGCGTAATTAATCAATTTATCCTTACTTTGTCGGTTATCGGGAACAACCGTTTTACGTATACAATATTGTAAAGCTAAGTATCTGATAGACTTTATTGGTCAAGTTTCGTCATTATGTTTTAATTGTTAAAACTTCACGCTTCCTTTTCTGCTCCAATTTTTTATTTGAATTATTGAAGGACCAGTCACGGTTATAAAAGAAAACAATTATTTTGGCAATTTCTCGCACAGAAACGTAACTACTGGTTGACAGATGCCTGAGTTTTTCTCGTGAAGCATCTTTTATGGTCCTTCTCTTTCTTTAAACATACATTGCCGCGGTTGATACGCACAGCGGATAATCCAGTCTACCGTATTTCGTTCAATGTCACGACTGGCATGAAAAACTATCCGGATTTTCGAATTTATTATTATGTACGTACGCATGTAAGATAATACATATTTAAAACAACCATTGTACAAGCAGTGGTTGAGTAAGACGAATATGTCTGTAGAGACGAAAGCTCCTAATTTTTATATTGACGACAACTTTTTGTTGAATGAATTGATGATTTCTTTTTATATAGTGAAAAATCAATCCTGCAAAATACTACGTAATTCGTATTGTACAATGGCCTAGTATGATCTAATAAAGGATGTCGGGTGACTAACTAGGTGAGTATGATATTGCAACGTTTTATATGCTTGGCTGAGATATTGGACTATTAGAAAATCTCACGCAATAAACGTTGTATCTCACAGACACTATTATTCAGTGGCTGAAATGTTCTCTGTTCGTTCAGATCTCGCAATATGGCTCAACACAGTAACAAAGACTTTAAGTTAAAAGTGTCCAAATCAACATATAGCATAGTTATATGCAAAACATACTTATCGAGCATATTATCCCTTAACAATCCTCGGAGACAGTTGGTGTGTACGTTATAAATTTGATATGAAACATGAGTGCTATTTGTGTCAACGACCTTCAATTAATTTTCAGTTTCGATTGTAACTTTTTTTGATTTTACTATGATTCGTCACACCTGAAGAAGTTGTAATGATAGGAACAAAAAATTGTGCCGTATTCCAGTTAATAAATATTGTTTTCTACAATTCTGACCTAATTAATAGATATTTTTAAGTCAGAAAAGTGTACTATTTCACATAAAAAATTATGGTGCCTCTAAGCTTTTACTTGGATTACATACAAAATTATAAAAATGTGAAGAAGACACCTTACCTTTTTTAAACTAAGTAGTATACTTTCATGACTCGAGGCCATCTGTTTATTTATTTTTATCCATATATAATGCCTAATATGAGATAGGGGTTAGGATGCACAAAAATCAGCTCAAGAGACTTTAAAGGGTACAATATTTAATCGCCTTCCCTAATCCATAATGTTGATCGCCAATCGTGTCGGTATTGTTTAAATCCGAATGAAAGTGATAGTAAGCAGCTACTAGCGTGCTGAAGTGAGCGACCAGGCCGTATGTGTTGCGCCAGGCGTGAGGTCTAATTTACGAGGCGTTTTGCCCACGTGCACGGCAGAACCATGCCACTGGGCTCTGGAAGAGAGCCAGCAAACACTTCATGCTCGATCATAACCTAACATACGTACGTATACATTCACTAAAAACTGTTCAAGGCACCAATCAAGTGTATTTTAAATTTTAGTTTTTATAGTAATTACGACGAAGGAGCAACGATCAACGAGAAAGTTGTTAATAATCGCTGCGGTTCTATGGTTTCATAAGCCCATGAGGATATGTGTTCTTAATTCGTATTCGACGTACTTTTGTCATAACTGCCCTGTTTAATATACCATCCCGGAGAAATTAAATTTTAATAAAAATTTTAAATTTAAAAAAAAATTATTTAACCACAGTCTGTAAGGAACAGAATCGTGCAGGGAGAACAATAGAAATTTAAGGTTGTATAGGACCTGAAATTAAATTGTTTATGGTCGTAAGTACTTAAAATAATATTGAAATACGTATTTCAATATTAATTAAACAATCAATATACTGAGATGTCTCTCATTCTAGTGCAAGAAGGTGTATTACCGATGGAGCCGTAATATGCATTCACGGAGGAATACCAAGAGTCTATTTAATATACTGGCAAGCAAAAATTTGGAAACAGGCATGGCAGCACGTAGCTTCCTTGAAATGAGAGAAAGAACTCATTAGTCTCGGTAGAAATTACAAAAGACAGTCAGGGCACGGTAAGGTCTCCAGAAACGTCACGGACTGGGATGGGGTTTAGTGGTGCACCCGGGGGTACAATTTACGTTGAATGAATGCACACAGCTGCTTTCAGTGTGGTAATTAGTTCGTGTATGTCACTGGTCATAGGGTTTACCTTCCATAAAACTGTTCGCCTCACACCGTGCTGTTAGTGGAAAGTGAAAGGGGTGGCTGCAACGGCCTACCTGTTTCCCCCATTTAAATGTCATAACTCATAATATATTATGTAAATTACTGGAGAACAAACACTGGAAATGTAGGTCGCAGAAAACTGCACCCATCCAGACTAATGATAAACTGTACTGTTAATTACCTAAATACAATGTGCTGCAATCCGCATAGTGTAATTGCCTCAATACAAATATTTGTTCGGTTGTAATAAACTTGAAGGAAGCTATAGGCTCTTAGGTTCCTCGTCTTAAAAGTTTTGCACACCAGAGAAACATAGTACGGCTACGTTGTCGTACGAGAGCGGCAGGAAATACGTCCTATGGCTATGGCTACGGCTACGGCTACGTTGTTGATTGCACGAGGGTGTCGGGGCCGTGTGACACGCGGTGCGGCGGTGCAGTCTCATTGTTGAGGACGGTACAGCGCGCTCCTTAGCAACGAGGCAGCAGCCGCCCACTACGCTAACGGTCAACGTGCTCTCGCGAAATTTGAGGTTCAAGGGCGTCTGGGAGGCGTACCGCACGCCAGCTGACAACGCCGAGCCTTTGTTCTCCGACCGCCGCATCCAGCATCGTCAACCCCACGCGGAGATCGATACCCCGACACCGCCGAGGAGGAGGACCGCGTTGCCCGGCACAGAGGCGGCGGCGTGTTAGCGGAAGCGAAGCGTGCGTACAGGTCTCATGCAATCCTCACCATGCAGCTCCGCTACTGGGGACTCCTCTTCATGACGACGCAGACGTAAACAAAGCGGCGCGCACACACACGCACTCACACCCTCGCTGCGCCTCGGCCGACCATGCCACACTGGCGGGTGCGGGCTCCTCTCGTCCAGGTGGGGGGCGGAATCTGCCGAGCGGCGCCGGAGACGCCCGAGCTCTTTGTTCTGCCGTGATTCACCGGGAACCGCGACGCGACGGCGGATAGGAACCCTCTCTTGATCGATATCTCTCATCCTTCGTGCCGATACACGTAAACACAATAACTCGTTACCCTTCCCTCAACCACAATCACGGTTATTAATGAGTCCCGTTTTCCCGGAGAATCGCTGCAAGTTCTTTGGCGATGCTTCCAAACTCACAGGTAAACTTTTTTCTAACCAAATTTTGACTTTGGTCTGAGGTCTCACAGAACCCATCACCTTTTCTCGACCTTAGCGAATGATGTAAGACTAAATGCGGCGATTTTCTCCGTTCGATTTCAAGGCCTTTGTTCCACGGCGGGTGGAGTGACTTTCTCCGGACATGAAAAGGCCAAGTGCTCGCCCCGAGTATCAGACCTTTCTCAGATGCCTTGAGAGGCGCCTTAAACGATACTAAAATATCGTAATGCACACGAAGAAGTTGTAATGGATATATATCAATGTCTATATTCCTCCTATCGATTAAGGACCGACTGCTTTCAAAGCCAATACCGGGTGTAGAAAAGTTATAAAGCAATTTATTACCTTTTACAAACAATTTATTTAATATAGAAAATAACAATGTTACAATATCTATTCGAACCTTAGGGTTTCCTCCTGTAGAGGAGATATCTAAAAATACTTACATTTGGAGATAATTTATGTAAAGTAAACAAAGACATAAGAAAGTAGCAAAACATGACAAATTATTAATTAAGCAAATGAAAACCATTGAATTTATTAAACATATAAGTTTTTGGTGATAAGATATAACAATAATTTGGTCTGTATTAGCTATGTTTTAATACTATAGTATTCTGACTAATCAAAAACATCCATTCTGGAATGATGGAGAAATTTTCGGAAATTTGTGTAGTATTTATAGTTTAATTTAATAAATACGCTATCCCAATTTTTGTTCTAAGCAGAATAAGAGAAGAGAGAACAATATGAAGGACTTGTTTATCGTAGAGTGTTTACGATGTGCTAGTTAGCTAGTGAACATGATTACTCTGGGGAAGGTAATTAGTAGAAAGAGAATTAACGAACTAGTTAACTAGCAACTATGATGATATCCGACCAATTTACTAGGTAAGAAGCCTAGACAAGCAAGCAGCGAGTAAAGTAGCCCGGTTTCATCTTTTCTTGTAGATTGTTTAGCATCCGCTTGTTTTTTTAAATCATGATTACACTGGGAGAATTTTTCGGAGATTCGTCATTCTCTCTCTGGTTTTTTAAGGCTCTCACCTACCAATCCTTTTTGGCTAACTTTAATGGTGTATGATCCGGGGTCGGAGATCTTGAGCATACGGTAAAACCTGTCCGCTGCTCTTATTAGAACAGTCGGATAGCTGCATTCTAAGGTGGTCGAGGCACGGCGAATGAAATGCTGCGAGCATCTCTCTCGTCATGCTATTAAATGGAAGTTGCCAAAAAGTGGATCACCATAAGGTTTACTGTCCCAAAAAAAGTTGGCCGAGTTTACTAAATTCGACATCCTAAGACTTGAGTTCGGTCATTTTGAGATTATAGTTTTAACTTAATGCTAAATTGTTGGTATTATTGTACTTATTTATGTTGTATTGAGGTTCAGTTTTAGAATACACTCTCCATCCATAGACTCTTTTTACAGCAGAATGAGCTTCTAAGCAGAATTTTTAAATTTCGTTCTAGGATTATTACTGAAGTGAACCTTAATTATTTTATGAATTCAGTAAAACTGTGAAACTGTGATCTGAATATATACTACTTTTTGTGCAAGCGCCACAGACTTTAATTTATTTTAGTTATTTGATTTGAACGAATGTTTTTTTTTCTCCTCCTGGGGAACAATAAGAGCATGAATCGCAATAAGACTTAACGTAAATTGATCTGAAGTGCCAATAAAGTGATTAGGCGTGTTGACGTTAGCAAATTGCGTCTAAATTATGTAAACATTTACTCTTATAAAAGAATTTAGTAAGACCTTTTTGTAATGTCGTCGGTAAAAAATTGAAATATACCAATCGATTAACAATGGTCTATATTTTTATTGGATTGTCAGTAATAAAACAGCAGTTTTCGGTGCACAAATAACATATCCATCCGTAAACAAAAACATCTACTATAATATTCTCACGTTAGAACTATGTGAAGACTGAATCGATCGGCAGATGGAGTTCGTCAATTTGTAATTAGCATATATGAGACAGTTTTTTTGGTTATCTTGTGAATAGGCCAGGTATTTTAAAAATGGTTAATTTCCTTTTTGTAGATTTTATCTCATGAAATGACTTATGTGAATAAACATAAACATTAAATCATGTCACTGGCTCATTCATAATCTGTATTTACAAAAGGAAGCATATATAACAATTCGTATTTTTCTAACTTATAGAGGCAGGCCATTAGGAGGCTCTTAGAGCGAGCAAAGGGTCCACGTTGTTACGCTAATGTAACAGGGGTGAATTCCCTGTCCATCAATTTCACAATAACTGTATTACTTTCTCGAAGCTAGTTGAATTATTAATTTCCCTCTGCCCTGGAGGGGTTGTTAGTAAGTCGTTTAGAAACAAAGTTCATACAGAGATACATTTGGCTGTAGTGCATGTAACGGGATACCCTTGTTCTGTATGAAATTGTTTACCCTCTCCGGAGCACCGTGCCTCGTGTTGAGTGCTGGAGGACCTGGCCTGATGACTCCTTAAACAAGCAGCTGCATGCGGGCAGAGTTCACAAAGACCCCTATACAGGCGGGCACAACACTCCAAGCTACCAGGATTCGACACACTTCAGACTGCCTCTCTTCAAGTTGCTAAACACCATAAATCACTCAGTTCCCGTGAGAATCCTAACCCACAGACAGGAAGACTTTCATTTCTGCTTGTGCCACTGCCACATAGAAAAACTAACAATAGTTCTAGGAGACTATAACATACTACAGGGCTATGTCGAACGGAAGTCACATCGATTCAAAATAACATCTTTGTGGGAACTTAATGTTACCTTAAACACTGAATAAATTAAACAATTGTAAAATACTTATAATGCAATATGTATATATTGCCATATCTGGGAACCTACCGCCATAGTCCAGGGGTTGCGAGCTGGACTCCAGAAATGTGGAGTCGGTCCCACTCAACGAAACATTTTTTATTTCTTTATGTTATTTACTTTGTTTACCTTTCATTTCCAGTAATTTCTGTTTCGAGGATGTTCGATTTCTGGAATATTCCAAGAACGTATAAATTGCACTCGACCTCGAAGCGGAGTCAGTCTTTCGCAGTACGAGCAGTTTGTGTTAAATAAACGTATATAACCTCAAGCAGTGTGTTACTGTATATCACGATCCTTCAGAAACGTGACAATATTGTGTAATATTATGAGTAGTACTAGCTATGTGTTGGGTCGTGACGTGCTGTGACACGAATCGTACAGGATCGTCATAGACGAGAAATCTAAATGCAATCTCAACCATTCAATGATTAAAAACTCTTCATTTAAAGTATTTCATATTTGTAAATTATTTTAAAGAAAACAACTTTTTAGGGGTGGCATTTCGAAGACTTGCATCATACCGAGAACATGTACCGTAAGATTAGCTGTGTGTAACCGCTTGTTCTCTCATCATCACGTACATTGTGAATCCCAATGCAAGCCTGGTGTATCTTAACAATCCTGCAAATGTATTCAATTGACTTCGAAGCGAATTCAACGTTAGTATGGTATTTGAAAATTATTGATAAAGCTGAGCAGAATTTCAGTACCTAACGACGATAATATGGACATCTTATATTCACAAATTTGGTGAGCAGTAGTTTCCTGTTATAAAGCGTGTTTGAAAAATAATGATCCTATTTGGCATGTATATACTTTAAAAAAATGAAATTAAAAAATTAATGTTAATTTTTTAATGAGGAGAAATGCATAATGTATGTTTACATAATCAAAGGTGCTCATTGTGGTCCACCCTGAGATGCACGGAAAATTTCTATGCGGTACTCAAATTCATCCCACATTCTTGCCTGCAAGTCTTGAGTTACTACTGTCACGGCTGTTGTTACGCGGTTCCGCAGACGACCATTGTCGTTGGAAGTGCAGGCACATAAACTGAGCATAAAATCATCATGAGGAAAAATAACTGAACTGTGGTCCGATGGCCTTTGAGTGCAGGTATGCAAGGGTGATTAATTCTTTTATCGACTATAAACCACGAGTGTTATCTCTTTTTAACAGTGCAATGTTCGATCCCGTCAGCTTAAAGGCTGAGTAGTAATGAATTTTCGAAATAGTACCATTCTTTTCGCAACATTCATTATGTAGTAAAAGATAGATGTTTCGGTTATATATAAAATTTAATTAATAACTATTCCACGGAAACTAATTTTTTTATTTTTCACAATTTTCTAACTTCTTCATATTGCTTTTGAAGATAACTGCACACTTTTTTATAATTTAACAAAATGTCAACAATTTAAATTTATAATTAGTTGTTTTTTTGTTGAAATTTAATTGGGCAAGTCTTTACCTGAGACTCAAAATTATGAACGAAAAGTTGTTTGAAGAAAATAAAAAACTTGGTTTGTCTGTGAATTGGTCGTTAATTGAATTTTATATAATTATTTTGAAAAACATAAATTATGCAATATATTAAATATAGTCTTTTTAAAGTTCTCAACTCATGAGGGTTAAGTCTCCGCGAGTTCTGCAGGTAAACTCTTCCAGGTTTATGCAGTTCAACTTACAAACGGAGAATATTCCCACACCTGTTCTTTGTTCTTTACTACGAATTTTTCCATAGTGGTAATTTCTCCCCTTGCAGATCCTCTCGTTTATTTCTGTCCATGCCGAATCCCCTCTCAAAACCTTTAAAATGGTTTACAGTCTCTATTAGACGTTAAGGGCTCCTATTTTACCCAGTTCCCCTCAGATTTTCCCCACGTTACGAATTTTGTCGCTACATCACATATAGTCTCCAAGATACTTTATTTTCGCAGAACGATAAGGATCTCAACAAACTCAATCATATTCCAAAATGAGAGGAACGTGGGAAATAAAAGTTTACCCAGTAGAATTGCAGCTTTCCTCCCCATAAAATGTAATTTTATCCACGATTTTTATACCACTTAGTTTATTTATGGCCCCCAATTTAACTGTTCCTAAATATTTAAAAATTTTCTTCTAAGATACAATGTGCCCTCCAATAACATATGACACGGGATTTTTCTTCCCTGCACATGCGAAAGTAAATATTTCACATTTGTCGAGGCTAAAGTCATACCATTGTTTTCTAAACGTCTTACATCCCCATGTGGAGCCTTAAAAGTATGTTCGCATTTGAATAAATTATAGAAACGTATCCAGGCTATGACTCTGTTATTCAGCGCTATTCCTTATCAGTAATAGTTTGGGAAATCCCTTGGTGCATCGTTTCATGGAAGGGGATTGTTATTAACTGTTCCGCAGGGACCGTTTATCAAGCGAGTCTTTGCGATATGATTCCATTCGGGTTCACGTCGACGATTCAGATGCTCAGCACATATGAAATCGTTAATCTGTAAGGAACGACTTTTCTCCTACCAAAAAAAATGAACTACGGTAACGAGTAGGTTACCAGATATCTTCTTTTTCAATTAAAAGCCTATTAAGAGTTTAAATTTCAATGAGTAACGCTTGAGGCAATAAAATTGCTCTCTAAATTAATTATAAAGACAATGGGGTTATCCAAGGTCAATAAATAAAATTTTCTATAAACTCTCAACTTTGGATTCGCAAACTATTTAGCATATGCTGCACCTTTATAAAGTAAAAATACAAACATGAAAATTCATTGAAAGATTTTCTGAAATTTTTGAGCATGTAAAGGATCTATTAACACTTTCAGAAATCAGTTTCATACGAAATTTGAAAGCGTTAGTTTAGAATTGGAGCATCTTGATGACTGGACTTTGCCAGTTCTTCAGAAAAAATATTTTTACTGTTCGAGACATTAAGGCCCTTATTTTTTATTACCTGGAACCCTTTTCTCTCATTCAAAAATGAAGACAAAATGCTTCACCAGGAGTAAAAAAGCTATTCAAAGACATTGTAATTCAAATCATGAAAAACAATCGAGACTGTTATCATACCTGAACGCCTCTGAATTGATGTATTTGAACTAAAACTAGTTCTTGTTTCAGAACATTTAGTTAAGTACGTAAACAACATAATAATTTTGGAAATAAGTGCAAATACAACTGTAATATGTTCGACATGGGATTAAACTATATCAAAGGTGTTTTTTAGTATCACGTTGGGAAACACCGCCATACTCTATGTTTGTTCATAGAATGTTTTTTAATAAAGTTGATCTAGCTTGCCTTTTTATTAATCAATTGTACTACACTATCATAGTGAGAGAAATATTCCTTAATGATTAATTATATTGATTTCTAAATATTTCTGAGAATAATTGTACAACCATTGGCCGAAAACTTCAATCCAACACACAGACAGATCGTCATGTTTAATACGTTCCAAGAAAAATAAAAGCTTCGTTTGTAACACTGATGATTCAAAATGAAGTTTACCGGCTTCATTGTATGGATTATACTGGCAGAATAATGCACACACATTTCAGGAACAGCATCAGTTTAGTTTCATCAACACCACACACAGAATGAAGTTATATATAACGTTGCTGCACGGTTCGCCTACCTGTTGCTAAACAGTTTTTACGTTCTTTGCTTGATTTGTAGTTGATTTGTACCTTACCTAAAACAGAAAAAAAAGAATTAAAACTTCAAAAATAATTAACATTTACAAAACATTGCAAATGTGAGATATCATATTATACTTTTCAAATGAAAAATTCAAAACAATAAAATATTTCAAATGTCTCAATAAACACTAAACAAGCTGCCCGAAAACAATAAAATTTATTTTTTGACCGACAATTTAATATTCTAAAAATATGTCTTAATATTTTACTTAGATATATGAACGAATTTTTGAGCATATTGGAATATTTTTCTGCCACAGGAGCATTTGAAGTTAATACTTGAATATATTTACAGCGAAGTGAAGTTTGTTTTTTAGAAATATCGAAGAGGGAGGTTAAACGTACAGCAAGAATGATACAGTCGATGATACAGATTTGCAATCTCGTGCTGCTGTGATCCATAGCGGAACATTTTCGCATTACAATCGTACCGGATCGGTGTTATCTTGATGCAAACTGCGCAGAATCCATCCGCTGAATTCAAGACCGCAATGCGTTTGTTTCTCAAGTAGAGCTCTCGATTTGATGGAACTGATGTAGATCCCACTACAGAATTCCAATAGGAGGTGTTTTGAATACCCATAAAGTAAATGTATTTTAACTTCAAATATAATAACTATAACACTAGGTTTTACGAAGCCGTTGTATTTTTAATTGCAGTTTTATTTATCTTTATTGGCGCACTGAGTCTTCTACTATGAAGTTAAGTTAAAAAAATGTATAGGGAATGGATAAATATATTTTTTTCATTTATTGATATATAAGAAAAGTTCTTTAAAACGTCAAAATAAATCAAAATGATAAAGTATATAAGATTATACTTGTCAATTTATAATCGTGGTCAACTTCAGACGAATTGTTATGACTAGAGATCTCGTCAGTGATATCTCTCAGTTATTATTTCCGGATTCTAACTGAAGGATCTCGATGGTAAATTATTTAAAGTTAGACACATACATACACACACACACACACACACACACACACATATATATATATATATATATATATATATATATATATATATATATAACGTGAAACAGGGAACTCTCAAAGCATATTGTTCTTCATTATTTTCACTTACTAAATTGGGAATTGGCTAACTTATTATCTATACGTTGTATTATGTACTAATTGAACTTGTTTATACTTGGTAACGATTAAATTACGATTGATTTCGTGCATGCAATTTGATTTTGAAACAAATTTGATTCTTCATTCTGAAAGAGTTAACAAGAATAATCCTATTAGATTCGCTAATATATAAGTATGAGAACATGCACTCTGAAACGCATCGAGTTTGTACCAATTTGGTTGGTACCAGCCCCTCCCTCGACACAATTCCTGCCACCTGGTGGATAATCTGCGGTGAGCTACTGAGCTACTCGCTCACGGAGAGGATATTTGGGTTTTCAATTTCGCTCTGGCCCCCGTCTCCGCATTGTGGACCGTACTACAAGGGACGAGTTGTAGACGCTTGCTGACGCTCTCAACTACGAGCGTTGCCGTTCACCGCAGCATGTGTGATACAGATACGGAGGCCAACGAGAGTGCAGTCTGCAGTTTCTTTACATAGCGAATAGTTTGGACTCTGTGTAAACTGTTTTCTCAATTTAAGACTTAAATTCTTTATTATAATAAACTGTTTAAACGTATGTACGTATGTAGGTAGTAATAAACTCGACCTTCCTCCCAAGAAATATCGATCGTAGAGTGATCCCTGCGTGTCACTTCTACAGCTACTTTCTAAAGTCCCCATCACAATTACTTAGTCGCAAGCTGTTTCAATACAATCTGAAGAAAAACATTGTAAGGCTATGGGTGAGGGTATTAGTGTTGAATCAGTAGTTTTTGAAAGCACTGATATTAATAATGTATTATCAATTTTGCTAAGTCCTTGTTCAACACGTAATATAATGGGACTGTGGTAACTTAATTAGCCGAGCTTGGTATCGAATCCATCGTTTCGGGAGTAGCTGAGATTATCGCTGATACTCCTGTTGCCGTTTAAGTCCAAATTCAATCAATATGTATAAAACGACGTAGAAAGGAGGAACGGTCGAGAAAAGATAAAAAAAACGAAATTAAAGTAACATTACTCGTTTTAATTGTTCTATAGTACAACACTTTCGAATTTAATAACTATCCCGAAGTCCTACAACGATTCCTGATTTTCTAGGCTCAGAGCACGTGTATGCCGGCATCTGAAGCTTTATTAAGGGTATGTAACCACGTGACAAATGTTGTGGATGGCAGCTGCGGCACTCCCACGCGCATTCCTCCGCTATTACGCGAGTTAGGATGCCGTTCGTCTCCGAACGGCTGCTGCACTTCCGGTTGCCAGCAAAACACTGAGCTAGAAACATCTGTGGGCGGTTCCCAGGCAACTTTTTACGAACATTTTCTCTGTCGACAAAAGGAATCATTTATAAAACCGTCCGTCGCCCTTCTTCCGAGACGTGTAGGAGCCAATTTGAAAGCATTATTGTAGTGAAAATGAAAGTGATTGACGCTATCAGAGGTGAATGGCAGCAGAAGTGCTGCACGAGTAGGAGTAACTGGCTGCTTCATATTGTATACTAGCACACCTGAACATCACACTCATTTTCAACGAAACTGCGAAAGTTTCTTAAAATATGGTGAATCGCAACAAACTTATACTAGACTTTAACAAATACGTAATATTAATTACAAAATATTTGTTTCGTCTCTTAAATTTTGTGTTCTATGTCTCCTCTCCCTAATTATAATAATTAACTGCAATATAAAACCGACGTACAATAGGTACCTCTTTTAATAAAAATACGAATGTTTCTATTCTGGTGAATTATATGTTATTTAATAGCTAAATGCACGCCGTTGACCGAGTATTTACTTATAATAGTCCGATATGTAACCCTGGAATATTTGGAAATCCTGGATGATTTCGTGTTATTGCAATCAACCTCTTCCTCCCCCCCCTCTCTGGGACTGAAGTACAGATTAAGTTGCACGTTGAATGTCATAATTTAACACAGGAAGTTCCATAAGGACGAAATCTGTATAGTTTGATTTCAAGTTATTGGTCTCAAACCTCTCAACGCCATCCTTCACTTTAGGAAAAGCTTACGCCTAATCTTCACTCGCCCATGGGAGTGTTAATAGCGTCTAACCACCACGGTGTTTCTTTCCGGGGTCAAGATTTCTCCTCTCGTTTAAGATTGAACGCGGAAATTTGTAAACACGCTCTTAGAGTTTGAGTTGCAAATTAATCGGCCTGTTAAATGTCTCAATCAGACTCAGCGACTCACATTGCACCGGTTTGGACACAACCTTGATAGTTTTTTGGTTGCTTTCATGTGACCACCCCAACCTGTATGAATTTCCCCACCCATGGGGGTTGAGTGTCGGAGAAATAAGTGCGAAATAGCTTGTAGATTTAATGAACGTTTTATTTAAGTAACTATATATCTTAACTACTGAATAAATATACAAAAATGTTTTATAAGTCGAGTGCTCATTACACCCGGCTCCAGGGCCGCTTACAGCTTGTAAATACATTAGTCCATATAATAATCACCGGTCTCTGACTTTTTTTAAGGATTTAAACTATAATTAAGCTATGTTTTATTCTTGACCTGTTATATTAGTAACATTTGCTAACATCAAAGAGTTAAATATAATTGAAAAAATAGTATTTATACTCATATTTTGAGAAATTAATACCTAATTCGATGTTTACTGCAGTTGTTCAAACTCGTTCTATACAGACTATTCAGTCATCGTTCAACAATAAATCCATTCATCTTTATCTTAATTCAAAAATAGAAACGTCTTAATTTTTTCAGTATTCAAAGTTGAAAAGGGATTTTCAACGATGAAGAAAAAAATCGTATTGTTATATGGAACACCTTATCTAAACGTTATTCTGCCTTGAAACATTCACCCGGTTGATATGAAACTGATTTTCACGCATCATTTACGCCGAAGAAGTGTCTCTTGAGCCCTTCAATTCATTCTTATTCAATTTTCAAGTAAGCAGCCTCGTCTTTCTCGGGGAATACATCCCGCGTATATATATATATATATATATTATGCGCTACACATTTTCCTGATGATTTGGTGCGCGTATTTCTTTTATGGCATGAATATTAAAAATATCAGAATTAATGTTTCCATCTCAACTTGGAAAGATATCTACAATATAGAGTATATATAGCACATCAGGATATATTCTTAATTTCCATTAGCGACTTGCGACAGTTGTCTAAATCTATATATCTAGAAACCTTTGTCAGTGCGTCAGTATTCATGTGTCAGCTATAGGCGTCCAAACTATTGGTCCAAATTTTACCAAATTTGGTACACGTGCTCCTCAGGGCCTGAATCTCCCCATGATCATTAATATTTTAAATATACTGAAGTTATATATGTGAGAAGGAGACAAACATTTTACGTAAAAACATCGGGATTTCCTAAAATTAACGCATGTTGCCTATATTCTTGTTTTATAATACTATATATTTTTTAAATCATAAATATTTCGTTCATAGAGACCTACAAAAAAAATTAAAAGAACTCAATTTTGGAACCCCTGCTACTTAAGACCCATGTAGTCTGAAAACAGGATTTTTAGAAAAATTAAGCAGACAGATTGTCGATTCGAAATTCGATTCTGTATAATTTTGGTGTATGACAGTTTCTTCTCAGACCACTGGAAATTGGACAAAATAACACCTCCTGCAAAAATAACTACCATTTTGACGATTTTTCGCCATTTAGACCACCAAGGATTGAAAATAGGTTCGCTTTAACAACAGAATTAGATTGTAGTGTACCCTCATGTACTTTAAATTTATCTTTAATTCCTGCTTTATTATTTACGTGAACCCGAGTAAAATAAACGCGCAGAAAAAATGATTAGACCAAATGTATTCGTCATTAACTTTAAGCAAAGAAAATAATCACTGGAAACGATGGCGAAAAGGAGAGAAGGAACCGAGAATGCAGTGTGGAGTGCAAAGCAGCGGGGCATAAGATCTGCTGTGCAAGTCCCCGTCCCAATTAGTGCTATTTATTGGAGCGATCCCGTTCTTTTTACTTAGAGAGCAGCAAAAGCTCACATGACTAGCCTTGTGGGTATGCACTAACGGTAATTCAGACCTCCAATTAGGGCCTGAGTTATTACCCGAACCTACGGACCGGAGTAATTTAATTTCATCTCCACGCACTGAATTTTTTTTGGAATAATGCTTCAACAATAGTAACACTCTAATTGAAATATGAATGTGTATTTTTACTCTGCGGCACTCGAAATATTCAATTACGTGACTCGTAAAACTTAAAAGGTTGTTAAAAGTTGAATTATAATAACGAGTTGTATATGTAATTCTTTTCGGGTTATCTCTATGAATTATAAGTGTTTAGTTATACTCTACTGAAAAAAAAGTAGTTGCTAAATGTGTCAGTATCATACAATATTCATCTGTAATCTTACTTAATGAGAATGGAACAGACATTTTCAATTCCATTTAATTCTGATCGATAAGCTTATTGTCTACTGCGAGTACTTCTCATTATATATTTAATGCACTCAATGAAATTAACAATCAAGCAATATTGAGGCAATATTATTATTATTATTAAAGACGTTATTTTAAAGTGGCAACGGGGAATGAAGTGCGCTTAATATTAAACGGGCAGATCTTTAAAGCTGCAAACGGGACTAGGGAATGGAATGTTAGACACGATGTTGTCATATTAATACTACAGAAACCTTTATACGATACTTACACTACTTTATTAAGGCTTTATGTCGCATCAATCCAACAGTCATTAGCGACCTTCCAATTACATTTTGATATAGAACTTTAGAATCAATTCTTAAAAAATCATTAGGATATTGTAAGAGTACAAAAACTGTTGCTCGTTATTAAAAAATAATTACATTACAAGTTGAAAATTATAAAGTATTAAATACATTTTATAGATTTAAGTGATAACCTAGGCATTTGTCTGAAACAGCAATTAATTTAAATTTTATTAAAATATCTATTGTAAAAACAAAGTTTATAATTTTTAAGATAGTGTCTTTATTTGTAGCCAATTATTTAGTATTGAGATGTCCCAGGAGCTTCTCCCTTTTTGTTGTGTATAACTTAGTCATTATTCTCCGTAAAATAGCCAACTGCGACTGCATACGGAATTAGGATATTGTCGCTTGGTAATTATAAATACCGCAGGGAGAATTCTCAAAGCCTTGAAACACCTTTGCTACCTGCTTCTAATTGTTGTGAATGCGGAGGTTTACTGCGAACATTAAATTGGCGTGGGTGAATTTAATTAACTTACATATTCACTTTTATTATATTGTCATATTTAAATGTGTGTCCGTACACATTAAATACTAGAGCAATTTAATTGATGTGGACTCCATTTTCCATCCATTTTCCAAGTATTTACTCTCAATTGCGATTATTTAGCTTTCAGCAAAATAGGTCGAGGAATATCTGTTGTATTCATGAAGAATCCTTTATCTCTTATATATTATTTTTGTTACTCCTCTTCATTATCCTCGAATGTTAATTTTCCGCATTCACTTAATTAATTTTCTTTTAATTTAATTTCCATCCCCGGAGGAGAACTCTTATAATGCAGCTGACACATTTCAGTAAATTTTCTCCTTGCTTTCTATGAGCATTACTAGGTTGAAAATTACAGCGGAAATGAGACATATTTATGCTATTAAATCCAAGATTATATAAATAGAACATGTTTTGAAGAAATAAAAGTAACAATATTTCAAAATAGTGCTATACATCATACTGAGTAATTTAAATGACATCTCTACGATGTTGGAGGGCTAAGAATATTATAATTATTCAATCCGTATATTTAATTCCATTTTTTCAATCAATAATATTGTTTTTGGTAACATTTATAATACATTATTATTTTATTTTACAGAAATACCACGCAAATGACAACATTTCTCCGCGATGTACGCTTCTTTCGTATTCAGTGATTGTGTTTTCTGTATATTGAAATATAACTTATAACTTACGAACACAACTTTCTTTCGTATCATGTGATTAATGTAACCCAGAGTGCAGAATCAAAGTAAGTAGCAAGTATTCAATTTTGAATATATACCGTAATGAAAATTTAATTACGACGATATTAATTTTTAGTTATTGATTGGTAATATATTTCAGGTTTTGTGACTTTTTATTGGAGATAAGTAACGTTTCCCATTTAATTATCTTCTAGACAATATTTTCTTTCTTTAATTTTTAGAATGTTTTTGAAATATAAACTAGTCTGTTCTATATGGTACACGGTAAATAGCAGAGGAATATAGTCCTACAGCACAAGCCAAATAACTAATAAAGTTTGACAGCGTAAAAGCTGAAAAATGAAGATATTTGCGTAGTATGAAGAGCCGCATCATAAGTTTAATAATTTCAGATACCTTACATTAGAGGTTCTCAATCTTTTTGAATCCTAGAGCGTATTCGAGAATATCAGATGGGATGCAGTTTCTTCTTAGGATATTTATAACTGGATAGTAAATAAGTAAAAATTATGTCATATAAAAATACTGTTTATATTATAACAAACAAAAAACATATAAACGGTTTATAAAAAATCATCCTCAATGTGATTTTTTGCATTCAATTTCGTCTGCTAAGTCCTCATAAATTGGGGAGTAAGATAATATCTCTATTGGCAATCAATCATAAAGATGCTCTTTAATGAATCAAGATCTATAGTTATATTTTGTCAAATTAATTTAGTGATTCAAATTAATTTAGTGATTCAGAGAGATATATCGAATCGGAAAAAGATTTTATTTTATAAGCATGTAATTCCTTCTTTGTTTCTCATAAATGCACTAATATACACATTAACCATGCATAGGTGACGACTGAGATCCAAAAATATATTACATTTTAAATCATATTTTCTTTTTTGCTTTGAGCCTGACACGCTACATGAGGGAAATTATTGTTGTGGCAACTCTCCTTTAATAGCATCGGAAGGAAGTTAAGAGGGTGGGGGAGGGGGAGAGGATGCGGAAGGGATAGCAAGCCAGCCAAGGAAACTCCTTTATTACATATTTAGTTCCCAAAAATTTTTGTCTTCAAACTCAATACTTCCTAATTTATTTACGATACGTCAATATCCAGCTTTAAGAAATGTGGTGCTATAGGAGAATGCTGAAAATCAGATGGGTGGATAGGGCAACTACCCAGGAAGATCTAAGGAGAATAGGGAAGGGAGACAATTTGGCGGACTTTGACCAAGAGATGGGATATATTAATAAGCCACGAAGAGACTCGAGGGTCTCGTAAAATTAGAGTTGGAGGGTAGTGTGTGGGTTAATAACAGAAGAGGGAGTGAAGGATGGAATACGCTAAGCAGATTAGGGAGGATATGGCAGCTATGTAGAAATGAAAAGGCCGGATGCAGGATAGACTAGCACGGAGGGTTCCATCAGACCAGCCTTAGGACTGAATACCACAACAAACCAACATGTTAATGTCACTTTTCTCGTACTATAAATAAGAAATATCTATGAAAGTTCATTTAGCTTCTTTAGCATTGTCTTGGTATCATAATTTTCTTTTATCAGTGGGTTTGTAAAGCTTTAGAATTATAACAGCAAGAAGTACTGTATTCATTTCCAAACTATCATTTTTCTGGGATATGTAGTAATACAATTTTTCTTTGTCAAATTAAGGAACATACTTTCCTGAAAGAATTGCTGTCACAGCGCTACTACCATATTCATATTGAAAATGCAGTTTTTGTTTACCAGATTTTGAAGAGAGAAGTGGCAAGTCCTTGGAGGGCGAGCAGCTGGTCTGGCTGTTACCTAACAGCGCTCCATTATTTATGGACGACTCAATCAGAGGAGCGCTCGACTTTCACCTGCCGCTAATTGAAAGCTACACACACGGACACAAGCGGATGGTTTGCAGCTGCCCGAAAATTCGTCCAAACCATGGCTCGCTAAATTTTTAAAGAGAAGTTTTCCCTTGCTCTCTCACACGGACACATCAGTCAGACGAGTCGTGAAAGGTCTTGCACGGAGAGTAAAGACAGGCTTCAAAAACTCACTTTTCTACCCGTGGGAAACTTTAACTCAATATCCACGTTCTTCAAAGCACCACACACACTTTCCTAAGCTGAAGGAAACCGCCGATCTTAATAATTATCTTGCCTCCAGAAGCGACGAAGTTTGTAGTGTGACGAGTTACTACGGGCCAGCTACTTTTCATAACAATAGCAAGCACGTAATAATCCTATCGCAAATTTCATAAGCACTCCAAGCTTTCACTCATTAAAATGAAAGTTTTGTTATTTTCTGGGTTTTATTTGTAAGTTTATGAGTAAAAAGGGAAAGATTATTGTATGTCAATGAATCAATTTCAAGAAAAATAGATTAGGGATTACTCATATTTAGTTAAGATTTTTAAAGAGGTTGGATGCTGTCCTTACGATTTACACTAATCATTTCTATGTGATTACTGAAACATCCCGATGCAAATATATCTGTTTCGAGGTTTGTAATTATATAATTTCATAATATATATTATAATTATACTAAAAAATAAGGATAAGGAAGTCACAGACACCAGGCCGTATAGGCCGATATGCCTAATAAATACACTCGGAAAGTTAGCCGAAAAATTAATGTGTAAAAGGTTACAATAAGAAGCTTAAGGGGCACCAATGATTGTCAATATGGTTTCCACCAGGGTATATCAATAGAGGACGCCATAAATCGAGTCATCCAATGTCTATCGAACTCTGATAAAAAATACGTAATAGGAATTGCTGTAGATATCTCTGGTGCCTTCGACAACCTATGGTGGCCCTCTCTACTACAGTCTGAAAAATATGAGCTGTCCGAGAGCACTCTTTAGAATGCTCTTGGACTATTGGATTATATATATATATATATATATATATATATATGGCACTGTCCGACTAGTTGTATCCACCAGTGTCCTCGTTATAAAATTCAGATGTTATTAATTGGCTAGAATTATTTTTATTATTAAAAATTCCCTTCTTTGAAGCAACGAGTTTCATTGTACTGAATACTGAAATCAACTTCCATAATATTTAAGTCTAATACGATATAGCTCATTATTAAAAATTTTATATAGTAGTTCAGTAGTTAATTACAGTCCAACCGCTTCATCATTGTTGGTGTAGTTTAAGTGATTTTCCCAATTCACATCACAGTGGATAAGTACTTTATTACTGCAAAAAAAGTTGAAATTGGTATCATATCGCATTACTTAAAAAATAGTCGTCACAAAAAGAAAACGATCATTTATGTGTAATGGTTAGATTCTAAGTTTAATTTATCTTCATTTTCTCAGAAATTGAAATTTTTAAATCGGACTGTAGTGAATGAGGTATATGCGACGTATCGTTCCCCAAATCCAATACACAATCTTACCCAGCATTTGTTGCCACCAAACGCGCAAAGTATTCCTAAAAGTTTTAAATTGTTCGTGAAACATATTTTGAGCGGTGTGAACGTCAAGTGCACGCAACCACTTTCACACGTCTCAAACATTTAGTTCACAGGCAATTGCAAACGCTTGGGAATGTTTTTGCGCGCTTGGTGTGGACGTGGCTTTAGATGATGCTAAGAAAGCCTGTTGAACATGCATCAGCTATTTCGGCTACAGAAGGTTCTTCCATCAACAGAATAACTCATTAAAGGACTGGTTGAATATTGCCAGAGTATTCTGCTAATTAAGACGTTGCTATTCCCAACAGGAATCAGTAAGCAACGACTTAACTCAGGCACTAGGGAACAAATTTTTCAAGGAATTTATTAAAAATTTTTTTTTAAAAGACTGATAATTAATTTAATATAATGATAATTTTTCCCTCATTTTTATCTTTCATAATTATTTTTAATTGTAGGATCCTCTTAACAATTACTGGTTATCGGGCAGCCTTCACGGTAGGGAAATGAAATATCCCCTGCAGCAAACAAAATGTACACTGTGTAGAAAATGACGACCGAAAGTCCGTAAATACGAAGTGATCTTGTTTAACGATTAAAAGACTTGGAAAACGGCAAGTCACATTGATATAATGTTCATTACGTTACTCGTATTTCCTTCAGCTTATAAATGAACAAACAGTTGATATTATGTGAAAAATCTGTTACACTTTCGTTAAATTTTACTATGTGAAATGTAAGTACGCACGTTATTACGACAAAAACTGAAAATTGAGACTGGAAATCGGTGTTTGTTTGAACAAAGGTCCCGGGGAAGTAACGTTATTGTTTCGTTGTTTCGGCAAATCCTTAGCAAGTCATTTTTGTGTCCTGCGATTAGCGTGTAAATGTCAACCATATACGCAATAGGGACGGTAGAGTGACACTGAGCTTCTCGCAGCCACGGATGTAACGGTTTTATTTTTTACATAATTTTTCAATAACCTCCCGAGTTGCGGTGGTTCTCGAAGGTCTCAGGAAAAACGGTGCGGTATTGATAGTCCAGGAACCTGCCGCTTCTGCCTGATGTACCATGGGGACGAACCTGCGTGTCGACACTCACAATGTAAGACCTCTCCTTCTCTATTACTGTCGTGTGATTACTTCGCAACGTGTCTGTGAGACTTACTTATTGCATCTTATACTAACAGTCCTCCTCAAGAACTTTTGTAATCAGTTTTTTTTTAAATTACAGATTTAAATTGGATTGCGTGAAAGTGAGAATATAGTAGTAAAAAGGAGTGACTGAGGAACCTTGAGGTAGAGGGAGTGACGTAAATTATAGACACCCTTTTGTGAATTGAACTGTATTTTTAATGTTAACGTTTGCCATTATTAACTAACCTCCATCCCCCACTATTGCTCTGGTCAGCATTCGTCAGCGAAGTGATCCGAAAGATCGGATAGGAAATCATAGAATAATATAATTTAACAAACTGCATATAACGATTTGCGTTCATATCTTATTCTTTTCCTACTAATTTTGTACTTACATGAAATTTGAAAGAACAATTCAAGTTAATGAATTAAAATTATTGAGAAGAAAATAACAAGAAATACACCAGCTTTACTTTTGTTATATGTTATAGTTTTCGAGATCAATAGACTATCGAGGTAACTAATATTTTTAAATATATTATCTTACATAATGAAGCGTGTTAGCAAATCAATTTTGTATAATGCATGTTACATTAGTCTGTTGAAAGAAAATTAACAATAGCAAAAGCGTCTTTAAGGAGCTTATCTTAAGTGGCGATGAAATACGCTAATGCCTTTCGCAGTTTACAAACGAGGATGGCGACTCTTAAGGGAGGAGTTGCGTCCACGAAGCTGATAAATAGCCTGAGATGCGTATCTCCTAGGTGCGTGCACTCCTTGCGTGTCACTTGTCCTAATTATTGCCAAGGTACCAGCCGGTACCCTGTCGCCATCAATTACATCCACCAATAAAAGGCCGCCCAAGAGTACGCCACAACAATCCCGCCTTCATCTTTACCAACTTATAAGCAATTTTATATGTATAGTGCACGTGCTTGCGAAAACGGCTTTCTGAATTAGGAAACCTTCATGAAGTCCTGGCACCGTGTCCGGATAATAAATGAAATATTGTTCGTCTAACCCCTCATTGTTCTTCGAATGTCATTTTATTTTCATTAAATAATATTTGATCGTCATTCCCTTAAAGATTTTTCATTTCCAAACATAGTTTATGTCCTTTAGAACTTCTGATAACTTGTACGTACTCTTTAAACTTTTCACACGTACTTTTCAACTAACTTTTACGAGTTCCGTTACGGAGTTTCCTAAATGTAATGAATAACCCCAATTTACTATTAAATACTTGAGAACCTAGTAATGCCAAAAAGAATTCTTTTTCGCAATTTTATTACTAAAATCAACTGTTGAGTTCTTTCTTCGATTGATTATTGTTATGTTAAAGTAACTGACATAAATATATTGTAGCATACTTCAATCTGTTAATTATTATTTTTAAAATATTTCCAAGTTTCAAGAATTCTGTGAATTAATTTAAAATAATTGATATCTCGTTAAGTTTTTTTCCTATATTCAAACTAATATAATTAATTTCCTTCTTTCAGACTATTGTATATTTTTTATTAATAATATGATCACACAAAATTATATACCTTGAAACAAAATTTCATTTATAATAGATAAACAAATATCATTCCTTAATTAAAATCTTAACCTTAGGCAACGTTAATAATTCATAATATTTAAAATAAATAAATCATATCCATGCAATATGAAAATAATGAGCTAATAATTTACTCAAAATAAATTCATATTTATTTAGTTCTTACTCTATTTTTGTTTACTTTAATGTTTTTACACATATGATATGGGATCCTGTAGCATTCCATCAAACTTAACATTTCAAAAATCTCCATTAATATTTAGGAACCTGAAGCTGTGAAAAGAAATAATGAAATGAATGTGAGAAAAGCACAGCCTTTCAATACATAAAGATTTGTCTTAAATATGCGAAAAAAATTCCAATAGGATTAACGGCCGCTCTATAAACATGTGAGTGTATACCTCATAATTTTCATTAAATTCTGTTAAAAGAATTGTTCAATTTATTGACCCACATCTAAGCTGCGAATAAAATTATTAATTACTCGTTAACTATTTACTATAACCAAAAAATCTTTCGGTATTTATATCCAAACTTCGAAGACAATGATAAAGTTTCAAATTTCCATTTATCGATTATATTTTATGTATGAAGTTGACAAGCTTATTGATATTGAATAAACGGAGTTATTTAGACAAGTTCTCAAAAGACGTGTTTTAAGCGAAGGCGAAAAATGACTTTTCACTCTTGTACTCATTCTGAAACTTTCTCCTCAATTTAGTACATGGACGATCGAGAATCATAAACCTAGAATTAGTCACAGCTCCGGAACTCAAAAGAAAACATATAATTTAGTTACACGTAATCCTAACATTGACTCAATGAAGTTAGTAATAAATCCTTCACGTCAATGCTTCTGAACGTTGTTTCCTTCAAAATAATAATTTCCATCATCTTGGTAATTTACAAGCTATTGATTTTCTTCTGCACAATAGCTCTTTTGTGAGTTCATGTACAAGCAATTAACCTGAAAATTAATTAAAGCAGGCATGGAATAGGAAACGGTGAAGGGCATCTTTGCTATTGACGAGGAACTTTCCCCACATTTCACTAATACAAAGCAACGTCTTCAGCTGTCATACACTTGCAGTTTCAACTTATGATTTTGATTTATTACTAACACATCTACTTTCGCTTAAAGGACATATATTATTTAACTGCTGAAATCTAATACGTTTATTACCTTATTGTTAAAAACATTGAATAACTTTCTTAGTCGTACTATAAAATGGCATGAGCATGGATATATAATTGAAAAAGTTTTTAAACACAATATTTACTGAATATTGTTTCAGCTCTTTAGGTAGTCACACGTAACTACTCGATGCGAAGTCAATGCTGTTTGAAAATTCCTAATTAACAATTTACTCTTATGTTCATAGATAATTTTGAGATTCTTTGGCAGTGCAATAATAAATTTTCTCCATAAAATAATTTTCCTCATCTCATACACTCAGAAGGGATAGGAACAATAATATTAACAAAACTGAAGTGATGATCTTATCAACGACTCAAAACACTGACTTGCCTTCCATTCACGGGGTTTAAGAAATAAAGCATTCACCAACATCTCGCTGTTAATATTTATTAATTTTGAATCTTTATATGCACTCTTCATGCAGTTCCCAAGACACGTGTTCGAGATCTACAACATTAAGAAACTGATGGTAACTAAATATTAAGATTGAGGCTTCTATAGAAATATAATTTTAAATAAGTAAATCAGTCAAAAATAAATGGCATGCATGAAAAATAGTCCATTTCTGATCATAGTCAATTTTCGAAATGAAACAAAATGTTGTGTAGGATGACTACGTCTTCAATGCACCATTGTCTTCTCTTGTGACAGGTTGCAGCTCAATTCGATCTTCACCAATGTAATGTGCCTGAGACGAATCTTCACTGGATTTGAAAGATCCCTCAGAACCAAATAAAAAACGTCGTAGCATGGAATTTAAATTCCCGTAATGTCCAGTGAAAAGTGAATTAAAGCTTCAATCGTTTGCAATATAAATAGTGCTCACACTTTTTTTAGACAAACAAAGACCAATTTCGGAAGATAATGTTTAAAATCGCTTTCTGAAACTGCCGATTCGATCAACTGGTGAAGATAGTATATGCGTCTCAATTCTCAACCAAAAAATCCTTTTAATTTAGTTGAAAATCTGTTGGAATGATGAGTAACGGATCCAAAATCAGGCGATGTGTTCAGAAATTATGTCTTTGAAAGTTTTCTATTGTTGCTGTTCTCAATCATAGCTGGCAAGAAAGTTCGACGCAAGTTATAATACTTCCTATCATCGGATGTTTCTTTATGATGTCCTCCGAGCAATGACATGTTAGCAGCTGATTACGGTTAACATTCCGTGATGTCCCTCCCGAGGCTTGCGCTTGGGCCGTGAAGATTAGATGGACAGATTTGGGACATCGTCATGTAGCGGAATATCAGGATATGCGCATGGTTACTTCTCATGGCCTGAGTTAACTTTCCAAGGGAGATAGTGATGCAGAGTTACGGTATGGAAATAATAACTCAAATGTAGACATTCAATAGTTCATTCTCTTCTTATGAAACTTGCTGATCCATGATATATCCTCATTACAATTTATTTTTCTATTAGTAATTTTCTAAGATTATCTGTAAACGAAAATACTATATAATCGGTTTAAAAACGATGTCAATGGAATGTGCGTATACCAAAACTTTAATTATATAAAGTATTGTTGTATATATTTCGAAATTTTTAAAATTATATATTGCGTAATATAACATAGCACTTGAAGAATGTGTACAAAACGTCGTGATTTTTTGATAAATAATGTCAAATAAAAATGTTGACATGTTGACTCGTTTGACAAAGTTTTTTCGGGCTTCCAACCGGGTGAAAGTGCAGTAATTCAACGACTTTTGGATATCAGACATTGGTATCATCTTTTGGTGAAGTGCTTATGCCAATATATGCCTCTTAAGATATCCTTCTGATTGATTAGAAGCCCGGGAAAATTTTGTCACCTACTTACACCGGAAAATGCTGTCGTTCGATTATTGGCTGTATCGTTTATGTTTGTAAAGTAATGTATTTATTTTAATGTACTAAGATGGAAGCCGTGGATCTCATAATTCCGAATATTGTTTTTAAAATATCTTTACGGAAATTATGATTTGTTGGGTTAAATAAATCCAGCAAACAGGGTAAAGCGAATATCAGACCGATGGGAATCAACACACTGGTCACGTGCCTCCCAAAGTCAGGAATGTGTCCTATCAGTATTGAAGGTGGGTGTGCTGAATGCAGATGGGAACTGGTACTAAATGTAATTACAAGAAGAGTATGTTTTTCTTCTCTCCCGAGTTTGTAGTTAAATTTCCGTATGTCGTGACATCTAGATATGCTTTTTTTATGGTCCCATTACTCCATGGTCCAAGCTAGTGCAATGGAGGCCATGGCCTTGGTGTGGACGGGGGTTGGCTTGTATTGGCCGATATTCGTGAACGTTGGAAAAACTGACATTGGCTTCGGAAGCGGTTGTCTCCAGATATCAAAGGATACCAACGTGCACAAGCAAAGTGTCAAACGGGGCGTGTATTAGCTCACTGTATCGATAGGAAGCAAGACAACAATGATTGGCAGTCAATGTGTGGTCCAGATATTGGCCCATAGTAAAGAGGGGTTATTAAATGTGCTTATATCGGGGTCACAGACATTAGGTAAACAGATATAGGTTTCTCTAGAGTTTCCCTGCATCACATTTGGATCCGGAAGATTGAATAAAAACTTATTCACGTTCACATCAAAAACCGCCACAATAACGTACTAGAAGAAGGAGACAAATTATATTAGGTCTAAGTTGAAGCATTGTGGAACCTTGCAAGGAAAAGTATTTACAAAGTAAAACGCTAGTCCGAATAAGCGAAATTTTCAATCCATTCACTCTGATAATCAGAATCGTATTTATTCCTTGCAAGTATAATCTAGCATCACTTTGATTCTATTGAGCGATGCAGTAGTAAACAATTCGCAGTGACACTGGTTTAGTTCGATGCTATATTAAATCACTTGAATACAAGTTGGAAAACGATTCAGCAATTTAAGTATATATTTTGTCTGTATATTTTTAAACTGACAACCTTTAAAAATAAAAAATCTTTTCGTCAGTTATTGCTGATCTTTTATAAAATATTGCTACCAATTGCTGATTATTTGCAAATAAGAATAATAATAATATTAGAATCACTTTTGTTGTTGAATACATCAGTATATATATTTTGGCATTTCCCAAAGTGTAAGAAAAACTGCGTTTCACAGGAAATATTTTCAAAGAATGTCTATTTAATAGCGTACGAATCACGAAAGAGGAATAGGACTACTGTCAGAATAATATACTAAACGATTCGAGTTTAGTTTAACATTAAGTTTTACAGTCTGACTAATTTTTGTTTGTGAACCAAGAAAGGCGTACAGGCTTACCCAATTCAGTTTGCAGTCATTAAATCTTTTCATACAACCTAACATTTTCGTGTAAATTAACTTTGGAGTAAGTACTTCTTTGGATAGGCGGTTGCGCTTTTTTTTATGCAACACGCAGAAGAGAAATTCCACTTGGAACGGCGTGTTACCATTGTGACTCTTTCCGTAATTATTTCCAATGCCGGTGTGCTTCTTGTTTGGAATACGTTAATTAAGTTCCACATTTCTACCACGAATTTACATTTCAATGTGTTACCGGAGAAGTATACTCGCGTTCCGTGTTCTAATAATTAGCGTATAAACTAACTGCTTTTATGAGGCAATATTACTGAAGGAAAGCTCTCCTGGGGTCTTTCTTTGAATATTGCAATCAGAGAGATTCAACTCTTAACGTGTTTCAAATTTGAAAAAGCGGGCTTCCATTTAAATACATCTATCTCGCTTATAAATCACTCAGATTGAATTATAATTAAATTACGAATTAAATATCTATTTTGTATTTTATAATTACTATAAACCCACACCTTAAGAAATTTAAATCGTAGATTTGTTAATGAGTGTGAAATGAAGCCATACGAACCTTTTATTCATATTGTCTTTGTTGTAATCAGTTTCTTTAAAATAATGATTTGATAATCTTCTCTAGTGCCGTATAGATGTGGCTCGGTGACAGATTAGTTATTCAGAGGTGGTTTAAATAACTTTTTGTTACTAAATTCTTAGTAAGTAATTATTATTAGCGGTCAACGTCACAGAGATCACTGCTTCAAGTACCAGAAAGGGCATGGATATTTTTTCTCGTCTTGGCCAGGAAAACTGGAGGGAAAAATGAAGGAGAATCGACACACTTATTATGTGCCAATCCAAAATATCCCGAATGCGTCACGTAAGTAGACAGCCTGGCAGTCGCCCATGTGAGCCAAGGCTCGGAGTACAAGAGAAAATTATTTGTAAAATATGACGTGTATGTATAGACAAATGACGATGATTGACCAAATTTTTATATGAAAATTGAAGATCAAGATTATAAGGAATCAAATTATTTTAGACGACTATTTAAAGAAACTTCGTAATCAAAATAATTTATTATATAGTAAATATATAAATTGTATATATTCCCAAGAAAGATTTTATCTAGAAGCGAAAACAATTTAGAAAGGTAAATGTTATTCAGAGGTTATGAATTGATAAGTTTAAATTACTTTCGAGACAAAGTATTCAGGTATGCGATATAAGCACAATATATTTAACGTCAAACATAAAATTGTAAACATGGCTTTAGAATCGCGAAAATTAAAAAGATTCAAATATAGTAGGTTTTTTCCTATGAAAGAATCTGTTAATAAATATATATAGGGGTACTCTTCCGTTTCTTTAATCCCCTTCTTATCTTTTCGTTAATTCTTCATTTATGAACTTACGAAATAAAATATTAATTCTGCTTTATTTTGTTTTGGTCAACATTCTATTGAAATTTTTCTTTAAGGTCATTTTACCATTATTATAATATAATCATGTGCAAGTACGCTATACGTCCTTATACGTAAATGAATTTTTCGCACCTTTTACTGCACATCTATTACATTTTTGAGGAATAAAAATCAGTAAATTTATAATAAATTTTAAGAGCAAACGTACTCATTAATTATAAGAGATTATTTGTACAAAATTTATGATTCTAATGCTTCCTTGGGCCGTGAAAACTCCATTCTGTTCCCCTCCCTACCACTAGCCACATTAAGCCACAGAAAGAGACGCTTCTTCAATAAAAAGCAACTCCATAACCGAGCCTTAATTGCTTCAGAATTTAACTGCCTGTAAACAGCACATGCTCACTCATAGAGCTTCGGAAACAATGTACTTTCCACTGTTTTCTCCACTCTTTATTTCTGCTCACTGTTGTTATTAACATACAAGGATGCACAGAACACGCGGGTTTTGTATGAGTTTTTAATGTAGCGTTTCCTGAAAAGTAAGGAAGACGACACTATATTGTTGCTTTTATAATGCTTTGAAAACATTTTTAACGAACGTTAGGCGATCGGAATGACTACCCGATTTTTTTCATATGTCATTAGGTCTTTTTGGTATACACGTGACTATTGTGTTAATTTTTCCCCTTTTTAACGTCTCTAAATAATAATAATAACTACGTTAACCAATTAGAGATCCCCTTTACGAATCCCGCGACTTATCACGGAACCACTTCATTAGATTATAATGTACATTACTCTAATAAAGCTAAAAAATATATAATATTATTTTATATGGTATGTAATAGTTGTGTTCAAACAATAGACCGCAAACGACCGGTCGTTCACCAGGACTTTAAAACTCAAACGCGGGAATGTCTACATTCCTCTAAAAAAATTTAAAAAACCAACTTCCGTTGGTCACTCTTTCTGTGACTCTAAATTAAAAAAAAGACTGATTTCTTTTAAATCCCGCAAGCAATTTTACAGCCACATTATATATTGCTTTTATATCAAAGATTTAATGTGACATAGATACCACAATTGTTATTATTTATGCATAAATTTATTTAGTTTTTGTAGCTGCCCATTAACACCTCTCAAAATACAATCTTATATTTAGATCAATAAGTAACATAAGCTGAATGTACTATATAAATGTAGTTTTATTTACGTTGTAGTTTTCTCTAGTAGTAGAATCCAGATTTTGATTGACGAATATAAGCTATACACGTGATGTAACAGTGATAATGTCATGTCAGAAAATACCCCTCCAATCATTTCATATTTCTATTATGTCGATCACCTGCCGCAGAAATATTTTTCCGGTCGATTGCTGATAGTACACATCTGAAGACTCTTGAGAAAAAATTAGCAATTTAGAATGTAAACAAAACGGTACTATCAGGTATGTAAATGGAAATAAATGATGTTAAGAAGTGGGTTCGTAAACGAATGACAAAATTTTATAATATTATTATTGGTATTAGTAATATAATATTAATTATTAATGTATTTTAATTTTAGTTTTGATAATTGCAAATATAATAAAGTTTGTATCACTTTTGAATTAAATTAGATCCTCAGTATCATATATATTGCACGTGCTTGACATTTTGAAATATTCAACTGTTTTTGAATCATTTTGAAATTTAGTCGTCAATCATGGAAGAATGGAAGTATGTAACACATGTTTGAACAGCAATGGATAAACAGCTCAAACTGATGACTGCTCGTTACTTACACAGCACTTAGAGGGACTGAGATTTAAAATAAATATTATATTAAGCTTTCTTTTTATATGATAAACTTGCGTATGATTTTAATTTGTTTTAAAATTAATTTTTAATATATTTAGATCCATACTTAATTTTTGTGGTTAATCTCTTATTAGATCCTGTCACACGCACATTGCATATATGTGACCTCAATTTAAATACTCTTGAGGATAATAAAAATTTAATATGACCACATTACAATATAACTTCAGATTTTCTAATTCTTAAATAGATGAAATCCACTCATAACAAAATTGTTTCACAGACGACTCTAAACGAAAACATTGTATACGGGATAAACATATTCACACCTTATTAAATAAAGTGGACATTGTTAAAAAAAATTCCAAATCAGCGATGAGTCACTAAATCGAGAAGCCGTGTCCGGTCAAGTCCCTCAATTCCTTCAGACGTGTACTGAAACGTGACCGCGAAGCCATTCTTGTAAACTGCTGCTTTACCGACATCTATGACTTCGACTCATGTAACAATCTCAACACGTGTTTCCCTCTTGGTCACGGGGTGTTACCTAAACTTCACGTGCAACAAGAATGGTGATGACCGATATTGTACTATATTTAATTAGTTTGTTTAATAGACAAAGGCACCTGAATCGCTAAGATTTTGTGAGAATTTTCGCATTGAATTAAACTGAATTTCTTTTGCCTAAAACTGGAACATAGCATTGCAACTACACGCCCCTGGCCGGTTTCCAAAGCAACTAGAAGATATTATTATGAAGTCTGGACTTGTATAATAATATCAGCCAGCCAGGGAAATATGTTGCTAGTCATCGCGTATCTCTTTGTATCATATTTTGAACTCGACAATAGGTTAAGTTTAACGTGCCTGTGAACTAGTCGATAGTGGTAGGTGACGGTGACCTCGGGCGAGTCCTTTGTGGACGGTCAGAGACGCCGTTACGGACAGGCACCATTCAGGCCGACTTTGGCGTCGGCGTCGGCGCCAAGCACGTCGTAGCCTGTTCAAGCGCGTCTCCTCCCCCACAGGATTCACGGCACAAAGGCAGTCGTCGTAGCCCACTTCACTCTCACCTACAATTTCCTAACACCTGCTCAATTGAGAAGAAGTTACCTTCATACAATAATGGCGTACTTCCTTTGCCGAATCTGCTGTTTCGTCACTGCTGAATGCACTCGGGAGTTAATTCGACTTTGGCAGGGAACAAAACATTGTCTTAGCGCTTCTATCACCGAAGACCGGACAGAGAGATTTAAAAGATCGCAAAATTTTACTCTGAATACGTGACTGATTTCAAGTCTGTTTAAAGTCTAATTCCCTTTCCGATCATAGATTTATTTTCAGTAGTATTTATTCCGACTTATTAGTTTTTCTGACCTGATATAAAATCCGTTTTTGTCTACAACAATAATTTTACAAAGAAAAATCTGGGGTAGCATTAAAAAATCAAGAAGAGAAAAATTTAAGTTAAATTTACTGATTTACTCGTCATTTCTGACGGAATAAGTGTAAGTTAGGAGAAGATGAGTTTGGTTTTCGGAAGAATGTAATGACAAGAGAAGCAATATTGAATCTGTGTCTAATTTTAGGAGACAGATCTACGTTCATTGCACTTTTAGATTTATAAAAAGCATTTGATAATGTAAATTGGAACACACTACTATAGATTTAGAAAAGAACAGGAATAAAATATCGAGAAAGAAGGCAGACAGCAGCAATTCGAATTGAAGGTCAAGGAAGGAGTAATGTAAGGATGCAGTCTGTCGCCCATGCTCTTTAACTTTTATATGCAACTGATGATGAAGTTAATAAGGAATACAGGAAAGGAATAATACTGCAAGAAGAAGAAATAAAAAACCCTTAATTTTTGGAAGCCACAATAGAGAGTATGAACGTGCTTCTAGGGAAAGAGTACAACATAAGGATTAATGGAGGGAACACCCATTAACTTGAGTATAGTATGGGAAATAGTGAAAAAACAAAGGTTGTCAGATTTGGAAGGGATATTTTGCTACTTGGGCAGCATAATAACTAGGGATGGTAGACATAAAGAGTAAGATAGCACGGGCAAGAAAGACTTTTGCATAAAAAAGAGGTATTTACTTACGGCTAATATAAGTGTGAATATTAGGAAATCATTATTAAAAATGTTTGTATGTAGTTTGGCGTTAAATGGATGCGTAACATGAACGATAGGAGTTGCAGAAAGGGATGGAATAGAAACTTTTAAAATGTGGTGCTAAAGAGGAATGCTGAAAATCAGAAGGGTAGATAGAGTAACAAATCAGGAAGTTCTAAGCAGAATAAGGGAAGAGAGAACACGTTTTGAAATATGAGGTTCTTGTAAAATTAGCATTAAGGGAAGTGTGTGGGGTAAGATGAGAAGAGGGTGGAATTGGCTGAGCAGGTTAGGGAGAATATGGGATGTGATAGTTATGCGGAAGTGAGCAGGCTTGCACAGAATAGTTTAGCATGGAGACATGCAGCAGACCAGTCTAAGGACAAAATACAAAACAACGTTTAATTTTATGAAAAAATAAACCACGAATGTCGAAATTTGAGTGTAATTGTTTATTTTAACAGAAAATCAGACCGAAAAAGGAATCTGAAAACAGGATTGAGCAAATAGCTCGTTCAGTAAGTCAGTATTAACAGGTTGGAATTAATTAACTAGATAACTTATTGTTTTAAACAAGTCAAATCAGTAAGCTACAGTGAATAATGTTTTTCGCCTATTTGAACTATGTAATTTAGTTCTGGCTTATGGAATAAATTTATTATTAATTTACTTATTGTACATTGGACATTTTTCTTAAGCCTGTAAATACTATCAAAATTTACATTCAATGCAATTAAAAGACTACAAAACCAAAAACAAATTCCTTTGCAAAACAAAATCTGCTTTCCTCTCAACAGAAGGAGGATAGAATCTTCTTTATATTATTCTTAGCTAACAGGGATGACTGCCAGTCATGACAAATTCTGGACTTTCTGTAGTGGCACGTGGTCAGCTTAGTGATTCTCCTCCAGCTAAAGAAGATGGATTACAATTTTCTAAATATTCTTTGCCTTACTCTACAAGTAAATGTTCCACTTAGCGGGAGTAGAATTTAAAATTCTATCATTGTTAGTTTAGGTAGTTGTTATTTTCCTATTTATCTCTTACTTATTGTTTAAAGTGGGTAAAAATTGGATGGGATGAAGACACTTGATCCCCATCCTTGTTACTACTTCAGCGCCAACCATAGGGACATGTACTTTTCCCTACCTAGTTAGCAAGAAGAATTAATTTTAAGTGATTAATTTACATTTAGAAGATCATCTGTACAGAATCAGCTTTCCTGTTCGTTCCACGTGAATCAACATAAACAAATTTTGTACTCTAAGAGACCAAGGGTGTAGTAATCTTGGAGGCGCTGCGGGCAGTTCTTACTTGATGACGAAACTGGGAGAAATGAGTGACCGGTAATTAAGATCAGGAATTGTGAGTTACGTTTGACGAGCACTGAGCCGAAGAATCATCAGAAATAACTTATTGTCTTTGTGAATAGAGAATATTGAAAATCAAAGTAATGGCAAAACCATTCATTAACTTTGAAAAATTAAAAAATTCTTAAAACATGCAATAAATACAGTGCAAGACAACTTTAATTAGCCGCGCTGTAAATTTTCTTGTTCGAGCAATTCCGGTATAATTTGAACGATTGCCAGCGTAAGGAGTGCGATAAAAAATAAATGTGGTCTGCATTCTGTGCCGAGGACCCGAGTGTAGAAAACTGCTGCTGATTTAATTTTCAGGGTTCTGAATTTCTGTGTACCCCGGAAGCATTGGCCTGTAGGAGAAGGATGAGGTCGATTGGTCCAGAGAAAGAGTCTGTGGGCCTTTGATGCATAATTCTGCGATGCACTCGACGTTGGAGGGCTGCGAGGTCACGTGAGGTCAGAGCAGGGCAGGGGCAGAGGCAGGGGCAGGGGCAGCGCCACGTGCTCGCCCGGGCCAACAGCTATTTGCCAAATTGAAGATGCCACACAACTCGAGCCTGCCACGTGCGCCCAATTCGTTTCGCCTGTCCATTGTTTTTGCTATCCTCCAGTTAGCACTCCGCTGAATGATAGACGCTACCATCACATGCGTAATGTCATCATGAAACTTTACAAGTCTGTGATTCTTTCCACTTCGACATTACCGTTTAAAAGCGTCGCTATTTCAGTAAAATCGTATTGTTTAGTATTAACATCGTCATCACAATTAAAAAAATTAATTAACCTGGCGGAGAAAGAGAAAATGAAGGCTTACTTAGGATTTTTGTGAGTGTTATGTTATAATGTATTGATAAGCATGTTTGCAAAATGTCAAGTTTTAGATAAAACACAAATTAAGTTCATATCTTTGAATTAGTAGTTATAAAATAGTATATATTCATAGTAACTTTTTTTGGTTAACAGGCTACATGAGGTTGATCCTGAAACAAGCAACTCCTCTTTTACAACATAGGAAGGGAATTGAAAAGGGAGGATGTGCAAGGTAGAAAAAAATAGCCGAGGGTTGATTAGGGCCCCCGGGCTATAGTTTAAGGATCATACTCGGTGTTTCCCCTAAAAGTGATGCAAACCTAGAAAACCTGTATCAGGTAGGTCGGGCTATTGGGTACTATTCTAATGCCTTTCCGAATGACGGGAGAGTAGTTTGCTGTGGGATCGTAGAATTATCTTCCTCGTGCCTCCACCAATTTTAGGAAGCAGCTGACCGTCTAATCCAATGGAATCAGCGGACATTTATTACCATATGCCCAAGGTCTGCGACCGCAGTGCATACACCTTCAGAAAGAGATTAAGGTTCCCCTGGCATGTCAAAATCTTAAAACTAGAGGGAGAATAAGCGTCCCCAAGGATAAGCCTCATCCTCCCTCTGTAGAAAAATACCATCGAGAGAAAGCTTTTTCTTTGCCTGGGTATGTCTGTATGAGGGTCAATTTAGTTTATGTAAATGTTAAAGTATCTATATAATAAGTTTATTTTTCACGTGTAATCATGATTCTTAAGTTCACTTGTCTGTGACTGGAAACGTGTCAAAACTTATGGAAATCTTATACGATTTTAAAAACTACCGTCTCTATGTTTCAGGTTACAGGTTCTGTCAAATTATGTAATCATAATATTTTCAGTTTGCATTATTCTTTCATTATATTTTCTGTTTATTAACATAAACTATCGGACTAATGACACGTATGAAAGGAATGACTTCACGGGGATCAACTCCTATGGGTTATAGTAGTAGTGTTGATTCTATTGTTATACTGATTACTTATTATATTTTTATTTTGTATAAGATATAATGACACTAAATAATTATCTATTTCCATGAAATATCATTCCTTAGTACGTAATTCTTTTCTAAACCGTTGATTATTTGTTAAAGTATTTCCTTTATACAGACTTATATATTAAAAGTATCATGTGAACGGAAACAGCGCGTGAGAAAAGTTCATATTTATGTACTTTCGTTCAAAAATTATTTAGTATTAGTTGCTGAAGAGGGTAAATTTGGGCTATTAATGAAAAATTCATATAATTTTCATCATTTTTTATTGTTAATACGCTTATTGTACGCCTTTCATTAGAAGTAGTTAAAATATGAGGATGTTTTGTTATATGTTAATTTTTTTACTACTTCGAGAGGTATTAATAAGTAACATTTGTTTAAACTTGCAAGTTTACAACTCCAGTCACTTTTGTCGTGGCGACGTCTGATTGGTGCTATTGAGGTGTAGGCTGTAACGTTGCAAACAAAACCGATCCGAAAGCCCCTTACTTTCTTTCAACAAGCCTCACTCAAAATGTTTTCAATATAATAACCGTATACCACTCAATTACATTATTAGGCTCTAGTTGAAAATATTGATAAATCTTTATCAAGCGAACACTGCTTATTCCCGTTTATAAAAGACGAAATATGCCAATCTGTGTTACTTATTCCGAGATAGCAGACAACTGATTATTTGCAATGGGACTGAATGGAGATAGTCCATGCTTATACGAATCTTCATATTATTCCGTTGAATTTTTTGTTACGTAAGTATCAATTCAATTGAAGAACAGAGAAGGTAATTAACTAATAAATGTTAATCGTATAATGAATATTTTATCATATAATCTGTTTTGTGAGGACTACGGGTTCACGAGTATTGGTAAAATAATATTGATTCTATATTTGTGAATGACAATAATTAGGTAAGTTTAATTGCATTCGCCATTAAGCTCATAATAAATTAATTGAGCGTTGTTGCTAATCGATTTCAATAGTCGATTGAAGTGGAGGTCATATGACAGCTTGAAACTCACGGGAAACAAGTTCTAACTAATTCCGGACGAGTCTCAACACGCGAATGTTGGCGATGGAGCATGTGCTTAAACCGCTAAAAACTATAACATAAATACATCTTTTAGTAATAAACTGATGGAAATTTTTTCATGAAATTAAAAATAAATTAAATGAGCTTAATAATTAAAAAGTACTTTAAATTGATTATTTTGAATTACAAGAATATGTCACTTGAAAAACAAAAATCGTACGTCATGAATTTATATATTGAACAGGAAAAATTCAAGGTATTTTTGTTGTTACATTCTACTATTTTTATATCTACCATTTGCAAAGGCCGTATAAATTGAAAATTTGGCTCTAAACGAAATTTTAATCTTGTTATGTTGAAATAAATCTCTTTTTACTAATGAATTTGCCGGCCACTGTCCTAGACTGATCCTTTCATGGACGTGTATTATCAGTATACATGGTAATGAGTAATTTTTCATAGCTCAAGGTTGTCAAATAATGCCTAAATAAAAATTTTAATATTATGCATATTCAAGTTTTGTAGTTTTTATATATTATTTTTATGTATTTTACATACACAGGACGGATGCTTTCGATTACTCGTAATAAGTAGATTATTCTTAAAAACTCGAAAATAGTTTCCCTTTAAGAATCATAGGAGAAAAATGCTAATCTCGCATGAAAATGTCGGCCAATCTAGATTTCTTTCATTTGTTCACTCTGTTTTAATAGTTGTCTGTTAAATACGGTCGTATCTCTTGCTATTCTTTCAGAATTAATTGTTGTTTCAATTCTGTTTTTATAATGTATTAAAGTTGAAGCTTAATTGGATTAACCAATAAGCGAAGTAGGCAACCTAATTACGTCTTAATTGTCTCATGGAATTCAATTTCATGACGTTGTTTATTAGGCATTATTGGGCGTACGGTAACAGTTGTTCGCTGAGCCCATTGGATCAGTCGGCCAATTGCCTCCTAAACTAGTGGTGACACGGAGAAGGGAATGCTCTACTTTCCGCATCCCCCATGTTCAATTGCCTTCCTATGCTATTAAAGGGGAGTTCCCCGTTTCAAGATCACCCTCATGTAGCCTGTTAAAAAAAAGGGGGGGTGACTACTATTTAATAAATCGTAATTGTAATACTTACGTAAACTTTATGAAATACTTCTTTCGGGGACGATTAGTTTGGTTTGTATTGGGTAAACCATCTAATTATAATGTGAGAAGAAATATTAAAGCGAATTTCATTCCTATAGGGAAATTGTGGCGGATTAAAAACTTCAAATATTTACGGAGTATACAAGAGGAAGAGCATCAACATATAAACACATTAAACGCGAGTGGAAGGAACTCTCTAAATTAAAAATTTGTTTAAATATATTATTATAAATAGTATGAATATGAATAAGCAATATACCGAGTTTCTGAATTACTAGGTTTTAATAATTCATGCTGAAGGAAGCATATCATGGGAAACTTCTGAAACAATAGTTTCACGAGCTGAAATAAAATTTTATGCGTAATTTTATTGCTTCCAAAGAATATCTCTTTTATATATACTACTTGTGTCGTCTATCTGCTTTCGCTCAGCCTGTCTATAAGTTCAATCATTCTCAACATACCTCACTCAATATTCATTTCATAATATTCCCTTGCATATATCTTAGTGAACTTTACTTAAAGCCTTCAAAGCTTCAATTGAACTGTATGTGCGCGCCCGCTCGTGGTATTTTGTGGGAGTGTCACAGTCAAGAAGAGACAATACAGCCGCATGTGACCCGCGAGCCGCGGGTTGCCGACCATTGCGTCTAGAGACTGCACCGAAACATGTTGCAGTTATGATGGCACGAAGACGGTATATATATACTATACATAGTTAACTTTACATATACACACGTTAAATATATATATATATATATATTTGTGTGCAGAAGTTGAGGAAATAGGAAGAGGACAAACACTCTTTACTGCCAGTTCGCTCTCTTCAGTATTTAGTAACAGCGAGTTTATATCGACGCAATGTCATTATTAGGATGAATTTCTTTTATCTAAATTTCGTATTACGAAGTGTACGTTTTATCGGCGATACAAGAAGTATTTAATTATATACTTGGATCAGCAAAGTGTTTTAAGGAAACAACGTGTGATTAAGGATTGGGACTGGACAAGGAGATACAAAAACTCAAACAGCATTGAGAGTCACAAAAATAGGTAAAGCCTTTTGACAGAAATTTATAAACATATACTGTTTCATGGCATATAAATCTAAATGTAACAAAATGTAGGGTTTACTGTCTTTCGTTTTCTATTGAACCTAAAAATAATTTTAAAAGGTGAGATTTTCTAGGTAAATTTAATAGATTATGATTTTTCCCAACAATGAACCATACAGATTCTCATCCGTTAGCAGTGGCGGTTGATGAGTTTATAAGCTATGAGCTACATTACGCAAGTTATTAATAATACTACAATAAAAATTTTGTTGCCAATACTCTGCAGTTCCAATATACTAAATTTTTATTCCGGCTACATAACATGTAATAATGTTTACTTTTTAAAAGCATAAAATTTTGAAAACAAATTGACACACATTTGTAACACGAAAGCGGTTTTACTTCCTATATATTTTTAATAAATTTAATTTTGGGAATAAGCCACACATGATGACAGTATTATAAGCAGGACCCTGCGGTAGTTTTCGCAGAATGATGAAAGTCTTCGAAATGCAGCCCCTTAAATTTTCTCTATCTATAAAATAATCTTTGAATGAGATATCTTATAAATATCACATTTTTATTAATGTACGAATCGTATTTTGGTTTTAATATATAAACTAATTTAGAATAATATTTATAATTTATTTTGATTTAGGTGCTAATTTCGTCCACCTCATAGGCAGCGGTTACGTGATAAGTTGCACAGAGAAGGATGAGCTTGTTGGGCTTTAAGGGTGGTGCAGGATCCCTCAAGCGGTATACTGCACATGCACGTTTTTAATTACAGACAGGAATCGAGTGATAGAATGAGTATGGCACAGATGCTTCAGCGGAAGGAAGCGCGCTTGAAGGCGGACTGTTTAAATTCTCGGAAATTGAAGAAGACGTTCACTATCTTCAAATACTATTATTAAAAAGGGTATTAAAATTACAAAACAAATGATTCTCTCTAATTGAAATAATATACTGTAGCACCTATGCACCCGCCGTCACTGGCTTTTTAAATGTCGATATACAGAAACGATGCAATGACCTACTTTAAATTTTGTTAAATTATGTATACAGGCCGACGCATAGCAGGTGAAGTAACGTAGGAAAGAGACGATCGGGCTGATTCAAGTGTTAAGATTTCTTTTCATTTTAAGTTCCATTTGTTAGACGCGAACATTTTTGAAATTATTTTCTCGTGGAGTAAAAATCAAAGAAATAATTTAATATGATGTTTACGGCTCACAGAACTCCAGTATCAGTTTTCCTTTAAACACAAGACTAATCTCCAAAAATACCTTACAATTAAAAAAATATATATTTCACATAGTATTATTTTTTCAAGTTATGATATTGGTGTAGACGTGATCTTTTGCAAACTCCCATTTTTCTGTAGTGACTGTTGGACGAGTCCTATTTGCTTTGCAATAAATGAATTTAAATCTTTTTTGTGCTCAATTTAATATTCTTGTTGATTCAACTGTAACAATAAGTTCCGTGGAGCTCCGCACCGCGAGAGGACGGAGACAAGAGAGGTGGCGATTACGCCCGATGGGAAGACAAGTACAGTTCAGTGTTGACACGAGTTCCCCGGCGGGCATGCAGAGAGATCTGACCTCAGAGGAGTAAACTAGTTCTGGTTCTGGCCGGAAGTTAGCACGCACCTCGCCACGCTTCCTTTCGCACGCGGATAGCCGGAGGCCGTTCACCCTTGCCTTCCCTTTTACTGCGAAATGAAACACGTACCACACACGATGCCAACATCAGTGCAAAGAATTAAGCTATGCATCTCCAGGAGCATTAAAAACTAACACGGTTATGTTTAACTGCAGGATAATTCCGAGAATTGATAAGGCCATAAAACCATTATTGTATCGGATTCTAATAAGGTGTTTCATTGTCACGAAGTGAGCGTTCTCTATCCCCATTAGGTCAGCAATAGTAGACATAGCGTATTCAACGGCAATGTGTAGCGGAGAATTTGCAGATCATTCGTAAATAATGCACTAATGCTAAAACGTTATTCATTTTCCGTTCCTACGCCATCAATGGGTGAACAAATAAAGAGAAAAACCAGCGAAATGAAAAATACAGATATAAATACAGAGGTAAATAAGTAATGAAATAAAAAGGTTGACTGTTCGACTGAAACGTGACATCTCGTTTCCAGCACATTATAGTCATACAGAGGTGAATTGACTCCCTTTCTGTCCTAGAGTGAGAGCTTTGTTTGAAGTTCTACTTACTACTTGAAAATGGCTCCAAGACGTACAGCGAGACGGTGTTTTCCTAAGTATCACAACAAAACTTCACGACGTTCTTAATTTTCTACAAATTATATTAACCTTTTTTTTAAAAAAAATATAATGAATACTGGTTGTTAAAATATCATTAAAAACCACTCTATTATAGGTATCTGGTGGCCCAATTCGCTTTTTCAACTCACTTGGCTCCACAGCCCATTCAGGGCCTTGGCCTACTGGGTCGACTGCGTACTGCCTGACGACATTCCGAATTTGGAGTGATACGTGGTCGGTGTATCGATTCTCCAGCAGTCTTAATCCCAGTCTCCGTGACCATGACGGCACAAACATACAAGCCCATGGCAGGATTCGAACGCGGGGCCAATTTGTTGTGAGGCAGAGACGCTAGCCACTAGACCACAGGAGGTCGGTCGAAATTCGTTTGGGAGTTGTATAAGAAATATTATCTAACTTATAAAAGAATATAAATAGTGATAAAATGATTAAAATAGCATCTACAATTACCAGATCATGAGGAAGTTTTCTATTCTGACGGTGTTCAGTTCTTTCCGTAAGAGGTTGCTGGGCAGAATTACTTGAAAAAGGCTTGACATGGGTGATCATTGTTGTGTGTAGCTTGGAGTAGGAATACCTGATTATTTCCTGTAATGTATAAATACATGTCCAGTCTAGTGAAGATTTGAGTTTTTTATAAATCATGAAGTTTCACTTGTAAGACGTAGGAATATGATTTGTGTCACTTGAATTATCTTTATGGGAAAGGCCACCGCTGATTCCCTGTTGTTCTAACATATCCATGAGGGGAGGAGGGGAGGGGGTACTTATGGAGAGATAAAATAGCCTACTGGTTTCCAATGAATGATTGGATACTTTATTTTCGTGAAGATGTTTGAATGTCACAGGGTATTTATTTCCAGATTTTTTCTCTTTTCTTTTGCATGGATACAGATACAATCCTAAAACCAATACGTTCAGGTTTACATAAGGAGGCTATTTGTACTTAAGTATAGAAACATGGACGTGTGGCTTACGTTGATAGAAGATCTAACATCCCGTCAAATCTAAAATAAATGAAATACGGATATTTGCGCCAAATGTGGAGTATTTATTCAATTAATAGTCTTAATATTAAAAACCGCGCCGAAACGTCCTATGCCGTTTGTGGTTAGCCATTACAGGAAAAAGGATTTCTGACAATCTTTGAGATTTAGACTGCATTTACCCATTTCTTTATTAATTTCGATATATTGACAAGGTCGTTGTATTCAAGAAACCAGATGGTAAAAATAGTGATATTTTTTCATGTAGTTTACAAATACTATTTAACACGATACGCAAGTTTCTATGGAACATTCTACGCCAACACATTTTATTGCCAGAGTATGCCGTGTTACCTTATTCTTCCTTCACTGATACAGCTTCTACAGAACTACTATTCGCAAGGACTCAGAACATTTATAAAAATAAACAATCACTGCCACGTATATCTTTTAACAATTTTTTTATAATCCGACAAAAAGTAGCTATAGTATCGACGTGAATTTCCATCTCATTTTGCTAATAAAACAATATTTTCCTCATATGTTCCTTTTCCCGTTTTCTCTGGATTTAAGCGGTTTTAGTACTTTTTGAAATGTAAGTTGAAGCTCTGAAGAGATTTAGAACGTCTCTGCAAATCCGATTAAATCGTGTAAACTTGGTTCATTGCACAAAGCCCTGGCCATGATCCTCTTTGCGGTAACTCTGTACCTTTTTAGTGTTCCGTCATTAATTGCTCTAAATCCTACACAGTTTCCCTGCCGTATATTTCAACCTGTCCTGAGCCTTGTAATTTTGTGTCCATTACATACTGGACGGGCGTTTCGAAGTTGGTATTTGATACTGAAGTCTTGTTACGGCTTCAAAACCTTGTCCACGGAGGTAATTTGCTGCAGTGAGCAGTCAATTAGCAGGGTCTTTAGTGGCGGTCAGTGCATACTTGCGGTTTGCGGACGTTCCGTTGTGTGCAGCAATGCCTCTCTGGGAACAGCCGAACGCTGGAAGGTCAGAGGTGCCGCAAATGTCACAGCCACCCACGCAACGCGCAGCACACTGCACTAATCCGTACGGACTCTGACATTTATGGCAGACGCATCTCGGAACTGACATCTACTCTTACTCAACTATCATGGAAATAGACCTAACGCCGTTTGCAGCTCTAAGACTTGGTGCATGTGTAACCTTAACGTTGCGAAAACATTTCAGCACTATTCTTGCATTCTTCCAGTCATATTTTCAAAAATAACAACCGAGAAATATCATTGTAGAAAGTACATATCCTTGCAATCACTTTCTGTCGAGTGAGAACAATATTGTGAATGTTTCTATATTGTTTATTTAATCGAAATTACCTTATATTCGTACTATATTATTAACATAATAATTACATAGATTAATTATATATTATATAAATTATATTATTTAAATGTAGCCAGCGGATAATCGTGGTCTGCATAAATATTAAATTTTTTTAAAATTATTCATCACTCTTCAAAATCAATGGAAAGTATTACGATTTTCTATATAATTACATCTTACAATCACTATATTCCGTCAGTTTTATCTAAGTAGTGCAGATCAAAGCTATATTAAAATTAAATGTTGATACACTTAAACCATGTAAGAATTTTTTTAGTTTTTAAAGACGTGCCTTTGAGAGCAATGGTGAAATTTTGTAAACTTGTCATTAATGTACATTTACGGGTTTATACGCAGACACAATGCTAAACATACGGTAATATTTACGCATAAGATTGAGATTTTATCTGAGATACGTTACCGAAATTAAATAGCAAATAATTATTTAATAATATTTTATGCATCAAAAGCTTTAATATATTCATTTCATAATTTACTGTGACTACATTGATCAAGTTAATAAATTTAGATTTGAAGTTTTAAACAGATTTTTGAGACTCTACATGAACGATTATAAAATATACACGGTTGACAGTGTAAATATTCTCGTGTTACATTTAACTTTGGACCATTTCCGTGTCTAGACAGTCCCACTTGTTGTCTCTTACAATCTCACATGCCACATCGTTTATTTTTTACTTATAAAGTTTCCGAGTAGACTATTTTTTTCATCGTGCCCTCATCGACGTAGTTTTGTACGTTTCGTGAAGTCTGCCAAATTATTTGTACTTCGTGTTCATTCGGTCATGTTACGAGCGTGTATTCCAAGAATGATTATTATCTTTCTATTAAAGTGTTGTTTTTTCAAATTAATTGATTATTACTTACCTTTCCAACTAATTAATTTTATAATTGTAAGCATATTTATCCGAGTTTAATCAGAGTTTTATGTAATGGGAAATTTTATTTGTTTTAAAACAAGTATTAATAAATAGAGGTTTGATATTCTTCAACTGTATTAGTTAGTGATAACAATCAGTAATCAGCAACTAACATAGTTAAGTGGTGTGTAAACTTAATATATAACACGTCAGTCAGAGATCAGCAGTGATTCAAGATGGAGGATTGGCTTGGCGAGTCAGAAAACAGTTTTGCTACAGAAACATCTCTTATACAGGGTGTAACAAGACTCGACGGCAAAATTTCAGGAATGGATACATCGTATTGAGAGAAAAGGGTAGTGTGGTGAGAATGGTGGTTGGAAAGATATCATTATACAACTGTCTGAACTTTTAACAATGTTAGTGCCTTGTTATTTGATTTAATATTATTTATTCTATTATTTAATTATAGCAATCCGAAAAATATTACCCAGCATGTTATAACTCTTCGTGCACGGATTGTGTCAACATGTCAGACAGTACGCACTACACCAATAATATCTGATCGTGGTCGAATCTCTTTGAATAGAAGAGGTCACTTTCAACATTTAAACTGATAAATGAAACAGACCTCTCCAACTCTTCAGATGAATTTTGTACAAAATCGATCAAATACGGTTAAGTAACTTTGATGTCCGGGTAAGAAGTATTCAGGTCAATATAAATTTTATTCGCAACATATTTCCTCGTAACCTGAGTCTCGCATTTTAGTCCAGGTAAGAACGCTTGCTCAAACATTGATAGCAGCTCAGATAACACTGTAGTTTTACATTTCCGGACCCATGATGTATGCAATCTTTTTCTGTAAATATGAGGAAGACATCCTGAATATTTTCCGTCATGTTCTGATAAAGCTTCTTCTTCTTCTTCTTTGCCTCTACAGCCCATTTAGGGCCAGGGCCTACCGGGTTGACTGCGGACCACTCTGATAAACCAATGAGACGTAAATATTATAAATCTTTTTCAGCGTGGATAATTTTCGGTGAGTATATCCAAACAGTTTCTGCATATGTTAATGATATTGTACTATTTGAAGGATTTTTTGACATCCCTTCCACCGATCTACATCGAATAGAACATGTTTAAGGCATCTCGATAAGAAGCATCGTAGCTGGTGAGCCGGAGTGCAGGAGTTGAGGACATCACTGAGAAACACTAACACGAGGACACTTGAATAACCTCAGTCAGACAGTGGAGGGTTGATTGAATAGTTATTAGATATTCTTCACATAATTTATGGTTTTGTACGTTCATGTCAGAGCCGTGTGATAACTTGTTTTTTTCAATTGTGCTGTTTTACTTTCAGAATGCACCATATGAATGGGTTTTTTGCTAATGGCTTGCAAGCTGGTGTGTCTATGAAGCCTAAAATAATATGTACACATAAAATAATTATTCACGCCAAAAAACGTTTCTATTCAACAACGTTATCATGCATCAACATATTCCCCTGCCTACATTTTCTTGGCAACTTTTCACGTACAATTTTATTGTGGCACTGCAGAAAGGAATTTAATATTTGACATTTTCCTACGAAAAACGTGTACTTTTAATTTAATCTAATTGTTTGTGCTAACCGTTGCTGTAACTTGTGGGTTGTGGTTTGTCTACTTTAGAGAGAAGCTGGCACGGTGGCCGTAAGCGCAGTGGGATTAGACGCGGAGTATACCGACGATCTTTGGCAAGTCATGGCTGCAGCTGCACGTAAAGGACAATGGCCACGAGGACACTCGAACCCCGGACACCAGCACGAAGCTTTGTGCCACTGGGAGATGTGAGTGGAAACTGTTAATGGCCGGGGCAGCGGGTCGGGTGAACGAGTTTTAAATGCTCGCGCGGCGCTTCACAAAGCGAATAAGCCGACTAGTGTCGTTAAACTCGGTGCCGAGCGTTTTTACATGCTGCAGAAGGTGAACAAGTTCGGCTACAAAGCAGCGGCGCCAGGAGCGGTCATGACTTGGCCCGGGCATCGAACGAGAGGCCTCCATGCAAACCGCTCCTCCTCCCAGCATGCTCATGCACTTCAGTACAAATTCCTACTTTAACGTCTCCAACTAACGTACTAAAATCAGAATGTTAACCCTTTTATATGTATAAAACATTTCTTATCTCCACAGTGCTTATATGAACTTCACTGAACTCCGAAAATTAAACACAAGGAAAAAGATAGAGACATGTGACAATTAATAGTGAGGTATAATCATCCGGCAATAAAATTGACATATTTAGCTGTCTAAATATTAACTTTTTAACTCAAAAATACAGATATATTTTAAGTTCCAACAATAAAGATTCAGCAGCATAATTACCTCAAACAAATTTATAATTAATTTTAGTAAAACAAATACTCTTCAAACAAAAAAAAATATATAAAACAATTTAAATATGTTTCGTTGAACAACTAGTGTCTGTTTCACAAGGCCTTATATACGGTTTATCAATAATGGCGTAGCATAACTTTCTCTTTGTTTTGCGTGATGATGATGGTCCTAAACTTGGCAATTTAGAAAATTATGTGGAATTGGAATAAAACTAGCTGTGTATTAACGAAATTCTTTTTTTTTATTTGGAAGGTCATACATGGAATAGAATTAATAATATAGCTTATTAAAAAACAATAACACTAAACGCCTGGTTGAGTATATAACTGAAGTATAAAAAATTAACATAATTAGCAGTCAAAATATTAACTATATAGCACAAAAATTAATATATATTTTAAGTCCTGGTGATACATATTCAGCAGCATAATTAACTAAAACTAATTTATAATTAATTTTAATAATACGAACACTCTACATATAAATATATACAACAGTTTAAATATATTTCGTTGAAGAAATATTGTCTGTTTCACAAGGCCATAAATAGGGGTTTTCAATAATAGCGAGTCGATGTTGAAGCGGAATAAAACAAGCTATGTGTGAAGCATTAACGAATAGCTCGTTAGCGTTAATAGCGTTAATAGCTCACACACAGCTTGTTTTGTTCCGCTTCAACACCGACCCACCCTTATTGAAAACCCCTATATTCTTTAAAATTAATTCAATAAAGTGATACATATTTCATAAACTGTAGAACTGTGAAAGAATATTCAAAAAAGAATAATATCACCTACTAACTCTTTTACAACAATTTGTTTTCCTCTCGTATTTCGAGCAAAATTGTTTTTTTAAAAAATATAATTTACTTTATTTAATATTGTACCATATCAAATAAAAATATTGGTTCAATTAAAAGTTTCTGCCAAGTTAAATATTTAAATTTATATATTTCATACACTATTTGATATCTGCTTTGTAAAACAAATGTACAAATTATTGGTAAAAACGTATCGTTTTGAATTCACCGTGACTCTCTTTATCCATTCCCTAGTTGCAATGAATACAGATGAGATTTTATAGACTACTGTTCTTCGTCTATAGGATACTCATTCGACCGTAATACATAGCGATGGGTAGTTTCTATCAACCATTCATATGAATTTACAGCGCTTGCGTTGTCAATTGATTTTCGCATGCTGTAAGTATATCGATCGTTGTATTATTACTATGACTAAATATTTCCGATCCATGTATGCTTCACGGTAATTTAAAACTAAATTTAACTGAAAAGCCGTAGATACACCCGCGGAGCCAAAGGCTACGATTGATTTTTAGCCCATTAGAATAATATTTATTATTTTATTTCTCAGAGCGATTCTAATAAATAATATATTCTGGTGCTAGAGCTATGTAACGGAGTAATTACTTACAATAAAATGTAGTGTATATTAGATATTAAGTAGTTATTAATATAGATATGTACTAGACATTAAAATATCAGATATTTAGTATTTATTAAAATAGTTAGATTCCTTTTTAGTATCCGGCTGACCGCATGGAAAGATAGGTTGTTTGTTCCATATGCGCCGTCGGGATAGGCAAAATAACGTGAAATTTTCCAGGACAAAGAGGTGCAAAGTTTTTCATAGATCTGGAAGGACGTGCTCCCGCATAAATTATTTCTCCCGCCAAGGAATGGAATGGCGAGGATTAACTGAATTCGCGGGCAATTGGGGACGTGTTCTTCCCAAAATTAGGAACTGTGGTTGGTGGTCCAGATGGGAACAGAAAATGACGTGGTGACGGAAAAGGTGATGAGAGAACAGTTGGAGGAGAGAAGCAAAGGAGTGGCGAGTTCTCTCTGGAGAGTGGACGGTCTGTGTCCATGGTCTCCAAAGAGTTCTTGTAGAGAAGCGGAGGAGAGAAGAGTTCTCTGTGAAGTTTGGACAGCAAGTCCCTGCAATTATTCTCCTGGGCAGTAGAACTTTGCTGTCAGGAGGTTGGAGGTGGAAGCCAGCCAGACATCCGCCTCTACTAAGTGGCGTGGAAGCAGTTCATGGCCAATCAGTTGCCGATTCCAGCGATCTGGGAGCTCAGAGGCCATCAGAGACGACGGCACCGGTTTTCTGACTTCATCCTCTTCTTTCACCATCACCAAACGGGCAGCCGATACGGAGCAGCCAATATTTCAACCCATAGAGCCTAACCACATCACACACCTAATGTTCTCACGTTGACGCGGTAATTAAGTATTTTTGAAATACTTTCAAAATTGTGGGTACAGAAATTATTTTTATTTGTATAATTTTTTGGGGTTAAATTTAACGCCACGGTATGTTATTAATTTAAATTTCGACGTGTAATTGTGTGGAATTTTCCTAACCACCACTGTCAACCTCTAAGTTTATGCGGCGAGTTGGAGAAAGTTTAAAATGAGGATAGTAAGCTTTGTAAATAGATTCTTTTATTATTTTATTTAATAACAGAATGATTGTAAATAATTTAAATATATATTGTAAATTTTTTCATTATATAAAAAATTTGTTATCTATATTTATGATAAAAATGAACCAAATTTGATATTTTCAATAAGTTGAACCCTAATCTCAAAAATTAATGTGGCGTATTCATATAACGTTTAATTCTAAAACCAACAGCTTAACGCACACTACAAACCCTCCATGCTAACCTATCCTGCGTAAGCCTTTATATTTCTGCATACCTACCACATCCAATATATTCCCTAATCCGCTTAGCGTATTCCATCCTCTGCCAAAACTTAGCCTATTAATCAATCCGTTCTCTTGGGCAAAGTCCTCAAAATTGCATTATTTATTTACTCCTTAAACTAATTGGTTATTTCAGCAACGTTAGCGAAAGAATCATTTGTTTCAATACATGCTGATTATATTTTCTTCTCAGAACTATTGCAAATTATTATTCAGAGCTTATACCTTACTTTTACCTGATATAAGATCATCTTGTCTGAGTAGTTTTTAGTAACACTTAGCCCTCGCGTTGGAATTTCGTTGATTAGTAGCCTGAAATAATGTTTTGCGTCTTTATATTAAATGCTTGTGAAATAAAAATAGGACGCTATATTAATTGTCGGAACCTGATGCGACTTCGCTTACTACAGTTAGTCCTTCAGAGATTTATTTCATCCTAATCTTGAAGATCATGAACTTGTATGGTGTAATGGAAGCAAAAAAACTAAAGCGACCAACTTGCCAATAACTTCAAATCTTAGCTGTGATTTTCTATGGATGTAGTTAAAACTCACGTACTTGACATCGCTGCTGAGTCATATCGCAGCAGACAAGTTTATTATTTGAAATGAACAAACAAATTGCTTCCCTTGCCGCCTCCAAAACTATTTATTCTTCATTACTACACATTTTAAAATTTAAATCTAGATGTGTTAACTGCCCACAGCCACAAAATTAAAGCATTTTCCCTACTCCATGCATTTCCTGTGCAAGGTTTGTTATAGTATTACACCTGCTGTATTGTATTCTAAAGTAAAAGAAACGTTTATTAAAATTTATTTGTATCTGTACGGTTTTTCATTCAAATAAAAAACCCGAAATTTTCTCATTTTACATGAGTTAATTTGTGCACATAAATATTACGTTTCAACTATTGTTTTAAATTTCAATGACGAATTCGAGGGAATCCCAGAAACTTGGCTGCATAGGGCAAGGAATATTTTTATAAATATGAACTACCAACTGTCTCCCAAAACGCTCATTCTAAATATGAAGTCACAATTGCTAGTTCAGCTATCAAATAATTTAAGTTAAGCAGATAACTGTTAGTAGTTTATGGAAATTCTTTGAAAAAAATGGCGTAATCTATGAGGTGTCAAACTTTCAAATTGATTTCTCTTCCCTGCATCAGAAGTACTCCTTAACAATCTGGGATAATCTTTGTGCTCATATGAAAAAACGTATAGTAAAAACTGTATTAATACTCATAATAATCGATTCTAATACAGAAAAAAATTAAATGCTTAATAATTGAAGTCTAATACTAGGATGTTATAAATCATTTCTGTCTTTATAGAAAACGAACGAAAGTAATCGGATGCATGTTTAATGGTACGTGTTTCCTAACACATTACAGAAATTTTAGGAATTAATTATAAAAATCAACATATTATCCGAGAGCGAGACTCATAATTAAGCTTCCGTGACTGCGGTAATTTAGGGAATGAAGGATCTACACCTCTACCTCATCAGACGAAAACACATGATGACATACATCGAATATAAATAATTAATGTGTTCTAATAACGGTCACTTTTTAAATTAAAGCACTCTACACGCCAAATCTTGAATTCACATAAAATATGTTCATTGTATTATTTTACATACAGAATTCTGCGCAAGTCTGAACATTATATTTTAGAAAATCTTGTATGATTAAAACCAATACTAAGACTGTGTATTACGAGTGTATGTACGTCTATGTTGGATACCGGAAATTGGATGTACGCCAATAATTTCATGAATGAAATAGTTCTACGATATTCTCGTACACTGCAGAACCGTCTGCAAATTTCCATTAAATAGCTTTATTTTATTGCTTTGAAATAAAAGCTGGCGCGATTGGACTGAATTGAGCTATTTCTGGCGAATTAGCCGTCTGCCAATCTGCATATATATATTAAAACATTATCGTTAACTCACTCAATGCTTAAAGCGTTTGTATGCAATACAGCATTCAGTGTTCTGTTTAGCGCATCATACAAACAATTTTTATGATTAGATTACTATAAAATAATATAATGTTATATTACTCAAGACCACATATTCTTCATGACTTATTTTGAATAGCTAAATATTTACATTGTTATGCGTTATAAAACTTTTAGTGTTTAACTTTATTAAGTACTATCTGGGTATTTATTTATATTAGCCCGGTGCATTATTTAATTCTTGGTCAACACATGATTAAACCGCCATTGGTAGCGAATGATAGTCGTTTCTTCCCTCACTGTGTGGATATTTTTTTTGCGTCTCGACGATCATGTTTACAAAATTTGATCTAAATTGCCCGTTTCTTTTAATATTGTACACAGACGTTTGTATACCTTTACACCCCTCATAAGACTTTAAGTTCGAATGGGGTTGAAATAATACGCAAACTGATTCAGCGAAACCGCTATCAAATTAATCGATTCAGAAAAAATATATATATATATATATATATATTAGAAGGAAACAGCGGCTGTTTATGGATATTTAAAAATTTTCACCCTATCCACCACAGCCAAAGTGGTGATCTTACCCCACTGGGGGTCACCAAGAACACGTATTCAAAAATTAGTCAAAATTATTTCATCCCTTAAAAATAGTATGCGGAAGTCTGTTTTTCCCCTTTCAACCGCTCTTAGGGGATGAGATATAACTGTAATTACATTCTTACCGTCAGAATTAAACTCTGCACCTCACATTGTACTGATTTAGAGCCCAATCTCGATTGTTTTCTGGTTGTTTTTATGTGATTCCCTATGCCCCCACCTCTAATAACACTCCCCTTCGATTATGAATGGAATTAAAATTATACGTTGACAGTATCATAGGGTACACTATCAAATTACTTGACCCAGAAATGTATTTATATTATGGAAATATTGGCCCTTTTGCTTATAAAAATTTTTCCACTCCCTCCATCCCCGCCCCTAGGGGTGGTAGCTAAATCTCTCCCCAACAGTGCTGATTTCCGGGTCGCAGAAAACACCTGTACCAACTTCATTCATTCAGATTTGTGTGCGGAGCATACATACACACACACAAACAAACACATAGGTCTGTTTAGCGCGAAATAAATGGTAAATTTAACGAACGTTGCATGTATATAGCAATATATTTTATGTACTTTGAAAGTATACAAAATTATATCTCGAGTGCGACACACACTCAGTGACACAAACACACACAAAAACAATGAATTTCATTTCTAATAATAAGGTAGTAGATCCATCTATTTTGTCTGTTTATCGCGAATTTAGGCCGTAGTAACGTGAAAAAACTGATTAATAATTCCATTACGAGTTCCAAATTTTGCGCTGTATTCGAAGAAAATAATACTATACAACATGATGGAGGATAAGATGAAAGTTCAAAGCAACACACACAGTTCCACTCTATCTACTCGTATCTCTATTGCGCCCAATAGTTTCTGTGTAATCTTTTTTTTTGTGTTTACAGAGCCGAACGTCTGCTTCGCTAACTTCGCAACTGACCGACTCCGCTTCTGTTAATTCATTCTGCTAAGCTGACGCGACGATACCAATGGTCGTGCCATGTGGTCAACGAACTACGACTCGCCTTGCAAATTTCGCTAGCGTATAAAGTGCGCATTTGGTTCTATTCTGTCGAGCCTATGCAGCGCCAACGCTGAAGACAATGACAAATGATTCATATGTCACACGGGTGGGCTGTCTTCAATATACATTAAATAAATAGCGCTGGCATAGACCGCATATCAATCACATTGCACAGGTCACGAAAGATTAATCAATACTCTTAGCGAATTGCTTAATCGATCCACACGCTGCAGACGCTGTTGAATGAGATTAAAATGTAAGATTTTTTAATAAGTAAAATAAAAGTGGCTCCACTAACATCATTTTCTAGCATTACTTTCCCAACTCATTTCTTTATATGCTCACCTAAGTTCATTGATGTCTCCCTCCCAACCTCCCCAGCAACATACGCATTTAAAATGAATTTTTCCCTAAATGAAACCTAATTACATCATTATTTTTATTTTAAGTCGCACCAACAGCTAAGGTCATTTGCGTCTACTTTACCATGCAGGGGATAACTCGATTTGGGAACACATAGACACACACTAACACCCAAGCCCTTGCCAGGAATCGAACCATGGATCTCTATGGTACGAGGAAGTGACGCTAGCCACTAGGCCACAGAGGCCGGCATTTACAAATTGTTCAGGACAAAAACTTGAGTTTTAGGATGCACTCACTAGGCGTTTATTAAGAAAAAAACTGTAAGTCAATATTCAAAACATATAACAAAGAACTAAAGTTCAAGTACAAAAATAATTTAGATGAATAGTAATTTAAAATATTTAATTTTTTTATTAATTAAAGTGCCCTCCTGTGGGACCCATGTATGTAAACACATTTAGATTAAGTTTGTCTAATTTATATACAAGCAAAAGTATCGAAGGAACTATTTTCCATATTGAAAATGACCTGTTTAGGGTGATGTTACATAAACCTCTAGATAAATAAAATAATTGCTAGTACATTGGACCACAGAATAGACTTATTATTTACTCAGTTAATATATATATATATATATATATATATATATATAACAAATTTAACATTGGCGTCCGAATTCAATGAAATTGTAACACGTGGGCACGATTTTAATTTTTTTCAATCAAAACAGTTTTCGTACGCGTAATTTCTGTTCTTATCGTGGTTATTTTTGGTGTAAGGCTGTTTTATTCAAAATAATTACTTCGACATGCGGTTGGGTAATCTTGATTCCATTGATGCGTTTACACTTGAAAAGCTATGTGTGAGCCTTGCTACATTGAGAATACAGGGACGGAATAAGTTCTAAAATAATATAAAACAAAAAGGTAAGTGACTGATTTCTAAGGATATCTTTATTTATTTTCTATCCGTACCTACATTCTTATTCTACGACAGTCAAAAGCCGTAATACACGATACAGGACTGAGTCATTGGGTGCAATAAAAAACATAAAGTTAATTGAGGGTATTTAGTCGCTAATCACCATTATTAGTTAATGCGTCTCAGACGTTAGACATTCGGTAGAGTTGTCCGGTTATCCCATTGGACCAGTCGGCCAGCCGCTCCCCAAATCTGGTCGAGGTATTATAAGTTGCATCCCAACAGAAACCCTGACTCCCGTTATCAGAAGGCGTAGGACAATTACCAAATGCTCGACCTACCAAATGAAGGTTCCTCTAAGGCTTTCCTTGCATCACTTTTAGACGAATTGCCTATTAGGATCCTTAAAATGCAGCCCAGCAGCTCTAGTCAACCCTTGCCTCTCTTTTCTACCTTCCGCAAACCCCGTTTCTACCGTTTTCTATGCTGTTAAAGGGAAGAGGCCACGTGGTGGATGAACTGCATGCAGCTTGTCATCCTAAAAAGAGATATAAAAGTAGCAAGACAGATTTATTTTTAGGTTTTTCCCAAAGAGGTAGCAACCAGATTGATCTAAAGACTTTGCAGTGTGTATGCCCAAAAAAGATTTTTGTAGCGACGGATTTAATGATTTTGGGGATTTTCTTCACGGAGCTGCGGCTGAGACTTGGATATCAGGACAACAATTTGAATTGATGCGAGGATTCATGAGGTATCACCAACACCCTGGAAGATGCAGATCAACAAAAATTTTGATTCACGTATATCGGCCCTAAATATGAGAGCGTTCTTACAATTCTATGCCAACTTTTGTGTTTCTAAGCCCACTAATACCCTGCGATGATAACATTTGGCGTTCCGTTAAATTGGAAATTTTAAATGGTTCTATTACGTAATTAAGGCACTTAATTAATTATTAAATCGAGTCATTTAACCTTCCTTTAAGGTCATATTTATCCCAAGTTCAATTAAATTAAATTATTTAAGTTAAAATTTATCCCGCCCCACATATTTTATGAATTCAACTACTTGGGTCAGTCACCAAGAATGAAAGATAAACCGCTGCGGATTTTATTACTAATTCTTGCAAAATTAACAAACCCACTTTGATTGAAAATTTTATTGAACGTTCCGCATTCATCATTAAATCTAACATTTCCAGCGATAATGCACTTCAAAAAATCCACTTAGTGGACCTTTCTTTTAGAGTTACTATTGCTTCTACATGTAGACCCTTACCAAACATTTACTCCTGTACATATAGAAGTCCCAATGAAGAAAACAATTATTCCTTGAAAAACTTGCCAGTTTATTGATAGAATCAAACTCCTAGTCATCCCTCTTTAATCATCCTTGATGTTGTTTCTTTTTTGAACTCTTTCCAACGACTTAGTCGTAAACAGATTTAAAACAAAATGGCCTATCTTCAGACAAACATCCAGAAAGGAGTTAAAACAAACGTTACGGAGATTTGGTGATGTAAACAATACTGTATGAAATATGTATTAGCTTGTAATAATTTTTAACCAATAAAAATAAGGTTCTAGGATTGTGAATACTGCGGTCCAAAATCTTGCCACTCATGTTATTTATTTCTCATAAGAACATAGTCGTCACCGATGAATTAGGAATAATTTGTATTGGTTCTATACTTTTACGTTTGTGGCGAAGAAAGCCATAATTCAATAGCGTAGTCAGAAACGTTTTATTTAGTTCCAGATTGTGAAGTTCAAAAACGTGAATTATAATCTTTTACACTTTACCGAAACCTCAGAATCATTTTAATATACGATTTTTAGTAAAATGTATTTGTTGAATTTAATCAAGTGTAAAAAAGCTTATTCTGTAAGGAGAAATCAGGTTGTCAACGTACTCATACTGTACAATAGTATGAGCCTTTTTAATTCATTCCGAGGAGAGAAGAGTTAGCAGCTGGCAGCGGTTGCATGTTTTGTCTGTATCTAGATCTGTGGGGCTCTGCGAGTAACCTCTGACCTTTGTAGCGGGTGTTCGGGACACGAGGCCACGCCGTAACGCTCTCTTCTTCACATCCGCCCCCACGTGTACCAGTGTAGTTACGGTTCACTTCCTAAAGGGTGCCTCATTTATCTACATTTCAACCAGATCCCCGCCATTCATCTATAGTTGACAATATAAGGCCACGCCTCCGCCATTGAACTTCTCCGTTATTGTGTGAAAGTCTTTAGATCTGCTTCAATAATTATCATTTTAATATATATATATATATATATATTCCTCGACAGTTCTACTTTCCTTACAATAAAGGAGTCACATTGCTGAATTTGCTAATTAATATTTTGCCTGGAAATGATAATTGTGGACACCGTCGTTAATCCGACGGGATGTTAACATCATTACTAGGACTTAAACCCAAATTCCCAATATGACGTAAAGATTTCCCAAATCAAGTGAGTAGTTCCAACATTCCGTGAAGTAATTTCTTCTCTGTTTTGACGTTTTTCATACACAATTTAAAACAAGAGCATTCACACGTTGAAAATGAAAAACAATTATTAATTGGAAATTCGGAGTTCCACATTTTTTTGATGTTGAGAAGGAAACATTTTATATTTTCGTGGATCCAGTGACTTCAACAAATTAGAAACTTCAAGTGGAGAAAGTTCGGTAATAAATTTTGAGAATATGGTTGTATGGTAAGGGAAATATTGAAATATTAAAAAAAGGAAGGCTTACGTGTTGAATTGAATGATTCTCGGTTAATAAACAATTGGTTCAAACTAAGAATCATTTATTAAAATACAAAAATATTTGAGACGGTGAAAACTGTGTTCGTCTTTAGGCGATTGTCCACGCACCCGTATAGGCACAGGACTGCATTTTCCAGAGAACAGATCTTAAGTTATCCTTAAACATAAATAATACAGACCATTTGGCAGCAAACAAAATTAATATTTTTAACGGTATAATTTCACGGCTGATTTTTGTTATGAAATTTTATGTAATTAATATTCATGTAATATATTTACGACGTTTCGTTTTTTCCGCCGTTACTATCACTGGACAGAGTTCACTATGACAAATTTATCTGCTTTTACATCTGTTATCCACTTATATTTTACCTGATGAAGTTCACAGATATGGACGAAACGTCGTAAATTTATTAAATAAATATTAATTTCGTTTGAAGACAAATTGTTTGCTTTATTTATTTATAATTAACTGTCAGATTACTGATTTATTGAAAAGAAAAAGCACTTTCTCAGGCCCCAATTCTTTCATTTAATAAAAAAAGTAAGTCTTTACAATAAAATTATAGGAGTTCAAGGATACCAAGAACGTGTTATAATTTAATTATAAGGCAACTGTTTATTTTTGAAATAAATAAATTGGATACTGTGGTAGTGTGTTTTCTTATACTCTTATCCTATACAGTTTTAAAAATCAATTTCGTCTTGTTTCCTTTGCTTCTCATTTCTTTGTTTTTAACTAAATATATTTTTAAAAATATAAATACTTTCCAATTGTTATCACTCACTAGTAAAATACACAAAGAACCCAGTACGATGAAAAATAAAATTATTTATTTTTCGTATAACAATCAGGGAAGTAAACGAAATAGATAATAATCAAAGAATAATTATCTTATTTACAGACAAAATTCTGCAATAAAATAAATCGCACACAATGTTTACTGCAATCCTTGTTGCTTTAATCAGGTGATTCAAAACCGCCAGAGCCGCAAGGAGGACTCGAAAGCAAGACTAAAAGTGGAGAGAGTACAATGAGAATAGAGCTGGTTAAACGTCAAAGAATAAATTTAGAACATTATTGGTTACAATAAAAACGCTCTTCGTTTGTGAGTGTCCACACCGCAGGTAAAACCTTCTAGCTTTACTTTTGAGTTCGTCACCTGTTTATATGAGGTGAGTTACATTTGTTAATAACCCGACGAAAAAAACAAATATTGCAGAAACGTTTACTGCAATGTAGTTGATGTTTTAATTTTGTCCGTAAATTGGCTACTTCTTTGTCTTATTAGAATACATTTAACACGATTTTTATATTTAAGAAGCATAACATTGTTGTGTAAAGGAAAGTATGGTATTATATTTATTATTACTACAGGTGGGTTGCCGGGTGGTAGCTTGTTGATAAAATTAAAGTACAAAAATAAATTACAGAAAAAATTAATAAAACAATTTAAAAATATTTCACGTCCTTTTTTTACATAAAAGCTCCTAACTTTGAAAACATTTGTATTCTTAGGAAAAACCTCTCGTACCCTGGCAGGCAAAGCATCCCAGTCCCTTATTGCCCTATTTACGAAGGAATATTAGCCCACATCCGTTCTTTGGTCCCTTTCCTTTATTTTATAATTATGGTTCTTTTTAGAGGAATATTTAGGTGAACTTAGCCACTCCCTTATTTCTGACCAGGCCTGTTCATCCGTGTAAGCTGTGTAGAGTGCCCCAAGTCTAGTCTTTTTCCTCCTATCACCTAGTGGTTCACATTTATTTTCGTCCCCACACAAAACTCAGCCCGTTTCTGAATTTTATCCAGGGCATTGATGTGCTCCGCTCTGTAACTTGCTGCCCCGTATTCTATCATAGGTCTAACTAGAGAAGTGTAAGCAGCTGCCTTGACCTGTTTTGCACTTTTCTTCAGTATCCTGCTTATGAAGTGTAAAGACCTCCATCCCTTCCGGGCTACTAAGTTTACGTGTTCGCCCCAGTTTAATTTATTATTAAAAGCTACGCCTAGATCTTTGCACGTGTAGTGTGAACCACTTTAACCAACGTTTTGGCATATACAGTTAAATAAACCTATCGAAGTCGCATTATCTCATTTTCTAGCAACTTTGAATAACAGTAAACAAGAATAGCACTATATTTATTTTCTGAGGAAATGATAATATGAACAAATCTTCCAGCATGAAAATCCTGTCGATAGCCATACAGCTGCAGTATTATATTTCTGAACTTGATCAGGTTTTACGATATTTAAGGTTTTCTTCACTGCAGCCAATAGAAATATTATGGTAATAAAGTAGGACCAGGAGGAAGGAAGGTGCAATGGGTCATGGTAAACACTTGCAAGATACTGAAGGGTTTCTTGCTAGTTCTTCAGATAAATTAAAACTTAGTTTTTCATAAGAATTTCTAACTCAAATACAGTAATTATTTTCACATGTATAACATACAAAAGACGGAGTAAATCGGAACGTGAACTGTCTTTCAGTCGATAAGCAATTTGAAGTAGCAATGGACTGTCATGGAAACTGAGTGCACATTCATTGTTCATGAATTGTAATAACCTTAGTGACCTGAAAAGTGGAACGAGTCCTCCTGCTCTGCTCAATACAGCACGACTAATCCACGTGATCGGAACGAATTGTAAACTGCGATCGGACTAAGAAGCCGAGGGCGATGTACAAATGGACTGTCTGCATTGCGTGCAGGCCGCCTGCAATTAATATGCAAATGACGTGACCGAGGACCCGGACAACAGGTAGAGCGCAGCGGGGTCTCGGCTCTGACAGCAGATTTCCCTGGAGACGCTTGCAATGGCTGCATACTGAAAGGCGCAACTGTCACGATAAACGCGTGTGTCCTGCGGTGGCGCTGCTCGCCTCGTCTCGCCTCTCCTCTCCTTTCCTCTCCTTTCCTCTCCTCGCCAGGATCTGGTTTAGGCTCAACAGCGGTCATTAACAATCAGCCCGATGGCGCCGTTGCCGAAAACCTTGATTTATGTTTCCAGCTAGATCCGGTTGTTTTCTGCGAAAGAGAAAAGTTGAATAGTCGACCCTGGAATAGGACATTAGTACCCAGGTTCAATTCTGTTTGTGAATATCTTCCCAAATTAACAACTTTCATTTAGCTCAAGTAGTAACGCGAAGAGGAAACTCGAACAAACCGTTTACATTAAATATCATAACAAATACTTGGCTTAGATGATTTTCGAATAACTCTAACTCTCGATTAACAACTGCAACTTTTCAAAATCTACTATTCCATCCTATCCCCATACAGATTATCAAACACACGTTCCTCTAACTGTTATTTATATTTATAAAGCCGTATCTATGTGAATTTGCTGAAACTTGTAGGTCAACGCCTGCTGTGGCTGCGGACTCAAATTTGTACTGTCAACTGATTTATCTTGCACTTCAAGGATGGGTTTCTACTATCTCAAAGGTCGGTCTATCGCTGTATCTCCACTCACATATTAATTTCTCTAGCTCCTCAAGCACTCTGCAGTCTTATGAATTCACTACTCCTTCATAAAATCAGACAATGGAGCACTCGAATGAAATTCTCCGTTGTTATTAAATTTCGTATCTCTGTGTGCAACACGCGCCCAAACTTGAAAGCGTTAATGTAGTGTATCTTATCCTAACTTAAAATACTACAGAGCAGGTTGGACAGGAAATAAATGTAACCTTTATTGTAATACATAGGAAATACTGTATTATGTTTTGAAGAATCGAATTTAGGTTGCAAAGTTGCCAATTGACAACAAATATATTGAAAACATATCATTTACGAATTACAAATAACTTTTTTAATTTTATGGGTTCATTTGAGAACACTTTATTTCTTAAAAAATATATATTTACTGGCGCATCAACTGCTAAGATCATTAGCGACTTTTTTCTTACGATCCGGGGAAATCACTGTTGTCTGCCGTAACAGTTTCAAAGTATGTAAAATGGCACTCAACATCCATGCCCTAACCACGGCTCGAAATAGGGACCACTGAGATGCTCATCTCAACCCCAAAGGGAATTTTGATCAGTAGTGAATACTATGTATAAAATCAATCTGTGGCTCAAGGTTGAAAATATTTTTTTGGAAACGTTACTCAGAAGTTTTTCCTGTGGTTAAAAGTTTGTCCATGAAACTAGAATAACTATCCTTCCTTATCTTCTATTCTATGATATTTATTCAGTGTCCATAACAGCCGTTCCAATTTCTTCAACGTTACTCATTCTTTTTAAACTTTTACTCGTTCTCGTCTTTTATTTCTTATAACATCTCTATCTCCTATAAGTAAACTTCACTTAATTACTGCATCGTTTCTTAATCTTCACCGACACCAATACATATTCCTATAACCACTTTCGACCTTCAGAGCAAGTTGTTGTTTTAAAACTTTGTTTCTCTTTGTTCCTATAATCAGCCGTGAAGTTCAATGCCATTTACCCGAATAAATTTATAGTAACATTTTCCAGACAGAAAAAAAAAACTTTTGGGCCATATTCTTCGGCAAATTGAAAATAGTGTTTAAGTTTACTTATTTCTAATCGCTCATCTGCTTATTACGTTTTGCTACAACATCGAACTGTAAAAACATATAGATAAGGCAAAGGGGATCTTATTTACAAGTATATTTCAAAATTGAATAGAAAATTTAATATTTGGAACGAAAAATAGTTTCGTCGCAATATAAATATATTTGAAGTCGGTAGAACAGACTAGATAAATAGTTCGGGAAGTTGTTTTTGATATAGCAATGTTCAGGAAGATTTTAAGATGTTTAAAGAAAACTAACATTTATGTTGAGATTGTGAGATTAAAATTTTTGATTGTAAAACAAATTTTCGTAGATGTGACAGTGATGTGAGGTGATCTGAACTGTACTGAGGTAGACACATAAATGCGTTTCGCAATAAATAACAGGTACACACAGTTGGAGAAGACAAACCTTACAGCATTCCGATTGAACAGTAAGCGTGCTCACCGCCCAGTTAATTTGTATAACAGGAACGTCAACACCAGGATCAATAGAAGAAACAAGTTCAGATGGAGCGCATTTGGAGTAATACATCAACTAAAATTGTAATATATTAAAATCGTATATGCAACTATAACTTATGAGGTAGCAGTTTGGGTTTTGCTTACTAGCAAAAATAATCTAAGAAGATAAATTATTCTGTAGTACATACAAAAAGATATTGAAGGGATGATATTGGTGAAGACTCGAGGAAAAGTTATGAGGATTTCTCATACCTTCTGAAGCTCACGAAATAATGGAACTAATAAGAAATTTGAACTCGCTATACACTGGAAATTTTAAATAAATTGAACAGAAATGTTGGTTGATAAGCACAGAGAATATTTTGATTTGGTGACTGAGCACTCGAAAGGAAGCAAGAGGACGATAGTCTGGTGTGAGAAAAGGGGACTTGACATTAGTTAAATATTGAAAAATAGCTATGTAACGACCAGGCGGTACATAAGGGCAAAATAAGTTATTGTAGCCAACACGAGGGTTGAGAACGTAAAAAAAAACGCCACCACCGGGGTTGAGACTACTGTATTGTTCCAATAAATCTAGCAAAAGTGACTAGTGGAATGGTCCTAATATTTGTAATTATATTAAGTCCTACCGTGGAGCCTCGCTGGCAGGCGCCGCCCCCGCTGAGGAAGGAGGCAGACCGTGACGTGACGACGATGATGGCCATGCGGCGAAGGCACGCGCGCGACTATGCGGGGAGAGTCAGCGTCGCGGCGCTTCCGCGGCGCATGCGCCACCCCGCGCTCTGCTACCCTTACCGTTTATAGGTCAACGAATTTCAGCACAAACATCTCTAAACTTGACAACGTAAGTTCTTCTAGAAGTTTCAGTGTACTTATATTTACTCTCAAATTTATATTGAAATTTCTTGCGTTAAGATTTTTTTTTGTATTAATTATGGTTGTGCCCTAATACTTCAATAACGTTATTTATAACTTTCTGCGTTCGGTCACCAAACTATAGTTGGTACATCGTTATATTTTACCCATCATGGGTCCGGGCTGGACATCAAATGCTAAAGCGAAATATTGAAATAATAAAAAAAGATGTATTTTCATTATTAGCTGGTATTTTCCTTTGGCTCTTTACTCCTCGTTTCAGGAGAAAAAATAATTATAATTTAAATAAAAAATTATGGTACATAATTATTATAATTTTTTTATTATTCTAACCTGCTGGGTGCCCGGCATTTCCCGGTAATTCTTTGAATAAGCCCGCTGCAGCATTGAATTCGACATTAATCTCTGGGTCAACACGTGATTGAACCACCAGATAGATCGACATCTTTTTTTTAATTTACCTCGAAATCACACAAATGAAGTCTGAAAATAAACTTTTTTTATTTTGAATGACACCAAATGAACGTGTGAATAAATCGTAATTCAAACAATGTACATTTCACGTTTGAATACTTCATTTATTCAATGTCGAATTATTCGATAAATAATACATGGAATTATAATACACGGAATAAATGAGAAGTTAACAATCAGAAGTCGAAATGTCAAAACAATGCCAAGCAACGACGCAATTAAATTATTTATGTATTAATTCGTAAATCAAATGCCAAAGATTATTGAAAAGTCAGGTTGAAAATTTAGAGTTATATTTTTTGTGTGAAAAATCCAAAAATTGTATTAAAGAATTTGGTCTGTAAATTTAAATAATTTAAGTCTTAACAACAGCTCCACTTGTTGGGTCTACGTATAACTAAAACCATCCAGGCGACCATATAAATAAAACACGAAACAATTTCATCAATATCGGTCAATCCGTTTAGGAGGAGAAGAATTATGAACACACGCACACCGGAATAATATACAGGGTGTTCAGTTTATCTCGATAACCACACATCGGATCAAAATGAAGTGTGCATGAAAAATGTTCGTCTCAAAGGGGGACACCTAATTATACGAAACTAGAAACCCACCCCCTGAGTATGCTCATTTACATTTATCATTTACTGTTACACATTTTATTTATAATTTAAAGGAATGTTAATAAATAACTTGTGCGTAAATTGTCCGTTTAATGTGTAAATAATTGTAGTTTTTTATCTTTTTATTTTTCGTCAACACTAATATTTACTATTACTCCTGAAGCAGAACACGGTAATTAGAATATACGCATGTAACTAATTTACATATATCTCTAATTAAACTCTGTTTTGGAGAAACAGCAGGTGGCTTACATATGAATAATTAACGTTCATGAAACGTAACGCAAGAAAACTAAATGCTGCTCTTTTTACCAGCTTGTACGCAATGAAAAATTCAATAATGCAACATTGAAATGTAAATAATTTGAAAAAATTCTGCCTACTGTACGAATAGTATGTAACGAAGTCAAGGCTGAGAGCGTGTTACCTTGTTGCCTTCAACTGTGTTTTTTTTTCAATGCAAATTATGCACCATTCATTATTATTTTCACAAATGATTATTTCTGCTTCATAAGTTTTCAGATATTAACAAACCTTCTGTTAAATTTTAAAACTGTTCTGAAAATCTTCGGTTTACAATACAAATATACAAAGTAATTGTACACACAACGAACACCTAAAAATTATTTTAGTATATAATTTTCGAAAATAAGTTAAAAATATATTTTTAATAGAAAATAATTGTGAGAGAAATTTTCACCTTTACTCACGAGTGAGCGTAACGAATTCGAAGATAAAGTTTTATTGGTTGGGAGAAAAGACATTCGCGCTATCATAATGGATTTTCTCAGTTTATTACCACTACATGAGCCTCTGAAATATTATTTTCCACTATCTTCATTTTGTATATATGATACGTATTTCACATAGAGTGAAAAGCTTATCCATTATATTAACTTCTATGCGATCCGTTGTGGAGCTAACCTTTCATCGATAACGTTTAAGCAGATGATGATTAAATTCTCGGCTCTCTGCGTCGATTTATTAGAGCGCAGATGTAACAAAGTTGCAGAGGGAATACGTCCCGTGTCAGTATTAAAGCGGTTGCCTTGGTTACCGTATACTCCGTTAACTTAGTGCTTCGCGCATTAATAACAGCGTTCCGTCTAAACGGGATACAATGAAATCCGTTGCTCTATTTATCTGAGCATGTAATACTGTCACGTACTTAATCCCGACGTGAACAGGCAAACACATGGAAATTTGGCTTATCTAGGATTTCAATGCGGATTTGGGACGCAATATATTACCCCAGGAAACTCCCGAGACTCCTGACTTTGTACCCTAATAATTATTATCTAATAAACGCGGAATAATGGATTTCTAAGATCGTAGTTAACTGCTTAATAGCACTAATTCTATTGCTTACAAAAAGAACACGCGTTTAGTTCTGTTTTCTGTATTTTTATAACTTTCATATGACATTTATGAGTAGCGTTTGCATGCGGTTTAGATCTATTATGCCCTCAGGACTTCATTGCCTATATTTCCCTCTCTATGAATACAAATTGAAATTGCCTTTTGTTGATTGTTCGCTGTATATCTTTCAGACGAAAAATGATTTTATTTGTTTCGTTCAAGATGCGGCTGTTATATTTATTCTCATATCACGAACGATTTGCTGTTCTTGAAATTTATAAGATTAGAAATGTTTAACGGGTTACACTGGGCCACAATAAGTTTGATAATATGTAAGGAGGAAAATATAATAAAAAGAAATACAAATTGAATTAAAGTATCTGGATGGAATAATCTTGAGCACTTGGTATTTGGCGCTCGTTACTAACAGAACTATCCAGGGTCGAGTTTCTCCACGAAGAATGGATATAGTGTGTCAATTGATCAATACTTTTGTTCAGGAGTAGAAGAAATGCTTTGAAACGAAACAGCCTTAAAGGCTATGGAACTGAACTAGAGAATCAGGATGGAAAAATCTCGACTGAACCCGGATTCCGTCCGGTATGGTCACAAACGTGGGCAGTGCCACCTTGTTGCTAGAGAGAAGAATTGCATCAACTGAAGCTCAACCAAAGGCCATGAAAGTAGATATAGAAGATAGGAATGGAAAAATGTTGGCCGCACCCGGGAATCGAAACTTGGACCTCCCGCTTACCGTGCGGTTGCTCTAATCATCTGATCTAGCCAGGTCGACCACCAGATCTGAGGTCACATTCCTCCAGTCTTGTAAACCTAAGCTCGGCTATCTACAATTTATTAGTCACATTCTTCATAACCTTAGCCAGGAATTGATCAATTGACACAACGTCCTTTCTTCACCGATTTCCTAGCTAAGGTTGAGAAGAATGCGATTAGTAAATTAATTATAGGTGAGCTGACTTTAGGTTTACAAGAGTAGAGGAATGTAGCATCGGATCTGGACTAACTCAGATGATCAGAGCAACTGCACGGTAAGAGGGAGGTCCCAGGTTCAATTCCCGGATTTGGTGGACATTTTTCCATTCTTATCTTCTAAACTTACTTTCATGGTCTTTGGCGGAGCTTCAATTGAATCAATTCCTCTATCTTGGAGTAAAGTTTACATTTTATTTGAAATTCAGTAAATTATATTTTTTGCAACTGCTGAGGACAGCCGCTGCACACGTGGGACTGACCGCATCTGGGACCCAACAATCCATCCTGATCCTTTAATTCTGTTTTTTAGTCTACAAGGCTGAGCTTCGTGTCTAAGTATTCCTTATATTCTTGAACAGAAACACAAATTGTTTCTAATCATTTGATATTATTGATGCATCCAGGCAGTTCAACAATATTTAATTTCGGTGTGAATACAATTGGAGGATTGAAATGTTTCCACGTTTACAGTATGTGCTCATGATAAACATTTAATTCAGATGGCAGTGTAAAAGTTGAGTTACTTCCTAGATTATTTCATGATTAATTGGTTATTAGCGGCTGAGTGGTATCCTTTATGCGTATCTCTTAATCCAGGCTCGAGTGCCAGCGGCTATGTGTTGAGTATTCATCACCATTCCGCTGAAGCAGATTGAGTTGGCGTGGGAGAGTTAAAGAACACATAATCTGGTATCGTACCAGTACTAGGAGCGAGGCATGAACCATAAGAGGTTGCTAGGCAACAGAACAGAGGTTTGAGAGGTGAAGGAACCTTGGGGCAGGCAGAGACAGGTCTGGACCAGCGCGCCCACGCCTCAAGGTCAGGTCCCAGGTAGGAGACTATTGTGCTTTTCCCCGCAAGGCCACTCGAGTGACAATCCTAGTTATGCAAATAAATATTCTGGAGAATTAAATTTTAGATTTCTTTGGTGTAATATACCCCCAGTTAGAAGCGATGGTCAGGCGAGAACAAAAGACGGGTACAAATGACCATGAGTAGATTAGATATTGAGGTAGAAAATGCTACAAAATTATTTTAAACGTCAAGTAATTGACAAAATATTTATTTCAAACAAACAAAAAAGCATTTAATTATTCACTAATACGCTGTTCTCAACATTTTTAAAAGGAGATTTGGTAAACCCAATTTTAATTAGAATACACAAAACGGACTGAAAAAAAGTATTTCAAAAATATACTTTGAAAACAGTAACCATATTGTACTTTTGATTTCATCTTTCCGTTTTCCACCCGGATGGAAACGGATTTTAATGGCAATCATGGGGTTGTAAAATATCTTTCGTAGATGAATGTAGTTGTGTTTTGATAAGTAATATTTGCCAGAAGTGTGAACCCCCAGCATGTATTAGATAAGGGAATATTCAGAGGACTACTTAAACTCGTAGGAAGAATGTAAAAATTATATTTTGGTGACAAATATTATAGCAGTGCAATTCTAAGCCGTAAGATAATTTCATACACTAAAATGGGGGCATGTGAAACAAGGTGCACTTATTCATGACTACTCTTTGTAGATAATGAATCCTAAGACGATATGCTTCGAAAAAGTAACGTCCGGAAAGGAAAAAGTTTTTATTAAGTTGAATCTACGTTGCGTCACCTTATTTTAAACTTCATCAGGATATGTTAAATATTGAAATTTTGGTGAAGAAAAGATAAAAAATGTATAAAAATCCAAACTTGACTACCTACAAGGGCAGCATCAGCCATAATAATAATAATCATCATCTGTAATAAATTAATTTGTCCAACAAATACTGTATTGCTTATTATTTATTTAAACAATTGTGCCAGTCAAACCAAATCTTTTTTATATATTTTATTATAATTAAAAGGATATGCTTACATCTATAGCTCAGGACTACAGGGTATGAAACTGAATTAACGGAATAAGATATAAATCTCGACCGGACCAGGAATCAAACACATCACTAAGCTAACCTCTTCACCAATTGCGAGCTTTCTGTAACTTGGAAAACGATATGCAAATTTGTTAGTAGAAACAATTGGTGAATTGTTTTAACATTTATTTATACGAGGCCTGAATTACTTTCTATTTCCCATAAGTTGATTTTATTAAATTATTAAATTGAATCACTCAGATGCCCTAAAATCTAGTTTCAGAAGCATTTCCAAAGAACTTCAAAAACTATAAATGCTCCCTTCATTGAAATAATGTATTTTATGGGGTTTATATTTCTTCGAAATTAAAGAAGTTATTAATTTTAGTTGCGCTGTTTGTTTATTTTCTGTCTGAGTTCACCTCATTATTTGTTTTCTAGTGAGAGGCAGTACTTCAGCAACGAAAATAAAAGTGGAAGAGGGAAGCGGTATGCTATATAAATAAACTTGGTCAGAATGCTTGTTCTTCATGCGAAGCAGCAAGCTGAAAACAGTACTATAAACAAGAATCCGAGAACCAGTCTTGGATATGAATGAACGCTGATGGACCGACAACAAACTTCAATAAATTCAAGGAAAGGCACTGCCAGCTGAATCATGTTAGCGTCATAATATATTTCGGTGAAAGTATTTTACCCGGTCCTTGTCGGTTGTAACGCAAAATATGAAGTACTTTTGGTTTACTCTTTTCAAGAATACTCGGAAATTGATTCACAATAATACACCAATGTAAGGTATAAATTATCATGAGTTATACAATGTGTCATTTATTATAATTATGGAGTTGAGCATTAAATACGACTTAAGATATTATTGCAAAATCTTTGAAGTGAGATTGATAATATTGGTTGTTACACTATACCAGTCCTGATTTGATTTAAAACTTGAAGTGTTTGTATATGCGATGTTTGTTTGTCAAATTTTAATTACTGCTGTAGGTCTAAATGATTTATTTATGGGTGCCTTAACGAAGTATGTAAAGTTTGCCATTGGCAGATTATCCTAGTTTTCCATAGCACATGCGAAAATAAACATAAAAATTGTGAAAAAGTCATTATATCAAAGTTACATGTGTAAAAGTATCGAAGACTAAGGAATGTAACAGTTCTTCTGTCGCTAATAACGTATTTACAGTATGTATATAAGAGGAGTGCACAAATGCTGTGAACAACTACGAGGTTTCTAATGAAATATCGATCCCCTGTTACCGACCCGATGCGTATGATTTATTATTCCATTAAAGTGTTAGCCTCCTCTCTCGGCCAAGCATTTGCCTGCATTAGCCTTGTAGTTAGGGGGAGGCTATTCTATTAATCAAATAGTTAGCTTATCCACCCCAGCATCGAACCAGCTGTTTACAACGAGCATTATTCGCCTTGGCGAACCTCAAAAGAGCTGCTCAGCCACAGGCAAATGCGGAACAGGTTAAGTTGGAGGGTAAAGTCAAGTACGTCATCTGTAAAAAGGGCGTTCCAGTAACGAAACCATGAATCATACAACATTATCAGTGATTTTCTTATATCATAATACTCGTAAAGTGGAAATGTATCACAATTAAAAAATAGATATACGGAAAAGTTATTTCAGATGGGGATTGAAATAATTTATTCTACTATGTACAATTTTATATTTCATTAATTCCCATTACTATAATGTGAATAACCATACGTCAAATAACAGTGACTAACAATTGTATTTTAGTGGAATTAGTTGTTCATTCATAGTGTTTTTTATATTAGCACGTTATCTCAAATGCGGTGTTACAATTTTCGTGAGGATGGCAAATGACAATATCATTTCGTATACAACCTTTTTTTTTCAATTTTTGTAAATTTTACTGTTTCTTCTTTTCGTAATTATTTCCTTGAGCATTTTATATCACTTTTCCTGTTTGTTTTACATATTTTAGTACATGTGTATGGAACACTAATAATATATATTTTTTCATTTTTCACAGACAAAATTGTAAGATTATTCTGAAATGTTCCACGAAGCTTGAGGCAGCTCGTAATTACTTGACGTCACAGCTGTTGTGAGTGCTGGGACAATACCTGGCCAGCCGCAAGGACCTGCAGAGTAATTAGCAGCAATGATCCTTGTCACCCACATTCGCATCCACGTCACTGCCGTACAAGAGTTAAGAATCTATTCCCGTTTTCAAGTTTGTTGTTGGTTTTCTAAGGATTTCCACTTTCTACAAGATAAGCCGAAATTGGGCGAATGTTTTTGGAAGGCAGAATTTGTAGAGAAATAAGTAAGATTGAAACTACTTGATCAAATATTAAATAACTAGATGACTATAGTCAAAGCTACTTACAGTTTAGTTACTACTACAAAACTGTGAAATGAATTAAAATTACGCAAGATAATATAAGGCTGTGAAGGTGTTTTGGTATATGCGAAGTATTTCTGTTGTGACGGTAATAGTCTTAGTCTGAACAAAGAAGTGGACCCTCCTTCGGAGATCCGTGCCAAGTTCAAGAAAAATTTACTTCTGATAAGTTGGAACCCACGCGTAGCTAATAGAAAACTAATACTCATAACTAACAAGAAACATGTGAAAATGCAATTTACCGCATCCGAAGGCTGTAAATTTCCTATTGACCGTAATTGTGAAAATTCCAACCAACTAATGTTAAAATTACAGGTTATTGGCTATTAGAAAAGAGGAAGGTAAAATGGAAAGAAGCAAAGACATGTATTAGATTGCGGACCACGAGCAAGGGGATAAGGAAATTTATATTTCTGAAATGTTTAAGTAAAAGTAACGACCGAGAGTAGATATAGGATGGGTAGATGTCTCGACCATCCCTGTCTCAGTCGTGACCTGCCGGTGAGACTCTGTGAACAGAGACGTCATGCAGCTTTCCATCCCGACGCAGTTTCAAACCGAGGCAACCACAATTCGAGGCCGCTTTAATGTATTTCGCCATCAAAGCAGCTGCAGCTTTTCGTTGTCTTTGACTTAACATTCTAAAAGTTCAAATTGCCAGTCCTATTTGCCAACGAAACCTTGCTTCATTTTTGGTTCACCCCACAGGTGACTTGTTATTAACAGTTTCATCAATGATAATTTCTGAATGCTCTACCGTTTTCAGATTAATTTATTTTGTTTAGATTTTTACGAGTTACATTAATCTATTTTTATTCTTGTTTAAATAAATTTTAACTTTGATTTCAAATTCTTTATGAAAATATTTTTGTTTATTTTTCTTTCAAATTATAAGCTCCAATAATTAAAGAATAAATTATAAATTTAATATAATAAATATACTAAAATAAATATTTAAATCCTTAAGTCTTCTAACTCATGGGATTAATAAAATTACAAGTAAAAATTAAATTTTTCGGAGTGAAAAAGGAAATGATATATTTTGTTTTATTATATAATTGTTTCGTTGGTCTGGGAAGCGAGGAGGAGAATTTGTAGAAATTATATAAATTTTTAATGCTGGAAAATGGTTTGTTTATTTATTTAATTGTGAATGTATTCAATGTAAATAAAGAAATTGGTATACTGATGTAACCATATTTATGACATGTTGCAAGAGACACAGGAGCGAGGAGAGGTTTTGTCCGTTGCATAGCCCTAACGAATAGAATCAGAAATCGTTGTAGACTAGCAAATATTTCAACTTAAGTTCAAATAAAAAAATTAATGTCAAGAAATGCATGAAATAATTTTTTTAAATAGATGGATACAATCGTGAAATGAATGTAGGAATGTGTTGGTAAAACAATAGTTCAATAAGCATAATTAATGGGGTAAAATTGCACAGTAATTCACGGTATCAATAATAATAATTTATGCCTAATTTATTTTTCGCATTTATGTACATGTGTTTTGAAATTTTTATCAATATCTGATATTTTAACACTTTTCAATACTTAATTCTTAATGTTTCAACGTCTGAGATTTAAACTAGATGTATATTGCTAATCTCTTTATAATGTAAACATACAAGCTATAATTTTCTCTTTACATTTCTTGTTGTCAGAAAACAATTTAACTGAACTTGCATTTGTTTCGCAGCAATAACTCATCTAAACCACTCTCGTGATATACACGGATAAAAGCGCCCTCTGGTTATTGCTTTGTCTACATAAATAAAATAGAAAGGGGAACGAGATATGACTGCTGGAAATGCTTCATGATCAACGAGTGCTTTCTCTCACTCGTATTCCAGGTCTGCTACCAAGTGTCAAATCAAGTTTACATAGCTGCGTGCCAATAATACGATTGACGAAAATGTATTGAAACGTTATCTTGTCGTGATTTAGAGATTGAGAGATTATGCGGCACAGTTAGGAACTGATGTAACTAAAGTTATTTAAATATTTATTAATTTATTTGTTATTAATATATATCATGCGCTTGAAGGCTGAAGTTATTGAAAGCAAAAGTCGACTGACATCCCACATATTTCACTCCACGGAAGTAGTTTGACTGAGAATCGAATTAATTCGGAATTTCTGGAACATTTCCAAGGCGGCTACTCGGCGCAACCGTGAACAGTTAATTTATCACAGACACGACCGTCTCCGTAATTGAACACTGTCCCCACGCCTTCGAGACTGATTCAATTGCCCCAGAGCTCCTGCCAATCTTTTTGACGGGTGTTGTGTAAGACATTTGCAACTCGGGCAGCTGTGAACCAGCCTTCCAGTTATTAGCCTGGGTAACCTGCGTTTAGCAATGCACAAAGGGCGCTTCATATGCCTGCTTCTATTTTCACCCCACATCGCCGTTTGACATTTTGCTCGGTTACTTTGAAGCGAAATGTGTTAGCAAAACGATCTAAAATACTAATCGATCGCAAGGCAAACTAGAATAGGATACTCTTTGTTAATGTGAATCACTCCCATATATTAGTTTTATTACATTAATTATTTATCACGCGACCAAAATTACTTTTAGGTGATTTTAACGAATATCCTGTAAATGCAGTTACTTTTACTTGAAACGTCGTGGAAAGCGTAAATAATCATATCAACGGAGAAAACATACACATTTCCAAACATAAATATTTCAAACAATTTTGAAGGCATACTTAATTATTTAGAAGATTAGCATCTGCAGTATATCATTACATGAAAAAATATGTAGTCCACATATGTTATAATATTTAATTATATATAAATAATGTAATACAATAAAAGTACGCGAGAAAAAAGTCCGAAGGCTGCGCTGTATTTTGTGTGTGTTCAGCGTTTACACCCTCCTTTGGACAAAGGAAAGTGACCTTCTTCGGACAACACGGAAAAGACCTTTTACGTCCCGAATTCGAGAAGGATTTGATTTCGGAACCTAGGTGTGGATAATAAGAAACAGCCACTGCACAAAACTAATGAAAAACACACAGGCAATGGTAATTGCTTACAACAGGCAGCTAAAAATGTTCCTTTTGGCAGAAATTGTGCAAATACCAGCCAATAGGTGCTATTTGATTTTACACCCGACTGGCTACTGTAAAAATGAGCAGGAAAATTGTGGACATTTCCGAGGTGATGTGGGGAGAAGTTGTGTATCAGAGAATTCGAATAATCGTGAACCGCTGGTGAGGGCTACGTGCAGCTCTTGAGACCTCAGCAGATGTAGATTTTTCCTCTATTTTGGCACAAGGCGTCACCCATTCAGGCAGATCACCTAATGCTGTCAACGAGAATCACCAACCCGAAGCAGACCAAAACAAACCACCGCCAGAGAATGCAGCTGCATTCACCTATGGTATCGCTTATATTTAATGAGTTCACGTTACCAGATGTATTTGTCATTGGAAACTTTGCTTCTTTTAGTTTACCACACAGTTTACCTGTTATTACAGAGTCTTAATTTAAAATCATTAATGCTACCGTCTTCATTGTAATTTTTTTGACTCTCGTGTTTGCATATTGAATTTCAATTTTATTATTTAATTCTAAATTATAATTAAAATCTTTTCATTTTTTTCCGAACCTTTCATAAATTTATCTCATTTAACTGATAAATTAAACGTTAATTAACACAATTGTTGCCAAAATGTTAACTGATAAGAATAAATTAATTAAATACTCTACCCCTTAATTCGTTTTATACTTGTCGCCCAACTGTGGAGCTATAATAAGGAAACACTATTTTTACAATTGGCACCTAACGTGGGGCATATTATTATTTCATAAATAAACCTGACTTCATACTGTGTATTATTACAATCACAAGAAATATTGTAACTGATTTTCATGCACTTTTATAACTATTTTTCGGATATTCCATTCTCTGACTACAAAAGAAGAATAACAGAAAAGGGAGGGAGAGCGTAGGAAAACGGCAGAAAGAGAGGGCAGAGAAACTTATAAAAGGTAGAAGGAGAAGTTAAAAATGTAAAAATATGCAAGAAGGACAAACCAGTTGAATTAGCTTTATTGAGCGCTGGTGACAGCGACGAGGTTATAAATCACTCAGAAGAAATGTTGAGTAATATGGTATACATAAGGTTTTGTGTCATAATAATTACATAATATTTGTTAAAAGAATATAAAATTAATTTCGGACGCCTGATTATTAAAGTAAGAAACCTTTGTTTGCCATCAGGTAAAAAATAATATTCACAGCTACAGTAGGATTGTCTGAACATTCACGAAGGTCTTGCATTTATCATCTCCCATCCGTATACCTATCGTTATCCCTGGTTCTTCCTCTCTTTTCCTGGTTTCGTTTGTTCTTACTCTGACAATGGATTTCCGAAAAATACATATAACAATGTTACTTCGTCATAGCTAACGAAATAGAAAGCTACTCCGTGCCCATTGGTGCCTTGGCAGCTGCTGACCAACTTGTGTACGCCCGACAATATTCCACCGCGGCATCAGAAATACTGTTTTAATATATAATATTAGTTTCCGACATCAGCCATCGTCACTGTATTGGTGAGAAACGAAAAAACTACAGTAACTAAAATACATTTTATAAGGTATATAAAATATTCAAACATAAATTATGTGACATTTTTAATAATAGAAATACCGCCAAAATGATCAGAAAAAACATTTAATTACTACTTTGTTAATATAATTAAATTTACGACGTTTCGTTAATCTTCGTGGACTTCATCAGGTAAATTTTTAAATAGAAAAAATACATAATGTAATGTGTACTTTGGCCTCATTTCGACCGCAACCATCGTTTGACGAAGTCAAGGACACTTCATTATGTAATGTTTTCTTTTCTATTTTGAAATTTACCAGATGAAGTCCACAAAGATGGGCGAAACGTTGTAATTGTAATTATATTAAGTAAATACTAATTAAATGTTTTACTGACAAAACACAAGTCCAGGACACTTTATTATGTAATATTTTTTTCTATTTTGAAATTTACCATATGAAGTCCACAAAGATGGGCGAAACGTTGTATTTGTAATTATATTAAGTAATTACTAATTAAATGTTTTGCTGACAAATTCGGCTGTATTTCAATTATCATTTAAAATATTATTCCTTTTCTGTTCCACATATCATTTGAGTGATTATTTTTAAACACCGATGAGCATATTTATGATTGCTAACATAATTTCCTAAATATGAGGCATTGACCAATGAAATAAATACTATGGATCACGCTGAGAATGAACTCCTTTGCTTGTAAAATATCTACTGTACTTTGTATGTTTTTTGTTTGCATGTAATATAAATAACAGTTTTCATTTTTAACGTTATTTTTTATTTATTTGTTATTTACTACTTTTATCCCATTAAACATTTCCATAGGGGGAATATATGGTGCCCGCTGCTCAAATAATATTTTCAAAAGCCCTCTAGGAACCCCTGACATAAAACATTATTTAAATTATGACATCTTTAAAAATATGAATTAAAAATTAAAGGGAATTTACTTTGAATATTAGATAAGATTTATTTTAGTCTGGCTCATATATAATATAGGCGTATACTTTGTTCAACTGACACTACTGCGTTTGTGAATGGAATACAGGGTCATTTGTGTTATAAATGAAACATTCCATACTACATCCACCTCGTCGAACGTTCCAGGCTACTGTTGTCGACTTTCATGTAATGCAGGGGTCACGCGTGGGATCGAGTTTACAGAAGCAGCATCAAGTCGCTTGATGAACAGCATCAGTTTTAATATTTACAGTGGTGTGCTTTCAGTTCGCACAGGCCATCAGCGAAGTTATTAATATCCTCGTGTGCCACGGGAGACACGCAATGTGACTCGGAGAAATGGCAGTGTGGGAGGGAAGTGCGTAATAGGCGCAGGGAAACGCTGAATGCGTGTCTGTGTCTTCTTGTGAGCGGGTGCGTAGTTCCGGCACGCACTGCCCGATCACAGCTGGCTGCAAGCGCTCTCTATTACAAGTACAACTGTCAAAAATCGTTCAACCTAATAGTTAAATATTGTCCTGGAAATATGAGAAAAAAAATCTAGCCCAGTTTTCTTAGTAGATATCAGAGCGTCTTCCTTTCCATTTCAATTAGTTTTACATTTGTCTACATTACTATGAGAGTCCCAGTAAATATTTCAGGCGAGACCATGTTTCATCGGCACTGTAGAAACTGAATGAAAGTTGTCCTACTGGGATGTATAACAGTGACTTTACAAAAAATAATCGGAGCAATATTCGTGAGTGACTTTTGCATTAACCGAACTAAATTATTGTGACTGACATCGGGTAAGGTTATCCCATGGCGTTCTTCTCTGTTCTGTACTAGTGCAACTCTTATAATTATTATCAGATATCTTTATGTAATTGAGTTTCAAACAAATATCAAAATCCGGAGTTTGGATGGTAATTTATGGTATAATCAGACCTAATTCTACTAAAAGTTTTTTATGATTTATGTGACTGAATTTCCTAATTTACAATACTTTGGAAGTTTTTTAACGAATGAGTATTTATCACTTTTGTACGAGAGTGATTTAAAATTAAACCTTATTTATTTACCTTGAGACTAATGATAAATGCAGATACAGACGATGCAATGCACGTATCTCCGTTGGAGGAATCTTTTGTTACGGATTGAAACTATTAGTGCATAAAGATTTCATTAGCACTATATCTCCTCTTTACATGTAATCTTCCAAATTTACCCCATTACGTCCCAGAACAAAGTGAAGATTACTTCTTTTGCTGCTGTCTGAGTGCGGACACATTCTGGTGTCATATCTTCTAATATTTATGATATGCAAATTAGTGTGTATGTTATAGGAAATGGTAAATCATTTATTAGTAATTATTTATATTTTATATCAACGATTTAGGTTCTCTGTCTGAGCAAGGCAAGTAGAGACCAAAACACACCATTTGAAATGTGTTTTCTACGTGAACTGTTTATCTCGGAAGAAGACCAAGCTTTCTCTGAGACTTCACGCTCATTGGTGACCGAACCGACACGGATTTGCTATTGTGTCGTCCCGAGGGGAAATCTGCTGTGAGGCGAAATGATAACATAAGAAATTCACTGTCCGGAATGTCACACAGTCGTATCATGGGGCGGCTCGAGTGCATAACGCAAAATGTGTGAATAATGATTTGCTGAAGGTAAAAGCCTGGTTTAACCATTTATTATAATTATAAATAAAAATGGAAAGTTAATCTCACTTGTATTAATAAATGAAATTAATGTATCATGTCTAAAACCAAAATTTATTAAATAAAATCTTCTTGTGCTTCCCGCCGTGTTACTTTGAAGTGACCCGGTTTTTAGCCCGAGACGATTTTATTCATACCCTGCACCGGGAAAATCTACGATCATCATGATTTATTATTATTTACATTTAGTACAGAATGTTCTCTCCAAACCTCTTCAGTTTTCGACTTATTCCAACAATTTCCCTAGTATGGAAGCTGTTGGACGAAGTAAAACGTTTTTCTGTTAAATGACTTACGCAAATTCAAATTATGTTTGAAGAACTTCCTAAAACATAGGGAGTAAACGTTTAGTAAGAAATATAAATTTTGATAAAATCCTACTTTTGATTATGATATATTAGTTTCATTTTTTAATGTCATGTGAACTATATTTGCGTGAAGTAAGTCAAACATGAAATATAACTAAAAACAATTTCATATTCGTTATGAAACTATTTTACTAAGAAATTTGTGAATATATTAAAAGATAAATATTCAATTGAACAAGTGTCTAATTAGACATGACAATACAATGATCTACCATTTTTTATTGGTATGTAAAGAGTCCTCTCAATCTACAAAATAAAATTTGATAATCTGAAAATTCTTAAAGCAGTATTTAACTTTTAAGAAAATATTAATTATCTTTTCGAGCAAACATTCTCTTTTTTATTCAATATGACAGTATACACTTCATTCGTTTTAATATTGCTTATGTAAAATTTATTACTACAGCATTTTACGTTTGAAAAAAAGCCAGTCTATTTCTTCTCACTTTGAAAGAATAATTAGCAACAATTTGATGTACATCTTCTACTTCTCTCGTAAATAACTTATCAATTATGAGCATTGACCTGAGATTAAATGAATTGCAAATGTGCCAGACGTCGTATTCTATGGTCACGTACTCGACTGGTATATAGAAAGTAAACCTCGATATTACAGAGAATCCCATTGTTAGAACCGAGCCACACTGGCTGCACTCTCGAGTTCTCTGCCTGAGTCTAATTCGTTCTTCTTTGTCTCGCAAGGATGCACCCACATCACCAGCTGCACAATAGCAGATCAGCTATTCTTCGTTTCACTTTCACTTTTCACATCGTGTTAGGGTTTCTAAGTATTCTGAGCAGTCAACCCTTCCATAGAAAGGATCTCATAGACAGAGAAATAATAATAAATATTGACTACCAATTTAACAATAGAGAGGGTTTGAAATTCATACAGCAGTATATTATTAGTCTAAATATTCATCAAAACCTTTGGAAAACCTTAAATTTATTATTACTAATACAAGTACAGAATCGATCTTAAGGGCTGAAGATAATTCTCTTTCTGTTCAAAACGTAGCCCTGGCTTCATGTTTACATTATTTGATTTAGAAATACCAACTAACTTAATCAATCATAAGTAATTTCCTTACTTCTTCTGACATGTATTCATGCTTAAGCGCTTTTCATATACGTTAGAGGAAAAAATGGAGAAAGGTCATAAGTGGTCACAGTCTCAGGATGATTTATTAATTTCCCTTCGGTACCTAATAGTTCTGGCTCTAAATACGTTCAACATTTATCAGATGCACTGTTGGAAACGTTGAAACTCCTGCATGATATAATAATCGATAAATATGTCATTTTGGAAAACAAACGAGACTTAAATTAGCCCCACTTAAGTAACATTTTACTTCTGCTGTCGACTTCAGTTAGGTAATAATTTTGGTCAAAATACATCGCTTGACACATTTTATAATACGGTGCTATTTTAATCCTAAATACCCGGAATAGTCTCAAATATCTCATCAGGGCTGGCGTAGCATTTTAGCCCGAAAAAAGTCATCAAAATGCTTTAATTTATTTAATAAGCGATTTTATAAAATAGCTTTCTTAATCATAAATAATAATATAAGTAATTACACCAAAACTTGTTTACTTTAAAAATTTAAAAAAATACGTTTTTATGAGTTAATGACATTTAACAAAGTAAAACTAGTACGTATTATGAGACTTAATTTAAAACTGTATAAAAAACTAATTGAATAATATACCAAATTTAAACTTAATTAAAACAATTTCTTTCGACGCGTATTTCTTGAATGACAAGGAATAACATTACATAATAGCCAATATTAGGACGATTTTAGAAATGGATTTAAAATAATCTTTTATTATTTTTAAATTAGGAGGGGGGCTAATTTCACAGTTACAGTCAGTGTAAGAAACAATCTTATACCAATGCTCAACTTTGGCCCAATTTCAATAAAAGTAATGATTTTAAAGAAAGTAAACTACATCTTCTTTCCTTGTTAAAAACGCAGAAACTAGGCCTATTTTGTCAGCCAATAATAAATGGTTAATATCGGAGAAATCACAGTCTATCAAGACGTTTTCGAGACTTCATTTTGTATTCTTACTCGGCTCCTCAATTTTGCCGGCGTAGGCAGTCGCTTTCCAATAGCTCCGAAAAGTGAGCATATAAGGGAACAAAGACGTCTGTCTGTATGACAGATGCTGTTCTCTGTAGGGCGTGCCTTTCACTAGCTGTGACCACGGGACGTGTAGGAGGCACTATTCCGTGCCCTGGTTTATTTACTGACAACCCGCAATCCACAGCACTGGCCGTCTGGCTCTCTTCAGGTAGACAGAAATCAACTTTCAATTCTTGCTGAATAATTAATAAATTTAATAAATTTTAAAAATTGGGATCTCATTTTCCCACTATCCAATGATTCCTGACGGAAACGTTTCGTACACTACATTAATAAACTAATATCTTCAAATCTTTACAGTCAGGGGTCGATGCTTTTTTGCTGATTGTTCGCATCCATAACGATCAGTGATAACAATCACTTTCAGTCCAGGTAGGTAGTTGTCAAATGCGCATAATTATTTTTGTAATATAACTAACTACACATCGTAATGTGTCTTGTTTTCGGATGACAGACTACATAGTGCCAACCCTTTTCTTAACTTCCGTATCGTAGGTGTTAATGATTTTACGAAGATTGGCAAATGCTACTAATCGCAATACAAGAATACCGCGCCAATTTATTTTAAAGTCAGTCGTGAGTTGTTTTCATTGAGTTCTGTTATTATTTTGTGAATTTTTTTGACGAATGTAAACCGAAATTCTCGCCATTTGAGCTGATAGTAATCAGCTAGTTTGTCTCTGCAGTAAAAAACGCGGCAGTTGGTTAATAATTGCCCTCATGGGAGAACCAACATTTTACCATTCATCCAGTTTTCTGTATGTTTTTGATAATATACGAAATATTCAGGTTCATTTTTGTTTATAATTGCTATTATGTAATAGTATTGCCTAATTTCAAATGTTATAATCCTACATATCTTTATCTATGAAAATGAATTCGCTATCGCGTAAGAATAAAAGAAATTTTAAAACAAACTAACATGTGAGACATAGCTCTCGAAGGAGTAAAAGGTTTGATATTATAATGACAAGCAAATCTACGTAAATTAACCGCTCGTGTATGTGTCGGCCGGTTGGAACGGAAAAATTAAAAAAAACGATAGGACAGATTTATGCTCATTATTATGTGTGTATTTATAATCTCAATGTAGTATATAGGTTATACAGTCTACCGAATGTTTAGAGCCGGAATTTATAAGAAAGTCAACACCTTTGAGCTATTGGCTACCAATAGTTGCGAAGTTTTGGATGAATAACATTTTTATTAGGAAAACGACGGATAGGCACATCTAGTGATCATTAATGGCATACAGCATATTTGAAATCTGTAACAACAGTCGTATTACTTCTTTCATACGGGAAAAAATAACGAAATCTGCCAACGCTACATCTGAGAAAATATTAATTACATAACGTTCTTAATTTTTTTCAAATCCTCGGTTAGCAAATACGTTGAATTGTAATGATTTAAAATATATTACATACGGTTTTCTTCTCACCAATTAATATTTTCTAATGTTATTATTGCAGGAAAAATTGGGTAAAAGTCGAGTTTGAAATCTGTTGTGGTTCCGTGACTATATGTTATGTTAAAATGTGGTTCAAAAATAAAAAATCCTTCGTATTATTTATGATCATCCTTCCATGTGTATGGATTTTTGCACTATAAAATTGATCAAATGCTTGTCTAGGATACCGTAAAAAATTGGCGCCTAATTCCCATTAATTTAACATTAATTCCTGCCACGTTTATTCTAAGGGTCTCGCCCCCCCCTCCCAGTATCATTCCATCGGGTTTTAAGAAAGTATGTACCACGTTTTGTTGCAATTTGAGCACTTACGTACAAAATTCCTAAAAACACGCACATCATTTTTATTATTTAGAACCGCTATGAAATAATATAAGCATTATGATAAAGGAAATAATAATTTAAACGACGCTTTAAATGCTTAGTTTTATGTTTAACTAAATATTATAATATTTCATTATTAATCTTGAGGTTAAGTATATACTGCATCTAATTTTCAAGAATTGCGTTTTTTCTGCAACCAACTTATAGTTATATGGTGAAGCCAGCTTTTAGTATTTTAGTCTCCGCGTCCATTCAAAATAACTATATAAAAGCCAGTTAAATTTTATTATATTTTCAGACTCGACAGCTTTATTTTGACATTTTGAGTCTAAATGTCATAACAAATCAGATATTTTGAGAAGCACTTCACAACTGCTGTTTACGAGATTTCATGTTAATTATTTATTTAATAATTATACTACGGGATTAATTTTTGTGAGGAGTCATTCACATTCCTGGCAATATTAAAAAAACCAATTTAGACGTGAATAAGCAAATAGGTTACCGGCCCCTTTGGATGTTAAGTGCGGGCCGTAAATAACGCAGCTCTTATGAATGACCGTGGCGTGTAACTCGTTCTCGTCGCCCTGCTAACGAGCTCTCCCCCAATTCCCGGACACGAATATCTCCACCCATATTTATCAAGTAAAAACCCCGCATCGAACTGATCCTCGAAATAATCGAAGTTCTTGCTGGCAGCATCAGAATACTCGCCTGCTGTACCGAAACCCTGAAAAGGGATTAACGAACAGTAAATAAACATACCAATTCAAAATTATGGTGTCAGCATTCCTTAATTCTTCAAATAAAGCTTCGTGGACGGTAAAGTTCCTTCACAATGTCATATCTAAAAGGATTTCCTAAATGATATAGAAAATGTTTGTAGACTAAACTTGAATATCTTTGCTTACTATCTAAATTACGCTCACAGTTGTTAAAAACTAAATTATATATTATCCTCGAATGGGTACAAATGCAAAGAAAATCTTAAAATGGTCTTTTACAAAGTACGTGGTATGTTAAAGTAACACAATAAATATGAAATTTTGACAAAAATGTGAATAAGACGATAAGAAGATTCAAAGTGGCCCCATGCATTGTAACATGTCCCTTCACTGCTTAAGACTGCGTAGAAGTAATAATTTACACCAAAGAATGAATAATTAGACATAATTTCACTAATTTTAAAATATTGTACCATTTCTCTGCACATTGCTAAGTACATAGGTCATTGTAACATTCTCAAATACTAGTTCCTCTCCTCTTGTGTTATAATTTATGGTCAAATTTTGGATACGTTGGAGTACATAATCAGCTCAACTCAGTCAAAGTTGTTATATTCTGAAAACTGAAGTCATTAGTCTCTAAATATAGTAATATTTTCCGTTTAATATAATTATGTAAATTATTTAAACAAAATGTTAGTTTGAATGAGTTATAACAACTTTTTTGTCAGTTTTTTATTTTATTTAAATATTAAACTATACTACTTTTCGTCTCTCATTTGAGACATCTTCGGGTATTAAAATTTAGCTGTTGATGGACCTCACTCCATGACTCCTTCGGGCGAAATGCAGGAATGAGAGACGAAACGACATATAATTCATTTATTTAATGGCAATGAGTTTGTTATAACTCATTTAATTAAATGTCAGATTAACTAAAATATTAGTTTATTATAGTTATGTTTATGAATCATTTGGGTAAATTACTCTGACGCCTCGTACTCTCCCTGGATTTTTCAAGGTTCTCACATGCCGAAGCACCTTCATCTATTTTAGGAGGTGTACGTACTAGGGTCGAAGACCTTGGACATGCGGTAAAAGTTGTCTGCTGATCCCATTGGATCAGTCGGCCAACTGCCTTCTAAAACTGGCGAAGGAGAAGGGAATGCTGCGTTCCCACAGTAAACCCTTTCCCGTCATTCGGAAGGGCGTGATAATAGCACTCAATAGCAGGTTTTCCCTGCATCACTTTTAGGTGGAACACCGGGCAAGATCCATAAATTATAGCCCGGGGCCCTAGTCAACCCTTGGCTACCTTGCTCTACCTTCCACATCCCCTCCTTTCAATTCCCTTCCTATGTTACAGAGTCACCCTAATGTAACCTGTTAACCGCAAAAGAAAGTGAGTAATAAGAAGCGTATATTTAGTTATCAAATATGTACTTATTTATTAATTCATGGCTTAACCAAATTATTAAAGTTTAATTAAAGTTCCGTGAACAGTGCGGGCAAGTGAGCTACTTGAATCGGGAGCAGACTTGGCGAAGTACAGCTGCTGGAGAAGGTGCTAATTAGAGTTGTGATGTTACGCTCCTGCGTGACTGGGTCATAGCACAGCACAGCACAGCATCTGTCGGCCCAATTCGTTGGCCTACTGGTACAACAGTAATGCACGAAAAGCGGCCACTCTACAATCACCTGGAATACGCACGCCAACCTCAATTCTACGTTCCACTCCCTGCACGTCTTCACTTCTATCTCTCAGATAATGGAAGTTATAGCACAGCTGATACGCCATCGCCAATTACCTACAAGTATCAATTAACTGAAATATTGGAAATATAACAAAATATATTTTTATGATGGTAAGCAATTGATGACAGTGCTTATAAAATAAGAACACAATTTTCTCGCGTGTACCTTACTACATCCTCCTTTAAACTATAGTAGAAATGATATTACAAACCAATGAGCACATTTCTTCTATCAAGAAATCGACTTTCAGTTTTTCGCTAGAAATCGGACTGAGCAGTCCTTTGGTTTATGCGAATGTTGTACGGAGTTAGATTACTTTTCAACTGGTGTAATAAGAAGGGGTCGGGCGGGAAATATAGACGTTACATCGCGCCAGGATGTCTATCCAATCTCTGGTTAATTTTCGTCATCGCAGATCAAGCCATTCATACAACACAAGAAATCGCTCTTAGCTCCATGTTGAAAAACATCATCTAAGTCTTTTTGAAACAAGCATTCACTATTCCGGTATAAATCTATACAATACTCTCCCGGAAGAAATGAAAGCTTTAAAGGTTCAAAAATTATTTATAAAGAGTTGTAAATCTCTGTTAATGAATGGTGCGTATTATTCACTGAAAGAGTTCGTAGATAGGAAGGACTAAAGCAGTTTGCTGGTGTCCTATCAAATTCTCCTATTATTTCACAACTATACTCTACTAGAATTTAACTGCTGACTTATTTTCTTTTTCATGTTCGACGGGAACCTACGCACGATCTTCTGCTGCCTTCTCCGTCCACTGATATTTGAAGATTGAATTTTATCTTTCCTCTTTTTGTCCTTCAATTCTTATTTGTAAAATTTTGTATATTTCTTGTAATATTATATTTGACATAACCTATTTCTTCAACCGAGGACTACTGGATTGAATAATAATAAATCTAAACCTAACCTTCTGACCCTCCAAGGACAAATCTGACTTTCCAAGCTTGGAACCTGCTGTCATTAAGAAAACTACGAAAACAACTAAACAATCATCAAGTTCTCAGAAAATTGAAATTGAAGAAGCCATTGAAGCTGCGAGATTCAGATACATAGAATGTTGGCTGTAACTTGCCCTCCCATCCCATTCGATGTAGCAAAAAGTGCACAAGTGAACACCCTAGGTATAAACAACACTTTGACAATCATCAGAAACCACAATCTTTCTAACAAAGACACCCTAAAAACATATCAGAGTTCAACTCTGACTCTCTGGATGCAGGATTAAAAGTCAGTCGCCAAGGAGACCACGGGAATTACCACGGGCAACCTCTTGAACCACCCGAAACATTAACCCACTATGCGATGGCTGCAACGGAACGGCAATAGATTTGTCTAACGCAAGAACAAACAGTACGTGAATTCCAGATGCTTTATAACTGTTATATAATTGTTTTCCAGGATAGATCTGCAAAAAGGATAAGAACCACAGTAACATGGCCAAAGAAGCGCTCAGGAAACTAATTAGGGAAATCAGATGTGTAGTCACACTCTGTTACCGAACTTGTAATAATTCCTATGTAGTATTAAACTGTAGTCGCTTATCGCCTTTTCGGTTAATGCGACGTTAAACTTTAACTTTAAAAATTCAACGTAAAGCGAAAGCATATGTCTAGAATACGCTGAGAAATAAGCATTATGTGATAGAATTATCTAACCTACATTATTACACAAGTAAACGGAGTCCCCTGTTTCACGGAGTTATTTCTCACGGAGAAAACGATAACATAACCTACAATAGGTAAATCCTTTCGAAGCGACAACATAGCGTACAGTAGGTAACTCCATTCGAAGCAATTAACAGCAGAGCTGAATTATGACTTAGGATTGCACTTGAAAAATTCATGTTTATGATAGCTGTTACGACTTATCAGTCACAAATGTAAATATGATTTATTATTTGTGAACCGAAGAAAATCCATCAGCTATGTTTCGGGTTTCTTGCCTTTTCTCTATAGCTACGCTCTCTAGTTCAGAACTGAAATTGTGTTCCGTGTCCAACATCGAAAGTTATTCTTTGTTTCTACTATTTTATAGGACTAACAACTAGTGATTGCTGCTGGGCTCTAGGAGTGGCTCATAGAATTGTACCTTCGAAGCCCAAAGGATTAAGAAAGATCCTATTCACTCCTCATTGTTTCCCATTTACATTTGTCTAAGTCAAAAAATATTATTTTAAAATATTTAATATATAAATATATCAGTTTTACACAGTAATACAAAATAATTGATATCAAACAATTTATAATTGAATGAAATAGTCATCATTTGAGCACAGAATTCGTAATATACGTCAATACTTAATTTAATTTAATAATTACTCATCAATTCAAGTTTAGGCAATTAATAATCTTGCATTCAATTTTTACCAAACACAACAGATTGTCTTCTTGTAATAGTGAGTAGAATTGATAGATGTTAAATATTTTGAAATAATATGCTAAAATTGAAATTTTACGTACTAAAATCCAGTTCGTGGGTTTGGAGACAGATAGGCACATGCCTATGGTCGATGCAGTCGCCCTTCTACCTGCCGCTCGGACAGCCCAGCCTCAATATCTAGTTTATAGTTGATGGATTAAATTTAATAATAGTAATTTTACGAAGAAACCTGTACAGTCTACATTTGTTTTCTAAAACTACATTATTTCTTATGCTAAAATCCGACATAAACTTATCAAAATAATTTGAATTTGAAATTTATTTTTCTTCAATGTGAGTTTAATATCTGTTCATAAAAGAGTAGTAATAAACAACGAACTGGGCGGTTACCATAGAACATAGAAGGTTTTGGTACAATGTAATGTACAATGAAAGGGAAAAGTCATCGGAAAGATGTCTTGTAGACTTCTTTCTGTAAAACAGAAAACCGTCTTGTAGATCTCGAAATTTTTGTTATCTGTAAGACGGCTAAAATAAAAAAATTCGGTCATCAAATTTTCCGCCCCTAGGCTCAAGCTATCTTAGCCTGCTGGTAAACCCATCAGTTGAGTACATATCAAATGTGATATTGGTCTATTTCATTTTACTATCCAAAAATGACGAATGTGACGACATTTAGGCCTAGGTGTGAGGAATAGCAGGTACGAATATGTTATATATATATAACAATTGGATCATGCTAAACGTCGAAATATGATTAAAGTTAAGGTTCCCAGCCTCGTTCGTACACACCGTAGCTTCCACGAACTTCGAACACGAATTTTAAGGTTGGCGGTCACTGCAACGTAACAATGAAGGTTCCTGATGACAAAATGTTATCTCTTAGCACTTGAACGCAAACGAATCGATCGGCGAGCTCGGACTACAGCATACAAGGACATGTAATCTGATATAAATATATGGATTGCCCGTAGACATGCAAAGATGGATGACTACCTGACTGGGAATGGCCTTGTTATCAGAGATTTTGCTGTCCGTTACTGCATATAAAATGGTATATTACGCATCTCTAGGTTATCTACTTAAGAATAAATTAGGAGGAAACCACGATCGAAATATTTGTTAATGTTTCTGCTAGAGATTTAGAAATAACGGCTCACACTTAACGGCTATATAGCTACTTGAGTTGGGTGTTGGCTTAGTGGGCGCCGGGTCGTGGGCAGCGCCGGCCTCGCGACAAGGTCGCCGCCGCCCCCGGACTGCCATTGCGCAAGCAGGCGGGAGAAAGCGACCGAGCACGCCCCCAGCTTTCTCCCACAGTTACTCGTACCTTGCAAATTACCCAATCACACGGCCATTGTTCAACATATGTCGATACTGGTCTTGCATAAGGACCGGTCACTTAGCTTTCCACCTAACACCATGCTCTCTGGTTCACGAATTTCATTAGCACAACTGTCTCGTGTATGTGACAGAGACAAGTTATGGGGTATCCTTTCCCTTTGTCATTGCCGTATTTTCCGAAAGAAAGCCGACTCCACCAACTCGTCAGGTAAGATATATTTTGGTAACGGGCTACATGAGGGTGATCCTAAACAGTCAACACCCATTTAATAGCATAGGAAGGTAATTTAAAGGGGGGGGGGTTATGGAAGGTAGAGCAAGGGTTAAGGGTTTAGGAACCTACCCGGTAATTCTCCTGAAAGAGATACAGAAAAAATCTGCACCATCCTTCCGAATGACTGGAGAGGAGTTTGTTACAGTCTTGAGTCTAAAATTATACTATTATAATACAACGTCGCTCAATGTTAACATTAAAATTGATACTAAAGTTGACGCTTTGAATTTTAGCCACTTTTATAATTCACGATAAGACTTTCTTGAGCCCTCATCTTCCAGTTTTAATGGTCATCATAAAAAAATGTTGTTTTTTGTATAGTGCATTCATAGCTCCCCTCGTTTGGAGGTAACACAAAGGAAACCTACATGGTGGCAGCACACATTTAAGAGAATAGGAAAGAATTTGAAAGAAGGATGCTGAAGAAGAGCAAGATATCCTAGAGTGAACTAGGGCTCCCGTGATGCAAATAAGGATCATACCCGGCAAGCGCCTAAATTAATGCAAAAAAAAAAGAGGACTTGCACCAGGTAAGTTGGGCTCTTTGTATAGTCCCACGTTTTACCCATGACGGAGCGCGGTTTGCTGTGGGGGCGCAACATTTCCACCAGTTTATGAACTAGATGGTTGACTATTACCAATTTTGGGTGGTAGGATTATATACAACATGATATTTAATAAGAACAGCGCGTTCATTCATATGTTCTATCGCATTCGCTTCAAAAGTTCTGTATATATTCTTGCGATCCATTTACAACTTCTATTAACTGTCCTATCTCCTATCACTATTCCGGTATAAATCTATACAATACTCTCCCGGAAGAAATAAAAGCTTTAAAGGTTCAAAAATTATTTATAAAGAGTTGTAAATCTCTGTTAATGAATTGAGCGTATTATTCACTGAAAGAGTTCGTAGATAGGAAGGACTAAAACAGTTTGCTGGTGTCTTATCAAATGCTCCTATTATTTTAGAACTGTACTCTACTAGAATTTAACTGCTGACTTATTTTCTGTTTCATGTTGGACGGGAACCTACGCACGATCTTCTGCTGCCTCCTCCGTCGACTGAAAATTGAAGATTGAATTTTATCTTTCCTCTTTTTGTCCTTCAATTCTTAATTGTAAAATTTTGTATATTTCTTGTAATATTATATTTGATGTATCCTATTTCCTCAACCGAGGACTAATGGATTGAATAATAATAAATCTAAAAAGCTCCAAGAGCTGATAGGAGTTTCCCTGGACGGTTCCTCGAGGAAAGATGAGAACTTAAATACAAGGAGCAAACCAGGGTTCAGAAAGACCTTCTTCCCATAAAGCACATTGTGCATTAACGAGGTTGGTCGCTTCGCAATACTTTTTGAATCCTGTTTTTAATTTCTGAATTTCAGCTTGATCCACTGCTCGGTGAAAAATAAAATAACTTTAAGTTAAACTTACCTTGCTGTTAGAATGTAGGAAAGACCCGTAAATGTTAACGAAATCATGCAATTATTGTATTTATACTTTGGCAGTTGAGATCCTTTTAGTATCAAAGATTGAAAACAGTTTGTACAGAAGAGTGGATTAAGAACAGAATATCATAAAAATTGAACGGAAGAAAATATGAGCTCTGATATTGAGCATTTCGTATAGCTGACGTTCAGATTAACGACGTTGTACTATATTTCTGTTTCCTTTAGATATACTAGTGATGTGTGAAGTTGTAATTACTCCAGAATTTTTTATTATTAAAACATCGAGTACTCTGAATTAGTTTATGAATCACTTATTTCTAAACCCAATACAGTATCGGTTTCGTTTAACAAGCTTTTATAACTTCGTAAGTAACAGTATTTTTATTACAATTTTTTAAAATTTAAATAATTTCTGCAGTAAGTAGCAACTATTTGAAAACATTAAACTAACTTTGTATGCTCCAACACCAATTTTAACGAACTTAAGAAGTGAGTTAAATGTTATTAAATTTCTCGTCATGCATCTCGTTTTATCATTTAATAAATCTAACGATTATGTGCGTCTACTATAACCAGATTGCCTCATTTTATGTACAATTCTAGAGGGTTTTCTTGAACCTCTCTTTAAAATTTATAATTACCGGGAACAAAAATTGAATTCTGTTGAATGAAGGTGAAGACTATGTAAATGAAGCTGTTTACTGTTAAGTCTGATCCGGTTAATAGGAAGGTAGTTAAAAGCATCTGACAAGGTTTGAAAGCGTCATGACCGTTCTTCCTTTTTATCCTTGAGTGTTGCCTTTAGCTCGCCGGATGGCATGCAATATTAAGCGGATCCTTGTCTCCGAGGGGCTGTAAAGTGAGCATCGCAGCGCGCCCTGCCCAGCCCTGCCCTGCCCCGTTTTAGTGGTCCTACGATACAAACAGCCTGTAAAACCCACCTTCACTATTCCCATACTGACCATGTTACTATTTGACAACTATTTTTATAGCAAACTACAAATAAAACTTAAAATTGAACTGGAACAAGTTTCTTTATTGCAAATGTATGATGGTTATTTCAAAGATTTTATCTATTGTTAGATGCTTAAATGATATGTATATGGAATTATTTAAATACAAGTTGAAAGTTTCTTTTAGAAATATCTGTAATGTAATTGCATTTCTTATGTTACTCAACATTATTTCATGAAAGGGAAATAAAATGAGAAAAATAAACTGAAGTTTACAATAAAGATTTGACTAAGTAGTATAAGTATAAAATCATATTCCATAAATCCTATAGAGAAGCACAAGCATCAAGGATGTGGAACGAGTCAGATTTTACATAGGTTGCTTTATTAATATTAAAATTACAGTAGTAACTATTCATTAATTTTTAACTTATAATAAGATTTTCTTAAGTTCTATACAGAAGACATACAATTTGTACCTTATATATAAAATTGATAAATATTTTTACGCCCTATACTAAAAAATAATGTTCTTTCGTAATTATCTTTTATAATTATAAATATCTACCCTATGATACATTCAGCTCCATAAATTCTTCAACAGAGTAGAAGGAGTGGCTTAGTAAGAATTTAGTTCATATTTGAACTTGTTTGGATTTATTTTTAATTGTTTAATGGAGGTGGGAAGTTTATTAAATATGCTAATAGCATTGTAATGTACATCCTTTTGTATTACGGTTAGAGACTTTCCTTCCTTGTGTAAATTGTTTTTACTTCTGGTATCAAAGTCATGTATATCTGAGTTTAGTGTGAAGAGGTTACTGTTATTAATAATTAATATTATAACTAACTTTATGGACCTAACAAATTGTAAGAAATTAATTTTTTTTACAAGTTTAAGCTTCCTATCAGATGTTTTATCTAAAAGAGATGCAGGGAAACCTCGAGAAAAATTGCAACAGATATTTCGGGTTATTGGGTATTAATTCCAAGCCCTTCCGAATGACGGGAAACGAGTTTGCTGTGGGATCGCAGCATGCCCTTCTCCGTGTCGTCACCAGTTTTAGGAGGCAGTTGGTCGACTGATCCAAAAGGATTAGCGGACAACTCTTAACTTATGACCAAGGTCTTCGATACCAGTACAAAAAAATAGATTAAGGTGTCTTGGCATGTGAGAAACTTGAAAAAAATAAGCAGAGTACGAGGCATCCCCAAAAGTAAGAAATATCTGCGAGAGAAATCTCCTACAGACATCTCTTCCTTTTTCCACTAACTATTTATGGACCTTTAGTTATTATAACATTAAATGACGTCAATGACCTCCATCTATTTTCTTTATTTGTTTACGTTTAACTTTAATGTATAAATCATTACAAAAAATAATCGAAAATGTTTTCATTTACCGTAACTGTAGTCTGATAATTAAATGTGCATTCAATGAACGATAGATTGCTTTAATAACTGCGTTAAATTTGATTGGGAGTGGTTAAATAACAATATGACGTTAAGAACAAAATATTTAATTTCAAAACTAACATGGTATTTTATTTAAATAAATAATCGTTAAGATATTTTTTCTAAATTTCTCGTTATTTATAAAACAACAAAGAAATACAAACTACTCGTATCTAAGGGACTTTGTGGGTTCTGAATTGGAACAGTATACTCCAAAACAATAACATTTAATAAACTGACCCCGATATAAAATTGAAAATGAAATAAAACTTGGCTTTGCAAGGGAATTTAATCCAGATTTATTGATATATCAAAACGTGGAGTGGATTGAAGAGGCGATTGCAAGTCGGCGGGTGATTGATGAATTCATTGTAATGGTAAGACGAAATCGGCTGTGGCCAGGGCACTGCTCTACACTTCCAACTATTTCGTTGACTGGCATCTTAACGTTTAACTGGATACCATTATCTTGAAGTTTCAACATCCCGCAATCTCTTCTCTTTCCCCTTTCTATTTGTCTGAACTCGCAAATAATTTTTCGTCTCAGGTGGATATAATTGTCAAACTACTACGGTGCCGTCATACGTATAACCCGCGTGTACTGGTTTTTGAATTTGGTAAAATCTAACAATATCTATTCTGAGCGCACTTGTCTTCTGCCAAGACAAACAGCAGTCACGCTTAAAGTGAGATTTTTTTCCTTCGTATGTGACGTGAAGGGCCGTGTCTCGGCATCTGCAAAAACAAGTTGTTACCCATAAATATTGTCAGCCCATTCTTCACTGCTCGGTCGCCTTTCCACAGCCGAAACAGATATTTTCTCGTGGTGGTTCATCGTCTCCCGCCTTTAAGCGCCTCCACGAATCTAGATCGTATATCGTTAACCTTTATTTGTGTTATTTATTTATAACTAATACTGAAAACTATTGAATTCCTCTATTATTTACTGTTGTTTGAGAACAAAACTTTACGAGTAAAATAAATGACTCAGTAAAAATGTCATTAAAATTTATTTAAATTGATTGCAACACCGTTAAATTTCTATCATAAAATTGTCATAATGAAATTGCATTCCTGACGATATCTACTAGGTTCCGCATCGCAATTCCAGTTGACACTGGTAAAATGTAAATATATTTGCTGCCTGAAACATTTAATGCTGATGGGTTTGGAGAATTCTTTTGTTTTTTTGGGAATTTGATGCTTAAATAATTTCAATTATAAATACTTTATAAAATACCTATAAATGCTGACATTGACAGCTCGTGGGTATTTAAAGTTATGTGCAACAGCACCCTGAGGAACAATTTTTACGAGGATAATTCCCCTTACGTAAGATATTATTAATACGACAACATCTACAGTGCCAATAAAACTCCACAACTCGTAATATGCTGCATCTCTAATTTCTTCTACATGACGTGTAAGATGACGTGTAGAAAGAATTTTTAAAATTGTAAAAACACAAAATAAATTTGGAGCAAATTCCTAACACGAAAGTATTTTTGCTTCTTACATATTTAAAATAAGAAAAGTTAATTTTAGGAAGAAGCCCCATATAATGGGAATATTGTATGCAGGTTCATGCGGTAATTTTGTCAGAATTATGAAAGCCTTCGAAATTCCACCCATTAAAGGTTTCTTTATTTTAAATAATCTTTGATTAAATATACCAGAACAAGTCCGTAAACAGTTATATTTTTATTAAATCATCAAAAACATTTAAAACTGTAGCCAGATGCTTCCGTCTCTGTGTCCCACGCTCTGTGCGGCGTTGAGCATTTTTGTAGCTCATATAATTGTTAAATCTTGGACGAGTAGGGGTATGCAAGGAAATATTGTGCATGCACTTTTCTCAATCTAGACAGGATACACGTTCTATAAAAAAAGATGTAGCCCATATGTATGCGGCAAAAACGAAGAAGAAACAGTCTTAAAATACTATTATTTTATAGTATCTTAAAATTACGAAACAAATAATTCCTCTTAAAAAATTCATGTGTTGTAGCTCATGAGCACATATGCATCAGCCTCCACTGGATGCTGAAGGCAGATTATTTTAGGTCTATATATTGTTCATCGTACTATTTTTGTTGAATAATGCGTTAACTTTGCCGTTTACAGAGAATAAATAAGTATTATAAGTTATGATAATTTAACATTAAATGACATAAAATAAAATAAAAATTTTCACTTACTAACTACATTCAAACCCAAATAAGTGTCTCGTCAGTACCTTTTCCTTAATTATTTAAATTTTCATACCATCAATGATCAAAGTCTCGTTAACAAACTTGATTTACGCAAGAATTGAATACAAGTAGGGTTGCCATAATACGGAACTTCGCAAGGAAGTGATTTACATGTAAATGAGTCAAAACACGAACATTTCCCAGATCTCTGAATAATGTTGCTGCAAGTAGTGGAAGAGGAACAATGAAATTTCAAGGAATGAATACAAATGCAAAATAGTAATCTCTAACAGACATGCCTTGTAACAGTAACATTGAAGTATACTGAATTATTATTCAGCATAACTTTTCCCTCAAAGCAGTATAAGATTTCATTTGAAATTAGACAATACCGTAATTTTTCTGTTTTCCCTTCTTTTTTTCATAATAAATTATAAAATTGTATTATAGCGTAAATATACCATAGTTGTATTTGAAATTTATTGCGCTAACTTTGCTTATAGCTTCCACGGGACAAACGCCCAATAGCAGATAAGTAGTAATAATAATAATTTGAATGATAAAGAAAACAGTGGACTTTTCACAAAGCAGTTGAAAAATATTTACCTCATTTTCTAGAAAGCTTATCAAATTAACACAAATGAAAGACAAGCACTCTAATTTGTACACTACATTTTAAAAGCATGCCACACCAAAACATTTTGACCGTATTTTAAACTTGAATCAGAATGCCACTTCCCACTGAACTGCCATAGGTTGAAACGAACTATTTTCATGCACCATATGCAAATAAATAGAAATTATTTTTAGTAATCATCTTAAGTTAAACCACATATCAAACCGAAAACCATATGCATAATGTGAAGGCTGAAAATACTGAGAAAATCCTGTAATCTATGAAAAAGGATTTACACGAAAGGAACTGAAGTATGAAATATATGTTTCATTATTTTTATCACATCTATTAAAAAAATATACGTGATTTTAATTTAAAGGAATAAAAAATATTTATGATGAAAAATTTAAACATTTTGAGTGACGTAAGTATTCTTCATATCTGACAACAATAATAATTTGAAATGGGAAACTTACCTTGGGGGGGTCTTCCGGTAAGATAGTCCTTACTGTCTCCTAATCTGAGGCAGGCCAGATTTTGGTAATTGTGATAATTGACTCGCTCACCTGCAAAATTAAAATTAAAAACAGAAGTCAATTTCAGAAGATGTACATAATAACTAATTAAGAGGAAGAGAATCTTTGTTCGTGAGTATATCAAGGTTCAGGTTGATTGATTTTGGAATATTAGATGTAATAATTCATACCTTCTGTGTTCTACATTCATTTCCCATTTATTTGTTAAATGTTATAGACGGTCAATAAAAATCAATATTTTTGACATTAGAAACGCCAAAGATTCGTCTTACGAAGCTTTCGAACGTAGCAGCTTAATAATCTTTTGTAGTGCAGATTAATAAAAAAAATCTCTAATTAATTGAATAAAAAAAAGGAAAACATAGCAGGATGAATGATGGAGTCTCTTTCAAATCCCTAATATGGTTTAGGACTTATAAATTTAATTAATTTTTAGGTAACAGAGTTTCAATCGACATTAAGAACTATCCAAATAATTTTCAGTACCTTTTCATTCAGTATCTGGTAACGGTTTTATTGAGTATTTCAGAAGGCTGAGAAATTTTACTTTCACAATATTCAACCAATGGGACAGGAACAAAGACCAATGTTCCGCAGATCAAATTATTTATACTGAAATTAAAGAACGCTGTTTTACCGTATCATAATGAGAACTATAGCAAGAAACAGGATTCACTATTATGAAAAATGTTATGCGCAGGAATAAGTTTTTTTTAATTAAAATTGCGTTTACTGTTAGTGCAAAATAAAATTGAAAGAATTGAGAAATTAATCCAAGCACAATGCTCAAGGTTACGCAAGCTAAAACCGGTATCTTATTTTACAAATGACATTTATTTCATAAATATTTATAGGAGATGCCTACTTAAATAAATAAATATATATATTTACATTTAACTGAATAAAGTTTTTAGCAGCAGCCTTGGTAAAATACCTTCTCTCCCATTTTAACTATCCTAAACGTAATTTAAGTGGGAATTTGGACATAAAAAACCTAAGTTTGCTCTCAAATTCTGACGGTTGATAAATTTAATCATTAGATTGCCTCGAAATAAGTACGTGATATAGATCGCAGAAGACGAAATCGCTTACAAGAGATATCAATAAAAGTTTATCGTAATTTTTATTTGCGTAATTTATCATGAAAAGTTTACTTGCTTGTTAGTTTAATCTCGTTCAAGCTATTATTAACACACTACTTGACACCAGCACAGCTTCAGCCGTAACAACATATACCAAACCACGTTCTTTGGATGTGGAATCTCATTATGAATCGGATCTATTTTCTCATAACATAATGGGAGAGACTCTGGGAATCATGAAATACTCCCATAATTACAGATCTTCCACATTTCAATTTTGTACTTAAAACTAAACAAGAATGAGAAATGGGTGGAACAATTTTTCCGATTCAATGTAAAGGATTTTAGGTAGAATTACAAAAAATATTGAGAGATAGATAATGTTGAATCACAGTATACCAGTGTCACGAAGAATCAATACGAGTACAATTTGTTCATATAATAATATAATAATAATATTGCAAAATATTGTAATGTAATATGAATTGTACACCTGAGGTCCATATCAGAGCTTTTTTCCATCTGATCGAAATTTCAGAGCAATTCTTAAACTTCTTTGTTTCAATAGCAGTTTTACAATTTTTTTTCTGCGCTCTATCAGACCACCGAGAGCGTCAGATTATTAAAATTCGAGGTTTAGTCGTCTCAGATTGCAGCATCTTGGGTCCGGTTTTGGTCCACTTCGGGGCTTCGCTATTTTCAGATGGCCGCGGAAAAGCTGAGGCCTTTACAAGGCTTCGGAGGCAGGCAGGTGTCAGCCGCCCCGCACCTGCCGCCCCCAGCAACACCTGCGCAAATCTTGGTCCAGCCAACATGAAAAAATTCAATAGCTTGTCCATGGGAGATAAATTACTCCATAGCGCCTTGTCGATCGTGGACGATAATGAAAGCTTCGTTAGAATTGCCATCCTGATGAGTTTGAAGGTAAATTAGTCGAGGTGAGTAGTATGTAAGAAATTAAAGGGTTGCATCGTCTCCCTTTCCTTTCAGTTATATTTCCCGAGCATTGTTTACACTCAATCTTTCAGAGTTCCATTTACGTAAACTTACACTTACAGGATCTCCAAAATTATTAATTGCATAACAATCGCAGTGATATTGGACATTTTTATTAATCATCCACTGTCAGCACGACCTCTACCCGTGAGCATTATTAATGATACCTTCTGTTGCTCCAAAGTATTTTCTCTAACTGTGAACGGTATACCTGACGCTTCATTTCAATTTCATAAGTTCCGTTAATGCAACATATTGCGAAAGAACTGCTTATTAAACTTAGCTAACAAACTTTTAATTGAAAAATATAAGTTAGCCAAATTGAAAGCAGTAATAACGAATAGTGTACGTTAGGGCACTTATTCAACAGAAGTGTCCGTCCTTCGTCTATTTTAACTATCATATAGAGATAACAGTGTCCTGGTTATGGCACAGACGCTTCTATTGAGTTGATAAGGGAGTAGAAAACTAAGCTACCATGATGTAACATTCGGACTGATTATCGTCTCTTCTATAAAAAGCTGGGTTAACAACTGAATCGGAATTGTTTCATCCTCTGCGGCAGGAAACCTCTTTGCTAATTCCAGTGCAGTGCAGTGGACTCGCGAAATTTAGTATTATCTGTGAAGTGAAGTTTATACTAATCTACAATAATAACTTTCACAGCCTAAAACCGTAGAAAATTCTCTTCTATTAACACACAACGTATTGTTCATAACAGAAAATATTTTCTCAATAATCACATTTTATTTATTTACTTTTATATTTATAAATATATTTGTAATTTTATTTTTCATTCGTAACTAACCTAAATTTGAAATGCCTCGTTAATATAAGAAAAAGTTGTAATGTAATACAATGTTCACTGTAGTTATTGTATCCGAATGTTAATATTTCTAAATTTTTCTATTGTAACACATGGATGGTATCTTCGTCATTAGTACCAAAAGATAAATAAATAAAATTCTCAGGGGTACTATTTCATTGTTGTGAGAAAGTACATGACCCGGAATTTGATAAATCGTCGCGTGACGCAGCGGAGTCGATTAACGATCAGTCCCAAGGTTGTCAGTCAATTCCAGTTGGTCCACCAGCAGAGTAGGGCCAAATATTGTATTAGAAATGTCTTTCACTCAATTAAAATATTAATACAATTTGTCCTAATTTTAGAAGAAGAGGAAGAGAGTACACCCTGGTAAAGGTTATGAGAACATCAAATGAAATAAAACGAAAAGGAGAGGGTAATTTTCACCCTTTTATCATATTTAATTTATAAAGAATCAATAGTTCTTCCTATTAAATACCACGGAATGAGCGCATTGCTTGCAAATGAAGGTTTTGTACACAATACACTAAAGATGTTTTAATTTCACGTCTTCCCTCTGTTCGATGCCTGGCGATTCCAGCCAAGCCGTTCCGATCTCAGCTGTGTCAGTGGACACGGCTACAGACTTGCCTTTCCATTGAATTTAATAGAGGCTATTTTCGACAATTCCTGATCGGAACGAGCCACCTCATCTAGTGTGAATTGGGCATAGGCACACTGACAAAAAGGCTTGCAGGTGGTAATCGGCGAGGTTGTCTTCGCCCACAACACACGTCCTTGCCAGGGTCGTCACCCACGGCCCCGAATTACCTATCCTAGCCTGGCACGTAACGGCAACTGGAACAATGCAAGCCTTCCCTACGCTACATATCTCACGCTGAGACGAGCGAAATAAGGAAGACAAGGTTAGAACCTACGTCACGAGTTGCACCTTTATTCACGTTGACTATTTTAGCGCACCAGTTAAGTTAGAATAATATAGCTTTTCGTAAGGATTTCTTAAGGAGAAAATAATACTATTATTATTATTACCAAATTAAAATTATTTTGCAAAATATGTACTTCTGCGTTTTATAAGTCCTATATTGTTAACTTTAAAGTTGTTATCAATTGTATAAATTAAACGATGTTATACTTATCAGTCCAATAAAAAATAAAATTGTGCTAAACTAAAAATAAGCGATTTATTTCAGTGATAATACTTGAGAAACATTTCTCTTGAAGAAGTTTTAGTTTTAGATCCCTAGTTCGTTCGTCCAGACTACAAAGAATTGTAGAGAGAACTGAGTACAATAAATTTTAAATAGGAAGCAATTCCCGGAATCGTACAATTTACTTAATATGCCACTTCATAACTTAAGTAATTTAGTCAGTACTTAAATTTTCCGACAGTTGAAGTCATTGGATAACAATACCAAGGAATTTATTTTTTCTCAAATTCTTCGTTTAAATAAATTGTATATAAGCCTATAAGTCGGAGCAAATTTAAACTAAACTGTATTAACATTAGTACCGTACACGACGTTTCGTTCCTAAATTTGGAACCTCATCTGGTAAATTATAAGAAATCAATAAATTTAGCAAGACGAACAGGCGAAGAGACCAAAAAAAAACGTTTAAAGATAAACATAACAATCGGTTTTTTCCTTCTCCAAGGGATGGTTAGTAGTCTGATCCACTAAATTTCACACATTGTACCTATAGTACTACTATCAACTAACGATTGCCACTGGACTGTCCGAGTAGAAGAGCGCAAGTCTGTCCCTCGGGGTTATTCACGTCGCATCATTCACCAAATAGATTTCTGTAGGTCAAACTTCAGTTTATTATATTTTAATTATATATATATATATATATCAATTATATAAGCTATTACAAGATGTACAGTTCGGGAGTTTTAGCTAGTTGTGTTAGAACACAATGCACATTAGACAACTACTTCCGTATTGTAGTGAGGCTGGACGGGAGTTCACTTTAACTCCCCTCTTTGTTGAACGCAACTTAGTAGTGAAAAAACAATTCTGAAAACATTGACGCTAGTAAATGTATTGCTGTCAGTTCAGGAAATGTTGGATGTCAAGAATCTCATCCGTAAAATGTAATAGATAAGTATAGGGTTTGTTAAAACGTGGTTGTTGAAGTCTCTATATCCCTTTCGTAAGAATGCACTTAGTGTTTTCAACAATGATAGTTCAGTCAGTGCGCTTGAAGGGGAGGTACCTTTTTAAAAAGACGTAACTCCCCTTCTCTGTTCTTTACTGCACATCTAACATTCCTCGTAGAATCTTACAAACTGTACTTTATTTGACATTTTAATTAAAATACTTAATATGAACCTATTCTAGTCACCATTACAAGAAAAATTATGCCAAACAAATACCCAATATCAGGTAACTGCTTTCGTAATATAATTCAATAAATAATTCATTTAATAATGTATTCAAAACAAGATTTTTAGCTTCTGAATAATCTGACATCAATTTGTACTTAACGTAATTCGTTGGACTCTAATTCAGTATATTATACAATATATATTTCTCTTAAAATTGTGTCTAGACAATATATTTATTAGATATTTGGAGGTAAAGCGTTAAATAAAATAAATCAGACTTTTATCTACTAAAGATCTAATTTGTAAATGATGAAGCGTGAGTAGGGTCTGTCTTAATCCTCTGTGTCATGCAGGAGCCCAGTAGCAATCGCTAGTTGATGATACTATGGTTACAATGTACGAAATGATGTTGGTTGTGGAATCATCAAGTAGGAGTTGTAGTGATAACTTTGAAGAAGAAGAAAAAATATCGTTATATTTAATTGTAAACGCAAGTTTTTGTGAAAAATTATTAACTTTACTTTATGTTTGTTTGGTCTACGAATGATGTTCTGGTAAACGGCTCCATCACGACGCGTCTTCAATCTGTTGTGCAAAGACCTCAACTCGTGCTAGCAGATCTTCCGCTCTTTCTACAGCAGTTTCAGGGGATAATTCCCAATCCGGTGATAGCGGAGGCCACGTGATTGGACCACTTGGGTCTATCCATCTATCTCCGAATCGTCGGTGTAGAGATGCGAAAGGTAACGGGGTGCGCCATCCTGCTGAAACCACATGTCTTGACGGACGACAAGTATGGTAGTACGGTCAACTACATGACCGTTTTGAAACGGTTGTAGCACGGAAAGGGCACGTTTCCGGACATTACTTCCAATTCCAAACATGATCCGCTGCAAGTTTTCAAAATGAATTCTCGAGCACGCTGTATGAGCGTTGATAAGACAACATCATTAGAGTGCATAATTGATATCGCAAGGCAGAGCGGCCGCGAAAGGCGATCCGTGGAGTGTTTGTTACCTGCAGCCTGTCCCGACCACACGCAGCATTCAAGGCCGCTTACGGCAGCTGCTTGCTTGCCAGTCTGGCATTTCCCGAAGACGCCGCTGGTAAAGTGCCGCATTAATAATTTACCTGCGAAGTTGTCGAGTTTTAAGGGGACCATGAATATTCTACGTCCTGAAAACCTGCCAACCTCCGTAATAACAGTTTAGTGATCGTACTCCACGTGTTTGATAGCACGCGGTGCGTTTAGCTGACGTAATAATGAGCCGCGGCGAACATACGGCGGCGTTAATGAATGAGCTGCGCGTGTTTACTGAAATTCTATTCAGTTGGTTTTTTTTCCTCAACAGATTAGTTGAAGACACTGCCTGATGCGGACAGACATCTCAACTACGATCGGAACTGAACCTTGATAAAAAGTTACGAAAACATTATATAATACTATTGGTTTTAGGTACATACCAAAAATTAATATATTTGTACTCGTATAAGTACCGTCTTACACCAGTCCCATGCTAAATTATTTTTATATTACATTTAACTTAAGGCTCTGTGTCTTATTAACATGAAGCACAACACTCATTGTTATTAAAAAAAATTGACCATCTCTTAAAATACACTGGTCACTCACTCATACACTTCGGACCAACTCCACAAACAGCTGTCGAAATCCTTAATGACTTCACCGAAATTATTTGAATTTTTCTCAACAACTTAAACGTATTTAAAATAAATAAAAACGGCGAAAAAAATCAGCATTAAATATATAACTATTTATTAACAAAAGCGACTTTTCATCTCCATCTTTTAGTTTGTCCTATATACAGTGCGTTACAATATACACAATAAATTTTTTAGATAACAATGTCTTTCCAGAAAGTTTATTAAGACAAAATTGTCTTTAATAATTTGAACGAAATTTAAATTATTTATTGATTTAAAAACAACATCTAAACCGTAATTATGATACAAGTAAATTAGTTTATATTACATTAGTTTATAGTTTATATTGTATGTTAGCTATAAAAGGTAATAGTATCTGAGCAGGGTATGATTATCATAGCACCAAATATTTCTGTTAACTTGCTAAATTTACGCACGTACTGTTTTAGACAATTCAGCTATTTTATTGCATTGTTTGGCGTACGGGTCATTAATTCTTGTTCTATTTAAGTTTTACACAGACGTTAACTGAACTTATAAATCTGTTAGTTGACTTGTCCATGAATTGACTAACTACACCGCCCAATTCATTGTTTTCTTGCAGACTAGGAAGTTAAATTTAGCATTCGCCAGAATATATGAAAGGGAATATTTAAAATGAGATACTGTGAAAAAACATTTTACTTATCAGATTCTTTGAAATGGGAAGGTCTTTTCTCTCCTCTCGGCGCAGTTGAGATATAAAAAAGGTGAATACTTTTACACATGGACCGCATAAACAAACGAAAGATGTGACTGTAGACCTATCCACTTCTTCATGAAGTGAATGACAGGATCAAGACATCTCTATTATGAGAAACAAAACGAATGTTTAGATCCGTGTTTTCCAACCTTTTAATTCTATCATGAGCCATGGAACTCATCTGATTAACCCTATGCAGCAATTACATTTATTTTTATATTCAATAATTTAATTGCCTTTAATTGCCGAAGTACAGTTTGTTCAGGATAAAACGTATATTTTAGAAAGCAATCACTAGAACATTGTTAAAAAAGCAATTAGGGTTAGTTTTTATGGTTTATAATAACCAAATAAAATTCAAATACGATATTATTTAGATGAACAAACATGTGATTCGTTGGGAAACACCGGTTTCAATATATTTGAAGAAACGGTGATAAGTATTAAAAATAGTAAAATATAATTAGTAGCCCATGTCAAGAGATTAAAGGAGTAGTTGAGACGGTATTTTCCTAAGCGAATAGGCCTACTAAGGAAACTGTACTTCAACTATTCTTTGATTCAGCAACCATAAAAAAACACTTTCCAAAATGAGAGAAATGTTTTGAAGCTTCCCTTATTATTGTTACAGTTTGCTTAAATAAAATGTCCGTACTTATAGGTAGAAGAGGAAGGAGAGTTCAAACTGTCCCTTAATAAATAATTTTGTGGAGTATAATGGTTTTCCTATTTGCGTGAAAAAGTTCTTATTCTTTTTACATGGGTCCTATTGGGATTGATTTTTCTAAAAGAAAAAAGACCATGATTTCTAATAAGTGGAAATTCCTTAAATTCTAATATTGTTCATTTTAAATCCTCTTAAGCAATTCAAAACACCTGATATAATGTTATTGTTTATTTGGATAATTTTAAGCGAATTTATGCTAAAAATAAAACCATATTGATAAGTAATGTACAGTAAGTAATGAAACTATAAACAAATGAAGGGTTTGACGAAAAAGGGATAATATATATCAAAATTTTCCGTTTCAACTTCTTTCACTTGATATTAACGAATATTTTATAAATTTTTCAGTGCCATATTTAATTCTATAAAAGTATCACTAGCAGTGAGATAACTAAGAACATCAAGCTGCTTCAACAATATAATAGAGAGCCCTTAATAAAATTTTAGTTAAAGACCGGAAACTCTTGTATTTTTAGACCGATGTTGAATTATATGCCTCTATTATTCGGACAAATAAATTCGCATGCTTTATTGATAATTGTTTACTACTACTACTGAAAACTGAAATTTCCGAAAATGATATTACTTGGAAACGTTGTGATTCCCTTTTTATCGGGTTTTGAAGCCCCAATAAATTTAAAGTTCTTAAGGCGTAAAATAACAATGATTACAGAGTTTATCAGCTTGTGCTGACAGTTATGACTCAAAAGGACAAGACCGTCACGTGAGAAGTATTATCAGGAATAAACATCGGCGGCACCATTTAAGGTAAGTCACAAATGCGATTTTTTACAATCCTACAGGGCGTAGTTGTTGTCGCCAGTGCAGCAGTTTAAGATTATTACAAATAAACGTTGTTACCAATAACATTCAGAACGTGTTCAAGTTAATAGCTCTGCATCACATAATTCAATTACGTTGAACTGTATATCCACTAATTAATTCTGACTGCTGCATAAATTCAGAGTGCGTTAAAAAAGTTGACACTCTGCCAGACTTCTCGGTCTCTGTGGTCATCCAAAACCTATGACGTCTCGTAAAACATCTGAAAATATCTAAGGAAGGTTACGTTTGATAGAGGCATTTCAAAGACAATCAGGATAAAAGTAAGCTAAATTTGGAAGTATATATTATATATGTAACTTACGATAGCTTCAAAGTCATTTACCGCTTCAACGAAGAACGCCCTTTCCTCTTCTCTATAAATTCAAGAAAATATATCTTCCAGGACTAAAAATCATGCTTTCGAACGATCGACATTTGGTCTCAAAATGGTGGATGGAAACTGACATCTTCTTACAGCATTATATGATAAAAAGAAGTTTAATCGAATTCGGTCGAACCGTTTTACTGTGAAAATAATCGAAAGCTTCGGTTTGAATTTTCTCTCAAACAGGTGGATGATTATTTGATACTGACAAAAACTTTCTCACTTCTATATATAACAAAGTAAAAAGGTGTTACCGGCCGTTTCCTTGTGCTAACATAAACAAGATCTGAGTGAGAGGCAAACAAGAATCTATGATATTGTGTCCCTTAAAGCATACAGCATAAATATGATCATAAGCTAATGGATAATATGCCATTCGGAGACAAAACATTTATTTTATTTACAATGCTTGAATTAGGTCTGGCTCACGTAGTAGACAAATTTTTATGGAAGACATACTGGTAGCCTAAATTATGTCATGACCAATTTAAATTTATTACCAGCATTTCTATTTTACTTGCATAAAAACAAAACTGTCCTAAATATTGGAGAATGTATACATACATAATAAAATCATTATTCAAGATTAACCGTCAATAAAAAAGAATACATCTTTATTTGACTCCTATGCGTTCTTATACCATTTATCCGATAGGGATGAAAGTTTGGAGAGTTGTAGTGCTCAACCCAGAGAAGGTTCCTCTCATAATTTTTTTGTTTTAGATTTAGGTCCCTTCTGTCGCCTCTTTCAGGGTAAATAGTCCCCACCTTTGCAAAAGCTGGAAAATATTCAGTAAATATCGCAAGGCCTTAAGAATTATTTCAACCAGTTTGCGATAGGTGGCTACCTAGTAATAACAAATTTTTTTGTCACATACTTAAAGTAGTTTTACCTTTCTATGTTATGTATTTTGAATTTGATGGAAATGTGGAAATTTTATTTACTACTGGCTGGAAGCCCGGTGTTGCCTGGGAATAAATTTATGTTAACCCGACACAGTATTTCATTCGACAGTTATCTTTTGTCAGCACGTGATTAAACCATCACCAAGAACGTCACAGCTTTGTAAATTTACCTTTTACACCCCTTACTCAAAGCCGCCATAACCACGTCAAGAAATGCACTTATACCTTAAACGAACATACACACAAATATTATATATAAATATAGAAAAATACTCCGATACAGCCAATTAGACAAATAGCTCTTTTTATTTTGGCCTAAACAACGAAGCAACAGTACGAAATTTTGATAAAGTTGAATTCAGTAAATATATACAAGAAGTACGGTATCATTTTTGTATGTTTGATTTTTATTATCTAAGCTTCGGGGTTAATCTTATAATTCACATATGGTTTTGAACTTTCAACGATAGATTAATTAAGGGGCGAAATATACTTAATTTAAATAATATATTGTGTTATAGATCAAAAGAATGGGCAACCCGAGTTTATTTTTGGGAATCTTGACGCGTGTATGGATCACGAACCCTATCCCATAGAGTTATTAAATTTTTTATTTATGTTTATATATATAATAGTTCTAGATTAGATTTACTATGCCAGTGTACTCAACAACTTCTCTACGTTTCATGGCTTCCGATGAATGGTGTAATCGTGCATAAAGAACAAACAGACGGACATACATTTGTTTATATGTATATATTAAATTTATTCCAGTATTAGTGTGATATTCTTTTATATCTGTCAATTGTTGAGTACAAATTTTGACTGCACTGGAAAACTACGAATAATTATATGTATTATATTTTTAATTCTTCCTAAAGATGAAATGAGGATGTAGGTAGATATTGTAAATACAAAATACAATAATATGACGTTAATTATTTTGTCCGTTACTATAATGTTCCACCCTGGATCACACAACACTAACTACAGGCAAATGTCATTCTTCTTCCAATATTTTGTGTGCTTATATTAGGCAGTAAGATCGCTCGGTTTGCTAGTCTCTGCCGAAGCCGGTCGTTCAATGATTGGACTACATTTGGTACGGAGTGTTAATATGCTTGAGCACGGTCAACTACGGACACTCATAGTATGTGACCAGGTCCGCCTTTGGGATGTAATAGAGACGGCGAGATAGGGAGCGAGCCTAATTTATAATTGGCCATTTTAGCCGTACTTTATGGCGGAGTCTTCAGTTTGTTCTAACGAGCAGGCGGTGTCTCTCATACAAAATGAATGGCCTGTATTAAATTATTACGGCGTGGTTATTAAGCTTTGTAGCTTGTTATTTTGTCAATGGAATGCTGATACAGTGGGCGTTACAGGTAGCGTTTGTCTCTCCTTACTGACCATGACGCTGTTATGCATCACTGTAACAGACTCACTTTACACAAAAACTGGATTCCTCGTGCACGCTCATAACATCGACTCCCGCCGCTACATACAATCTTCAATTCTATGTCGGAAATTCTTTTCTTGGTGTGCAGCGGCACGTGTCGCTAGTTAAAAAAGCTTTCAAATACAAGCTATCAGTTTCCGTATTGATATGATTGAATAGTTTTCAAAGACGTTAAAGAAAGAACTTTGAAATAAGATAATTAAAACAATTAAACACACGAAGAATTTCCACGTAAAATCATCAAATATCTGTAGTGATAAATGCTGGTATCGAATGCTACTCTAGTTTTGACAATGGAGAGATTTGCCATTGGAAATTTCGCGAGGTCAGTGTTACGAATCGTAGAGCCACTGTTTGCAGAAATAATAACAGAATTTACATTGATGTAGTTGTCATTGGTTCACAATATAATATGGCCAGCAATTTAATTTTACAAAAACTAAAGCATTTTATGGGAAAATATTATTTTTAAAAAACGTACTGCTTTCGTGATTTGTTTTTATTATTTGTAGTGTGCACATACATTCAAAATTATGAAAGAGATTTTTTTTTCATTTTAGTTGAATAAAATTTTGTTAATTTGTCTGAGCTGCGAATGTCGAGAGGGTTTGTTGCCCCTTTCGGGTAAACGATCCGAATGGCTGGCCTTGGGGACATCAGAACATCTTTTAATGGAGTAGTCCGTTGAAGGATTACGAGCCCGCTGGCCAGCAAAACTCATAAATGTGTCGGATAGTAATAATCTGAGGTTTAAATATTTTGTCAAATTCAGACGTTCGCACAGAAGGTTGAGTAACCTCTGGTGCGTGTCATTTTGTGACTTTTCGGGAAGACGTGTGATCAGCGGATTCGCGAACTATAAAATGTAAGAATATTTCCTATCGGCAAAGATTTGAATCGGGAAGGGGAAATTATAGGTTTCGTGAAAGATAGAGGAGGGGCCAGTTATAGAGTTGTCAAGCAGATGGGATGAGGAGTTACTTGTGGAGAGTCGTGGAGGAGAAGTTCGGTGTTCAGCCAGCGGTAGCATCTCACCGAATTCCAGAAGCTACCACTTCAAGGATTCTAAATGTTGCAGCCAAACGTTCCGGTGTCCGTAACGTATTATTAATCCCTTAAGGCCGTCTTCTGAGAGCCACAGTAGCAATTGCCACCATTCTTCAGAATAAAGACCAAGGTATCTGTTTGCTATTTCAATTTATAAAGACAATTCATTTTCTAAATTTACAGTTCCTTTTAAAATAAGGTTTATTTTTATTTATTTGGTGTTATTTATTTTTTAAATAAAAGTTTAAAGTTGTAAATTTTCTTATATAGTTATTCTGCCTGCTCATTTAATTTAAAGTAGAACCTCATCCGTTTTAAAAGTTACATATTATTTGTCATAACTCAATTATATTGGTATAATCCCTATATTATGGTAATATGGACGTTTTGATACTTAATGCATTAAATTTATAAATCATACAGGTGAACACACTTACGCAGTTAAAGAATTATGATTCACTTAATATTAACAACTGTTGTTTGGAATTGCGTAATATTTACTATTATTATCAGCGAAATGTTAATACAAAGCGGTAGATATATAATAAAATTTGCAGAAATGATTTAGAGTTGGATTAGTTAATTATTATACTAATCAAATGTAAATTTTACAAAACTGTTCCACTCTAAGTTACTTCTCTGGAGACTATACTGACAAAAATTACTATACAATACGTTAATCTACAACCCGTGGACCTGATCGGGCATGCATTATAAATGAAGTGAAACACCGCAATAACAAAGAAATATATAAGCAGAGTTCAAAAACGTTATTTGAAAATGTAGTCATGTTGCTGAGATTATTTGTACGTTTCAATTTTTTAAATGTAATGAGTAAGTTTTCTTTGTAATTATTTCATAGCTCACTTCTTGGCCATTATTTATTGTAAATTAAGAACATTAATTAAGGATTTTAAGCAGTTCCCAACCTTTTCCTCGGTACTAACTTTTGCAACGATCAACTGTCGTGTTTCCTCAGCCACCATAGTTGACAGTGAGCTGTGGTCATGGCCATGTTAACTCCTCGTGCCAGAAACCCAATTTGAGTCCATATTTCGCCTCTCATATATGTATTGTTATCAACTTACTGCTTAGCTTAGCTTAGCAACATGTCAAAAGTACTGTCGGCCATTCTAAAGTAACTCCTATCTGCGGTTGTTAAATTCTCCTTCATCTTGCGACACCTTCGACAAATGTTAATAAGAACAAAACTCTGTAGATTCCAATCTTTGATACAACGTTCTTAATAGTCTTCTACGTGGAAACTGACGATACTGTTTAGTTACCTGAGCATTTTTTACCTCAGTTATTTAACGCAGTTAACTAGGCAGATTGCCAGAGATAAAGGAGAATACTGCTGCAATAAAAACAGGGTGGCAAAAAGTGAAGATAAAAGTCGTATAAAGTGATAAAACTACAACACAGGGATTGCGTAAAATAGAATATAATAATTGATGATAGTAATATTTAATGTTCTCTTCATTTCTGCTATTCACTCTTCTCGCTCTTGCTGTAGACATTAACGGATTTCCCATTCAATAATAATCAACCACAGTCAAATGTGTTGATGAACGTACGCGAAAAGCGATTTAGTTGAGGCACCAGTTGCCATAAAAGTGGTAAACTGTGTGTTGAGATTGATGCTGAATTAAATTGATGATGATACTCGCCGATGTGTTATTACTGATGCGTCATAGCTTGGATAAGCTGCAGTGTAATATGTACGTAATGACTTCAGGTATGCTGTAAGAAACTATCTCACAATTGGCGTTCCACTATAATTTCCCTTCTCACCCATATCACTTCATCTAATGTTTCACTCTCTCCACAGCAAACTACTCTCCACAATACACGCATTGCATCAATCAGACGTAGCAAAACTTAAACATATGAAACTTTTATTTAATAGAGGTGAGCGCGCGTGGTGTATAATTGTAATAAAATATTAGAAAATCCATAGAAATTTCTATAATATCTAAAAAAAACTGACAGTGACAAACTCATCCTGCAGCAATTGTAAATAACATGTCTTAAAATGACTCGTTAAATGTTGAATGTACCCTAGTGTTGAAAGCCAATAGTAACAATTACTCTTTGGGGCATAATTAAACCTGATCTGTAACACATTAAAGTTATTAGATTGAATGAAGGTCGTTTGAGAAAATTACTACACTTTTCACGTCGGGATTAAACTCAATGTTGTCCACATATCAAGGTTCAAAATGACACAATGACTATCGAGAGATTCCTGAATTAATGAAAACACCACAATAAAATATTATCATTATACACTTAATTTATTTATTTACGACAAAAATTAATGACGATAGGTGAAGACACGTCACGATGGGTTGCGTTTTTCCATAGAGAAGTGGAAGGGGGAGATTTGATGGGAGGTGACAAGGAGGTGAAAAAGGTCAGAGTGGGTAATAGTACTGTAGGTCAGGAGGAAGAGAAGAGAAGGAGCAGTGTTGCTTGGTAGCTGAAAGGAAGAGGGAGTAGGTAGAGGAGGAATACAATCAATGTATGTTTGAAGTGGGAAGAAAAGTATAAAGAGGACAGAAGTACAAGTATTGGCCGAAAGTTGTAAGTAAGAAGTATTTAAGAAGAGAAAAAAAGACGCCTTCAATAAATTGTTGGGAGCAGACATAAAATCTACACAACGAAATTATGATATCCCAACCAAATCTCGCTGCTGTGACGTCAACAACTCCGCTGAGATATTAGACTGTTTTTTCTCGTCGCCCGATGGTGCGAAATCTGCTGTTTCCCTCCTGCCGAATCATACCCTGTGTGACGAAGGAGTCGCCACATCTTCTTGCCTACCTGCAACCAGGAGGAAGTTCCGGAAGTCATCCCTGGTGCCTGGGCGAGAAGGTTCCCAAACAAACGAAGAACGAAAAACAGGTTCGCCTCAATAATCGAGATCTCTTATATCCGTTGTTGCCACTCAGTAATTAGCTCTGATAAATCTGATATATAAGGAAGATATATAAGAATACCCTTAGCTAAGCAGTTGCTAATTTCCCCTACATCCCACATTGTTGGTATTAGATATATATATATATATATATATATATATTTTATATTTAGATAACGAACCCCGTTCCTATTATAATATCTATATAAATACAGTAATTAATATGGCCTTATCGAGGTTGAAAGTTCCAGCCCTGTATAATTACGTTTGAATATAATTGTGGTTGTATGAGTTTATGTTTGTGTCCCGTAGGAATGCTTTTATGATTGTCAGACTAGCATACGCCATGATTTTCTTCGCTTTTCACCAAAACCAATTAGTCAAAAGCAAAGCGTTTCAGCTAACCCTATCAGTAGTGAATTTTTGTGCCGAAAGTTAACCGTAATGCTACGAAGTATGCAGAATTCTTGATCACCGTGCGGATAATATATATTAAGTTCGTACGTATCAAATTTCGGAAGTATGCGTAATTGCATGTGTATTAGTGAAAGTTGCGTTCTTTTTGTACGTGTTCGTGCTTTATAGAGGCCGCAGTTGAATTGATAATTGGTAGTAGCCTGCGGCAAATGTGTGTACACGTTTCGTGCCGAGAGAAGCCACACGGAAGCTGTCTTGTTGTGGCCGGGAAGAAAGCGTGCGGATGTTTCGCCAGAGGAGGAAGCGAAACGAGCAGCTGCGGCTGTGGCTGTGGCTGAGGCTGAGGCTGAGGCTGCGGCAGTGCAGATGGCGTGGCGTGACAGCTCAGACAGCTCCGGGGCCTCGTTCCTCATTCACAAACACAGACCCGCCATTCATAGCACACACGGACAACTATATTTTATCATGTTTGCTCTACAAGAAAACACATTTCTTTATAATTGCCAACTTACTGTTAGTTTACTTAGTGCCGGTTTGGTTGCTCAGACACTTTATGAGGAGTTAAGAAGTGGCCAATTTGGATATCGAGACAATTTTTTCTAAATTCAAGTAGTCCTCAAATTGGATAAAATTATAATTTAATTATTTGATGTTTGAAACGGAATTTTTGAAGCGGTAAACGGTTCTACGGTTCTAATTTTCAATTAAAAATGCTTCTAATATCGTTCATAATTAAAACAATATACCTGGAAAATATCTGTAGAACTAGAAAAAAACGTATTACAAACTCTCATATGATCAACAGTACCGTAACAATAACTCTAAAATCTAGTTGTCGTCTGATCAGTCGGCCAACTGCCTCCGAAAACTGGCGGAGACACGGAGAAGGGAATGCTGCGACCCCACAACAAACTCATCCCCCGTCATTCAGAAGGACGTGAGTACCCAAAAGCCCGACCAACCTGACGCAGGTTTTCAAGAATTTATCCTGCATCTCTTTTACGTGGAACACCGGGTAGGATCCTTCAACTATAGCCCGAGGGACCTAGTCAACTTTTGGCTGCTTTGCTCTACCTTCCACATCCCCTCTTTTCAATTCCCTTTCTATGCTATTGAAGGGGAGTTGTATGTTTCAGGATCACCCTCATGTGCCTTGTTAACCAAAAAAAACACACATCTTTATCAGAAGCTGACCATTGAGATGCCTAAGGGAGTTTTCTCTTGAAATTATTTCTCTCCAGATTCACTGCGGGGCTCACGTGACTGTTGCGAATATCTCATGCTATCTCTGGTTTTTTCAAGGTTCTCACATATCGAGGTGTATGCACTGAGGTCGAAGACTTTGTCCGCTGATCACATTGAATCATTCGACCGACTTCCTCCTAAAACTTGTTGAGGCACGGAGAAAGGAATGCTGCAACCCCACAGAAAACTCATCTCTCGTCATTCGGAAGGGCGTGAGAATAGTACCCAATAGCCCAACTTACCTAAAACAAGTTTTCCAGGATTTTCCCTGCCTCTCTTTTCGTGAAACACCAGGTAGGATCCTTAAACTATTGCCCTGGGGCCCTAGTCAAGTCTTGCTACCTTTTCTAGTTCCCAGATCCACCCTTTTCAATTCTCTTCCTATGCTATTAAAGGGGAGTTGCCTATTTCAGGATCATCCTTATGTAGCTTGTGACCTCTGCCCCCAAAAATATGAATACTGAGAAATAATATAACCATGTGTGGCCACCAGAATTAAAAAATGCTATCTGTATATAACTAGTACGCATATAAAGACTTGGCCAGACATTTTAGTTTTCATCAGCCGCCTCTACAGTAGGTTGATTTAATACAATCATACGTACATAAGTCAAATCTCGTAATAGAGAATATCACGACAAATTTTAGTGTGCGGGGAAAAAACAATATACATGTTTCACTTGGCACCAATTTTCTGATGTGTGTAAATCGTTATTCGTTTAAACGCAAAATATTACTTTTAAACATCCTTTATTTAAGTCCTGTGTGGCGCATAAATTATGAAATGTTCACACGTCCACCGCTTTTTCGTTATATTTCATAGTCTCAAAGACGAATTTATTTTATTGACAACAATTATGAACCACATTCTGTTCAGACTTCAACGGAACTAGTTCAGTTAAAAGAGGAAACGAAAGTCTTTCTAAACTCATGTTGTTCGAGAATCTATTTCGGTTGTAATACTCGCTGCTTCTCAAGCCATTAGCCCTTATCTAAGGGAAATCTTTAACTCGGCGCAGGCAATCCTGTGCGAAAACTCTCTCCCTAGGAGAAAAGATACGCTACGAGCATTTCATCAACTGGAAACTTAGCTTGGTGAGTCGTTACACTTTTAACACTTGCTAAGTTCCTGCGGCTGGTTAACAAGAGAGTTTAATTTAGGTAATGTTTTCGTGACCACCTGAGTCTAGATTCGCACTCAAACTGCAACGATTTGATCACAACTTTTATCTCAGTGTAAGAACATTTATTCTTCATTATTTCCAGGTTCCAGAGGCGGACTTTGCCATCGGACTATAGCATTCCAATAACGGCTTTGATAATTACCAGCTTAGAATCAAAGATTTATTAAATAAATAATTGGTCCTCACAACCCCTGACAGCTTCAGAAAAATAAATTATAAACCTGTGATCATATAATTCAAATGTTGTTGATTTAGGGGCACATTCAATTGTATTGTCGGTAGAAATATTCGGACATTTAAAATGATCAGAAATCAGTTGCTAATTTGTGTTAATTTGTTTAGGCTGTAAAGGGCCTATTACTTGCGTGATATTACTTTCAACACGCATAACTTTTTATTAGATGCGGGTATCATAAGGTTGCTTATGACTAACATGTACTTAAATACATATTTTTTTCAGTACAAGAGTATTAATTTTAGATGTAAATAAAATACAAAAAAGGACTAAAAGTCAGAAATAGAATAATATAATTTTGAATACGTCTCATTACCCAACTTCCGGGACCTCCTCAAAATGATCTTTCAGCCTCGGACGTTACAGCAGCAACATGAAATTTTGTAATATTTTAATTAATCAACTGAGGAGGTCCTGATAGTTGGGGGGCCGAGGGACGAAACGTATTCAAATAAAGTTATTCTATTTCTGACTTTTAGTCCTTTTTTGTATTTTATTTATAATATTAAGTCAGATTAAATTAACTAGTTTATTTGTAATATTAGAAGTAGACTAAATAATATCTCAGTCAACTTTGCTGACAGAACTGCTTTGAAAGTAGCAAAATAATTACTTGAACCCGAACTGTGCAAAACGAATCCGTTACTGTAGCAGATATCCTCGTTCACTTAAGTTTTGAAAGAAAAATTACTTATCAAAGTCTTGCAGGACAAAATTGTGGCATTTAATTTATTCATTGATAAAAATTTCCATGTCAACTAGAAAAATGTAAGTGAATCAGTAATTGACGACCATTGAGTCTTTTTCGATGTACTTCAAAAAAGTTATCAAAATTCAAGAAAGCAGGAGCCTTATAAGCTTTTTAATTGACCGTTTCATTGCTAGCCGCAGATAAATTAAATAAGCACTGAAGACATTTGATCATTTTGCGACTCATCTCTAAGAACGTCTTCAACAATCATCGTAACAATTGTTCCGTTGGAGAAGCGTAGCGTTTAGTAGTAAAGATTAGCAAGGAAGAATAGAATCGTTGTGAAGGTACATAATTTCGAAGCTGTCAATGCACTGAAGGTTCTTTATGGCCCACTAAATAATGATTCTGTCGCTATTCGCTACATTGTGAAGTTGCTGCTTCGTCCACAGCAACGTCGTTTGGTGCCAGCCGTTCATACTTCGCGACGGTAATACTTGCGCAGTAGATTTGTTACGTCGTAAATGCCATTTGGTGTAATGTAGGCGGCTGTGACTTGGAAATGGCCACACTTCGTCTCCCTATTCGGCCATGAACAAAGGGTTCAATGGACGCCTTTTTACTCATGCAAACAATGGACGATTGTCTGGTTAGATTGGAGAAATGGAGGACAAACCAGTTTATTCCTCAATCCTAAGAAGTACGCGCCTTGACCAATAGGTGGCAGCATTAGCCCAATGAGACTTTGTGAAGACACAGTTCCCAAGTTCCTCGCTAGGCGTCCCTAGCTCTAAGTGCACAATCCAATGTAAAGTATCTACTATGAGTCAACCAATTCCTATCTCCGTCTACAACCCCGTTTCTACCAGGCTGGTAACGTGTGACTTAACGTTGATCTGAAGTCTTCCGAGTGAAGACAAACAAATGAAAAACATTTTATTCACCATGCGTAATATCGAACAACAGAAATGTAAGAAGCGTTCTTCCAAACTCAAAAAGTAAATAATTAGTCGTCATTTCAACTCTTTTTCACTGGTATTCGTTAGATAAAAATATTTTCAACTTTTAAAACAGCTCCAGAACCTTCACACATGCCAAGATATTAATTGCAAAAATGTTAATTATCTCATGAGGTTTTTTTGGTACGACTAAATCATTCTAACCCACACATGATTTCCCCGAATCGTAGAATTAGCAATCGACGCGACTATAAAAAATATCAGTAATTGAAAAGACGGCCAAAAAGTCAGCAAATAATTTAATTACTATTTAATAAGTACAACTTTGTGGTCTTCTTCAAACATATTATTAAACGGACGAAGTATTTACATTAGAGCAATTTGTTGCCGTGGACAATTTCCCGCGACTTATTGGCCCTCTTTCCATTTACTAATTTTAAACTTAAAGTCAGAAAATGTTTGAAAAAATCATTCTACTGAGATGTAAGTCAGACTTTACATTTTCAGAATGAAGTAAACAACGAAAAAAATTATTAACAATACGACATGCAGAACACACAATGTACTCACAAGATTTTTGACAAACAAATCCTGGATAATCCTTTTACAATGTTCTAGTAACATTAATTAATTGAAACATCTGCAAAGGATTCCTGAACAAATGTAATGCCAGTTATAGACAGGCGGAAATTCATATCATTAAAGGAAAATGAACTACTTTCGTGATAGCTTGATGACATTTTTCATTATTAGTCGTAACAGAAAATTAAGGTATTTCAATGAATATAGCGTATCGGATATTCGTTAAAGATACACAAATTGATTAAAAATTGTTTTATTGGTATAATGCGTATATTATTTCTACATGGACAAACTTTTGGTTCTCAATAAAATAAATTTATAAATCATAGAGATGTGAAATCTCTCACGCAGCCAAAGAATTGCTCTTTATTGAAGAATCGAAGTTTCTATTTTCGGATAACAATTGTTAAATTGTATAGAATTGTGTACCTTACGTTTATTTTAATTACGTAATGCTAATTATTGTTAAATAAATTTTTATTTAAAATTATTATCTTATAAATACGTAATACAAAGTAACAGAAGTAAAATAAAATCGTTTAAAATGTTCTAGAGTTGCTTTAATTAATTATAGTACTAATAAAATATAAATTTTAGAAAACTGTTCCCCTCTGGATCGTTACTGCAGCTGTAATAACAGTTATATCTGCATAACGTTCTTTCATTGAACGCGCAACGAAAAGTTTGCAATCATAATTGTTTGGAACTTAATTTAAACGAAACGAGACATTAAATTTTTTCACTTTACGAATAGGGAAGGAACTGAGATGCATATTTATCTTTTAAGACCGGTTACAGAGAAGAATATGAGGCGCCACTGAGATAAAGCATTTCCCCATATAGACACAGAACAGTGAAAATGACTGGCAAACAATATGTCTTGCATGTAACTAGCAACACCGAAACAAGCTGAATAGTGTCCCCAAAAATAATTGCAGTCACGAACTGATTTGCACCAAACGGAGATTATTGTTTATACTCATTCAGATATAGTATGTTTCACTACCATTGCTAACACATAAAAATTAATAATTTGTAGCGCGAAAGTTGAAATATTATTCAAGATATATGAGTGGCGATCCTTTGCTGGAATCGGATGGTGTAATAACCCAACGTATTAATCGTCTAAATAAACTTGCCAATAAATACTATACTTTGAACATGAAAATATTAATGATACTAAATTGGTAACTCTGCATTTCCACCGAAACGGGCTACACAAACACACATTACTCGTAAAGTGAGTGCAAATTTATAATATTATTTTGATGGCTAAATCAATTAATAGCAATAGTTATTTTATATTACAAAACTGTAGTAAGATAAATCTAGAAGCTTTCTTCTCTGGTTGTGAGTCTACTTTTTGGCCCCATTCTGCACTGCAATGAATATAGAATACTATCAATGGCCAGTTGTAAAATTCTCGTTATTGCAGTATTATCACTACTGTATGCTCAAAATGAACGTACAATTATTTGACGCGAAAAAAATAACTTGATGGATCAGATTACAGATGCCAAACTCCAAAAATTAAAAATCTCCCAACGATTCCCCCCTCGAAATATCCCTGCGTGTCTGCGATAATCTCTTTCGCCCAGTGATATCTCTTTTCTCTTCTCCCTCTTCTACAAATTGGACACGTTAATTTCACTTTGCAAGTTATATAAAGAATTATGCGTTTATTACAACGAGTAGACTGTTTTACCCGACATTTGCATCCTTAGAAACAATATAGCTACAAAAATGAAATAAAAATTAAGCAGAACTCGTATTTTCCTCAACTAATAACATTTTGTGGTAAAGGAGATTGACCAAAAATTGTATGAAACCTGTGCTTATCGCACAATAGTTGGTTTGTGGAGATACACATTGTCGTGCTGTCGTGACATACTGTTATAATATAATATTGTGAAATATTACTCCTTTAATGATGACCTATAGACGACCTGCAGAGATGTGGCTGATCCACAGATCCAGTGCCTTGACGTACTCGGGGGAAGATCCTACGACCATGATTGAAGGTCTGATTGTTTCTCTGACAAAAAATATTTCCATTAATACAGCTATGACATCCTCTTTGTCAGTTTTTATTTTATTTAAATTATCAATTATTCTACGTTTCGTCTCTCATTTGAGACATCTTCAAGTACACTAAAATGAAAATCACAATGGATTACATTACGTAATATGTTACAAAAAAATTAAATACAATGCATGGTTTTAAACTTACAAAATATAGTTTTTTATGGACCTCACTCCTTGACTCCTTCGGCCGAATCGCAGGAAAGAACCGCAAATCCGGCTTAGGAGGGTCGTAGTGAAGTTACAAATTTAAAATAACACTCGACTAAAATAAAGAATAATTGATACTATTTAACTTGTTGGTATCACTTTTTATGTTAATACAATTCATGTTTTTATTAATGTGGAGCATCCTGCTCATTATTTCTTCCTTCGGCAGAAAGACACATTGAGTAAGGTCCATCAGCAATTAAATTTTTCATGTTTAAAATTTCATTTAAAAAATTGTAACATTACCTAATGTAATCCATTGTAATTTTTACTTTAGTATAACTGAAGAAGTCTCAAATAAGAGACGAAACGTATTATAGTTAATTTTTTAAATAAAATAAAAACTGACAAAGAGACTGTTATGAGTCATTTAATATTTATTTAAATGACAGATAAACTAATTATTTCCCATAATTCTTATTATCCGACTTTCTAATTTTACAATACGTAAATAAATTGGCCAAAAGTCAGAACAAAATACTAAAACAGTGGATGAAAATATAATCATTCAACGCTTCGAATTAATTTATAAATTCATCAGCTGTATATTGGAGTTGGGGAATCATGAAAATCCACTTCGGTTACAACAGGTGATGCGGCAAGAGCATATCTTTGATATATTACTCAAAATGTATTTATGCAATAGCAATTTTTGGACAATATTAATTAAAGAGCTTGGCAATGTATACCAATTATTTATAATACTCACAGTAATAAGTTCTGATTTTGAACGAAAAATTTGTGATTATATTTTTATGATTCGCTTTATTCATGTCTCAATTTATTACAGAAAAGAACAACTACCGATTGTCTTTCAATTTTTTTTTTCATGGGAGCTAAGAACTTTTTGTTGTAAACGATATAAATTTGTTAATTTCATTCTGATTTAAAAGACTGTTTATCATAATTGAGTTACAATTGATAACATATTCTAATTCTAAACTATTTAATTAGATTTCATATCAGCTCATAATATTCTAGCTACTATTCAGGAGAAAGAGAATTACACATATAACAGTAAATTATCTGTTTCATTCTCATTGGTATCCAAGACATTAACTAAAATATATCTCGCCTCTAATTCCCATAAAATGTTGTATTGATCTAAGTTTTTGTCAGGGAAACTATAGAGTAAAATGACATTTTGTTTAACCTTGCTCTTCATAAATAGAGCCTGTTTTCGCTGACGTAATGATGTTTCGTGTAGATTGCTTCCTTCAGACCTGAGCTGACGCGTGTTTGTGGGCGATCACGCGACTCTAATGCGCATTCTCCTTTATGGCCACTTGCGGCATAAACCATGACTTACATTCCTAATTCTCGCTAATAACCAAGGTCACGAGTTCGTTTATTCGTTGCTAACATTCCTATTTGAAACAAATGTTTTACGGAGACTGTACACTAGTTGAAGGCCCCGAGTTCGTCAAGGTCTGGCACCACGGCAGACTTTTCCTGAAGATGGATACGGAAAGCGACGAAACCAACTCCGGAATTTTCTGCTATTTCAACTCACGTGGGGAAATGAACATTACATTTCATATAGTCCACTTATTTTCTAAACACGGGGTAAAGTGGTTTCTATATTTCAAATAAATTTCTTATTTTTCAAGAATAAAAGTATGTCATTATGCTATTAAAATCCTTATATTATATTTTAATATAGTAGGGTATTTTAGTGACAAACGTCCATATCAATAATAAAAGTGCCCTAAATTCTGCACTAATGGATTTACGAACCGGTTGATCCTAAATACGGAATGCAGCTAATAAATATGATTTAACTATCAGCCTTACCTACTTTAATATTTGTTCCTTTTTTATTTTGTTTATATTTTTTATTGTTCTTTCTGATTCCATTAGTAGAATCCTTTACTTTGCAGATCATTAACGGGATATGCCGCTGTCATGGGGCATATTGATTCAAGTGTCAATAAATATTAATGAATATAATCTTATCTGATGGCTTTTAAAAGTAATAGGCAATATCAATCTTAATTTGTTTTTTATTATATTTTTCTCGTCCATAAGAAATCGCGTCATTATGTCCCCACAGACCGTACTAAATTAATTCATCTTAGTCTGGTCAAGTCTTCACGAGCCTTTGGATGATTGCCGATATCGGCTATACATCAGGATTGTGGCGTCTCGGTTATCAAAAAATTGCAAATATATGTTAACATCCTTCCTTGACTCTGCAGCCCATTCATGGCCATGGTCTACCGGGTCGACTACATCTTCAATGACACATTTTGAATTTTGAGTGATACGTGGTCAGCGTATTAGATTCTCCATCAGTCTTAAGCCCGGTCTCCGTGACTATGACGGGTCATGCCAGGATTAGAACCCGGGCTTCCTGTATGTTATCATTCATTAGTTTCAATATTAAACACGTATTGTGTTATTTTCTGGGCATAAAAAATGACCTGCAATATCTCTTAGTCTGGATACTACTTTTGCAGAATTTAAACTTCCCAGTAACAAATATATTTTCTATGCTTTTCGTAGAAGATAACTAACAGAAAATGTTATTACGTGCCGCTTAAAGAGACTGCAATATTATGAAGGTCATTTAGTAATATTTAGGATCATATAGAAATTGTATCCAACGTTAAATAATCTGCAATAAGGTTTGCTGGTGCGACCTTGCAACACCTAAAATTATGGCTGTCAAATTCTTTAAACATATCGGATGTTTTATCTGTTCCTTTATTTTAAATGGTAAGAATACAATATAATCCTTTTTTTGTTGGTACGTTTCGGTGTATTTGATGTCAAGATAGTTGCTGGTTAGTGAGTTTCAGAGCTTGCACAAAGATCACGAATTTCACATCTGACAGAAAAGTGTGAATTGCTCCACTCATGATTTCTCGCGATCACGTTTATTTAAAATTATTTGTTTGACTAGCTAGAAGCAATACTCGTACAAAATCCGAGCAAAAGTATAAAAAGTTTCCTTATTAAATTTCCCCCCCATCTACCTGATGAAATCGCGACTGATTCATCCCTCACCATATACGCCAACCACCATAAAAATACAGCGTCGACTGGAATATCTTACCGAACGTGACGGTCAACCAAGAGTTACAATGGGGTTGGCGTGAACCATGCTTACTAAAGAATAATTAAAAATTCAAGCAATCCACACGAGCGATTCACCTTTCGCGGCTGAGATTTTCACGCTATCGATGACCACAAAGCATATGTAAACCTATTCGACTCATTAAATACTACAAACGTGATAAAAACCACCTCACTAATATCTAAATAAACTGAAAAGCACAGAGATTTGGAAATCGATTAATTAGAATCACCATATCACCGCTTGCTGGATTTCTGACCACAGCAAAATCTTAGGAAACGAGTTAGCTGAACATCAAGATAAACTCACCGCAAATTCCAACTACAATTAAATATTCGGTCATACATGTTCCGCAGACGACATATGGAAGTTATATAATAAGAAATTCCTGGACCACTGGGACATCAACAGAAGATCAAGTAACAACGAACGCTTCCACCTACACACGAACAATCATGAAAATCTACTCTTCCCCAAGGATCTCACAGGAAAGGATCAAATAGTTCTTTGTAAGCTAAGGGTCAACCATATCAACATTTCTCACAGCTATCTCCACCCCAATGCAACTTTTATAACATAAACCTAACCATGGTTCACATCATTTTCCACTGCCCCAATTACAACACTCGGAGAAAAAATATATTAGTACCAACTGGACTAAAGGACATCACATCTTCGGAAGAAACGATTACAATTTCTAATAGAGATCAACATGTATGAAGAAGTTTAACGCAAGCAAATTGTTAACCTTTACAAATGAAGAATTAACAAACCGTATTGACAAGGATCACACTGGATGATCGATATGTTAAAAATTTTCAAATTTTTGTGTAAATATCTACCATATCGGTCGTTCATTTTTCATTTGTATGTTATTGACAGACGTTAATTGATATTATAAAATAGTAGACTTTATTTTATCTACTAATCTCAATATTATGCTCTTCTTGGCTTGGTTAATGTAACGGCTGCTGTCGCCAATAACATAATAGTTGACGCGGCATAAATTAAAAATAATTCTGCCATACGAAACAATACTAAAAAACTAACTGCACAGAATAATAAAGGTGAACTGTTTTCTTTTATTATTACTAGAATTATAATAAAAACGGCTATATATTTCAGAAGAATATCTTCTAGTATATTAAGTAGTTAGTCTTTCGTTTTGGTAAATAAAGCGAATCGGGAAACCCTCAAACAGAGAAAGAGGAATTTTAAAACTGAATTTCTGTAGATGCTAATAAAATCTGCACCTCAAGTTTATATATATATATATGTGTGTGTGTGTGTGTGTGTTCGAGGATCATAATCCCAGTGGCGAGATAACCTTGAGATGCGTGGATTGCGTACATTTACAAGGATTCGTTGCTGAAAGGATTAGTCCACTTATTTGATAACGTGCAGGTCACGTTTTTCACTGATCATATCTTCATACTAACTTTACTCTATATATTTTTTAATCAATTATCGCGAAAATGTCTGGTTTATTCTCACCCTATTTAAATATTTAATTAAAGAAAGAAAATAAGATAATTTGATTTCTCAGTTTTTCCAACTTTTTTGTTATGGGTTTATTATCAGAAGATTATGGGAGCTTTTCTTTCATACGTGACTGAAAATGGGGAGAATCGTGCATTTAGCTACGATTTGTTTCAATATTTTAATTTAGAGTATAACTTAAAACTTATTTATCAAATTAAAGTTTTTAAAAATTATATTCGTTACTTCTATAATATCGTCTACTCGCCTTCTCTTGAGAAGTTGATATTAACCTACCTATCCATAACACATAAGTTAACTGTAAAACGCCATTCAGTTATTTTTCTGTAAAACGCACCACATCCTGTCCCTGAATTGAAAATCAAGTTTTAATAACTTTCGCTAAGTAGAGGAACGACAAAACGTCTGAAATCAGTCTCAGAGTTTTGCTGTGAAAAATGAACATACTGGTAAGCATTGTGATAATGGATTTCTAATCCTGTAACGTATGAGACGAAATGCTACAACACTACAAGAATTCCAAAACAGAAAATATAGCATGCTAAATTACTGTCAAAGTCATGAATTTAATGTAAAGGTGAATTTCAGACAAATACGTAATCGATAAATTCAGAATATCGTATTTTGAATGGAGAATAATATTTATGAGTCGGGACGAAATGTTGCTAACTTATGTTCACTGATGAAGTAATAAACAAATTTTATCTAATATTTAAATGCTATAACACTGTTTGTTAGACCTCTGTAATATGTTATTGACCACAATTTAAACTTTATTCCAGTTAAAGACAGAGAATTTTCTAAATATAATTATTTTTTAACATTGTTCTTGAGGCGCACCAAATCTAATCTGTTATTGCCAAACGAAACGTGAGCGCAAAGAATTTGAGTAGGCTACACACGTGACACAACTGTGTTCTGTGTTGCAGTCATTCGTTATCTTAACTATGTAGCAGCAGTAGAGAACGAACCTACAAACACAAAGCCATTCATATACCCAGTATATACAATTTACGTATTAAGCGTTATTTGGACTATTTTTGTGAAGTTCAACCATGGGAAACCGTATTATCTGTATGTATTTAAAAAAAGTCAGTTCAAGACTGAAAATTCAATTATTTTTATTTCTATGTATAACTTCCCTGATTCTTAGTTCACAGAAGTTTAATTTCTTTCTGGGTAACGTATAAGACAAATATGTGCACTATGCAACTGTAAGGTAACTGTTGAAAGAAGATATGTTGGGATGATATAAATTATTAGATGGTAATTATATAACTGTAGATTAAAGATGGCAACAGTTAACAACAAAGAGGTAATTTAATGTGCAATAATCGATGCCAATCTCTGGTAATATTTTTCAGATATATTGTATAGCATATTACGGCCAATAATTTATTTTGTTTTCTGATTGCAGTGACGTCGTTATAATATTTGGTAGATGTGTATTAGAAAATAATGAAAAAGTTTTTTCTTCTTAGGTTGCTTATAAGATGACAATGTAAGCAGTGCATCAGTAACTGAGTAAATATAAAGCTGAAATTATTAGTAAAGTATTTCATGTGTACTTGATCGGAGTTGCATTTACCTGTACTAGCATCATGACTGCAAGGTGGTGGTTTGTCGAAATGTAGAAGATTGCTTCTGCTGAGGCACATTTGCGACTGCTGCAATAGGGAGCGGTGTGTGCACCGTGTGTTGCGTTCCTACCCCTACCACACTATGGCGACGTTGCCATTCGCAGTCCTCGCGGCAGGTCAGTTCATGCAGGGAAACCCGACAACAGTGGACACGTGCCTGCGACACGGGACACGGGACACGAGACACGGGACAGGAACACATCACATTGCAAGGACACTCGCAAGCACGGCTCAGGCTAATTAATTACGCGACTGTCACTTTGAAGGAGGGCATTGACATTTCTGACCTTACATTAAAAAATAATGTATGCAAAACAGTTTTCCTTCGTCATAAAATTAAACAATTCAATACCTTACAATGTTAAATCAGTGGCTATTCCAACTTCACGATTTAACACAATGATTTTTTCATCTTGTCAGTGAATAAGTCAAGTATATGATACTATTAGTTATATTAAAAAATACGAAAGATGATAAGTAAATTTTAAAACATATTTTTCCGTTTGAATAAAATCTGAAAGGCCAATATTCAGTAAAAAAAATCCTTCAACACAGAAAGTTAAATTTTGATCATAGAGACTAATATCTAAACATAATGAAACAACTAATATTCAAGAACAGAAAAAAATTATGAACGTGAAATAGATCTCGACTGGACCGGGAATCGAACCCGGAATCACCACCATCCGAGCAACTCCAGTGGACTCCAATCTGGGACAGTAAGCAGCGACTCAGTAAGAGGGAGTCTCGGGTTAGATTCCATGTTCGTTCATAATTTTTCCATCCTGATCTTCTAATTAGCGATGTACTTGAAATTATAAATAACGTAAATTTCTGTTCTAGAGTTTCAATATTTATTTTAGAAGATCATTTTGAGGCCAATAAAAATTAAATTAAAACCCTAATCACATAATGTTTTACATTTGCCTCTACCTGATCCGTACATTGTGGAACATTAAACTACTGATCCCGACCAGTTGAAGACACTTTTGTGTGTTTTAGAATAAAACGAAAAGCGAATATAATTCTTGTGAAAGGAATAAAGGTGTATTATGCGATTGAAAATATTTTAAAATATCAGAAAGCGATATTAATCATTTAACGATAAAAATTTTGTATCTAATTTATTATTACTTTTCGACACGATGATTGCGAACAAACTGTAATTGTGGCCAGTTCCAATTCTCTGGGTTACAGAGGGAAAAAAAATTATTTTTACCAATAGAGCGAAGATTCGTGGTCGAGCGTTAGTTTTGGACTGCATGACGGCCTTCCGCTTGTCTTCTGTTAATGGATGGCTCTGTTTTAATCTAAGTTTCCAGATGACGCAGTTTTGGCGTCGTAAGTGCCAGTTGTGAGGTGGTCCCGCTAACGCCCAGGTGAAACAAAGAGTGACATGGCGTCGATTTCGTCCATAAGGGAGAAACAAGTCTTAATTACGTCTTTGGAGGCCAAAGAACTCGTTATTTATATGCAGTATTAGTATACTACATGTCGTTATAAGACTTTTTATATTTTGGTAGTATATAAAATCGAAATACCTGGTGTACAGAATATTGCGGCACATATAGAAGAACATTCATATTTTTGAAACGAATACGTTAACATATTCTGGTGACCTAATTGATATATTTGGAGGTATTGCGCCGTAATAGAACAATCGTTGCAAGCCGGATAAACGGCGACAGAGTGACGTGATGAAGAAATTGCTGATCACCTTCGGTGGCGATGGCCTTGAGATGCAAGGTACTCTGACCCAAAAGAAAAACAGTGAGAGGTCGCTTCTTAGCCAACACGTTTCGTACACATCGCCCTTAAACTCAGCTCTCAAGCGTCACTAGGAGGGATGAAAACGGCGCGTGTTCTTTTTCGAGTCAGATTCTAGTTACTGCGCTTTCCGAATGTTCTTATGGTAAACTTCTTCGCCTGAATAAACTTCACTTTCAACAACCTATTTTACTTCTGTTGGTTTGAACACCTGTAAGTCAGCCAACGTTTCTGGAATTCCGGGCCTAGTGCCTTACCCCGACTTCATCTACTTTTCAATTGTTGCTATCCACTATTCCATTCCTAACGGCTCATTCAGCCAATATTATAAAGCGTCGCCTGCCCTATAGTTCTGTTAGATACTTTTATTCCTTAAATCATTTCTGCAGCAAATACTTGTATATAGGCTCTGTAAATTATGGATGTCAGAGAAATAAAATAAATTAGTATTATGTTCTTTGGTAGTAATACTTGACGGCAGCAGGTAATTATTAAGACGTTGTAGTGAGTAAATGTAAATGAGTACTTAATTACCTTGAGTAAATGATCCTCAATTAGGCTCGCAGATCTAAGATGATTATTTTAGAATAATCTAACTGATTCATCCAAACTCTAAAGATACAGTAAACAAACATTTTGTCTTAGATTTTATCGGATCTGTTGATAGGGTTCGCTTAAGGATGGAGGATATACAACAGAAAAAATTGATTTCCTGACTCCGATTATAAAGTAATCTGGAGAGATCATCACAAACCGATCGGTGGTACGTCGATTAGAAGAATAATTAGGGCCTATGGTTGGATATAGTAATTATACAGGATTCTAAACTTCCAGAGGGCCTGAATTATTTGCAATATTTCTCCCGCATGAATCTGTACTCTCAGATAGATTTCAGTATACTTTGGTGATTTTAATTGAGTGTTATTTTATTTATTTTATCTAAAAATGGTTGATAATTAATATCTTTTTGTTCGGACTTGCCAGGTCATTGCACGGAACCTAGGTAGGGAACGAAAGCAAACATCCATCAGTATCAATTAACGATAGTCAAGAAGGCGGACGGGCAGTATCTAGAAAATCAAATCTCTTTTCCATAGGATTAACATACCCGCGATATTTTCCACGTAACAACACGTGTACCATGTAATTAGCTATGTCACCCCGTAGTGTGAGTTCCAAACGAGATTTGTGGGGTTACTAATTCTTATTGGGCAGTATCATCTAGAGTTCAAAATCTGGTGGGTGGATATTGTCTCCCTAAGGTATCGAGATGATCTGGATTGAAGACTAGATAGTTGTTCAATAGCGGAGAACATGTAAACGACTAGTTAACAGACGTCTGAGGTGACGTCCCCTGAAGCAAGGTGATTTCATTTACAAAAACTAGAAACCTGCCGTCAACAAAATATAGATTAGGAAAAGATGAGATACCAGGGAATAAATTCTGTAATTATCTGGGGGGGTCACAATTTGTAAGAATTTATACTTGGGTGGCCAAATTAATGCAGTAGTAAAGAAGCAATGGAGACCTTTGCACTTCGTAAATAGAGTGCTAAAGAAGGTACCAGGGAGCTAATAGCTTAAAAATCATTAGTACACCCTATTCTGGAGTATTGGCACCACCGCCGAAATAATTAACATTACGGTAGTGGAGGTGGTATGAAGCGGTGTGTTTAGATCTGAACATGTAAACGCATTGGGTAAAATGAAGAAGAAGATATTGGCATTATTCCATTCTTATAATGTATAACACTGACTTAATATTCAAAATATGATCTTTCTAACAATATTATAAATATATGTTATGTAGATGAGTATAGCAAAAACATAAGGCCAAAAGCTCCAAAAAATTGCGATGGAATAAAGACTAAAAATTAAAAAGGGTTTGAAAATTGTTAAAATTTTTAATAAAAGACTGGGTGGAATGCCATATAATAATATTTTTGTTTTTGTTCTTTGAGATTATTTGTGTTACCGGGCTATTTCCCTTTGGTAGTCTTATGAATAATAATAAAAACGAAATATATGATATTATAATAGCACAGATGATTATGATGCTACTATAAGAAGTGTCTATTTAACAAAAATCTTAAAAGTGACTGTAATAATAAGACTAGGTCCTCAGCCGAGGAATAGTGGGAATAACAATCAATCCGTGAAAAGGGAGAGAGAAGTTTTGAGTTTGAATTACTATAACTGAAAATTTTATTTGACGAATTAATATAGTAGCACAAGGAAACAATCCAACCATTAAGTCTATCCTACAAACATGTTTCTAAATATCTTGAGCAAATTAGTGCTATTGTTTGTCGAAGTGCAAAATTCCCAACAGAAACGTGGTGTAGATACTGTTCATTTAAAATGTCATTAAAGGATTTTTAGAGACCTGAAAATAACAGAAGGGTTGTCTTTAGTGAATTTCGCTCTGCGCTTTCTTGACAGTAACATAGGCGGTACGTAAATGAAAGAGTCTCGTCTCGTCTCCTACCGCCCACGTGCACCGTAAATGAATATTTTGAATTTATTTGCGTTGGCATTTCCGGGCGTGCGATATATATTTTTTTCTTTTCCCTCCTTTACTGGAGAGGATACGAGAGGGATGAAAGACGGCAGCGGCCTCATTAGCGCCGGTTTCTGCACCGCAGGCGCCCTCCATTTTAATTACGTGCGAAATTTGCATCCACCACGGCTGCTTAAGCATCTCAGCCCGTCCTGGATAACCCGGAGTCTGTAATTGCTACATCTCTGCAGAGGATTACAGTGTATTTGGATTCATTCTGAATACGAGTGCACCGGGGAATTCCCGCCTAACGTAGGCAGTTATAAAGTCTCTCATTCATTTTTCGTGTCAGTACTTGCAGCAGGGAGGATTTGGCAACGTCGTATTCAGAGCTCAATTTCTATACCCAATGTACTTAAATCCGTCTGCACCTGAAAAAATTTTCAAATCCGTGATTAACACTTATTAAGTCACAGACATCTCCAAAAATCTTTTCATGCATTTCCTGGATCTTGCCTGGAGTGCTGCGCTATAAATGAATACAGTAACATTATATTCATATTTTTTGAGAAGTGAGGATCTGAAATATTTAGAATTTAATTCACGTGCGAACTAATCTTTTTTCGTTTCGCACAACGAAAAGAAGAATTTTATTTTTACTAAATTCTGTCATTACCTCACTACATGAAAGGTATTTTTTTATGTATTCTAGTTAAAAATAAAAGAACAGTTTTCGCGAGGTAACTGCGATTTTCCAATCTTCTCAACTCTTTACAATACGTTTAACATTTTTTCAATAATATTCATTCATCAGAGGTGTTTGATTGAGTTGCCTCCTTACTGTAATAACTGCAGCATCAGTCAATGGGCTTGCACTAATCTCTTTTTATTTTATGGTGTTCATCACAGGAAATTCTTTTACAAATCCGCGTAAGCTCTCAACTTTTGTTCAGCATCACTCAGTATACATCCTAAAAATTAAAATACCTGGAATATCGGAACAGAAGCCTGAAATGTGTATCGTGGTTCGTAGAAGTTTTATCATACTAACAGCAAATAAAAAAATATCAAAATCTTACAGTTGACGGTCATTACCGTTTTCTCTGGGAATTTATTCACTGTTCTTATTTTGCTACATCTATACCAATAATTAAAATTGAAGTGTGTCTGTCTGGAAGTTTGCCTCGAATAGGCTCCCAAACGGCTCAACGGATTTCAATGAAAATTTGAGGGTTTAAACCCAGGACATTTAACTAAATATTCATGCATGTTTCATTTCGATATATTACAGAAGATATTAATATAATATAAACATAAAACATTCTACGCGAAAGGTTTCTTGGCATAGGCGCATCCAAATCTCCAAAAATAAGGATGCGTGTTCCCTATACGCTTGATCTATTTATGCTCCGAACCGGCGCTACGGATTTCAATGAAAATTTCAGGGATTGAAACAGGAATATTAAATTTTCGTGTATGATTCATTTCGATATCTTGCAGAGTTCTGAATATAATATAAATATTTATAAATCCATTGAATTGCCTGGTGAAACTGTGAGGTTTAAGTAGTAATAGGCATTTCTATACCATTCATCAGACTTACTATATTATTATAAGCGTAATTTTGGTGTTTTGAGAGAGAGTAAGAGACGTAGGGCGAGTATTCTCACTCCATCTATTGTTGCAGCATGTTACGCGCTGTAATTAACTTATCGTTTGGAGGGAACTATTCAAAACCAACTGCGAATTCTAATGTTTGCCCTGAAGCTATCATAAATACATGATACCGTACTTTCAATGAATTCAACTTTATCAAAATTCTTCAACTGTTATTTCGTTTTTAGGGCAAAATAAAAAAGCTAGTCCGCGCGAACGCTGTCGCTGGCATAGTTAGACATAAATAACACTCTTCCGACTAAGATTTCGAATTTTAATAAATTTGTTGTAGTAATAAGTATTTGTACGTGCTTACAAGGAAATACTGAATGGGTCAAATAACAGTACTGTCTGAAAAGAAAAGACTAATTCTCAGAGTAAGGTATGTAGGACTGCGGTGTCTGCAGAATTCTGATTAGAGATTTGGATTATAAATTTAATTTTAATCATGCGTTTGTTTCGGAAAGGTAACTTGTATCAAACGGAGACTACAAAATACGGCTGAGTAGAACAAGAAATAATAAAAATAAAAGTACAATATGACGATTTAAAACCAAGTTTAAGAGAGAAATACTATGATTACAGGAAGTCTGTTTTTTTTGGTAAGAGTTTCCTCTTGTCAAGTGCCGAGATTATTCGTTCAGAATATCTGTACATTGTATGTAAATGTCTATCAATTATTCAAAAAACAATTAATGTTCATCCCTACTCTCACTCTTTTTAACGTTTCAGTTACTTCAACTTCGTTTTCTATTGGCGTTCCAATTCATGTCAGTTCTTCCGGTTCTTATTTCGTTTTATTTATCCAATTTACATCTCCAAAAGCCTATCTGTAGAGTAGCCTTGATTAGTGATCTGACAACAATGACAGCATGAAAACTAGAAAACCTTCGAGACTGACTTCTCAATTACAAATTCTGGAACATTAAATTTCACAAAATAATCTCAGAGTAAACGTAATTAATTTTTACTCCTCTTTTGTAGTTAAAGTAATAAAGGATAACTAATATTTGGCAAGTGGAAAGCAATTTCGCTCCATGGTTTCCGCTATTAACAGCAGTTTCCTGCTTTGAACAAAGCTTCCGCGTCAGGTGGGTTGTGGTTTGATATCGATTACCAGTCCCTTTAATTAGAAGCTCGTTGTTAACATAGCGTAATTGAACGCTGTTCAATATCTGCCTGATGTATAAATGTTTCCATGAGAGGAGCGGTTTTACAGATCACATAAGCGTAGTACTGTCTTATCTTAAAATGAGCTAAGTGCACACTTCATTCGTTAAATTAACAAAATAAAAAGTAATATATTTACATCGACTTATTACAGTGGTAATAAAGCATAACATTAGTGCAAGTTATAAAATGTAATAAGTACAAATATTTGTGTGATAATGTAATAAAAAATAAGTGACGTAATTAACTTATACGTTGAAATGAGCCGTGAGCCATATAGTTTACAACCATAGACTATACTTAAAAAACACACTACATATATATTGTGACGGACCAGTGATCACCACAGCGTCACATGTTTTCTTGACTCAGAGAATAATTTCTTCATTAAAAATAGAATTTCTATCTCTAACTTTATGAAATTACCCTCTATTTTCAATATATGGTTCCCGAATTCATTTATAAAGAGATAGGAAAATTCTACTAATTTTTACCATGTTTTTTCATGTTTACCGCATTTTTTATCCCAAATATTTTGCTTATTTTTAATTGTAATTATCTTTTTGGTACATCCAATTGTCGCGATAAACAGATGAGCAGAGTTACAGATAACTTGATCAATGGCATCTTTATATTTTTCAAATTGTTTATTTCTCTATCTCAAGAATGTTTAGGTTAGTTTTCCTCGCCGTTCATCTGAAATTAATTACATCTGTCCAATTTCCACCCAATTTCGATTGCCCTCAATTTATTATTTTCTTGAGGTTATTTTAATTATTTAACCACCTTTTTATAGCAATCAACGTAGAAAACTTTTTCATAATTTACTTTCTAATTTAATTACTTTGAATTCGTTCTATTCTCCTACAATTTACATTTTTGGAAGTTTAATCATCTCTACTACTTTTTATCCCCCCACTATTTTAATCGGAGCAATTTTATTAAATTTAAACAATTCGGGTTAATAAGAATTAAATGATCTAAAATGAAACATTAAGTTACAAAGATCATTAAAATTTTTGGTCGATTGCTTGTTAAACTCACCCGAGAGCAACAGTATCTACTAGGAATTAAGTGAGGTATAAACAGAACTTCGCATTGAAAATTTAACTAGCACTCAAATTAGCCAGGGGCGAGAAACGTAAATTATATACATCGCTGCTTGCAGATCCATATACTCGGGATGATAGTACATCTCTTCTTTGGTCAGGCTGTCTTCTGATTCTCAACGTCGTGACGCCAAAAATCAGCTATTGGAAGCTGAATTCACTCCAATTCAAATTTCCTTCATACACGGCATACTGATGTAATGTTCTAATGTACTGTTCTGCAATCTCAGTAAGTAAAGTAAATAATGCAATGTCTTTTAATGCCCGAAAATTTGCTCCAATTCGTCTTATATTAACTTATACCCCGCCTTCTTCTGCCTGGCGGGTGTGTTGGCTTTCTCCACGACGTTGGTGTTCTTCGTGTCCTCTTTTTATGGGCTGACCAGGGTTGCAGGTCGGAGTCCCTTCCTCCTTATTGTAGAAATACGTATTTCTAATGCAAGAGATGTTTTTCAAGTCCCAAAATCAAGCCTTTGTCCCAATTTTTTCTGAGATCTACAGACTCCTCTAGTGGTACTGATTTGCGTTTCTCGATTTGGCTATCGTATCACCTTCATTCGATGTTAAATTAAACGTCATTATTGCTCTGCCGTTGGCCTGCAAGCAAGCAGCCTAGCCCGCTTCCTAATAATTGTACTCTATCTACATATATACAAAATTAATGAAGGGTATTACGGGGGAAATTGTTTCTCATATAAATATATATGTGTGGGGTACAAACGCACACTACAACCTCTGAGCAGCAGCTAGGGTAAGGAGTTCAGTTCTCAGTATCGTCTTATACGCTCAGTTCTCAGTTGGCTTTGTACAAGCATTTCAGTCTTTCGTAGGTACGAGTTTAATTACAGTTTTCGGCATCAACTGTTCAAGAAGAGTTAGTTTTGGAGAAGTGTTTCTCGAACAGTTTTTAATAAGTTGAACAATTTATTAGTGGAAGCAGTTCAACTATTACTCTGCCGGTACCACGAGTAACGTCAGCTGAAACGCCATGATATACGGTGGTGAGGAGATTGTAACAGGGTCCAAATTCTACGTTGCAGATCAGACAGGAAATCCAGCTCACGATGCAATACTGCAATACAATTAAGTAGTTATTAAAATAGATAGGTACTATACGTTAAGATATCAGTTATTATGTAGTTATTAAAATATATAGATTCCATTTTAGTATCCGCTGACCGCACGGACTATACGCTGTTTGATCCATTTTACGCGGGAATGAGAAAAATTACGTGAGAACATGGGCCTGGGCTTCTAGCGGGGTAAGTGTGAATTTTTCCAGGACAAAGACGAGCGAAATCTTGCGCATACCTGGATGGACTTACCTCCGCATAAATTATTTTTCCCCGCCAAGAGACAAAATGGTGAAGATTGACCAAATTTGCGGGAAATTGAGGGCGTGTTCTTCTCAAAATTAGAGATTGTGATTGGTGTTCAAGATAGGAAGGGAAAATGACGTGGTGACGAAAAAGGTGGCGAAAGAACAGTTGGTGTGACGCGAGGAGAGCACACAGTCGGAGCTGACAAATCGAGGAGAGAAGAGTTTGGGAAGCATGTCCAGAGTCTGCAATTATTCTCCTGGGCAGAAGAAGTTCTGTCAGGAGATTCAGGTAGGAGCCAGACATTCACTACGTGGCGTGGAAGCAGTCTCATGGGCAATCAATTGCCGATTCCAGCGATTCCAACTCAGAGGCCATCAGCGGGCGACGGAACCAAGGTTCTGGCTTCGTCGTCTTCCTCCACCATCATCATCCGAGACGGAGCAGCCAACAGCTCAGCCCGTAGTAAGAGCCCAACCAGATTAAATGAAATGTTCTCACGTTGACGCAGTAATTTAGTTTTTTATGTGTCAAAATTCGGGTTCATAAATTGTTTATTTTCTTTCATAATTTCTATGAGGTTAAATTTAACGGCGCAGTATGTTTTCTTTATTTACGTTTGGACACGTAATTTGGTGGAATTTTCCTAATCATCACGGTCAACCCGTAAGTTCATGCGGCTAGTCGGAGCGAATTTAAAAATGAGGATAATAAATTTTCAAATAGGTTCCGTCATTATTTTAGTTAGTAACAGAACGATTGTACATAATTTTAATTATATATTAAAATAGTTGGATTGCATAAATTTTGATGATAACCAGATTGCTATTTCAATCAGTTGAACCCTAATCTCAAAAATTAATGTGGTGTAAACGTTTAATGTTTACTTGCCAACCAACAGTCCTATTCGACTACCACAAAGTTTTGAAAAATTTGTTACTTTAAATAACGTTTTAAATTGAAAACTTACAATTGGATTGTATACACATTTCGAATTTTCAATTCTTAAGTTCAAAAAATGTTTTATATGATATAACGGAATTTTAAATAAAATAAATGAAGTTCCAAATTAAGGGACGAAACGTACTGTTTTATTGTTCTAAATTTATGATTTGGATTTAAAATTATTAAACATTTCTTACTTTTATGCTATTAGACTTCAAATTTGTTATGTTTGTTATTCTAACGGTATATAACGAAAGTGTACGATTGACAATCAATGTCAGCTCATAAACATTAGGTTATATGTTTAACATACAAAAAATAAGTTGAATATAGCCATGAGTTCTGTTTTAATCCCATTCTGTATTACGACTCATTGCAAATTTGGAGGGGTGGGGGCGGGAAAGCAGCTAAGGCTACTATATAGGTTAGCAGGAGGAAATGGTATCCGGGCTTTATAATTGAATACACCACTGACGGAAACGAGTCCGCGCGAACTAATCGAAGCCTCGTGAGTGGATTCACGTGAAGAGTTATTGGATTATGAGCCAGCACGTTGAGCGGCAGGTGAGGCCGGCGTGACAACACACAACGGGCTGGTTCCTCTGACGTCCTCAAGCATCTACGTCTGCAGACACATTACATAAACATCATCAGCAGAACGAAAATATATTTCTACTGTAATAATAGCATTTTCCTTCGAGAGGGGGGCATAATTAAATATTAATATCACATTTAAAAACTCAAAAATTTAAATGAGTATTATAATTTCATTATAAAACAATGTTAAATACGAAATTGTTCTAAATATTAAATTATTTATGAATCAACACAAAACTTTCTTGATAGATAAGGATAAAGCGTTTGTACAGATTAATTACATTGATGTAATTGACTTTTGTTGCGAAACGATATTTAAAAATTCTGTTGTGTACTTTTTACAACTTCTCCTTTCTCCAATTCTGCTACAGCCCATTTAGGGCCTGGGCCTACCTGGACGACTGTGGACTGTCATATTGCATGACACATTCCGAAATTGGAGTGACACGTGGTCAGCGTATCGATTCTCCAGCAGTCTTAATCCCGGTCTCCGCGAACATGACAACACAAACATCCAAGCCCATGCCAGGATTCGAAACCGGGACCCTTGGGTTGTGAGGCAGGAACGCTAGCCACTAAACTGCAGGAGGTTCTATTTATAGCGAATGATCTCAAATCATCTCTTCTCCTCGGATTTATTAATTCCGTACTTATTTTTAACAGTGGCCCCCTATTTTGTCCACTTCTTTATTACTAGGGTATTCCATTATTCCAGAAAGAAGATGAACAAAGCGCTATAGTAGAAAATCAATACGACAGGCAAAAGTAGAAACATCAGAGAGAAAATCTACAAGATTGGTAGTAACAAGGGATATATTAAATATATCATTTATAATTTCTATAAAGGCGACCATGATATAAAGCTTCGTAAGATAAACTTTGAACATGCAGGCAGTTGGGGTGAAATCTGTTTGTGAGGAAAGACTTATAGACAACTGTCTAAGCTTAATGAAATTGGAAGAATGCATTTAAATAAAATAAACGACAGAACGCACGACCAATAAGTACGGTTCTGCTCTAACCATCTGAGCTACTGGGTACGAGGCTGTATATCAGGGTAGCTAACAATTAACTATTAAAATTCAAGTCTGGCCTAACGTACGGACAATAAAAAAGGTCTGATATGAAATTGATCAGAAGGCTAAGTAAGTAAAATATTTCCCCACGAACTGTCATTGACTCATGCTGCACAATTCAAAATATCATAACTGGATGTCGAATACCTTGAAAGAATTCAAAGTTTTTATTTATATTTATTTATATGGGTTTCCTTCCTCGGTACTAGGCCATTCATAATCATTTACATATTGACTTATAGGCGCTATTTTCCATAAGCAGCAACAAGCTTGGATAGTAAGAATTGCATATCAAGCAGAGATGCACAACCAACCACTTTTTTGTTTCTATCACTTACAGCTTGTGGTGACGACATACCTAATTTTTGCATCTTTTGATTAAAATGTAGCATGTGTTTGTCTGTTTTTAATATATTACACTTTCTAATTCTAGGGTTGATTGACGCTGAACATAATGGATTAAATTTTAAAATGTCTTCTTCAAAGACCAATGGCGTTCCGGATCGAATATATGTTACAGAACATTAAACCGTCACTAAAATTAAAAATACATGTAATAATAATTATTTTTTAATGTGGGTAAGCAAAATACGTGCTGATTAAATATAACAAAAAGTTTAATATTCATATACATAAGAAATGTTGAGATGACCAAAGACCATATGGCAGCTTGTACGAGGGAACATGTCAGGTAGATTAAGTGAAGCCTTAAGTATTTCACTAAGGGTCATACAGCGCAGCGTACCGTAGAGAAAGTCAACGGCTTTTAGTATAAAGCCAGGTGGAGTCTAAGAGAGTTGTGTACAGCATAAACAGCTCATAAAAATTGACAATGAAACTTTTAGGTATTTTTCACACCAAATTTCATGATGAATAGAAAAAATACGATTATGAGGGACTTTGCTATTCAAACACAATGGCGGTGACAAATTTTTTATTATGACGCTAATTGGTTGAGAAAATAGACTTAGAACCTATTGAAAAATAGGGATTATAATTGTCTATGGTATTTGAAGGGGCGTGAAATAATATAGGGGCCGGGAAAAGCTCACATCCTCAGACTTAGGGTTTTAATAATTTTTCGAGTTTAGTGATGCACTGACTGGATTCGTCACTTCGTTTAAGGAGCCCTTACACGACCACTCTTGACATCAGAATTAGCAGAAACTGTCAGTATTATTTAGTGTGAATGGAGGAATGAACACGTGAATCACGGATATCTAGATATCTTTATGTCATAGCGTCAATCTTGGGAGTATTTAGCCCCGCCTAAAGACCCCTTCTCCAAAGTTGGGGCCAGGACAAAGAATTTATACCTACTACCAAGAGTTTGCCGTTGCTGAGGGGTTAATGTCCCTAAAGCGGCCCAGAAGAAGCAGCTTTCTCGATAGCTTCAAAATTTTATACAATTCTTTTTCACTCTTCTCGCAAAGCGGATCCCACAAATACAGAGATTCGGACAAAATGTTAAGAAAGTGAACAATATCCGGCCCATGCTACGTCACGTGATACACATTTATTGACGTCAATTTACTCAGCATTCACGGAAATGGCACGTGTGGTTGAGCCATAATTATTTGAATTAATATTGATGCAGTACTTGGAATTTACAAGAGATGTAGGATAAGCCGTACAATAATATCCGATAGGCAAAACGAATTTCAGTTATATTATAAAGAGGCAATTCTCATTACCAGAGTATTTTTGAAAAGGCGTGTAATTAAAATTATTAGCGGTAGTAATTTTATGTAGTAGAAAATTATTCATATTTCATATTGTTATGAAATGTTAATAATTGCCTGCTTGTTCCTTATTCCTGCCCTTATTTTAAGTAATTCGTAGGTATTTATATCCAAACTAAGACATAAAATAGGCAAAATAACAATTTAGAACGTCTATCAACCTATTTATTACGCTAATCAACTTTCACCCCATTAAAGGATCTCTTCAAATAAATGCAGAATCATATTACACCAATTTAGCTATTTACAATATGGATCCATTATTTTATTCTACTATCCTTGTTTCTGCACAGATGCACTTCAACCATTTCAAGAAATTTCTTGAATCCCTGCTTCTTAAGAAATAATGTATTTGTAGCTGAAATTTACAGAGTAAATAAATACGTTATTTTAATGATTCTTTCACGCAACTTCAACGCTTCACTGTTCTTTTAGTGGCAATTGTCATTATTGTAATAATAAATACGACATTACAGGAATTAAATCTTTTTTTTTATTCTTTCAAATTTTGTCAGTTTACTTTATAAGACGCAAAGTCAACTTCGAAACAAAGGCATATCTAAATTTGTTAATTATTTCTCTTTATTTTACAAGGTTTGTCTATTAAATTAGGTCGTATCTATTATTATTGGTTCCACAGACGTTAATTTTTACGTTATTATAGCCAAACTGGTTGATCTCTTTTAAACGGACAACTGCTCCTGCTGGCTTACGGCAGGCAACAGGAGACTGTCAGTCTGCCTCACCGTATAAAGTACTACCTCATTCACCACTGGACTGTCACTCCGATTCAACGTTCAGACTCAGTCTTGATTGGCCGTGAAAAGATCCCTTTAGAGGAAGTGAGCTTTCATGGTTTATTACTACTTTAATCTTATTGCTAAATTATTTATGTAACTAATTGCATAATTATCCTGATTTAGTATTTTTACCACTTAATTGTATGAAACAAACTATGCTACTGTGCCGAATATTGAGGACAAGCAGACAAGACAGTAGGAGTTGATCAAAGTTTGAGGGGTGTTAGTAGAGCGAACTAGGAGGGTCAAGCGTCTGCCACTGTTAATCCGCACAGCTCAAAAATAAATTTGCATTATAAATCATTCGACAAATTGCGGAATAGAACAAGATGGAATTTGTATAAACTCATTGCAGCGGAAAATTTTTAGAATTCTTCAACATGGAAAAAAGAAAGTTCGTTCCACGTAAAATCTAGCCCACACGAAACCTGTATAGAGCAGAGATGTAGCCAATAATCGCGACGCCGTGCCTGGACCCCGTGGCTACAATCTCCGCAAAATTCGCCCCACTACAGAAGGTGGCACATCCCAGATGTTCCGGACCGCGCCTTCGTAGAAAACGTCACTTAAGCAAGCACATTATTATTCTTTTAAAATATTGTCATTCTGCCGTACATTCACAAATAGAAAATTATACGAATGGTAAACTCAAAAATCATATAACTATTTGAACACAGGCTCTGCATATACCAGTATAGAAACATAGCAAAATAATTCTTACCTAAATCTTTTGCTGGAGGAAGTTCTTCTCCTGCCATTTTAGAGCCGTTCCTTTTCATGTAATTTTACAATTTTGCAGCATCAAAGACGTAAGCTTCTACAACGAATTTCCTAATGAAATCTCTGCTGATTAAAGGCGAGTATTACTCTATTATTGAATAGTTAAATCGTTCTCATCGTAACCTACATTAGTTCCCTTGTAAATATTGGTTAATTTACTGAATACTAATATAAATCTCTATAGTTTAGACATTTTACTTCACAATTGTTTACTTCATGTCGATCGGACCAGATTTCCAGTGGCTATGAAGAACTGCCAGATAAGTTCTTCCGGAGATGGCAACATTTTAAATCAGATTAGTGCAGTGAAATTTCATTTGCGAAATTCAGTGCCTCTAGCTAGTGAAGTTTACATTACAATTAATATGTTTAGCCTCAGTTTACATATAAGCTTTCTTATTTCTGTAATGTTCACTCTTAGTAATATGTTATAATCCAAACATTTTTGCTAGTATAGAATTACTCCTACATCATGTATTTTCAAATATGTACCTTCGAAATTCTTTGTTTTTATATTTACAGTTCTAAGTATCTGTTAATTTTATATATATATATATAATTAATGTGCGCACTAACCCCAAAAGAAAAGACAATTATTTTGAATACAAATTATTCATTACGATTCTTATTTACTTTTCTGTAACTATATATATTGTGAATAAACAATTCTTGAGATTTCCAGCAAGGTTAAATGGAGCTTATGTCACGATGTTTCGATGGCGTACTCTGCCATCGTTCTCAAGTGAAAACCCAGGTGGAAGCCCAAGAATTGCTTATTCAGAATACACTGGGAAAACCTTCGATCTTTGATATATATATATATATATATATATATATTGTGATAAAAAGGCGGATTTTGTAAGGTTGTGGCGTTATGAGGCGCAGTTCGGCCAACAACAATGGCTAGTCGGCCGAAAGATGGTGGTTCCCCGCGGGGGAGGCCCGCCGAGCGTGTATAAAAAATGACGATGGTGAACCCCCGCGGGAATACCCCGCCGAACGAGTTTAAAAAATGAGGGCGGGGAACTCCGAAATGTTGTGAAACCTTCCCGTCGGAAGGTTTAAAAGGGAAGCCGATGGGTGGCTCGCGACAGTGGATACGGATAGCAGGAGGATATCCTGCTCGGAAATGAGTGAGAGCCAGGTGGAGGTTGACTTCCTCCTTCCTGGTTTTCCTCTTTCCCTCCCCCCTTAGTCCATGGCCAAGGTAGCTAATTTAAGACTCCTGCAGGCTGAGGCGACCTTGAGCAGTTTGAGAGGTGTATGTACGGGGGTCGAAGACCTTCGGCATTCGGGAAGAGTTGTTCGCTGATCCTATTGGACCAGTCGGCCAACTGCCTCTCAATACTGAACAAGGCACGGAGGCGGGTTTGTTGCGTTCCCACAGCAATCCAGTCTCCCGTCATCAGAAGGGCGCAGGAGTAGTACCCACTAGCCCGACCTACCTGATGCAGGTTTTCTAGGGTTTTTCCCTGCATCACCTTTAGGTGAAACACCGGGTAGGATCCTTACACTACAGCCTGGGGGCCCTAGTCAACCCTGGGCTACCTTGCTCTACCTTCCACATCCCCCCTTTTCAAGTCCCTTCCTATGCTATTAAAGGGGAGTTGCCTGCTTCAGGATCACCCTCATGTAGCCTGTTACGCCCCCCCCCCTCCCAAAAAAAGTGGCTCGCGACCAGAGGGCAGAAGGCAGGCGAGAGAGACGCCAGAGAGACGCACAAACATTCGAGAGGTGGATGTTTGTTGGCCCAGTAATTGTGGGTAAGCGATAAAAAAAAATTGTGAAACTTGCTCATTGCTCTGGATAAATTAAAATTCAATGATTTTTCTTTCTATTTTCAGCTACTGCATACTCCATCTCTTAAGAGACCCAAAATCCCCTGAGATTAAGCCCGTGTATTCACTTAAATTAATAAACAAAAATTTTAAAATTGATCATATTTGTTCTGTTAATTAATAAATGTTTTATACACAAAAAAAGTATATTACATAATATATATATATATTGTAACATGAAAAGTTACACACAACAATGCAACGTGTGGCCGACTGATGCAGCAATGATTGCCCAACTAAACACGATTGTATAATTTTGGGGAACTGGACTATTTTGGTACCGTCACCTCGTCTCACTCCGTCACACCTCCAATTGCCCGCTAAAATTGAGCACCGACTTATAAGAATGTAATATCGCCAAAAAAATTAATTGCAAATATTTTTTGACTTAAATTCATGTGAAGGTGGAATGAGATTTTTCGGCCAAATACACGGGGCGATTGTGGGTGGAGTGAGCTTTTTCGAATTAATTCATGGGACAGTTGTGTGACATTACGGAACAGTAGAGAGAGAGGGGGGGAGAATTGGGCCGGGCCTTGTGGAGGAGTTGGGTGGGAGTGGGGGGTATGTTGGTACCAATGTGCTCTTTAGCCAATTTTGGTTTTGTAAAAGGTGTAAATATTGAAATCTTGTATATAAGTATAAAATTTGGAGAGACTTTGCCATGACGAAAAACTAACACAAGCTCAGTGATTCTTTTAACCAACCCGTTTTTTTTGTGTCTAAAAATTTTGTAACCTTTTCACCCTCTGCATCCATACAAATTGTGATTGACGAGATCAGTATCGTTGAAATTGTCACTTTTTTTATAAAACTTACTTATTCTGCAGTGAATAATTTTCTAAAAGGTCTAACCTAAATTTAAATCTTTTCTTATTTTTTCTAAATTTCTAGTATCTGCTTCACTTACATTCTCGAGAGGGCCCAACTGTCCCCTGATGACTACGAACCATGCTCTAATATTTTGTATTTTTAAAAATTGTGTTAATGTTAAATTGTGCACGACGAACTTAACGTACTGATGTATATAAATTGCATTATAGTAATTGTGCTATGTTTGTTTTATGGTTGTAATAAATTCAATAATACTTGTTCAATTTTAATATATTACCTTCCCTTTATCGTTTATTACAATATAAATATTATAATTGTTCTGACTGTAACCCGAATAATGTAGACGGAAAAGTTACGGCCAAAATTGGTCAGATTTAAAATTATTTATTTATTAAATTATAACACGACGTTTGGTTCCTTTGTTTGCAGCCATCTCAGGTGTGAAAACAATGTACAAAAATAATTATAATTGAAGTAAATAAAATAATATATATAAAAATACATAAGATGCACTTACACCAAAAATAATCCAGAAAGTTGTTATAATCACAAAAAAAAACAAAGATTTATTAAAAATTTGTATGTGAAGCACGAACTGTGGCTTGTTATTGAACTACTGACGAGTTAAATATAATCTTTCAGCATTACTTTATGGGGTGGGGGACCTTTTAAATGATTATGCCAACTGGGAAGGCCTTTTGTTTTCGAGATTACAACGAGTAGCTGTTCCGGGAATTACAACTGATTCGAGGATCCACGAGCTACCATGCCTTACGTTAATGTTAAGGGGTTGGTAAATATATCTGAGGATATAATCTGTTCCGTTTAGGGGCCTTAAAGGAATAACTTTGAAGCAGTTAAATTAATTAATATACACCACTTTAATGAAGCACCAATCTACAATAGTCAAGAATGATGTACCTGTATAAGATGGTGATAGCTTCATGATGCTGCTTTAACGGACAGAAAGACTCGTTTGGTGAAGATAACTCTGGACTACAGTTGTTGGCACTGAGACCGAGATCAGCTTGGAGCGTGGTATTGTCTGTTTTCTCTGTTTGCTGGAAGAACTGTTATTCTTCTATATGTGGCTTTTGACTATTCATTGTATTTATTTATAATATATGTCTAAATGTACAATGTTTTTAAAGCTCAAGGATGCAATGCGCCACTTTTAATCGTCCACATTTGGCGCATGCGCCACGATTTGGCCACCTTAAATGAGATGAACGGTGATGTACTATAATGTACGTTTCTCGTTCCTAGCGTCTGATTGTTTATTAAAATTCTATTCCAATTTTGTGCTTTATGCCTACCATCAACTGAGGGTCAATCCACAACCCGACCTGGAAGTGTGACAGTGGAAGAAGGAATACTACGCATAATTTCCGGAATTGCTGAGAAGATGAAACGGATAAGAAATTATTGTTCTTTGTCGACTAGTTGACGGCCTAATTGTAAATAAATTAAATTGTTTTTAATTTTTCTTTTACTAATGAACCATTAAATATTAAAGTTGATTGTTTACCATTCCACTGCCATCCAATAATTAAGTAGTAATGCACCATAAATTACTATCAATTTTACTTGTACTATTTCCTCAGCAAAGCACTATTGGATACAATAAATTTAATATAATCATTAATGTCTTTATTAACCAATTTCCCCGTGTTGAAGCCTTAGTTTCAACCTTCATTGGCAATACATTGATGAACCCAATCAGCTGACCCACTCAGCCAGTTTTCGATCGTTATCTACGATATATCGATTTAAATCGAAACATATTAACAGCAGCAGTCAGTGTAAACAGTTCAACCTTAAAACTTTAACACTTAGACTGTGGTTTTGATATGTTAAAAATATTCTAAATCATCCAAACCTTTAGCTTCGTGGTTATTGGAACGTTCTGTAACGGACATTATTTTAATATATTGAAGAATGGAATAAAAAAATATTTGTTTATGCGAAAAAAAACTATAAATATATATTTTGGATTCAACGACGAGGAAAGAAACTATCATACAGGAAAAGAAAGTGTCAAATTGCATTTAATCACAAGAGATTGGGCTAAGATCGTTTTGGCTTGAAAATTACATCGAATCAAATTAAACCCGTCAACTCATCCCATTTCTGGCTGAGGAATCAAGCTTGGATCTGTAGCACAGTAGGACCCCTTCCTAATTTTAATCACATGTCTTTGGTTTTAAAAGATCGAAATTCAGGAAGAATATTCTAACTTGAAGACAGGCAGGCAAGAGGTAGGAATTTCCCTGTACCAGGATTCCGGGATGAAAATTTCTGTCTAAAGCTCCAAAAGATTAGGCTTCTTTTGCTGAAGGAACGTTCACCCTTCAAAATTTCCCAAGGACACTTTTTCTCCGTCAGCGAAAAAAATCCCGTGCTTGACGGAGGACGAATAAAGATTGGCGAACAATTACTAAGACAGTGTTGATCGAGAGTTGAAAGGTAGACGAGCAGGGAAGAGCATTGTTGCTATTGAGCTAGAAGGAAGAGCGAGCAAGGAAGGTCAGAAATTTCGACTTTCTTGTAAGTTGAAAAGAAGTGGTAATAACTGTATGTTGGAGTGTAGAAAGAGGAAAACTGGGTTTTCCTTAACACCGGTTCCATCAACTGAGGGTCAATCCACAACCCGACCTGGAAGTGTGACAGTGGAAGAAGGAATACTACGCATAATTTCCGGAATTGCTGAGAAGATGAAACAGGTTCGTTACGTACGTAAATCTCTGCTGCACGTTGTTATCCCAATAATTAACCCAGAAATTGACATTTAAACAATCATCCCCTTTAACAAATATATTAAATTGTCAATAGAGCGTAATACCCATCAGAGGATTTTTTTATATAAATAAAGTTAGTATTATTTTCTTGAAAAATAAATAACTTATCAAATAATTTTAAAATTAGCCCCCCATCCACAATATAATTACAGATCGCAGTAATGACCTGTCGCCTTCAGAAATGGAGAAAATTGAATTAATGTATATTATTTTAGAATACTGCACCTATTTCAGAATGAATAGAATTGTAAAGAACTTTGGTTGGTACACCTGGTGATTCAATAAAATCGCGATAAACTCTTAATGAATAATATTATATGATATAATAGGCATGATTTACAGAGATAAGCCACATTGTGCACATTTCATAAGTAATATCTACGACTTTAAACTATTCGAAAGTGTACATATTTTTACTTAAATGAAAGTAAACATCAGAAAAAAATACATATTAACTTTATCACTCACATTTAGATAATCCTAACTTTGTCATATCTGCGACGCCAGAACCATTCGTAAATGTTTATTTTTTAAATTAAGCATACGTCACGATACATAAACATGACAAGTAACGTTCTTTAGGGTAACAGGTACATAAGGGTGATCCTGAAAAAGGAAACTCTCCTTTAACAGAATATGAAGAGAAATCAAATCAAATTGTGCACGGAAAACCCTCGAAACCCTGCGTCGGGCGGGTCGGGTTTTTGGATACTATTCTCACACCCTTCCGAATAAAGGAAGATGAGTTTGCTATGGGGTTGCAGCATGTTATTCTCCGTATTTCCATCGAATGGGATCCGCGGACAACTATTACCGTATGCCCAAGGTGTTCCACCCCCACTACAAACATAATTAACAATAAAAATCTTTAAATGCATAACTAGAATAAACAAGATATAGCATAAAATCATTGGAAACACGACACACACAATAGACAGAAGAAACACACATTGCGAAGCACAAACAATGGAGATTTCACTTCTTGGAGCTGTATGACGAGGAATCTGACCTTTCGTAGTAGATCCACGCAATACATAAGAGAAATCTCCCACATGTATTCCTTATCTTTCACAGTGGCGCTGATAGTTATATAATTTACGTGAATCATACAATTGCAGGCACCCACTGGAGTAATTTGTTGACCAGGCTAACAGGAGCTATGACTTTGCAACTATTAAAAACTGAATTATATATAATTAAAACTGTAAAAGTGGTATTTTCGTGTGTATAAAAATGTTATTTGCAATTAAATTTATTTCAATAACTCTAATTAAATTGTTTCTCGATTGCGAACAAAAGGAATGTTACACGTATCGATGGGCTCATTTTCTACCCACTTTAAGTGGAGCAAACTATGTTATATAATTTTAATATGAAATGTAACGACTGTTAAGAGCTGTTTGTTACCTTGTAGAAAAATCGACGTACAGCCACAGCTGAGTGCGCAGTTCACGGTCATCGATTATCACGGAATACGTAGAAACGATAACAATCCAGCCTTGGTGAGTCAGTGACGACCTACTCATTTTGTTCCTCCAGCCTATAAAATTCATATACCGTTACAATATACAATCCTCTGAATACACTTTATCCATTTCCATCTTTATCAGTTACCATATACTGCTAGAGCAATAAAATACTACTTTTGCACATTTATTAAGTTGAAAATATTGTGCAACAAATATCACTCAAAGTTTTCGATGACGACAGCAAAATAACTATATTTATTCATACTAAGCTTTTTTTATTATTTTTTACATTTTGCTAATGATTCTTCGTTGTAGAAGAATGATATTTCAACGATGCGTTTAAGGCAGCCGTAGTACGGATTTTATCTTATTTGGAAGTTGTAATCATATCATAGAAGTTTACCCGAATCATTAGGAATATTTTTGTGAATGACGGCAGAAACAGGTACAGGACCAGGTTTATGCTACCAGACTGACATCGTTTCAGAATTTACATAATATTTAAAAGTGGAATGAGTTTAATTAGTTTTAACAATTGAAATTAATGAGCTGATGGAGAATTATAAAGAATTCGTATGTGAACATTCTGTTATAAGTAATCATTGTACTTTAAAATAGAACACTTTAATACTACTAAGATTTTCTCTCACAAAAGTAGGTATTATGACAGAATAATTTATTAAAGTGTTCAGATTCCATAAATATACTATTATGACCAAACGATACAAAGAAAGTATAGTCAAATCCAACGGATAAATGCATTTTCTTAAGCTGAAATTACTGCATAACAGATAGTACACAGAGCTAGTACAGTGTAAAATAGATCATGTTAACCTTCATAAAAAGATAGTCTAAACTCGAGTATTTGTATGAAATCAAAATTACTGTGTCTTTTACACTTCACTGAGATATCTGAAATGTATTACTTAATTCTTAATATCTTTGACAATGTTGTTAGGAGTTGACATCCTATGTCTAATTTAGTCAAACGTTTTATCACGTCTGAAGAGATCCACGAGACGCGAAGGAAACGTATAATACGAGGGTTGTTTAATAATTAATGTCCTCTATTTATTAATTGTAATTTACACAACATAAATCCACAAGATTAATGATTTTCAACGGTTTCTGTCCACCTATTTAACAAGGTGGTCTACTTCCAAAGAGATCAACACACGGACGTTTTCATGGACTCCTCATCTTTAAAGTGAATTTCACAATGAGCTTCCTTTAGTACCGGAACATAAGGAAGTCGGGTGGTGGTAAGTCAGATCTGTATGGTGGATGAGACAGGTCTTCCCATCCCATTTTCACTATCTCTTCAGTGGTGTGACGACTGTTGTCCATTGACCGTCTGTTCGGTTCAGGTTCGAAGAAATGAACTCAAATCTCATCTACAGTCACAATTTCTACCAAACATATTTCTCCAAATTGAAGCGCTGCAAAAGTTCAAACGCAATTTATTTTCTAGTCCCTTTATTCTGGTCGGTTAACATTCTTGGTTTGAACCGCGCACAAACTTGAGTATCCCAGCTATTGAATAATCGCCATCACACAGCCTTTACTGAAGGACACAATGAGGCACAATTCATTAATTGCAATCCGGCGGTCCTCTGGAATCAGCCCATAGCTGAATATTGCATGGGGTCACTGCAGTAACCGGCCAGTCGCTTCGCATTTCTGTCACATGCGAAGCCGAAGATCACGATCAGTCGTCCAGAAAACACAAACGAAAGTATGGCGTCCAAGTTCTACGCATGAAACCTCACCACGATCTAGCAACACATCAAGGTGTAAAGGAAATGGGTACCGAATCGGGTTTGTGTATGAATTGAAATAAAAGTGTTCCATAATTTTATTATAAACTAGCTATGCCCGCGACTTCGTTCGCGCGGGACTTGGATGTCCGGGATTTCAATTGTTAGAGTAGCCATCCATCCCGTTTTTCGGAGTCAGTCCCCGGCTTCAAGCCTGTCTCCCCGACTGCGAGACGGATTCTCGACTTTGTCCCTGGAAACCCGCCTTGACCGTATTAGAACGGACATTTTATGCTTTATAAAACCATTAATATTATCTGATTAGTGATTCACAAATTTGCGTGGAACTGAAGCTAAAAGCAAACACACGTTGGCAGTCCTGCGTCTGAAATAACAACGATGTCTCAACAACTATCACGTGACCACCAACAAAACTCATGCTACAACAATAAATAGAGTGAGAACGCTCTCTCATGCTGCTTAAAGTACGTTTATTTAACACAGTAATTTGTGCATTCAAAATTTTACGGAAATCGGATGAATGGTATAGGAACGCCTAATAAGACGTATAATGGTTATCGCGTGGCAATTAAATGGGTTTATTAATATTTATATTATTGTTATGAACCATGCAAGATATCGAAATAAAAACACAAAAATTTAAGTTTAAATTTCTGTTTAAATCTCTAAAATTTTTAATGAAGTCCGTTGACTCGTTTTGGAGCCTATTCGAGACAAACTTCCAGAGACACTTCCATTTTATTTATTGGTATAGATTGAAGCCAGTGACAATATAAGCACACATTCAGTTTTGTTTTTTAATCAGACTGAAGATATACAATATAAATGTATTTTACTGTTTCTGTGTATTTTTCTGTGCGCATGTCCTTATTTAAGGTACCAGCAGGTTTTCTTGACCCGATTAATATACTGAGTCATCGTGGTGGTTATGATGAAATTCAGAAATTAGGAGGCGTGAAAACGTAAACTTACAAAAATGTGACGGGCTCGCGGATGTTTTAATCACGTGTCGACAAATAGATTATTTTCCAATTAAATACTATAACTAGTGCTAAATACACCTGGAAGAATTTCCCCATCACTCTCGTACTCTATCCTCCTTCAACTGTTGACTGAGGCTTCAGGATGCCAATACGCGAAGGACATCCGATAGCATAGTTTATAAGTTATGAGTTCAACTTCATAATAATGGTTGAAGATGGCTGAATGATAAACTGAATTTGGGCCATTTAGTGTAACCTTGGTAACGTCAACTCGCCCAGATTATCAGGTTCCTCGTTGGAAGTGCGCAAATCCATGAGCACCCCTACCGGGAGAGCCCAAGGATCACCGCTAGGTCTTTTAACTTGCGAATCCATCGGCGACACGAATGTCATAATAACTCCTTAAAAATTGGACGACCACCTTGAACTGATAATCGATCAAACGACCCACTGCTCATGGAGGGTAACGCGAAAAGATCCGACACAAATGCACAATCGAATAAAACCGCTTATTCAGGAATTCTGGACATGTCATGGTTTGTGACAATGACCGAATATCTACTAAGAAGTGCTCAACTCCAGTGAAATGTAAGACACTGTAATTTTGATTTCATACAAATACTCGAGTTCAGAACTATCTTTTTATGAAGGTTAACATGATCTATCGTTATTTTTACACTGTACTAGCTCTGCTGTCTGTCTGTTATGCAGTAATTTCAGCTTAAGAAAATGCATTTATCCGTTGGCTTTGACTATACTTATAACTCAGTCAGTTGCCTTGAGTTAACTACACTACTGATATTGAAACTGTCACACCAGGAAGGAATGACATATTGATATTTATAATGGGACAAAAAGTAATTTCTTTCCAGGAAATTTGGAGATATAAATCCTGAGAAATGAGTTCCATGAGAAGCTATATCTGACACCGATAACATCATTTATCCTCTTAAGCATGTATTCAAATAGAGATTACATGAAACGTACGGGTACAGCAGTCTATGTAGTTTCAACACAGTGCATCGACCGAAGTGACTGATAAGTTTTGGGGTGCCAGTCGATCGTAAGTCACTGAACAGACGTTATAGAGATCAGAAAAATGGCGAGGTAAATATTCCAACATGTTCTGCAGAAAGGAAGGACATGACAGTACGGACAACATGCGGTCATGCACCATCCTGTTTACGGGATCTCTAAGATAGGGCAGGGTCAATGTAACAGCTGCTGTTTTTGTGCAATGCGAACAAGAGGTGATCGAGATGTGGGTCAGATGGTACCGTTACCCCCTACTATCATCGCAAGTAGTAGATTGTTGGATTCAAGCTGGAAATGTGCGTTCTCCACGAAGGCTACTATCATGTACACGTGACTGGGATTTTCCTGAAAAGGCGATGTGATGACATTCCTGAATACAGGTTCGTCGTTGATCGCACCATTGGAGGCACTTCTGTCCCTGATGCTGCGCCTAGTGTAGCCGAAGCCATGGTCACCATGCTGATTATCCGTGCTGCTTCAAGTCCAAACGAATTGTTTATACAGCGATTGCTGTCTTGATAATGACCATATTTCTTGACGCAAGGTTCGTGACGTGAATGTACGTTCCTTTAATGCCGTGCAGATAAAACGTCTGTCAGGAACCCAATGAATCCATATTGTACTGACAATCATGGGATCAGGGAGAACGCGAGCAGCAACACTACCACAATCCTTCCTCGATCAAACCTGACACGTAATAGTAGGCTTTTCTCATCCTTAGTCTTCGGGACGGGTGCAGGCTAGTGGCTTTCTGTTTTTTTTCTTATAATTGAATCAATTGAAAAAAGTCAACAAAGACGTTAAAGTTATAACGATATAAACTAATTATACACTATTAAAAGAAGGAAAGACAGCAAACAATCTATAATTTAATGGGAAGGTACTAAATTTATCAATTACGAGTGTAAATTAAGAAATAAATGAGGAAATAGAAACGCTTCTATTATATGTATAAAATAATGTACAGGGTGAGTCAAAAGTCGTTGTACAACCTGTGCGAGCCATAAGTCACAGTACACCCCGGTATTTCAAAATCACTGCCGAAATTTGGAAATCTGTTCAGTTAGGTTTTACCTGGAAATGGTGTTTCCCTTAGCTCTGAATGATCAGTCCAGCTTGTAATTCCAAACTACATGTTTTGTAATTTTTCAACCATAACTACTACCCCAAATCTTTTTACAATAATGAACTTGTCAGAAAATGCTGATATTATTTTATATATCACACGACCCCCTTTCTATTTAAAAAATTGACTTAGATTCAAGATGGTCAAACTTAAGATGGAGCACATGTTCGGTACATACCGTAAAAGATAGACCACTTCACCCATAGCTAACTGGTGGAATATTTAGGTTTCCCATTTCCTGCCGAGGTTTTGAAATAACAGGGTATTCTGCGATTTTTTAGACACCCTGTATAATTACACTCCTAATACACAGGCAGATATTTATCTTCTTTAATTTTATTTTTGTCTGTTTTTGTTAGATATAAAGGATAAAGTATGACAATAAACAGACTTTTAATTATTTTTAACAAGGTCGTTGGGAGAAATTAAATATATTTTGAATGAAACTATTACAAAATCTTTAAATATAAAGTATTTGAACTAACAAATCAATGTAAATACTATATAATTATAAAATCATCTTTAATTTAACACTGATCTTATATCACATTATAGAACTAGTAATGTTTCGTCCTTCTTTCATTCACTTATTCAATGCGAACTGCATGTGTCGGGAGGTATTTAAATATATGTATTATATGATCCGGACCCGCTTGAAACCCCTACACGTGGCATAACAATGAACTTGTTCAAATGAAACTTCCGTATGAGAGACTTGCTGTAAAATCTCTTATTTTATACACATTGCAGATGTCGCTACACCGTCAGTTCTGCATCAGTGCGTTGAAGCCTAACAATTTGCATATCACATCATGCTATATGTCATGCTTTTTGGGGTGTGTGGCTTGCCGCTTTCCTGGTGTCATTATGTAGAATTAAAAATAAAAAATTTCATTGAAATACGTTTATCCGTTTCTTGACAATAGCTCAGACCAAGGATTCATAGCTTCTCTGAATAATCGGTTAAGAAGTTCAGGCATTGTAAAAAAATTATGTTTCGCGACGTGACTGTACGATCCTCTTATAAGCAAATAGGTCTTTCTCTACCAGAAAATGGTTACACGTTGACATAAATAAGATCATATTTCTTCAATTGTAACAATTATTATTGTTCGGGAGACATAGCTACACGATGTGCAGTAGACAACTTTCCCGATATTGTAGTGCGGGTAGTCAGGAGCTCAGTATGCCTCGATTTTTTGTTGAGACAAGTTGGTAGTGTAAAAGCAATTCTAAAAATATTGACCTTAGGAAATACATTACTGTCAGCTCAGGATGTGTTGTACGTCTAGAAACTCATCCGAAAAAAATAAGTATTGGGCGTGTTTAAAAGACGTTACAGTCTCCATAAACCGTTTGTAAGAATAGAATTAATGTATTTAACAATGCTATTAGCGTTTCGACAGGCCGTTGAAGGGGAAGGTCCTCCTCAAACAACAATACGTCCCTTCCCCTTCTCCATTCCCTACTTCGCATGTAAACATGCCATGTAGAATCTCACGAACTGTACGTACATTATAAAAAATGAAAATATTTCAACTTTAACTAAAAATTGAATAGATTTGGTCAGCTTCCAAAACTATACCAAAAACCAGATTAACCTCCAACTTTCAAATAAAGGAACTGAACCAAAAGGGCTGTAAATTAAAAAGTACAATGCACAAACCCAAGATGGTACCCCGTTATCACCTCCAAAACATCCACAGAAAACAAATAGATTGAAAAACATACTACATATCTGAGAATTGATGAGTGGAAAGCGAAGAGAAAGAAACAGGTGGCAGAGATCTAGAAACAACAGTAACAAAAAAACGTAGGCTAATTAAAATCCTCTATGACAGTGAAAATGCTCTCTCGAAAGATGATCATAAGGTATGAAAAATTTAAACCAAACTAGGATCCCTGTTCCTCCAAACAGAAGGTAGCCCAAAAGCGAAACAGAAAAAGCAGCAACGGACACAATGTACAATGTAGGTGAAGTTACTGAGTATTTCCTTAACAAACCTTGCCATACGTCACTCCCAGAGAAACGAATGAAAAAATAATAAATTCATGTAAAACACCTAGGCACGACCTAATTGCAGGAAAAATAATTAAATAATTACCAAGAAAAGCTGTAATACTGATAACAATACTACAATAGTATATTACGACAGTCATACTATCCCTCAAGTTGGAAATTTGTCCAAATAATTATGGGAAACCCTTAAATGATACAAACTCCTCCAGGCCAATCAGCCTCCTTCCTATTCTATCTAAGATCTTTGAAATACTTCTGATAATGATAATTAAAACAGATCTAGGACTATTAACAGTTACACTGAACGACCAATTAGGCTTCGGAAAAACATTCGACAAGACTCAAATCACACAGAATTATAAATATTCACAAAAGTATTGAAGAAAAAACAGCTCCAGTTACTCCAATTACGCTCAGTGCAATTAGGGTTGCCTCAGGGGAGTGTGTTGGGGCCGATGTTCTGTTAACTCGGATTCTGCCTTCGTCAAACAATACGAAAATTTCAGATAATGCTGCCTGGCTGCCAAATTATGATCCAGTAGTTGTCACAAAACCACATGGACCTATTTACTGGATCGATAAAAGGAAAATTAAGATAAGTGAGACTAAATCAGTACAAGTTACTTCACAGCAAGACTAAGCATGACAAAATATGATTACAAATCAAATCAACCTAAATTTGTATTATTAAGCCAGTAAAGGATCCAGAGATGTATCTTAACCCCCGCAACTTCGTTCGCGCGGAAGTAGCTCTATTTATTTTGTCCTAAAAACGAAAGTACGGTATCATTTATTTATGATCGCTTCAGGGCAAACCTTATAACTCACAATTGATTTTGAATAGGTCCCGATTTCACACGCTCTCATGCTGCCAAAATTACTATTATAATAACCCAGTAAGTGCGATAAATAGTATAGGAACACCTAATAGGACTTATAAGTCGTAGTTGGTTATCGCGCGGCAATTCAAACGATTTATAAATATTTACATTAATATCTTCTAAACTCTGCAAGATACCGAGAAGAAACATACACGAAAATTTAAGTTAAAATTCCTGTTTCAATCCCTGCAAAATCCGTCGAGCCGTTTCGGTGAATAAACAGAAAAATAGTATAGGGAACCCGCATTCATTTTTTGGAGATTCAAACGAACGTATGCTAAGAAATCTTCCCGTATAATTAATATTTATATTTTATTAATATAATTATCGGAATGAAATATGCACGAATATTTAAGTTAAATTTAATTGTTTTCAAACCCTCAAATTTTCATTTAAATCCGTTGAGACTTTTCGGAGCCTATTCGGGACAAACATACGCACACTCGGCCAGATAGACAAACAGACACTTTATTTTTATTTATTAGTATAGATTCAGTCTTAAATACTACGCTCCATCATTAAAATACCATGGATTGTGTTGAACTCACCCTACACAGTGATATGATAAACATGGTATTCATTAGTGAGCAAACGAAGAGATCTTCAGAACTCTACTTCTAACGTATGTATTGAATGAGAGAATAATAGAAATAATCAACCCTCCAGAGGAGAATGTGGCTAGATAAATTAATGATTCAGACTGGCATGAAGCGCATTTTCAATAAGAATTAAACATATTTAAATAGCACGTGTCATAATAACAAATCTTTTAAAGAATGACTAGGCAGTATATACGACCGTAGTTACGGACGTAATAGAACATAGATTTATTTCTTTGCTTTGCTTTGGGTAAATACAATGAATCTGAAAGGGAAATGTTCAGGATACCTCGACAGAGGAAAAGATAGCCAACAGACGTTTCATTCTGAGCAAAAAACATATCATAAGCTACCAAGAACAGTGAAATTCAATTATGATATTAAAATAATGTCAGCAGAGAGCGGCACTATGTAGAGAAAAATGGCGTAAATTAGAAAGAATTGTATTCATACCGCAAAAGTGAAGTTACATTATTTAAAATAGTTACATATATTTATAAGATTTTAAAGTAATGTAAGGAATGGCTGCTTACCGTAATAATTTCGCATCGATACGGAAGACGAGGCAACGCAGCTAGCGGCGTGTAGTTGGCCATGATGTTACTACGAGTAGTAACAGTAGCCCACTATCGACAACCGTCTCTCAGCAACGCCAGCCATTACAACACCCATATTCTCAATAAAACACTGTTAATAACCAGAGAATACTAACAAAATATTTAGTTTTTATTTCTAGTTCTGGAAAGACATTCAAAGGTTCTACACAAGTATACGGATGCACTTGAAGGAGCTGATGAAATCAAAATTCTACCAATATATTATTCACTTGATATCAAGGAAATGACGAAAACAACTTCATTGAAGGAACAAAATGTACAAATTAAAGCATTTTAGGGGATAAATCCAACTCGCTGGAAATCCTGTACCACTCTCGTGTAGTGATGCGCTAAATAGTTATTTCCCGGTAACATGTTACTTCGTAACAGTTCCATGGAAATAACAGGTTCCAGTAACAGGTTATTTTAGTAGCATGTTATTTTAATAAACATAGATTTCAGTACATGGTGATATAACCGTCTTAACTGCGCCCATTATAATCGCCCTTGTGTGTCGCACGTACCTAGATAATTACTTTTATTTTTACAAGGAATATACTCTAAACAATGTTAAATCATCACAATATAATATCACGTATACGCGTTACGGCGGGAAAATGAAACTAACAAGGATAAAAATAATTGTTGATACAAAATTAAAAAATGACGTTTGAAGCTTTTAGTACTAATTAAATAACAGTAAAAGTAAATAAATCAATTAACTTCATTAATTTATAATTGAAGACAATGTCAGATAATTGATTTATTGAAAGAAAATATGGGAAGAAAGTATGACAAACTTATGCTATTATATTAATAAAAGTTTAAGTTTATTCTTGAAATATTTAATTTTATTCCTTGAAGATCACATAATATTTATCATAGAGGAAATGCATTGAAATGTTATTTAGTTAACTTAAACCAGTATTACATTACTTTTAACATGAATACTTTATTTAAAACTTTTAAATACACCCTTCTTGAAGAACTCGTAACTTTTTATAATCTGTTAAATTAAATTCGCCAAGGTCCGGTGTCGAGCAAACATCCAGCTTATGGAGCACTCTAGCGGGCCAGTGTGGAACTAAATATAACAGGTTTAGCGGACCCTGTTACTGGGTAACAGGTTACGACGTAACAGCGTTGTATTGTTCTGCTGGGTCTGTCTGCAAGGCGTGTATTACTCTTTTCTGTGCAGAATGTTGATATATTTTATATCATTCCAAAAATAAATTAGATAATTCAATCCAAATTTTCAATAATTTTCAACAAAATTTAAATATATTATTATTGATAAAAATTGAATTATTATTAACTTTTAATCTTCTTTAACTTTTAAATTGTTGTAAGAGTACCTCATTTTATTCGTTCAAAATTTGACTTGTGTATTGACGAAATTAATGGGGTAAGAATTTAGAAAAAGAATATTAATAACTTTATTAAAATTTTCTAAATAGTATTTGATAGCCTTTCTTTGAAAATTAGGATACTATAACTGTAATTAAGAACTCTTCGAGCATATGTTAATTTTTTATACTAATTGGTAATAATTTCATTCGAATCCGTCATCTTAACATCTTTAAATAGAATAGGGAGCTTAAGTTCTATTTAATTGGTAAAATTTAAATGTTGAAAATTATTGAAAATTGGGATTGAATTATCTAATATATTTTTGGAATGATATAAAATATATCATCATTCTGCACAGAAAAGAGTAAAACACGCCTTGCAGACATACTCAACAGAACAATATAACGCTGTTACGTCGTACCTGTTACCCAGTAACAGGGTCCACTAAACCTGTTAATATAACGACAAAATGGCTGTGATGAGCAGATAAATCAGACCGTTCTGGATCTTCCTCGCACGATGTTGTTATCGAAAAACTTCGCACAATCACGTTGTGCGGAAGCTGTTTTCTTATTCAATGAGAACAGGAAAAATTACATCCATATGAAGCTGTTACAGGGAGAAAACAAGGTTAGACAATTTACATAATTTGTGGAACGTAAAACACTGTTCCAGATATCAAAAGAAAGAAATGGGATGCAAAAGGGCAAGATAACCTGGTGTCTTCGTGGGATATTTGGAAGATCTCGTGTCAGAATAAAACTAGGAAAGCAGATTCATCGTAGTACTCATGTTGTTTTTATACCAGAAAAAGGCCGGTAACGGCTGGAAATCTTCACTATCATAACTGACATTGAACCTGCACCAATGAAGTTTGATGAGCCTACACGGAAGACACTGTGAAGGTAGAATCTATGTCGATAAATTTGGATGTTCCGAAGGATGTTCTTGAAGAGAGTTCCGAAACGAAACTGGAATCGATATGGATGTTATTCTTTGTTGTTGTGGTATTCAGTGATGCAACCCTCCTTGCAAACCTATAATGCGCAAGCCTTTTCACTTCCGAATAACTGCCACGTCCAACATTCTCCCTAATCTCCTTATCGCATTCCATCCTTCCCTCCCTCTTTTGATCGTACCCCATACACTCCCCTCTAATGCTAATATTACAAGAACTTCTTGTCTCAAAACGTGGCTTATTAATCTATCCCTTCTCTTGGTCAACGTTCTCCATATTGTTCGCTTTTCCCTTATTCTGTTTAGACCTTCCTTGTTAGTGATTTTATCCACCCATCTGACTTTCTTTTCCCTTCCACAGCTCCTATCGTCCACGTTTCGCACCCATATAACGCCACTCTCTATACGAATATTTTTAGCAACGATTTCCTAATATTCACATTTATATTACCCGTAAGTAAATTCCTCTTCTTTTCGAAAACCTTCATTGCCTGTGCTATCCTACTCTTTAAGTCTACTGTTTCTTCTGCCATCCCTAGTTATTACGCTTCCCAAGTACCATTTAGGTACTTCAAAATATTCCTTCCCAATCTAACACACTTTGTAATTCCACTGTTTTCCATACTACACTCCATTATCTTCGTTTTCCCTCTATTAATCCTCATATTGAACTCTTTCACCATGACCATGTCCATGCCATTTATTATGGTTTCCGAGTCTTCTTCTGACTGCCCGTATACTACAATATCGTGGGTAAAGAGTAGGGTTTATATTTATTCTCCTTGCAGTATAACTCCTTTTCCATATTCCGTATTATCTTTCTTCATCGCCTGTTCTATATATAAGTTAAACAGCATGGACGACAGAATGCATCCTTGTCTTACTCCATTCATGATTTCGGCTTTCTTTTCTTGATCTTCAATTCTAATTACAGCTGGCTGCCATTATAGAGGTTATGTATTAGCCTTTTTTCTCGATATTTTATTCCTGTTATTCAAAACCCTTAATAGTGTGTTCATCGATATGGATATCATTAATATGTTGAGAAAAATTAATTCAAAACAGTTTTGTGGCTTGAAACTGTTACCTAGGTGTTGCAGTCATCAATTCAAAGACGTTTTGTGTAAGTTTTGCTTGCATGTTTCGTAGGATAAATAGTTCCAGAAAGCTAATAGTGATCTTCGTAGACGACTGACTGGTTGCAACACCAAGGCGATTTATAGACCATAAAAAAATATGCAGGTGTGACATTTAATTTTAAACGGTGAATAGTTAAAAGTAGGCAAATTCTCAATTCCGGGAGTTTCACCATCAACCTTTTGTAACCTGTTAAACCGATGGTTTTAGGGAATTCTACCCCCAAAGTTCAACTAACCAAGCTCCGACGAAGAATTCACAGAATGTGTTATGTTTAAAGTACAAACATTTCCTCTGTAGTAACGACAAGGCCTAACTAATCAGGAACTTCCGCGAATAATTCCTTGATTACCGGATAATATATTTATGAAAGATGGCTTCCGGGCGTGTTGTGGGTTGGGTGTAAGTGCGTGGTTTCTTCGAAAATGTAAGAAAATTTATTACTATCCTTGTGTACGTGTGCATTTGTAATTTAGGTATACGCAGATGTTAACGGACTATGGGAGTTTATCTGCAACAAATTCAGTTGAAAGCCGGATTTAACTTTAAGGAAGGTTCTGTTAGCTACGAACCACGTCAACCAACATGAAGCTTCTAAATACATTCATTTAACGTTCTCCACGTGAGAAGTGCAATTTATAGAGATCTTCGGAACCACAGATATTTATAGTGCAAATATGGATACAGTTTACTTATACAGGAAAAAAAACTTAATTAGCAATGGTCATTAAAAGCAATTTTAATTTACTTTCTTTTACGAGCTCCCGTATTCATAATGGACGTGATTGATAGCAAACGAACTGTAATAATTGGAAATATAGGTATAAGAGCAATTCGATTCATTTAATTGCGGATTTAAATAATTTAACTCTAACTTTTATAGGCCGTAATAAATAAAAAACACAAACACATGGCAAACACAACGGAGTATTGTTCCGACAATAAGACCTGTGTAACGCAATCATTTTGGATAGTACTCGTAGTATGTTTTATTTGTACAAGTAGCAATTTCATTAGATGTTAGAGACAGTAATGGGGCATACGTTAGTAAAACACTACATCAGATATTGTGTTTAAAAATAAATGTAAGGAATTCTATGTCTAACGTAGGCGATATCGATATATCTAATGCTCGAAATTACATTCCAAAAGTAAATTTTGTGATTTAAGAATAATAATTTCAATAATAGTAAAAAAGTTTCAATATAATAAATATATTTTGTTAGGTCGTAGTGGTATACTTATTGTAGTGAAGTTAACGAGGAAAGAGGAATTGTGCTTCAGGATGACCGGTGTTGGGCATCATTATGAAAAGGACGTAGGTGTATATGAGTATGTATGTGTATATAAATATGTGCGTATGTTGGTAAGTATGAAAGAATATCCGTGTGGGGATGCTAGTCCTCCATCTTGGGGAGGGACTATTACTCATATATGAGTGGCCCCGACTTTTCAGGGTGGACAAAAACTATCATGGTGCAGACAACAGGCCTCACTATTACCAACTTGAGGCACGAGGACAGTCATTGTTAGTCAAAAACACAATCATGACTGGAACAGCTTTAATGATTGTGTTACTGTTGCACAGGTGAAAGAAAGAGGATACTACAGTCGTGTCTTTTTCATTTCCCGCGTACATGCAACGCTCAATGCATGACAATATGATGGCAGCCTCTCGGATAAAATATTCCGGAGGTAAAATAGTCCTCCCGGCGTGAACTATTGTTATAATCAATATAATAAAATATTTGTTACGATAACTATATGAACTAAACAGGCGAAGAAGCAACATCATGGCTGTTAAGGATAGTTTGCCAAATCTACGAAACAGGAAGAATACCAGAAGATTTTAGTAAAAACATAATTACACCAATACCTGAGAGAACTGGGACTGATATATTCGAACAACACAGTACAATTGGTAAAGTATCTCATGAATGCAAAAAATAGTATATAAGAGGAGACGCCAAATAGAATGCGAGTTAGGAGAAGATCAATTTAGTTTTAGGAAGAATGTAGGGACAAGAGAAGCAATATTTACTATGCGTCTCTCCGGTCATGGCATTTGGAGATTTATAAAATAAGAGTTAATATTAGGAAATCGTTGCTAAAAATGTTGGTATGGAGTGTGGCGTTATATGGGTGCGAAACATGTATGATAGGAGGTGCAGAAAGTTCTAAACTGAATAAGGGAAGATCGAAAAATATGAAGGACATTGACCAATAGAAGGACAAAATTAATAGGCCATGTTTTAAGACATGAGAGACTTGTAAAATTATCATTAGAGGAAAGTGTGAGGGGTAAGAAAAGAAGGATGGAATACGCTAAACAGATTAGGGAGGATGTGGGATGTGCTAGTTATGCGGAAATTAAAAGGCTTGAGCAAGATACGGTGTCATGGAGGGTCGCCTCAGACTAGTCTTAGGACTGAATACCACAACATCATCATCTTGAAGGTCAAATACTGAATGATACTCAAGTGATGCATTTTCAAGACCCCGTCCGCACCAGTTGATAGTATTTTGGTAAACTAGGAAGTGGGGAACAACCTCACCACCAGTGACCACAACCACATATTTCAGGTAGCCCATAAATCCTAGGTGCTTAATACAGAATGCTTAATAGAAAATGCATGACAAGCTTCATCACTTGGACTAGGAAACGCTTACTGCAATCCCTACTGCCTTTGAAGACGTTGACGTGGATACAAAAGAGCGTACGCATAACCTCAAATATTCTACCTGCAGCAAAAGGTGCATTCCAAAGCCCCCGGCTTCTGGTGCCAAAAATTGGCAGAGTTAAGAAACAAAGTCAGAAATATAAGGCAAGACATAAGCAAAAGGCATTTTGAACAGGCCGTTTGTCTTCAGGACGTTCGGGGAAATAAAAGATATATAAAAAACAGCATTATAAAGATGAAGAGTAATAAATAGGAAAAATACGTCATCGAGATCATGACTATCGATCATTGGAAAGAAATAGGTTATCCTGAAAGTCTCTCGACACTGAAGGGCATGGAAGGTAATATGAATTTGGATTGGAAATCATCAGCAGCTTATTATTTCTGATTATCTCGGGCCTCATAATTTAGATCAAGCAGACACCATAAAACGTTAAATGAAGAAACCTGTCACAACAATGACACCAAGGCGCCAGCATCACAAACGAAATGGATCGGGCAGTATCGGACAAATTCGACTGGCAAACAGGGTAAGTTTCAAGTCAAGAATGACAATTGTGCTGAAAAACGTGGACAAGGACAGGCAGGTCTATCTCCTTCATAAACACTCTGGGTAAGGTATTGGAAAGGCTAATGTTCAAAAGGTTTCAAGGGAAAAGGAACTGCATAGGAATTAACAAGAGACCACAACGTCCAAAAGTCTGACTAAAAATATGTATAAGGTATTGACATTGCGGGATCTTTCGACAACTTCTGCCTTCCACTGCCCCACAGAGTGAGCAGTTGATTTGAGGAAATAATGGTGAGATTGCGGGATAGAGAAAATAACAACTAAAGGTAGTTTTCAGTATTCGGTTTTGCAACCTAACATTATGTGGCTAGCCTCCGGTAAGCTGTTCGGGGAAGTGCAGTTGCCTATGCAGACGGAACATTTCAGCTATAAAATTAGAAATTCAAAAGATCACGTTCTTGGCTCTACAACTTGTAAATAGTTAGTGCAGTAATATCAAATTGAAGATCTCCAAACAAAATACTTGTCACCTGGATCTGAAAAGTAGTCTTCAACCTTTGTATATAAAAATGAATCCCTATTTCCCTTGTTCACGCCATAACTTGAGTACGACTTTACCGTTTTCATTCATCCCTTTTTTTATTATTTTTCTAATACTTTGTCCAAGGTTCCTTACGGAAAGAAAAATTAAGTAGAAAATTGGAAAAATTCAGAAAACTAAACTACGAAGAGGCTGCCTTTCCATCCGCCTGTTTAAATCTCCAATGTGAATTCTGGTGCCAATACTCTTGTTTTGTTATGATCCAAAACGGCTCAACGGATTTCAATGAAAATTTCAGGGATTGAAACGGGAACTTTAACTTAAAGTTTCGTTTATGTGTCATTTAGATATTTGAAGAGTTCAGAAGATATAAATGTAAATATTTATAAATCTATTGGATTGCAGCGCGAAAGGCGACGTAAAAATCAACTAAGTTAAAAGTCTTTTTTTGGGAGGGGGGGTTTAACAGGCTACATGAGGGTGATCCTGAAACAGGCAACTCCCCTTTAATAGCATAGGAAGTGAATTAAAAGGGGGGATACGGAAGGTAGAGCAAGGTAGCCAAGGGTTAACTAGGGCCCCCGGGCTATGGTTTAAGGATCCTACTCGGTGTTTCACATAAAGACATGCAGGGAAAACCCTAGAAAACCTGCATCAGGTAGGTCGGGCACTGGGTACTATTCTCACGCCCTTTCGAATGCCGGGAGAAGAATTTGCTGTGGGGTCGCAGCATTCCCTTCAACGTGTCCACCAGTTTCAGGAGGCAGTTGGCTGACTGATCCAATGGGATCAGCGGACAACCCTTGACATATGCCCAAGGTCTTCGATCCCAGTATATATACCTCTTAAAATAGGTGGTGTCTCGGCATGTGAGAATTTTGATAAAATAAATACCCTTAAATCGTTCCTATAAATCCATACCACTTAATTTTGGCAGCATGTGAGAGAAAAAAAGGGGGGAGACGAGCAAAATCACTCGATCTATTGTTGTAAACGCGTTAAAAACCAACTGCGACTTATATGGTTTTTCGAGAAGCGATCATAAGCTCTCTTTCTCTCTCTTCTTTGTCAACCACCCGTCTAGGGCGTGTTCATACAGTATTGATAGATTGACATTCAGTCGTATTTAATTACCGTTTCTTTGGCATCAGCAAAACTTAATGTCTTTTGATGTGTATTTAGAGGTTTATCGTTGTTTTATTTATTGTTAGTGAAAAGAAAATACCACCAGTGAGGCGTCAAAATTTTGTTTGACGTACGTGTAACGCAAGTCGACTTCATAATCTTTGAGACAATGAGACTGAAGAATAGAATAGGCAGCGTATGGAGGCAAACAGAATGGAAATTTACCAAGCGAGATCTACCACAGCTCCGGAAGAACCCATGCCGTCGGGTTCATGCGAAAGACTTCCGAACATCTTCCCAAGGGGGGGACGGGGGTGGAATTGCTGGAGTTTTTATATATGATAATGGCTCATATTTGAGTCAAAAAGAATTCTTGAGTTCAATTACTTTTATCGTGTTTTCCCCGACAATATTTGTGTATAATTTTAACCCTGAGCCGCATGTGGGTGGGGGTTAACAATGAATTATCAACTCTGGAGTCGAAACCGGTGCAAAGGGGGCCGCTGTATTACATTATGACCTTTAATATGCGAAATTCTGTTCTGTGAGAGTATTGAAAATATTTTTAGTTCTTCTGTTTGACTGGGACTATACTTGAAGTCCATCTTATGACGTTTTCGATGCTTGCTTAGTCATGTGTTGACCAAGAATTAAATAACTCCGGCCTCCAGCTAGTATAATAAAAATTTAGAATTATGGAATAAAAGATCCATAACACAGAGAGAGATATGTGGGTGTATGGTTAGTTGAAGAACAAACCTTTTCGCAACACCTGGACAGAAAATTATAAAAGCCATGAATAAAATAATTGTGTAATCAAAATTCCTCTAGACGTGTTTAAGCTGTGTCTTGAAAATGCAGTCACTATTCTTATAGGTAAAACTCAATCGGGCCTGGACGTTAGGAAGCGTGCAGATCAATATTGGGTAAGGAAAACCAACTAGTCCAATGAAAAGAAATTAAAGAATCCATTTTGGAATTTCTTGGCAGATTGTTTTCATGTTCCACGAACAACTCTAGAATGAAGAGAGAGAAACAAACTCGTGAACTAGCCGAAAACCCCAAAAACATATTTGCTGTGTCGACGAGTGGGACTGTGTATATAAATAAAACCTGTTCGATTTTGGTAGATAGACTAAGCCCACTTTCAATTTTTTTTTACTCAGGAGGAAGAGAAAATATTGGTTGAGTGTTTATTAAAACCGGAGGAAATTATTTGTTTTGACATCATAGACCTCAGAAGACTTCCCTTCCAATGACGAGAGAAACTGTGTAAAAGCAGCCAACACCTGGGTAAAATGTAATATTTTCTATATTTCAACACCAAAAGACATTCTATGAAGTGGTCTCCATTTGAAAAATAAAGGCTAAAGCATGGTGAAACAGCAGTCTCCTTATAAAAATGGATTGCAAGCAGAAATAAATCTAAAAAGACAAAAATAAACTACGAAAATCGAAAAGGCTAAAAAAACTTGACAAAGGGATTTGTTGAAATTAAGAAAGCATTGAATTATAAGTTGACTAATAAGAAGAATATGCAAATAAAAGTCAAAGTGATTACCAAACCCAACTCTAAACGTAAGCGGGTAAATTCTTCATCTAATTCTTCTGAAGCGGAGTGTCTTTACTACGGTGACTTGTATTCACACTCTACTGAAGGATGGATTCAGGGCTGAATATGCAAAAGATAGGATGAAGCCGTCATTGTTTGTGGGCAATGTAAAGAGTGACCCCAGCATTCCCTACTAGGTGAGGCACGATGAAGTTTTGTGGATTTATTAAAAAAGACAGTTTTGTAAATAATTTAACCGATATAACAATGTTTTTTGTAATCCACTCTATACCGAAATAGTGTACAAATACATCTTTTTTCAAAATCTTCTATAATTGTTGAATTTACTACCTCAAACTTATCACGTATCCCATCTTACCCCATTCTCCAATAACTTATTGTCGTTAGTTCATAATCTGAACAATTTCACCGAGCCCCTGAATTTCTCTCTATGTATTACAAAAAAGATTCAAGCCAGAAACCCTAATAGACAGAATTCATTAGGATTTGTAATGAGTGTAAGTGGAAATCACCATTTTATTTCATCACTGGCTGAAAAATTCCCCAACTGGAGGCACTCAGTCGAAAATAACATCAAGGCGGGACAGCTGCGACCCGAGCGTGTCAGGTACACAGTTTGGCGGATTAAGAAACATTTACCTGAGCCCAGTTCACTGATACCGGGTATTTTGAATGGCACATCTCCCTCCATTATTAGGCAGAAAAACCGCGGACCGAAGCTGGATTTTTAAAATTTTTCCAACTGGGCTGGGGGTCATGTAATCCGCCATCCACCGCATTGAGGAGGGATGAGAGAGACGATTTGGAGAAGAGGGAGAAATTGATCAGTTGTGGATGATCATTTGAACAAGGAAGAAGTCGAAATAGTGCGCGGTAATTGAGCCGCGGGACGAGAGTAATTAGAAATTGATGAATCGGGATGGAAGGTGGAGAATATTTTCAAAAGTTTGTTTTGAATCTGGAGACAAACTGAAGGAAGACGACGGAAGGTAAAATCTGGGTCGCACCACTTGCTGGTGTCGAGGAGGAAAGCGACGGGATCGAGCGGCCTTAATACACAAAGCCCCGTCACAGGCAAAGAGTATCTCATGTAGATAGAGAGGCAATAGCAGCGCTGGGAGCGTGACGGTCATCCCCACCCTATAGGTGTAACTCACTCGTAGGCCCAAGTAAAAACAGCGCTTTTGAATCCGCTAAAATGCTTCTTAAAGCAGCAAAATACAAATTAAAGTGGGTAATTTATTTACAGCATATCTTAGTATTTTCAAATATGTAACGTACCTATATTAATTCAAATTAGAATATTATAAAAGTGAGCAATTTCTAAATCAGTATTGCGAGTTGGATGCGAAGTTACATCACCCTTTTGTGTATTTTGTGTGTGGACGCTTGAGACCGATCGTCCTTCACATTAGCATAAAGGGGCTTTTACGAACAATGGGTGTCATCCATCCTTAACTTGAGAAAGATTTCGTCCTGTCAATCCGCAAGCAAACGCGTAGCTAATTAGAAATGTCTTCTGGACACAGAACACATGTATGATGGCACTTGTTTTCAAACGACAGAAAAGAGTTCTTTGATGAATGATTAAATGAAGAAAAATCTTTGCTGAGGATCATGCATTCGCTGAAAAACTTACATTTTTTAAGAAAAGTATTCTTTATAAGATGTACACCTGAAATAACAAGACACCTTCTCATTGTCGAACTGGACAATCCGCTGGCTAGGTAGCGATTCCAGCACATAGGTTCCTTTCTGCTCAACCAGGGTGCACTGGTGAGTAACAGAATTCAGCCTGTTACATATTTTGCTGTCAAGAAGGATTAAGTACTTAATTTCGTGATGAAAAATAAACACAGTACTCACATTTTTTTCTTTAAGTATTTTGGAGTATGACTTGTTTAGAAATTAAACTGAAAGCAGAACTTCTTAAGAAGATTGACATTCTTTCAAGTTGCAGGCAACATTCTTTATTCTCAGGGAGAAAGTTCTGCCAGCTTCAGATATGATGACATAGTTTGCATCAATTTTTCAGTGGCTCCAGGCAAGTCTGACTGGAACAATTTAAATCCCGTGCCTTGACAGTGACATGAAATAACCAATATTTGACAGTAACCTTAATACACAATAGTGGTCCTTAATGGGCTACATTGATATTTGCCTGCTACCCATATGTAATTTGTCTACTGCATTAACCAGCTCAGCTGGTTGTTATATGTTTCAGACATTTTGAGAAAATCAGAATAATGCTCAGGCAACTGAAAATGAACTAAATTCATCAGATAGTTATTTCTGCATCCAATAACTATATTGACCAAGCAACTTCTTGCAAAACCAATCTAACATATGCCATGGTTGTTAGTTTGCAACATCCATGGAAACAGTGAACCACAATGCTCTTGATTTTTAAAATAGAGCAATCTGCAATTGAAATTAAATATAGTCCAAATCAAGACAAAAATCCTTGGCAGCATAATATTAGGGATGCAACAGTTCACACTTCCCAAGAATTACTATTATAGACACTGAAATGAATTAAACATAATTCTACGATTATTCCTATCAAAAATGAACAAGTTAAAAATTCAGTCGTGAACGATACCGGATCAGCAGTTTCTGAAGAAATCTTTATGCACCTGCAAATTCAATCAACTAGAGTCTTAATTCGTAAGAACGTTCTGAAATGCAGTCAAAGTTGACAGTCTTGGTGAGATGTTGCCTATAATGGCAAAAACAAGCTTACACAAAATATACATTATTTTGGGTATATGAAGACCATTCTTTATATAAAGTCTCCATCACAATGTTTCATATCTGAAGCAAATCTTACAGAAGTATGCTGCACTTTTTAAGCCTGGTCTAGGAAGGTTAAAAAGCATCACATATAACTGAAAATAGCCAGCGACGCTCAGCCTGTTATGTGCGCCCGAGATCGGTACGGTTTGCATGTGATAAAATTGATATTGAACTGTAGATACTTTTTAATGAAGACAAGATAACAAACCATTTGACTGAACAACACCTATTGTTCTGGTTAAGGACAGATATATAAGCACCCGATCTTATTCCACATCCTACCAATGAGGAAATCTTTGAAAAAAATTGCAAACATTGAAAAATATACAATACTTGATCAATCATCTTTATATTTCCAGTTAGATGAACAATCACAGACCTTTACTGTCCTATGCCAAGACAAGATACCTGTGGGAGCTTATCTTAGCTCTTTCAGGAATGTATCTTCATTTTCATCTAACATGCCAAGGTTCCTCAGCCTCTTTTTAAAGGTGTATGTGTCAGGGTCACAGACCTTGGGCATATAGTAACAGTTGTTTGTTAATCTTAGTGGATCAGTTGGCAAGCTGCCTCCTAACATCATTGAGGCGAATTCTGCAATATCACAGCAACCAACTCTCCTGTCATTTGTTGGAAGGATGCGAGGTAAGTATCCAACCTGCTTCATGTAGGTTTCCTAGGGTTTGCCCTGCATCTCTTTCAGGTGAATTCTGGGTAGGACCCTTGAACTTTTATCCTGGGGGCAACTATTTAACCCTTGGCTGTCTTCCTGTCCCTTCCATATGCTATGTCAGTTTCTGGATCATCTTCATGTAGCCTGTCACCCCTCCCCACTTTTTCCATCTACCACCAAGAGGTATAATCTTCCAGTCATTGATAACTTAATAGATCATTTTATTTAAGTAATGAACTGTGGTGTGCATTTGCACCCCACACATATATTTATATGTTATAAGAACAATTTCCCTTATTAATTTTGTATATATATGTATATAGATAATTATAATGAAGGGGGGGTTAGGCTGTCTGCCAGGCCAACGGCAGGCAAGTAACAATCGCGTTTCTTAAAATTAAATAATGTCTATTGACTATATTGATAGCCAGGAAAGAGGAACAAATCTGTACCATTTCGGAAATGGCAGGTCAGTCCTTAGGACAAAGGCCTGAGTTAGCGACAAACATCCGGTTGCTACAATAAATATCAGACCATCCCAAGAATTATAAGGGACAACAGATCTGCTCAGGCCATCCTTGGGAGAAAGTTCACATACCCTGTCAGGCAGAAACTTGTATAAGGGGATGCAAAACAGATTTAGAATAGAGCATAGGAGAGAGTGGACTGGAGTGGAACACATTACGTTTTGAGGATCATAAGAGAGTGGACTGGAGAATACATTACGTTTGGAGGAGAGATCAGATGAGAGGACTGGAGAGATTACATTACGTTATTGAGGAGTAGTGGACGCAGCAACATTTTTATGAGTAGTGGAAGTCAACAGGAAAATAAATCCTGTTCAATAGCAGATAGCACGAGAATCGATGCAGAGAACCACTGAGGCAACCTGACCGATGAAGAGATGCAGCATCATCACCAGATCCAGATCTACAAGTCAGTGATGTACACAATTATGTTTCTTGCCCCAGGCTTGATTGAGTAATTTAAAATTTTCAACGCCCAGTTTTTGTTTAAACCCACATACGCCCATTATAATCTTACTCTATAGTGAGTTTTAGTAAGCAGACTGCCCTAAAGTTAAATAATGCATATATGATTAACATTAATTTAATAAAATTGTTCACTTTTTATATAAAACCCAAGTTTATCTTTAATAATTAAGTAATCACCCTGTCACCATAGAACTATACTATTTTTCTCTCTCATTTGAGACTTCTTCAGGTATACTAAAATGAAAATTATAATGGATTACATAAGTAATCAGTTACAATTTTTTTAAAAAAAACAGTATAGGGTTTTAATAGAAAATTAAGCTGTTGGTGGAACTCACTCCACAAAAGGAGAGTACTGCAAATCCCACTTAGGAGGTGGGTTGTAGTAGGGTTCCATTACAACTAAACCAACAGACTACAACAATAAAGAATCACATATACTATTGAAGTTATCACTTTATATGTTAAAACAATTAATGTTTTTTTTTTTAATGTGGAACATCTCATTATCCTCGAAACATATGTTCTTCATCTAGAACTTCAACATGGTTCTAATCCATTTGGTCATTATTCAATAATTGGTGTTTATACACAAAAATACATTAATTTTATTTGGTATAGTTTAGTATAACAGAAGAAGTCTCAATTTAGAGAAGAAATATTGTATCGTTCATTTAAATAGAATAAAAACTGACAAAGAAGCTGTTATAAGTCATTTAATATTTAATTAAATGACAAATAAACTAATTATTAATTAGTGATCTTTGTGGTGTTACTTCCACACAGGACTATCATCATTGTGGGATTTGGTCCTAAGACTAGTCTGATGCAACTTTCCATTCTAACCTATCCTGCACAAGCCCTTTCAATTCTATATAGCTACCACATCATTACTGGAAGAAACTATTTTAAATAATCGGCTAATTTAAAATAAATTGATAACTTAAGAAGAGAACAGTTTTTATGTTAACAGTTCCAAATTGAAATTCATGCAGGATTCAGTTTAATTTCTTGGTCACATTATCAGTAAGTAAGGTGTTCATCAACAAAGGATAAATTAGTTTCCACATTGATTAAAATATTCCTATAGAGGTCTTCTGTGATGCTCCATAGTCATAGTACATCAATCAATTTGTCTAATACAGTTTGCTTCACAAACTCTAAGAATTGAACTATGCCCAGATAGGTAGAGGCATTAGAACTTTAAATTTGGTGTGATTCCATTTCATCAGTATCTGTGTGAATATAAAGCCCACTGGTGTCTTTAATCCGCATAAACCTACACTGAAGAGCATTGTACGATCAATGCAAATGCTTGTGGTTTCAACATAAAATTGTAACAGATGGAAGACAACTGTGTGGACAATATCATGTCATTACATTCACCACCAGATACATCTCATGAATTGGCTTTTGTTATTACATCATCTATCTCCCATACAACTGCCACAAACTTAACAGGGCCTCTCAAACAGTCATTAAATATGCTGAAACGGGATACCAGATCTCTGCTTAAGATATGGATGTGGCACTTATCTTCTATACTCTTAGGCACCCTGCAACTAACAGTGATACTGAGAATACCGTTGGCATATTTAAAGGTTTGCTCTAGACATCCAAAACATCAGGTAAGTAATAATTTTTTTTTTAATTTAACCAATGAAAGAGAAATAGAATATTATATTCTATTAACATGTTTTAGAAGTTTAAACCTTTCAATATAAAAGGTAATTACATTAATGTAAGCATGAAAAAGTAATAGCAGTATATATTCTTTAATCAGCTTTCAATTTTCAATGATCTTCACCTTTGCCTGAATGATTGAAAAAAATAACTGCACAATGTGCAATTAGAAAAGTAATAGTTTGCACATATATGTAACAACAAAAATTTCCCAGAATAAAATATAACAATTCTATACTGTGGCAACTTAACTAAACACTTTCACAGAACATTAATCTGGAGTCTTAAATTGGATTAAGATCTATTTCAGTCAGGTACTTTTATAAATGATTGTTCACAAATTATATGAAATTACAAGTAGGCATCTGTTTAAAAATATTTAAAGTTAAATACTTTTGACACCCAGTCCATCATATTTTATACAAAAGTACAAAAATTATAACCCCCCAAAAGTTAATACATTTATATATATTAAATAAATCACATATTTCTTTTTAAAATTATCCTCTGAAGCACTGAAGACTCGGCTCCAGCAGGTACAAAAGAAACTGCAGATGTTTTTTTTTCATTACAATTAAGCTTGGTTTGAACCAAAGAAACTAAATTTATGTTAACTTCGTCTGCCTTACTTATGGGTTGATCCTTCGGATTAGAAGCTCTATTTTTACATGGATTTGATTTCACTCCATATTCTTGGTTCAAGCCTTGCAATATTTTTAAATGCTCCCCACGTCCTATTGATATTTTCTGAGAAGTTTGTCTATTGCAGAAATCATTTTTAACAGTAATTAAAGGATGTTTACTTGCAACAGAAACCTTTAATTCTGAATTTTTATTTACCAAGTTATTTTCAAGTCCTGATTTGGTTCCATGTCCTTTCCCTAGAAAATTTATTATTTTCCCACGTCCTATGCCTTTACAGTTTGATACATCCATTTCATGGTGAACACCAATGCTCATTTCCTCAACACTGTCTTTATCCGATAGCTCACACTGAGCATTATTGCCAATAGATACCTCAGTTTTAATTTGTTCTGATAATTTTGAATATTCCAGAGATTTGAAAATGATTAAATTTTTAAAAGCTAAACCAGCTTTACACAATTCATCACCAATATTCACCAACTTATTTTCAAGCTGCACATACAAATCACCACATAAAATATGGTTAGTTAATTGTGGAACAAAAAAGTGTGCTCTTCCATTCGAAATCAGCTTTATAACCAAATTAAATGCCTCACGTGTCCAAAATGAAGAGAATGAAGTAGAGTAAGACCTTTCCTCAAAACCCTGAGGAATAATATTGGACAGTCTTATTGGATAAGTCACAAAAGGTTCACTCTTAAAACCATGAGGAAGGTTTCTTATGTTGGTTCTGATGCAAATAATGGGATAGCCTCTGTCTACTAGAAACACTTTATAAAAATATTTACTCTGTTTCTGAAATATGTCACAAACTTTTCCTCTGCACCATGTATTAGTTTCAGGATGTTTCACAGCAACTAATTCGCCTACTTCAATCAAGTGATTGTCGAAACATGGCAATTTTAACTGTTGGCAGTCTTCCAGATCATTTTCTAATTCATAACATTTAATTTTTTGACTTGGATCTTCACATAAACTCAAATTAGTTACCCAAAAAGTTGAAGGATCTTGACATTCAGCTACAATTACTTTTATACAGTTTGATGGTAAAAAATCAATAAATTCGTTATTCATTTCGATTAACACATTAAATTAATAATCGAGTAAATAATAGAACATTTAAAAAATCTGAAGATACATCCGTATTTCATACACACATTAATTTAATGTCACAATGAAACGAAATTCATTAAGTAGAATGCATCACTGATTGCATTAACATGAAAATGTAAAATTGTTTCTCATCAGATGTACAAGTTTCATAAAAGGCGCACATTCATACCATAAACAAAGACCAACACGTTTATCATATATCACCAAAGTTCCAAAGAGTTTACATACACTTTGCAAAATTCAAGAGTTTGGTAATAACTTTGACTTCAAATTACTTATCGTAATTCATGTTCATTTTTAACTAATATATAATAAAATAGTAAATAACCAAACAAAGTCATGAATTAAAATAAAAAATTCTATATGTGAAATTTACATATTTTCGTTCATTTTTATTACTTTGAAAAGCCATTAAAACTGCTTCTTTTTATTTATTGCAGAGGCAGAAAAACAATCTGACCGTTTTGGGCCGTATGAAAGATTTGGTATAATTGAAACTGATTGGAATCTACACACTTTTAAATACAGATCTACCTAATATTGTATGCAATGGTTGCCAGTTACAACACGACAAGGACCCATTTTAAGGTGGTAATTAATAAAACCATAACAGTTACAGTGTTCCTAATACTCAACGACTCCTAATATCGTTACATTTCTACTTCCGTCTACATAATGTGTATTAGTGACTAATTATTAGAAGCGTGAAAATACATAATCAAATTTGTAAAAATTCATAACAGGAGAAGAAATAAAAACCATACGCTTTGCCAACGATATTGTAGTATTTGAGGAGTCAGAAGAAGACTTGGAAACCATAATAAATGGAATGAACGAGGTCTTGGAGGAAGGGTAAACATGAGGATTAATATAGGGAAAACAAAGGTAATGGAGTGTAGTATGGGAAACAGTAGAATGGCAAAGGTTGTTAGATGGGGAAAGGATATTTTGACGGAAGTTAAGGAATTCTGCTACTTGGGAAGCGTAGAAGTATAGTGGACTTAAAGAGTAGGATAGCACATGCAAGGAAGGCTTTCGCGAAAAAGAGGAATTTACTTACGGGTAATATAAGTGTGAATATTAGGAAATAGTTGCTAAAATCTTCATACGGAGCGTAGCGTTATATGAATGCGAAACGTGGACGATAGGAGTTGGGGAAAGGAAAAGAATAGAAGCCTTCGAAATGTGGTGCTAAAGGAGAATGCTGAAAATCAGATGGGTTGATATAATAGAACAGGAGAAGAGTGAACAATATGGAGGACGTTGACCAAGATAATGGATAGATAAATAGGCCACATTTTGAAATATAAGGGTCTTGTAGAATTAGGATTAGAGTGAAGTGTGTTGGGTAAGAACAGAAGAGGGAGGCCAAGGATAGAATACGATAGGCAGATTAGGGAGTATGTGGGTTGTGCTGATTATGGGAAATGAAATGGCTTGCGCAAGATAGGTTATCATGGAAGGTTGCATCAGACCAGTCTTAGGACTGAATTCCACCAAAGTAGTAGTATTGTTAGTGTTGACTCTGTTTATTCATTTCGAGTTGGTAGTGCACTAGATTGCAATTCAATGACGTGTCGTTGTAGTTGAACAATTTCTTCAATAGTGATTGCGGCAGAAACGTCTATAGCTGAAGCTCGGGATGATGCGTCTGTAATAATGTCGTCTTTGCCTGAAACATGTACGATTTGAGTACTGCTGATCAATAAAACCCAAGTGTCGTTGTCTCGCTGTAGATTGATAGCTTGCTTACAAAATGCGAAAAAAACTGTAAATATTGTACAGCTTCATACACTGCCAGAAGTTCCCTATCGTAAGTACTACATTTAAGTAGCATGGATGGCAGATTTTTAGAGAAGAATCCTGAAGCTGCAAGCACGTACCGAGCAACAAGCTGATAGATGCAAGAGCAGAGCCGCAAGAAACCGACCGACCAATGGCTGCTCGAGTAATTTCAAACTTACGTGCTATATCACCCCACGGAATTTTTTACGAGGATAATTACATAACTTAATAATACTACAACAGCTACAGTGTTTATAATACTCCACGACCCGTAATTTGTAACATATCTTATTTAGTCTACATTACGTGCATTAGGGACTAATTATTAAAACTGAAAAAATATAAAATCAAATTGGCACAAATTCTTAATCGAAAGTTTTTTTACTTCGTACATATTTTGAATAAAGAAAGTTAATGTTAGGAAGAAGCCATATAATATGACAATATTGTGTGCAGGATCGTGCGGTAATTTATGAAAGTCTTCGAAATGCAGCGCTTAAATGTTAATTATTTTTAATACCCTTTGAATAACTCAAATAAACCACAATAAGTCCATAAATAGTAATCTTTATATTAATTCACCAAAAACATTCATAATTGTAGTCTGATGATGCCGTACAGCTGTAACGCTCACTCTGCCCGGGCTTTGTTCTTTATAGCTCATATAATTCTTAAGGATCTCGTAAACGAGCAAAAAAATTTCACATTGCTGGCAATATTTCTGAAAATTATGGCCCGGCAACATTGTCGGCAATGTGTTGCCCTAACGATGGACGGGCAATGTGTTGCAATGTATATCCCGGCAATATTGCGGCCACATTGTAACCGGAACATTTTCCGCTTACACGTAGTACAACAATATGGCTGAAAATAAAGTTCTTATTAGCGCATCGTTAGTGGTGATAAAATAAAGAAAATGAGAACCTGGTTTAGAACTTTTTTAAATGAACAATTCACAATTTAAGCAACGAACTGATTCTTGATTATCTATTCAAAAACGTCACCTTCTATGTCAAAGGGAGACTGAATATTTCCTTCAAAAATAGAGGTCATTGTAGGATACGGTGATGGGGAATACAACACCGATCTATACGAGATTGCCAATTATCCAAAAAAAATTTGACGGGAATGTCCTATACATCTTTGACGTATTTATTCAGTGTCCGACTGTTCGATTGAAGTATGCGTAGTTTTAAAGGAAGGATTAATTTAATTTATTTAATTACAGGCTAGACCTCTTTATTTGCTGCAAAATTATTTTAAAAATTAGAAATTACTTTGTAATTATTTTTTTGTTACTTTTCAATAAATGATCAATATGTAGGTTTCACAAGTTGTAAAATTGATGAATTTGTGTGAACTGCATCGATAAATGCAATAATTTTTTCGTTTGTCGAATCCATGATTGGAATAATGAATAATATTTATACGAAACACGACGCTAACCACATCTTATATTAATTATTAACTCAGCTGATTGGCCACAGAGACCTGTAGGTGAGGGCTGGGGACTAGTATTGCTGGGCAATATTGCATATTTTCAATACCGGACCGAACTCACCGGCAACACCCCGGCAAGTGGTTGCAATACGGGCAATATTGCTCAGCAATACTGATATATTGCCGGGCAATATGTTTATATTGCCGGAAATGTTGCTGGATTTTGGGCAATATTGCTTGGCCATGATTGCCGACCACATATTGCCGTAAAAAGTTGCTCGTTTACAAGCCCCTTTAGTTTGTTGATGGGCGGATTGAACAATATATTGAGCATGCGCATTTCTGTTCCACCGGAATATACTGGTTTGGCGGGAGAGATCTCAGCGGAACGCGGGGAATTTAAATAAAATTAGAAATAGGACCAGAAATTCACACTCATATAATACTATTATTATAAACTACGAAACAAATAATTCTTCCTAAATGTGCTGTAGCTCATGAGCACTTATGCACCTGCTGCCACTGCGGCCAACATTCCTCAAACACAGCATATAGGAGGCAAATAAAGCAGGCTACTTTTATTGTTAAGTTATTATGAAGTTAATGTCTAGTGACCCTATAACTGTCATTCACTACCTCGTTATTCTTTTATCATCAAGGAATACAATGCATCGTCTTTAAGACTATCTGCTACAATATGTTATCATTTATATTAACCATTGTCAACCAAATGCTTAGAAAATAATTATGATATTGAAGGATCAAAAGACTCACTGCTACAATAAGAATTTGAAAGATCAAGTACAGATTTGACTGTTAAATAGAGCAACAAGAGTAAATAACTCAAATACCAAAACCATTGGAGTAAGTGATTACTTTCAAGCTTTCATTATAATGGTTACTATGTTTTAAGTCCTGTTTAATAGGGCTATCTCTCTCATTGCTTCAATAAATTGAAGGCGAGTTCTTAAATCCATTCACATTCAGATATCATATCTCTTTAACCCCCTCAGGAATATTTTTCAACACATATGATGAAAAAATATCGTATTATTTTATTACCTACAGGTAGATATAAAAAAGGGTGCCTGTGGGAGTATTCTCTCGCAGGCGCTTCACCCCAGAGCGATTGCGGGGCTCACCTGATAATGTCCGGAATGCCTCGTACTCTCTCTGATTTTTTTTTATCAAAGTTCTCACATACCGAGACACCTTCACCTATTTTAGGAAGTACGTGTACTGGGGTCGAAGACCTTGGACATATGGCAAGATCCCATTGGATCAGTTGGCCAACTGCTTCCTAAAATCTGGTAGAGATACGGAAAAGGGAATAGTACCGAATGCTCGACCTACCTGATGCTGGTTTTTTAGGGTTTTCCCTGCATCTCTTTAGGTTAACATCGAGTAGGATCCTTAAACCATAGCCTGGGGGCTCTACTTTCCGTATCCCCCCTTTTCAATATGCTATTAAAGGGGAGTTGCCTGTTTCAGGATCACCCTCATGTTAGTTAAACACCAAATATAGTCTCAGCTCTTGGAGAGAACGCATTAATCAGAGTGGTCAAGGACGCATGCTAACCAGAACATTGAAGCTTCACTGCCTCCATACATCATATTAAACTCGGAGGTATCCCACGTTCAGACGCCTACTCCCTTAAACATAATTAGCAAGCCAAGCACATCAGATATTAGGAAACCAAGATAGAAAGATGAGCTAGAGAATAGGCCTCTGATCATAATCGCGTGCTGGTAGTTTCTAGTAATCTAATTTCGAGAATGAAACATAGAAACGTAAATAAAATTTTTACTAGGTCGGAGTCTCCATGATCGCCAGTCATAGAATTATTATGGAACGATAATTCTTCCAGAGAGTAAGCCCTGCTATGGCCTACACTTCCCTTCGGGGAAAATATGGAACTAGGTTGAGCAAATTGAAGGTTCTTATTGGATCACCATTGTCATCTTGCATCTCATAATGGCTAGTCTACTCAGGAGCCCAAATGTGGGCAAATTTATAATTAATCTGTAACGCCCAGGAAGAAACATTTTGACTTAGTTATTACCTTCCCCCAATGTCATTTATTCATGGCGTAGTATAACCATCCGAGACACCTCCTCACATAAATAACATACTAAAATAATTGTGTCAGATTTTAATTTCGAGTAACGTTAGTGGGGTATTTTTCTTTTCCTTCGTTTCCGATCTGTCGACATAATGGTCCAACGAACGAGAATGAATTGAATTTCGTTGCCTTAATAAATCATTCCAGAATTTAAAAAGTTGACAGAATTTAGAAAAGCATTCCTAATGTAATATTGTCACATTTCTATAGGACCGTAAGGTACAATAACACACACATCTAGAGGTTATAGACGTTTATTTAACGACGAAGTGCTGTACTAAGGATCGTACTGAGAAAGACTGACTCCGATTCCAGAACAATATATACATTCGTGGAATATTCCAGATGCAGAACATTCTAAAAACAGAAAAGGCAGGAAATGAAATGTAAATAAAGTAAACAATAAAAAATAGTTGCGTCGAGTGGGACTTGAACCCGACTCCACATTTCGCAGTCAAGCTCGATACCTTTAGCCATGACTGCACGTACCGAGATGTGGCATTGCTCCCTCCTTTGTAAAAACATCGTCGCGCTGTTAGTTCCGTGCTGCCCTGAGTCCCCTAGATCTCGTCATTGGACCGATGTAAGTTGGGATGGTAGTCGTCATTGCTACATCTTCGTCTCCGTATAATTACGCGTCGTTGTCTGGTCTCGTGTCTTCTATAATCGACAATGTTCCATCCTTCTTTGTGACAAGTTCGACGGGTGATAACCAAGGGCTCCGTGATGGCTGGACAATTCATCGGCCAAGCATCTCATTCACATCTTCTTGAATAATACGTCGTTCTGCTGGTGATATTCGGTATATTAGTGAATGGCTTCCTGTGTTAATTTTATGTTTCACCTTCATAGTGGTTGATTTGTCCCTGATTACTGCGTCGAAGCACATAAAATATTTCTGAAGCAGTTCAAGAAATTTCGTCTGCTGATCCGGCGCCAGTAGTTTATGAAACTCGAATCAGCTGTTACTCGTCTGCGTAGGACGTCTGCGGCTGGGTGGATTTCCTTCCATGACAGTCAGATGTTCTTGTGTAATTGATTCAGCCCTTACTAAGCATGTATGTTTCGGAAGAAGCTGAGATTCAATCTGACCATTAACTACCCATAATTCCCCAGTGCCATTCTTGAACAAGATGGCCGACGCAAGAATAATGATTTCTGATAATTTCTTCTTTGCTTCAATTATAAGATCTACGTGGCCATATAATTTAGGACACGTGACAAACACTTTGGTAGTGCTCGACGCAGGAATGGTCGCACCGTCGAGAACGGAGGCTTGTAATTCGTTAAGCAAAACTTCTGAAAGTCCACAGTCAATTACGGCTTGAGAGAGCTTCAAAAAGTCCCATTCGATGATAACGTCGTGGCTACACTGCGACAGGAAGATGAATTCGAATGGCTGAATTACGTTTTTAATTTTCAGCCTGATGGGGCATCTTCCGGCTGGTTGCCCATATTTGCTATCCGCGACCCTTAAAACAGTATTCTTGTTATCAGTGATCTTTGTTTTCTTCAACTGTCTCGGAGATAACATAGAAAGATGCGCCGGAATCGACTAGGGTTCGTACCGACTTGTGGGTCCAATATTACTTCGATATAATTCCCTGAAATTTTGGCGACGGAGGATTTTCTTCGTGTGCGGCCTCACCTCCAGGGAAGGTCGCGTCGGTGAGCGGCTGAATGGCGACGGAGATCTTGAGCGACGTGACGGAGAGCGTCCTCTCCTTGCGGCGACGATGACCTGTATCTTCCACGGAACAACTCGGTCATATTGTCGGACGTCGTCTTATACATCTAGTCCTCTTCTAGCTCTTGCGTCATTGAATACTAATCTCCTGTCTTTGCAGTATCTAACGACGTGCCCAATACTCGCGATTCTAATCTAGGTCTAGCACCACTTGTTCGTGGCTTACATGCTAGCCGTATTTAAACTCGTAGTCGCGACACCACAAGACACATCTTGTTACCACCACATTCTGCCGGCGACTCCCCACACATGGCTACGAAAAATTTGCGAGTCATAACAAATCCGTCCTCCAGTGCCTCTCGCTGACGACTCCCAATCATGTTTCCTCCTGGCCTACGTCGTATTGCACCAGCCCGGTCACCTGATCTCAACTACCAATCACGTACACGCAACTTCCCGCTCTGGATCAGCCATTTCAACGCCAGATCACGTGTACACTAAATGTTCAGCATATCTTTTCCGCGTTCACGTAAGTCGGCAATCGACGTCGCGCGCACACAATTTAGTCTGGCCGTCTATACTAACAGTCGGCTGGGGGACGTAACCTTACATGTTACAATATATATAGTCACAAAATGTCACTGTCAGTTTTGTTTCTCTTTCCGGTTTTTATTATACATATATCGACAGCTGGCCGTCATGGAAATGGTTTCCTGACATTCTGATGAAGGGGGCGGTGCCTTCGAAAATTCAAGAATCTCAAACCCTATTATCTGCCTGCCATCTGAGAACTTCAGGTCAGTCACCAACTTACAGTCTCTTTCCTGTAATTAATAATTGTTTTAATTAACCTGGCATTGTCTGATATATATATATATATATATATATATATATATATATATATATATAGAGAGAGAGAGAGAGAGAGAGAGATAGATTTAACATATATTGAGTAATATAAAAAATATACTTTTGTATAAAATCATTTATTGTCTTATCAAAATATTTTAAACATTTAACAATATATATTATTATTATATAAATTGTAAGTTGAGTCATATAAAATGTTTTGTTTCACTGGAGATTTTATTTGAATATAATCATGGTGCTTTGAAGCAAACATAAAATACTAAGGTCAGATCTACCTAGTCTGTAAGAACATTATTTATGTTAAGCATTTACTATAGTAATGTCTCAGAAAAAGTGTAATATAATTTAGTCATTTGACAGAAGCTTTCAAACCTGAAATTCACTGCCAAATGTGCCTCAAAGAAGGGTGGATAAAAACACAAAAATCAACCATAAGCTCTTACAATAATGATTCTATTTCCTCTTCTTAAAAACTAACTGAAGTTTAATTTGGTTACAATAATTCAACTTATACATATGAGAAAAAACTTAAATATACTTCCTGCATGATGTAGCAAATATTTCTATAATTCAAAGTGTGTAAGCCCAAAATGAATGCTCATTCTTACAGTAACTGTGATGACATTTGGTTACACATTACTTTGATGCAACTTACTTGTGTGTGTATCACCGCTGACAATTTACAAGAAACCTTTCACCAAGTGAATCTACCACCAAGTACAATTCATGCAATTTTAAATTAACAATTTGTGTAATCAAAATGTAATCAGATAAATAATGGAAATGGACTGTATGTGTATGAAAGATAATGACTAAGGATAAATGAAGAACTGCAGACAGCTTTTGACAGACAATACTGTAGTTTAAATCAAACAGGGAAGGATAAGATGAACAGGTACAAAGAATACCAGAAACTAGGAGGGTTAAGAAAGTGTTTTTAGGGAATATTTATGGACAAAGGAGAAGATGAAGACCTAGTAAAAGATGGAGTACCTGAAAACAATGGAAAAAGGTTACGGGCTGAAATGAATGGAGACAGGTGACAAAGTAGGCCAGGGCTCTACAAGGACTATAGCACTGAACAAGATGAAGAATAGATATTGTGAAACTCGAATATTTATCTCTGGAAACTGATGAGATTCAGAATTTTTTGGCATAATATCATGAGTTTTACACCCGTAAATCAGTGTTCTGTGACCTCTGGAAGAAAAAGTACTTGTGATTACAACGAAATATTAAGAACCAAACTGACAAAGCAAGTCATAATAACCTAAATGGCTATAGCAGATACAAATGATTTACAGCAAGATTTCCTATTTAACACTAAAAAAAGGCAAATCAACAACCAACATTAAACAAATAGTAGATTGTTGTAAAAGTAAAAATTTAACAATCTGTAGTAAAATTAACAAGTGAGAAGTGCGAACATTCACAAACAAAAGTGTATACTATGCTATCATTGAAATTATTAATATATATATAAAACTTATACTGCAGTATTAAATGCTCATTGATAACATCAAACATATTTGATCATACAGGAAAATTATTTTAAAACTTAAAGTAATACTTAAATATTGGAAACAGTAGACAATAGTATACTAGATCCTTGTGTACCAACTTTGAAGTTGGGATGAGTGCAATGATTCTTTTATATAATTTTTCTAATATTTTGTAAGACAGCTTAAAGGTCCTGGTCAGACTTTTTACTTGTTTCTGCATATATATACCATACTCTAGAAGCTATTATGTGAATACTGTAGTAATGCAACCTCAAAATATGTTGTAACATATTTAGCTCTTCAGACAGAACAGCTCAAAGCTAAGGTCAAAAAATCTTCAAACCCAATTGTTATCACACCTTGCATTTCCTTGTCTCGTGCTCTAAATGCCTCTGCAAACATAAAGAAAAGTAGAACTTAAATAAACAACATTTATGATCAAATATATTTATATATTTATTTATTTATATATATATATATATATATATATATGAGATAAGTGACGAAGTCACGCATTTGATAATTGGATAGAAAGAAAGATAGAAATATTTGGGAGAAAGGCATGAAATTCGCTCTTTAAATCATATGTACGGCATGGAATCATGCACAAGGAAATACATATGTCAAGCGTAGAAGGGAATGGAAGAAGGAAGAAAGACTGAAAAAATTCGATGTGGCCAGGACTCGAACCTGGGTGCACGAAACAACAGTGCATCACCCCTAGAGCCGGGGCGTGCGTCTATCCACTCCGCCACCACATCGAGTACGACCAACCGAACATTTTCAGTCTATATATATTAGGTTTTCAAGTTAGGATGGATAGAGAAGAGGGATGGTAGAATTAGGAGCATCCGTTATGGATAAATTAAATATATATATATATGGGATAAGTGACGAAGTCACGCATTTGATAATTGGACAACACAAAATTACTCTGGGGCAGCATTATTTTGTAGGCTGTAGAATTGAAATTAGGCACAATCTCCTAAATAGAAAGTCTGGGTTCCACCTGAGCAGGTTTATGGCACAAAGTCTAAGCACGTTCCACAGACCACCTACTGGACATAGAATAGAACAAGGTGCCTGGTCGAGGAGTTCCCAGGAAAGGTACTGGCCCGACCTGCAGACAATCGTGGAGTAGACTGAGGGGAGGAAGGAGTGGGGTCACACCTCTGCTGAAGCATCCTACCACCATATCCAAGTGGACCTGGAATGCAAGGCTTATAAAAGGGTCCACTATCAACAAACCAACATTTTACACAATGGCAAGGACAGGCATGAAAACTGTGAGTTTTAAGAATGAAGGGACCCAAATGGAAGCTCGAGAAGATTCTAGTCATACTCTACACTGGAAAAGTCTGTGCTCTATAACACAAATGTTAACTACTTGTATAACAGATAATTACAAAAAATTGAAATAATACATAAAATTTAGTAGACAGATGTAGTGATCATCACTTGTCAATACTAAAGACAGACTGAAATATTACGAACAAAGACGAAAACAGATACATGTGACTAACAAATACTATTTAATAAACCATCATTCATAGAATTCAACTTATAAGTCTCATTTTAAATAAAATTTATTAATTTCATAATTGGTAGGTATTGTTAATAAAGGCTTAAAAGATTCTTGTCTTGTAAAAAAAATTTAAATCTATAATTTACTTATGAATTGGAAAAAGATTTTTGTCATAAGTTCCAAGAGGGACCTATTTTCTGCAGATACATATTTTTCTTTATGTTTCACAAATCCACTTATTTGGGAAGATTTTTGCATTTATCTAATCACTAAATTAATAAAAAAAACAATCGTTTCTAATTTTTTTAACAAAGCTTTGTTATAGTTTGATACCTCACATCATTCTGATAACATTAATTATGTAATCAAAATCCTTTGTGCTAATTATTCTATTGATTTTATTAATTTTATAATAATACAAGTACTACCCATAAAAATCTACTAATCCATTGTATGATGTTCTGCTTCTTTAGGTTATCATAATGTTGTTTACCAATTTTGTAGTAATACTTCCTCACATTGTCCTATGGTCAGACTAAACAATCTCTGACAGGTAGGATTAAGGAACATAAAGCAAAATAAAAATTTCCCACTCATAAATATTCTTCTATTACTAAGCTTTGTTTGTAACTTAATCACTCTTTTAATTTTGACAGTACTGTTATATTAGATAAAAGGTTAATCTCTGTAATGCTTTGTATTACAACTAATAAATTTTCTTTAAATGTAAAACAAGACACTTTACAATTGAATTCTATGTATGATGGTTTATAAAATACATTTTTTGTTTTTTTCTTTGGTCATACTACCATTAACTCTTCCTTCATTCATTGGCACACAACCATGCCTCTCATTGACTCCACCATCCATAGTATAATTTCCTGTCCTATTCTCTCTCTACCCTTTCTGATCCTTCATCCACTAATACTTTGTATGCATGTATTTATTTATATATTAAATCTAACTTACTTACATCTTCCAAATATAGGTTGCCCCACCTAATTTGTACATTAGTCCTATAATTATACAACTTTCTATTGGTTATCAACATCACCTTGGCTAATAAATGCAGGGTACACATTTTCACTGAGAATACTTTGTATTTATTGTTACTAACTCTGTTTATAATAATTCAGTCTGGCCTCAGTATTGACAAGAATCACAAGTGATGATCTAAATTTTATGTGTTATTTAATATTTTTGTAACAACACAGGCCATTAAAAATTGTTCTATTTTAAGTTGATTAATTTAGATTTCCTGTATAATTATTCAACCAAAATAAGCATAAAAGTGAGATAAGAGAAAAGATATGTTATGTTTATGATGCAGTTGCTGGTATTCATTTTTAATGTTATATATCATTTATTTTTGCAGATTACAACTATATAAATGCAAAATTTATTTCATCCAAGTCAAAATATATTATTACAGAACAAGAGTTTATTTTTTCTTTGTGGTATAGAAACTAGACAAGATCTTGGAATTCCAGTTGGGTAAACTGTCGATAGCACACAACACACTTTCCACAGTGTCTTCTCCAGAAAATGAAGACGATGTATATAGTCTTTGAATCATCGTGTGGTATTGACAAGTTTACCTTAATGGATTCCAGAAGCCTTTATACAATCTACATTAAATTTTTGTATGAACATTTCGCAATATGAAGAAATCTAAAAACTTAAGTTATAGTAGAGATTATATGAAATATTAAGGCTATGAAACAGTATGGAAAGAAGGACCATTAAACACAAACTATTGAACAGTTAGAAAGCATGCTTATTATTAAGGGTCAGCATAAGTAGTACAGAAAAATAGCCACAACTTACTATATTCAGAAAAAGGTTGTCTATGTTAAAGTGTTATAGAAATGACTTAATATGATATAATCAGAGCATTCCCACATTTAAAATAAACCACCAACTTACCAGTAAATTTTTGTATTTGAACACAAATTACAATAAACTTATCAACAGATATATTTTTATGATTCTTGGAATCAGATTTTGTAATGAGATATTTCACAAATTCTGGAGAGAATCTAAATCCCATCTGCTGCAAGGCTGAAAGAAAGTTAAATAGAGGTAAAATCAATTCATCACATGCAGTATACAATAATGATTATTACACATGACACTCATATAATATATGTATACTCAGAATGTACCTTAGCTGCAACCTTGAGTCTGCCTGTTACTCTCACTGGCAGGATCACGAAGTCCCATGGACCCCCTTTCCATGCAATGGAGAGAATCTGTTCACCACACAACGATGGCTTAACACAGATGCCACTGGAAGGCTTCCCTCAACTTTGGAGGTGCAGCAGCTCTGGCACACATCCTACCTCCCTAACCCTCATCAGATCCCTACAGTATATCCCATTACTCCAATGAGGACTGCCTTAGTAGCAGCAACCAAACTTCTATTAGGACAGATTGGGTGGGCACCAAAAGGCAACCCTTGAACAGGTTGGCAGTATGGTAAGGATTTTTTTTTTTTGATTTATGAGTTGGATTGCAGTCTAGTGTAGGTTAGGCCAGGAAAAGATTTAAGTTGACATAGTCCAGGGAAATAGGTCATTAACCGCACACTCTACCCAGACTTTTATATTGGCCAGAGAAAGGGACGGATAGCCAGCCGCCAACTGCTGGTCGTCACTTCGAATATTATTCCTAATCTTCTGACATACATGTACACACACATGCACACATGGCACGCACATATTTACACACACATAACAGCAGGACATTCAGAAAGAACTTATTGGTAATAATATAAATTGACACCCTATGAAATATAATCTAAATGTTTATTAGGCAAGTAGCACTGGCACAAAGAACATAATATATTTAATAATTAAATGAATTATAACAGCATCTTTATCAGTTTTTTATTTTATTTAGGTGAAATATACTACATTTCATCTCTAATTTGATACTTCTGTAAGTATGCTAAAATGAAAATTGTAATGTTACAATACTAGGTTTTAAATTTTCAAAATTTAGCTGTTCATGGACCTCACTCCTTTGTCCAAAATGCAAGAAAGTATTGCAAATCTGGATAAGGAGGGCCAAAGTAAAGTTCCGTTAAATTTAAACCAACAATGGACTACAAAAGTAAAGAATATATATACTATTTCAGTCATTGGTATCACTTTTTATGTTAATAAAACGCATGTTCATTCTAAAATGGAACATCTCATTTGTTTTAGTATACCTGTAAAAATCTTAAATTAGAGACGAAACATAGTACATTTCATCTTTTAAATTAAATACTGACAAAGAGACTGTTAGAATTCATTTAAATGTCAGATAAATTACTAATTTAAATTTAATAATTCTTCTGACTTATAGGCCTTTTTACTAATTATTATTTCAAAAATAGTCAAATAATATAACTAACTGAAAATCTTAGCACACAAGGAATAATATACTGTATCAGTACACCGTTGAGAGCCTAGATGGTTGACTCTTAAAATAAGCAGAGTTTAGTTGGCTTATTTCTTTAATGAGTGTTTCTGCTAATATGCCCAGGAGATGACAATAGTTTTTTACTGTAGAAACAACCTTTCCTCAGATTTGTACTTTGAAATCATACTTTTGAATGCCCAATTTCATCAAATCATTCTTAATAAATATGAAATATACATTTAATTTTTTTTCTTTTAATAGTCATATATAAGATGAATTTAGTGGCAACAGTAATGTCACATACCCTTGCCAAGCCAATGAAGAGATATATTAAACTTTTTATTTTGCATACATACCTTGAGACAATTCATGTTCTTCTATATTTCCTGATCCATCTCTATCATATGATTTAAAAGTAGCAAGCCATTGGTTTATGTAATTGTAAAGAAGTTGAAATTCATTTACATCTATTGTTCCACTTTTATCTTGATCAAACATACCTAAAAATATCATGCCATAATTGTATTTTGAACACAATTAGATTTATTATAAATTAAGAGTTGTGTAAGGTATACAGACACACAATTGTACTCATGTATATAAATATAATTTAAGGTTCATTCATATGGAGTACCAAGATTGATTGAAATTATAGCCCTACTTCCAAACACAAAATAAGTAATATTTCCACATTATCAAAAACTAACCAATCATAAGATGGCAGGCAGTGTCACTGAAGTGCTTTCCTTGGCCATTAACAAGAGCTGCCTGAAGCTCTTTTGCAGATATTTTGCCAGATCTATCAGAGTCAACAGTATTAAACCACTGTTGCACTTCAGGGCTAACTCCTGGATGGCCAGGATGTGAACCTTGGAATCCTTGACTTCCATATCCAGCACCATGTGCTTGTTGGCCTGGGTACCCCCCTTGCTGGCCAGGATAGCCACCTTGTTGTCCAGGATAGCCACCTGGTTGTTGACCAGGATAACCACCTTGCTGTTGGCCAGGATAGCCTCCTTGTTGGCCTGGATAGTTTCCTTGTTGGCCTGGGTAGCCTCCTTGCTGGCCTGGATAATCACTCTGCATTTGGCCAGGATAACTGCCTCCTTGCTGATTACCAGGATAGTTAGACCCAGCACCAGGGTAACCGCTGTAACTTATATTCTGTGAAGATAATATTTACTAAAATATAATACATGGCATATATTGTAAATATACAGCAATTAAGGTCTTTAAACATCTTGAATTGTCAATATAGCAATTTATACCAAATTTGTCAACACAAAAAGAATGAAATAAGGAAAAATCTATTTGGTATAATTGTCTTTATTAAATTGTACTCCTGATTGTGTTACAACAGATAACTTAGAAGAAAACTAAATAATACAAAACTGTGAATTATCATGTTTGTTTTAATTCACGATAAAACAATATTTTATTTATTCAATCAGAATTATAACAACCACACAAATATTACCGGATATGACATAATTGTATAAGTCTAATAAAGAAATTGCACTGACAACGCTGTTAATGAGTTAAAATAATCAAAGCTGATGTCAGGTGATTTTAAATAACTAATCAACAAACGTCATGAACCAAACTTCGCTTGTTTTGACAACGAGTATGAAAAATTAACGTATGTACGAAATTATACAATGATGCCAAACTTTTTCATACTATTTAAATCTTTGGAAATGTATACGAGTATATTGCTTATTTGTACTAACCGAAATCTGTACGTGCACACAACAAAGTTAATTTATGAGCCAGTTAAAAACTACATTATTGAGATATTTAAAGTGTTAATTTATTCTAATGTAGATACTGTCGACATGAATAAAAACAACTTTGTAAATAGTAATGATGTTGAAAATGGATTATATTCTATTATGATACAAATGTAATTAATCTAAGTTGTATCAGCTTAAGAACTTTATTTCAAATTCAACATCTGCATAACAACCGTAACTAAGCAATTTCCAAAACTTTTAAACAAAACCCTTCATATGTTTACTCGATGATGTTTATGTAAATTCTCGGAGTTTGTATTTTGGTTCGCCACAGATAACACATATTGTACAATGAGGTATCCATGAACTGTACGCCTTTCCATGTCCTTAGATTACAACTTGCCATGTGATTGTCACTTAAAACTCTTATATTGGGCAAGCGAAAACTTTGGATAACCTCTCAAAACTGCTGTCTTTTTCCATTCGCTGAACGCCAGAACGGATTCCATTAGAAAAAGGTTATAGTCGTGGTACGTGTGGTAGGAAGCTAGGACTCAACGAGGCTGGGCAGTGGCTTATAACGCGAAGGTCGCTCTTGAAGATTAACAGGTTGGAATCCCTGTAAATATTTTTGGTGTTTCCGTTCGTTGGTTAGAACGGATTTATGGTCAATTTAAGTTAGAGCATACCGTGCACGAAACGTGCGTGGGATGAAACAGAAGACGGCTAGAGACAATTCTTTCCGTGCCCGAATGCTGCATTCCGCACCCCCTTCCAGGCTCAGCTCCTGTTCTTTCCACTCTACTCAAGTTCACCTCGTTCATTGTTTTGAATCAAAGATGTGTGACAAAAATTTAATTGAGTATGTTTGCACTGTACATGGCTGATCCGTGTGCAAGACGTACTAGATGGATGCACACCCAATCTTCCTCTTCTTCACCTCCATCCAAAGCAATAGCAATGAATTACAACTCACTGATTGCATTTGTCTGACTACTGCGGCTTCTTCACAGAAGACGCGCATAGTAAAATATGCATTCATTATCTAACAAAAATATTTCTTTAGAAACCTGATCTTTCACCAGAATACACCAATGCTTATGTTAGACCACAAAGAAGAATGAGTTAGTTTGTCTGATGATATATTCTATATGTCCCTTAAATGAAACTTGATTATTTACTACATTTTAGATACCTTTAATGCTTATCACTCTAATTTTAAATTTACTTTTGAAAATGTTGTTTGTTGTTGTGGTATTCAGTCTTAAGACTGGTCTGATGCAACCCTCCATGATAACCTATCTTGCGCAAGCCTATTCACGCATAATTACTACATCCAACATCCTCCTAATCTGCTTAGTGTATTCCATACTTAGCCTCCCTGTTATTACCCCACACACTTCCCTCTAATGCTAATTTTACAAGAGTCTCATGCCTCAAAAGGTGTCATATAACCTATCCTTTCTCTTGATCAACGTCCTTCATATTGTTCGCTCTTCCCGCCTTTTGCTTCGAATTTCCTCGTTACTTACCCTATCCACCAATCTGATTTTCAGCATTCTCCTATAGAATCACATTTCTTTTTCTTTTTGCAACTCCTACCGTCTACGTTTTGAATTCTTAAACGCAACACTTTATTCTATCATTTTAGCAATGATTTCCTAATATTCACACTTATATTACCCATAAGTAAATTCCTCTTCTTCGTCTGTTCTATACTACACTTTATGTCTACTATACTTCTACCGCCCCTAGTTATTATGCTGGCCAAATAGCAGAATTCCTTAACTTCCTTCAAAATATCCATTGCCAATTTAATTAATACCTTTTGTTATTCTACTGTTTTCCATACTACACTCCATTACATTGGTTTTGCCTCTATTAATCCTCATATTGTACACGTTCATGCCATTTATTATGGTTTCCAAGCCACTTTTGAAATTAAGAAAAATATATCAATTGGCTTCTTTGACGTTATAATTACGGTTAATAAAAAAGTAACCAATTGGTTCCAAAAATCTACTTCCTCTGATAGAGTTCTAAATTACATATTCCACCAACCCCCTTTTCAAATGATAACAATGGTATAAAGTCTGATAGATAAAGATGAAAAATTGTCCCATGAAAATATTTACAATGATAATATAATTACAGTTCAAATCACTCTTCTACTAAATAGATTTACTACAAAATTTATCAAGAAGCACATCAAGGTCCGAATGGACAATATTAAGAATAACAATAGAAATTTTCAAGTTAAAAATACAAATAAAATTTAGAATTTCATAATTTTGCCTTACATATATATTGTTTGCATCACGAATTAATCGAATTATTGAAAAAAAATTATATTAAGATTGCATTTGAAAACAATAATAATTTGAACTTAATGAAAAAATTAAAAGATAAAATTTAAATAGTAGATAAACATATATATATATACATATATATATATATATATATATAAGCAATGGTTTGGATTGCCAAGCTACAAATGTGGAACAGACAAAAATATTATTAAAAAACTCGTCTTTCGGAACATAAAGAGAATATTAAAAATAAAACACCGAATTATTCCGTTTTGTCTAGATACATAAAAATTAACAACCACCATATCGATTGGAATCACGTTGAAATTTTTCATGAAGAAAAAAATTATTTCGAAAGATTATAGAATGAAATGTTGCATATACTGATGAATAATCATTCCATTAATATTAAAATGACATTAAAATCCTCAATAAAATTTATGGTTCTGTACCTGTTTTATTTGTATCTGTGCCTGCCGACACCTGGGACGTTTTGGCGCGGCCAGTTCGGCGCGGAGACGTTTCGGCGCAAGAACGATTGGGCGCTAACCTTTTGGTGGTGATGTATGTAATAAAATTATTATGATGGAATAAAATATAATTTTTACCAAGTATGTAATTATAAACATTATGGAGTATTGCAGACGCATTTCAAAACAGCACTCCCGATTCAGTGTGGACCCGTCGCATCATTCAGAGAAGCACTCCCATATTTGAGTCCTCCACTGAACCTAGTCTTCGAACGTGAGATGAATATAGTAAACAAATTACAATATCAGTGTATTTATGCATTACCTTTGAATGCATTAAATCTTTCCCTGTTAGTCCACATCATGCAAGTATCAAAACTAACCGAGATTCAACTTTCTGAAAATAAAACTCAACTGTGGAAACAATTAGTAAAGATGTTGAAAATGGTTGATATTCTGTCTTGCGCTACTTGGTTATTTCCAATGAAGTTGATATGTGTTGAAATATAACACCTGATTTTGAAGATTATCTATCACAACTTATTAAATACTTCAAAAATATATAATATATTAAATATATAAATTTACATGTATTCAGTACCCATTTCGATCCAAACCTCCATCTGAATTTACATCTTTTACGCTCACTTGCGAAAATTCATTGAAGATAAAAATTAGTAACATTGAACTCACTGACTTTTGGGTGTTAGCCGGTCATTGGTGAAGCTCTAAGAAATTACATTCGTGACTTCCTCTATATATGCAAGCTGGGTTTCGGAGGATGCATTAAAAATGTATCGTACGAATATAAACAGGAGATAAAGGTAGCTGTATCCAATTCGATTCCGAGATTTGAGAAATTGGGTAGTGAGCAGCTAGCTTTTCCTTTTTGGGGGGTAGCAGGCTACGTGAGAGTGGTATTGGAACGGGCAACTCTCCTTTAACAGCATAGGAAGGGAAATGTAAAAAGGGGGGGATCGTCCATTAATTGTTTAAATTGTGACACTTTAATAAATTGGCTGTGAATTTAAAATACGTGTTTCATTTACTGTAGTATTTTTAAAATGATCTAACCGCATTGCCAGTGGTCCTCTATTACGCTCAATAAGCCAGTGTTTGGACTTAGTCGTCGGGGAAATTTGGCGAACATTAAGGGCGTCGGGAACCTCTGCTGGTATGTGTGATATGCTGGAATTGACGGGACAATCTTTTATTGCTGACTGAATCAATAATACATCATATTACAAAAAAACCGAAAATTTTATATATTTTCCTCGAGAATAATGGTGGGCGAGAAGTATTTACATTGTTAATCCGCTATAGTTTAACTCTTTCCATCATGGGCGGGCAAATTGCGACCCGCGCCAAAATTATTTGGGGCTCGCCAAGACTTGATTTCACAAATGTTTGTCTCATTAAAGATATTGATATATCGAATGTGATGGCACCTGTATATGATAAGTAATCAGCACAATAAATAAACCGTTCCCACTTAGTGACCCTCGGACTAAAGCAATCGCCCCTCACTACTGTCGCATGAACGCAGAACTATCTGTAACAGTACAACAATCTTATCAATGTAAATGGGTACTGTTATGCACTGTAATGAAGAAAGGCGTTGCCCAATAATTGATTGAGTTTATTCACTTATTGGTGATATACTGCAGTATCGCTCTGGTTGACGATTTCCTCTTGGTACCAGTCAGATGGTGAGTTCTATGTTACTAATTTTTATCTTCAATGAATTTTCGCAAGTGAGCGACAAAGCTGTAAATTCTGGTGGACGTTTGGCTGAAAATGGGTATTGACGACAACATTCCTTACGACGCTAGCACAGAACATAGAATCTATTCCGTGGACACCAGTGAGGCGAATCGTACTAAAACCTAGCCAGAAGAGATTAGTGACGTATACCTGAGCGGACATTAACCCTCCGCGATTTCAGATGACCAGCGCGAGCCTACTTTCAATTTTTATTGGATCGGGGAAGTCATATGACCTGGCCTCCACCCTAGTCGGGATGAATCATTGAAGAAGGAGGATGCCAGGAGAGGGTATGGTAGTTGGACGATGGCAGACAAGAAGGTACAGTCTGGGATGAATCATTGAAGGAGGATGTCAGGGGATAGTGTGGTAAATGGAATACGGCAGACAAGAAGATATTATTTCTTGAATCTTAGAGGTGATAGTATAGGTGTTGGATCACAAGAGGCGAAAATTCAATGTGGATCGAAGCATCAGAGAGAAGTAGGCGAGAATAGAGGTCGCCATAGAATCAGCAGTGGGAGTAGTTTGTCTTTAAATCTCGCGAGACAACCTGTCATTGGCCAAATTCAAACAGAGAAAGAAAGAAGATAAGGCAGCAGCAGGTGTAAATTTTTTTTAACCAAAAAGGAATGAGACATACGAGCGCCATGGTTTTCGTGCTGCTGAGCGAAGAATTGATGGTGAAAATACCGATGCTTGTGTAACTTATTTACGAATCTTAGTTAAAATTTGCACTTTTGGAGCAGGCGTGGATGGCCATATTCGCTATCAATTGCCCCAATGAAAAATGTGGCGCAGACTGTTACGTGAAAAAAAACTGATATTGACCATGCTGTTAGAATTGGCACGAGTCATGGAAACCGTTGATAAGAAAGTTAATGCAATGGTATCATGAAAGCTACAGAATCCTAAGGACAGAGAGTATTTTGTTGAGCCAAACCAACGTGGACAAACGAGACAGGATGAAAACAACGGATATACTGAAACTAATGTACTGTAGTAAGTGAAATTGCTTTTCAGGCTTCCTGTGAATTTTAGTAAGTTAGATGCGGGAACGGTTATTGTAGATGGCAATTATTGGAGCCAGTGGGCGTGGGTAATGACGGCGACCCTTCTTATTGTGTGCTGAAAAAACCGGTCAAATGTGAGTTTAAGAGTGTCATTGACCTGGAAGCAGTCCACGGCCACTCAAGCAACGGTTAGAGTAGATCGTAAATTTTTTTTTGAAAAACCTTCGGAAGTGGGGGTAAATTTAGGAAGTGGAAAAGAAGACAGATTTGAAAAGGTGATGGTGGTGAGCAGTGAAAGGAGAAAGATGTAAACGGGCTTAGGTGTAGAGAGTAGATTGATATATGAGAGGTGGCGGGATTCTGGGGAGAACAGTGCAGTTTTTGGAGTAGTGTTTAAGTAGAGATAAGTGACGGTCAGGGAGATCGCCAGGCTATGGAAATTTGATATTTGGAGAGTCCGTTCACGCTGGTCTTAACAGCGAAGGAACCAGGCCGTATAGAGCTACGTCGCTGTACCTAGGAAGGAATCCGCCGGAACGTGGACAACAAACGTCGGCAGCAGCACCGAGAACTTCAAACAGTAAGTCATCCCCTTTCCTTTTTTACTGCGTCTGATTTGGCTGAAATGACCGGTAATTTCATTTCGGACACCTCGGACGTGCAGTTGAACAGTTTAATATTTAATAAATTTTAGAATCCTAGTTATTATTTAGTAGTTAGCTTAGGTATTATAGTTCATAAGTGAGAAAGAATGTGTGAGTGTGAGAAACAACAATCGATGTGGAGTAGCCGGAAACAAGATAACTAAGGAAGACAGTTACAATATATATGTATATATTAACAGGAAACGGCAATCGCGAACCACGTGAACTTAAGGGAGATGGCAAGCGTCGAGCCAAGGCTCATGAGTTTTCGAGCCAAGCACGAGACTCTCAGGGGTCTTGGCTTTAATTCATTAATTACGGAAGGGGCGAAGGTTTATTTAATAATCAAACAAGGCTTAAAAATTCTAACAATTTAATTTACAAATAAATTACGGGGAAAGCTCACTCGTATGGCCTCACAATCATTGAGTGTGTGCTTCACACACCCACACTCACGTTCACCCTCACTTATGAACTACAATACCTAAGCTAATTAAAGAAATAATTACAAGGATTCTAAAATTTATTTAACATTAAACGGCTAAACGGTACGTCCGAGCTCTCCGAAATGTAATTGCCGGTCATTGGAGCCAAATCACACACAGTTACTTGCTGTCAATATCGTTGCAGCTACCGACGATGCTCACGTTCTGGCTGTTTCCCTTAATTCAGGTACGTCTTACGCACTCCATGCCTCCGTTGGTCAGACACGTGCAACAGGCGCTCCAAATCGCAACAGCTTGGAGATGTCCCTTGCCACCACTCTTCTCCATTCCAACACGTCTCACATACCACCCTGCTCTCCTCCGTCTCTCCAACAACACGCACCCACTGTCTTCTCTGTTTCACTGCATACACCTCTACACTCTCGGGTTCGGACAGGCTCGGGTCGACTCGGCGAGAGTGTAGAGGGGCCTTTACATTCATCTCCCCTACAATTCTGTTCTCGTCCCACTGCCTACATACGTCTCCTCTCGCCCCTCACAGCCAACTGCTCTGTACTGTTTTCTTTTCACTCATCGCAAAACTATCCACACTTCCGGAAGGTTTTCAATTAAACTTTTACGGTCTGGCCCTGATCGCTGCTCCAGTTCAATGACACTCCAACATCTTAACATTTGACCTGTTTTTGGGACCCGCCGATTTTACGCACACAATAACTGGCTACAATAACCAAACGTGCCCACATCTTATTAACTACAATTAACAGGAAGCATGAATGGTAAACTCACTTATTACACTACATAGAAGGTTTGTTATAAGTTGGCCCTAGAATCGTTTATTTATGTGCGCGCAGAGTTATTGTATTATTAAAGAATGAGTCCTTCAAGAGAATCAAATTGTTGTGCCATTGATCTGCAGGTTGCAGCATTAATTGGTGCCTGTATTCCATGTCAAACTCAATGCAAGCCAGAGCCCCCTGAGCCATTGGTACTAACAACATGAGCAACAGCACGGTGGACAAATCTAGCAATTGATATTTGTAGCCCTTTTCCCAATGGTCAATGCATTGTGGTAGAGGTTGATTATTTTTCAAAACGGCCGGAAGAAATTCTGACAAAGAATATGTCTGTAGAAATGATTGTGTAGTGGCTGCGTGCAGGACCCATTTTTAATATGATTTTTTTTTTAAATTAATAAAATTATATATATATATATATATATATAGGCTAGCCGATCACTGGAAATGTCTTCCTAACTTTCTGATGAAGGGAAAATTCTCCGAAAATTCAAGAACTCCAAACCTCACAAGGTGTCTACCATCTATGAACCTCAGGTAAGTCACCCACCTACTTTCTATCTCTCTTTCCTTTCCTTATTAATAATATATATATATATATATATATTGTAGCGGATTCCGCGTCGTTCCTCCGTATTCGTGATTTATAATTCCTTTAGGCGCCAGGTATTTTTCATAAAAAATACAAAAAATTGAATTTTAGTAGTTTTAATTCCAATCCGAGCATGAGAAAAAATTATATCTGCAGGGCGTGGTCATTCTCCCATCGTCCCACCGACACAACCTGCTCTTTCCGTTACCCCATGACGACTCACTAAAGTCTCGCCAGACTACATTGTTGGCCCGGGCTGCGTCGTTCCTCAACAATTGCAACTCGCAAGCTAGCCTGCATAGTTAAGTGTAACTTTTCATGTTACATTATCCCCGCCCCCAATGAATTAAAAAAAATTGTACAATTTTTTAATATGACACTCACTGAACCACAGTCGTAAACAATCTGAATGACCAACGCCCCTAATCAAAATTAGAACATATTTACAAAAATTCACTTAGAACTAATTACAATTTTCTTTGACATATTCTTTCATAAGAGCAAACATTGAGTAAATGTACAAATCACTCAATTAATCAACTTTAATTCTAATTACACATTTTATTTTTCCAAACAATTTTTTCCATTTACTTTTTTTTCCCACACATTTTCTCTGATGTGTTGTTCGGGAGACTTTCTTAAAGTAAATGTAAATCAATTTAAACACTTGACATTTACATCTATTGACAGTTGGCTGAATCTTTGGGAATAACAGCAGACTTCTGTCCGTATTACTGTCATTTCACAATTTAAATTTCAATCAGCTGTTTTTGACAGTACATCTGTTTCTTTACAATGTGTTTACATAAAATTTTACTCATTCACAGCTGTTTTTAATTTATCATATGACATTTATTAGTTTGACATTCAGCTCTTTGATGTACGTCGAAAACAGTCAACTGACCACATGGTTTTTACAGCTAATTACATTAGGAGTACATAATTTTTTTTATCTGCCATCAGCTGTTTCTTACATCTACTACAAAGTCATTTGACATCTGGCAGAACAGCTATTTTTGGCATTTAATGTAACACTTTTTTTTACATTTACCAAAATACCGCATTGGGTTTTTCCACCTGGGTTCCAAGGAAATCTATAACCACCACAATTCCTTAACACTAATTACAATAATAGCCAATTTATTTAAAACCTTTGACATTAGTAAAAAATACAGCATCCGGTTTCCCCCTGGATTCCAAGGAAATCCACAATCATCACAACTATTTAACACATACAAAATTTCTTCTACTCTGTTGTTACCATAGGATGCCTATTTTTGAGCAATGGAAACAAATTTTCTGCTAAACATTAAGTTTCGCTTAATTTTACGACAACCTTTTATACCAAGTAATTTTTCCTTGTATATTTTTCGGGAGCTTTTCTTAAATCTATTTGCAAAACATTTAATTACATCATCTTTGTTGAGAACCATGATCAGCTGTTCTCGCTGTCCCTTAATCTGCTTATTCACTGCGTTCACATTACATTCATATCTACCAACTTTCATCTGACGCATAAAATGTTTACAATTTTTCTTAAACTTATCCGCAGATACACCAATTAATTTTAACAATCTTTCACCACTCTCGACATTATGATTAACATCCGTTTCACCTTCCTTAACTTTATACGCACGTATGACAATTCGCAATTTCTTTCGCTTAACATTTCCACCCACACATTGTTTCCTCTCTGTTGTTCGGGGGATTTTCTTTCTATTTCGCCGTTTACGGCAATGAGCACAATTTTGCATACAGAAAGGTTTCATTACCAAATCTGTATCCTTTACCTTTACATTCTCTTTGGCACTCTTAGCACATGAATGCTTAGCCAGCTTAAAATCACTCCGTATACCATTAACATTAAAATCTATCACACTTTTTAATTCTACCCTATTTTCTATCTGCTTATCACTACTATTTACACAGTCTTCCTTATATACACCTGCATGCATGATCAGCTGATCGGAGTCGTGGCAGTTCTCGCGTGATTCACCTCCTTTTTTACCCCGTGCATTAATTCTTTCCTCTGTTCTTTCTACTGTTTCATTTACGCTCCCTAAACGAGACTTCAAATCTGCCTGCATTTCCTTAATACAATTAACCATGTCATCAAGAACTTCCTTTTTTTCATCAAATATCTTATTAAGTACCAGGGACAATTTCCTGAGCATAGCGTCCTCTGCCTTCTCAATACCCTCCTGCACTTCTTCCATTTTTAAAACACCACAGAACACAGAAACCGCAACCAAAATATTACGCAAAATACATTTATTTGCGACCAACTTGTGGAACCTGTCTTCTTACTCTTACTTCCACTTCTCCATACACACCGTACTCTGCTTTTTTACACGGACTCACGCACCCACACACCTCTCGAAGATATCCACGCAGCGGTCACTGGAACACTTTCGTAGATCAGCTCTCTTCCCACAGCGTTCCTTCTGCAGCGCCTCCACTTCTCTCGAATAATTCTCGTCCTCCACCTTTCAGTCGTCGTATCCTCAAAAAAGTTCGATGTTCTGAGCCTCACAGATGTCTCGCCGCTGTTCGTTGTTCTAGGCCACTCGATGGCTCGCCGAATGAAGCATATTAGGTCTCCACTGTTCAATATCCGTCAGCACATTCACCAACTCCTGCCATGTTCGTTGTTCGATGCCCCAACGTTGCGGCGTCAAATGTAGCGGATTCCGCGTCGTTCCTCCGTATTCGTGATTTATAATTCCTTTAGGGCGCCAGGTATTTTTCATAAAAAATACCAAAAATGGATTTTAGCAGTTTTAATTCCAATCCGAGCATGAGAAAAAATTATATCTGCAGGGCGTGGTCATTCTCCCATCGTCCCGCCGACACAACCTGCTCCTTCCGTTACCCCATGACGACTCACTAAAGTCTCGCCAGACTACATTGTTGACCCGGGCTGCGTCGTTCCTCAACAATTGCAACTCGCAAGCTGACCTGCATTGTTAAGTGTAACTTTATATATATAATATATAATACCCTTAAAGATATTTCATGAAATAATATTAAATAGTTACCCAAAAATAGTTTACACCCTACATCAGCTGTGTGAACAATAATATGTGACTACATGGTAAGACTTAGACTGTGTGGCTTCAAGGCCAAAATGGCTTACATTTGAAATTGAGGATATGGTATTGACTTCTATGTAGGAGATGTATAAACACTGGATCTATTTATAAGATTTCAAAATCAAAGAGATGTGGTGTAATGATACAGAAAAAGAGGATATTCATGAACAAAAGTGTGGAGGTGAGTATCATTTTAATTTTTTGGGACAACTCAGTGTCCAGTGCATCTATATTTAACATTTCTTAACATGAATAATGGTTAAAATCAAAGTATCACATTATGAACAATAAGATGTGTTGCATTCTTTTCAATGAACATATTTTAAACTTATTATTGGCCAACAGTGTTATGTAAAAATAAAAGTTTTACCTTCAATATTCATATACCATTCTCAAATACCTTTCCAGAACTAAAAATTGAAAACGAGCCATTGTTTTGACAGAATTGATGAAAATATTGAAGAATGTTATTGGGAGTAATCAAAATCTGTGACATAATCTTATATAAGTAGCTCCCGAATTATTTGGCCTCCAGCCCATTTTTAAGAAGAAAAATTACTCAGCATCCCCTGGAAATCTACAATTTTTAAGCAAAAAATGAAAAGAAATATGTATCTCTATTTCTACCTACATCCGAAAATATAGAAAAGAAAGATTTGGTAAACATACCTTGAAGTTTGAAATGGTAAAATTACTTGTTAAAATCATAGAAAATTAATATAACAAAGGATATTTGAAAATAAAAATTATGAATAACATTAAAAATAATCCAAATTAAAAGAATGCACCCAATGCCTGTGATTCTATTTATTTATTTGTTTTTCTATTTTTGTTAGCAGTATTCTTTTTAAATCACTGCAGTTAGCTGTTTGCTGTTGGTCTTATTTTGTTAATAGACTTGTGAAGACCCTAAACCCATGTTTCACTAAATAAATGTAGTAAATGTAATTAAAAGCTTTCGTATTATAGCTCATAATCCAAGATAATCTGTAGATTAGTTTGTAGTCAGAACTGTTGGTAATCTTCTTTGAATTGAAATTGAAATTTGTTCATGTGATATTTTGATTTTAAACCATCATTCATATTCAGAAATGTTTAATATAGATACACTGAACATTGACATCTCATCAGTTCTTCTTTTAATTTTAGAGATCCTTCTGTGTTCACACTTGAAAAAGAATCCAAAACCTGATTGGGAATGTTCATTTTAAAATCATTCATTGAAGTCAGAAAGGATGGCATCGAAGGGCTAAAATAGGTTAGTAAATTTTCATCATTTTTCCAACATATGATAATTTGAAAACTTGCTGAATTCTCCTTATCAAAAAAAATTATTTGTATAGAAGTTTTGTCACAAACAGAAATAAGTGTTTGTTTTTATTAAATTCATCTCATCACCTTGAATTATAGATTTGTTTTATTAAACATATCTGCCAAATAAGTAATGTCAGTTTTGGATTCAATCAAGTTGGCATATAAAGAATCATAATTATTTTATAGGATACTTAATCTGATACCTTTTGACAATCAACAAACATCTTTATGAAACAGCAAGTGATTAAATTTTTTATCAGTTTCAATTCATTGTTGTGTAATCAATGTTATTCAATGAATTACTTCTGATTTTCACTTAAATATTTAGCAACTAAATGTTGATGGTGGATGGCACATTCTAGAGGGCCATTAGGCACCACTTTTTTAAATATGCCTGTAGTTCTCTATTATCATTTTTCAATAATAGTTTAGAGTGAAGCTATTTTGCATTTAATTACTGATATCAGAATTTTACCATTCTCTCTTTTCAACATGAAATTAGTTTCGGTAGTAGATTGGAAAAATGTAATATTTTTAAGAGCATAGGATTAAACACATCAGTCAGAGGTCCAGAAAAAGAAGGAATGGTCTTTCTGAATCTGTCATTTGTCCATGTATAGACATCTCTACTCTTGGATTTTTTAATCGAGTCGACAGGTTTCCAAGAGCCGTATAAATTGTAAAAATGATTTAATTGACACAACTAGACTATTTCCAGTTATTCGTTACATAATGTATTTGATCTAACAACCATGTTTATTTTCTGGAATTTCATTAAAAATGATTTAATAACCTTACAAGATTGTTTCTTATTTTGAGTAAAATGCTTTATAATATTTCATCAATATATATCTATTATTCTTAGCATTATACAAATTATTTTATATTGTGACAGCCTGAATTTGCAATCTTCTATTTAAGAAATTTGCTGATTGCAAAATAAATATATAAATTAAAATTTTTGCTTTAATTCTGATTAAATTATAAAAGTAAATAATTATATAAGAATATTTATTTCACTGTTAAGTAAGAAATTATTGTAAGAATTAATTACAAATCAAATATAAAATTGTTTACTTAATTATAAGTGTTTGGTTGAAGGAGAATTGATTTACTAATATGCACAAGCTAAAATTAGTAATGTAGTTAAATCTTTATTGAAAGTTGTTGATTTAGATGCATTACAGAAAATGAAATTAAAGTCATAATATCTGCAGAAAATATCTTTGATACAAATCCATTATTCCTCAGTTAAGAGAGGGTCGTAGTCTGTTTTCCTGGGGCAGCCGTTAACCTGGAACAGATAGGCCATTTATGAGCAATATTACAAATTGTCATTTAATTTTTAATCTTAGCTGATTATTCAATTGAAAATGTCAGATTTAATCATTCAAATCAACAATAAGTACCACAAGAAAATTAATGATTGTCTCACCCATCGATAGTGTTTTCCATTATTTGCGGCCAGCATCATTAAGCAGCTTAGGTAATCCAAGAAGAGAGTTGATTATTTCTGAGTTTCGCTTGTGTGTGCAGAAAGCAGGCTCGCTTTTATGCAGCATTTGGACCAACCAGGTAGCGACATCACGGGCATACTGTTGCAAGGAAATAGGCCATACAAAGTATGTTGTCATCCGTTCAAGTTCCATAGCTTCCATTTTTGCGTACAAATTAACAAATATTTTTTACTATATAGTAAACAGTGAGTACGGTTCCATTTTTATGTAATATTGGGATAGAGAAATATGTAACAGTTCAATACGATTTAGAATAACCTTAAAATCATTAATTGTTTTAAGATTTAATTGAACAATCACATCGAGCCCCAAAAAACAGTTGTTCTAAAACAAATACAGTGCGTTTGAAGAATTTTGTGAAATATATTTAGTGCGTTGGATGATATCGGGACATTAGAGATTTATAATAATTAATTCAAGTTAATATTTAATTTTAATCTTATATCTCTGGCGTTTGCGGAGTTTGGATATAGGGAGAGGCACAAGCTTCGAGAAATGGATTTAGAAATGTAGTTTATCGGGTTATTAACAGAAGCATTTATGGTATTATAAGTTAAAAAACAACTTCCAAAGATAGTGAACTCGGAAACAAGAATTCAAAATATGTAGCGTCGAGACAATACGAGACAGATTTTAGTAGTGAGAGACGTACTTTATAAAAAGAGAAGCATAAAAAAGAGAATATTTTGGGCAGCGATGATACAAATAACAAATATGTCATGTAAGTTGTATTTTGAGATGTTTTACCTAATAGAGATGGCAGATAGTTAGGAAGTAAAACTGGTGTCATTCAGCCGATAAAGACACTAAAACTCAATCGAGCGAAGACATACAATGAGGCTTATCGCAACTGTGAGTCCGCATACAGAATAATTTGATGGTATACTTGAGTGATAAAATAAAAACAATTGCATAACTAATGACGTATATATATATATATATATATTTATTTATTTTTAAAATTAACATTGTCCGATTGTATGACAGTAGAGTATCCTTAAATTTATTTATATTTCGTAGAAACGTTTCTCGGGTTTCCATCCGGGTAATCTCAGTACACAGCGACGTTTCTTCCAGCCTGGAAGATGACGGAGTTGCTATCTGTCGAAACGTCGCTGTGTACTGAGATTACCCGGTTGGAAACCCGAGAAACGTTTCTACATATTCTTCACCGGGAAAGCCTTCGTTCTTTAATTATTTATATTTCAATTGATTAAGTTGTATAAATACTTGCAAATATTAATAATCTTATTAATGATTAGAATTATTCTTTAAAACTATTTTCATGCAATACTAATTAAAAAATAAACTGTCATCGCAATATGATTAAAGTTAAAATGAGAAAAATTTCTTCATCTTCATTGGATCTGCAGCGCAACTAGGGCCTTGGTCTACCGGGTCGACTACGGACTGTCATCTTACATGAAATATTCCGAATTGGGAGTGATACGCGGTTAGCGAATAGATTCTCTAGCAGTCTTAATCCCAGTCTCCGTGACCACGAAAACACAAACATCCAAGCCCATGCAAGGATTCGAAGCCGGGACCTCTGTGTTGAGAGGTATTAGACTACCGGAGGTCGGCGGGAAATAATGATAAACATAACTTTAACAATTAAGATATCGAACATTAATAAAAATGTACGTAAATTAACGTGTAAACGTAATTTACCAGTTATTTGTAGAAAGTTAAATTTCTTATGAAATATATGTTGATGTTGAAGTATAATTTGCTAATAATAAGGTTCTGATCAATGGGTAATTCCAGTTCTAAAATACAGAACGGAGGTAGGTAATAGAAGAAGAATTATTTTTAAAATGAACACGAGAGACATAAACATTGCCAAGTCCATTATACAAACGAAGAGAGATAAGCTAGTGACAATTTATGGAACAAGTTTGCACCAAAACTGTTAAATATAATGATACCTCCGAAATTATCATAACATGCACTGAACGATATGAATAGTCAAGTGCGACGTAGACAAACCTCTTTTTCTAATAGTTTCTCTTCATCGAACTGCAAAGTCAAGGAGAGGACGGGCAGCGTGAGTAAGCATATGGTCAGCAGGAGTGACCCGACGAGCTTCATGGCTGGCATGGTGAGTTTCTGGATTCTGGAACAGTGTGGTGCTGCTTAGCGCCCAGACGTGAAAGCAGTGAGGCACGTCGGCTCTGCGGGGACTCACCTGGGCGTCGGGGCTGCTGAGGCGAGGAAACTGTGGCCAGGGGGCGACATCGAGCCCTTAAGTAGCCCTCGTCCTTGTCATCCGCAGCCTTGCAAGCCCAGCAGGCGTCCGAGACTTCCCCGACAGCAAATCGATGTTGCGTGGCCACAGCCAAGATACTCGCAAAATTCAGAATTTTATTGAAATGTGAAACAAAAATAACTCCAGCAGAAACAAATAAGTGCAGGGTTGCTCCCAGGAAATTGTGCTTGACCTAAGAGAAATCGGATAGTTCTAAACTATGATGAAAGTAACGTATCGTCTGCGCTGAGAAGGTACAATTTTGATGAAGAAATTTGAGTCTGACAATGTTACATATTACACAAGGCGAGCAAACGTGAATAAATTATCTCTCAACCTAGATAGTTGAGTTTAGTGCTGATGCTTGTAATAGACCCGTAGACAACTTTTCAGCTAATGCACCATTCTTCGGCCTTCGGATTGACGATAAATTAAAGTGGAATGACCATATAGATCTGCTTGCCGGAAAACTAAGTTCAGCTTGTTATTCTCTGAGAACACTAATGCAACACGTTGACAAAAAGTACGTCAAAATGGTTTATTTCACGTATTTTCATTCAATTATGAGCTATGGCATCTCTAATTGGGGAAACTGCTCCAGGAGTAATGAAATATTTAAGTTGCAAAAGCGTGCAATTAGAATACTTTCTAGCACGAATACCAAGCGTATATATTTATGAAATATTAAAGTTTGTAAAGCGGAACACTAATTTGTTTCAAACAAATGGCGAGTTTCATGAATACGCGACCGGAAATCGTTCAGCTGTAAGGTCGGACAAGCATCGCCTTGATCTACACCAGAAAAGTATTCACAATACCGGGATAATTTTATACAACAGCCTTCCGCCAGAGGTTAAAAATAGTACCTACAAAAGCTACGTGAAGTAGAGTAAAGCTATTCTTTTAAATGGCGCGTTTTACTCGGTATAGGATTTTCTTAATCGTCCTTCTAGTATTTAAAATCAAGGTTCCTGTAAAAGTGTTGAATGAGCTGCCTTGTAAAATAGCACATCACATATCTTTAAATTTCTATTTTATTTTTTCTGCTCTTTTGTTTGTTTCATGTATTGCCTGGAGCTACGACAGAGGGAAGGACAGTTTCCTGGTCGCAGAGCTCCAAGTAGTGCGTGTTTCTTAGTGTGTGCTTGTTTGTGTTTCCCAGTGTGTGTGTGCGTGACATCGTGTGTCCGTGTTGTGTTTATGTTGACCTTTGTCTATATACATTTTCTTTTATTAATTTATTTTAAGAGTATTTGTTTTTAATTATGTACCTTATTTTGTTCATTTTTAATTTATGACGTATCCTATTTCCTCAATCGAGGACTAATAGAAACAACAATAAATCTAAACGAATCGGATCACTCGAGGGTCTCGAGAAATACATTTCGTATAAAGAAAATTGACAACACAGGCTGAATATTTTTTCGAGAGCTATAAGCGGTGGTAAATGTAAATATGCACCACCACCCCTTAGGTAAAACAATTTTATCGATTCGTGATGGGTTACCCTGTATTCACCAAAAAAACAGAACATGGGTATAAAAATTTGGGTCATTCCATGTGAAGTAATTAGGGGCTCCCTGCTAGACTATCTCCAATTTCAATTAGATTTTGTGTGAATGTTCTGAAATATCGCCAATGAACATTACTAAAGTTTTACGTACTCTATTGGTATGCTTAAAAAATATAGTATTTTTTTATGACTCCGTACAGTAAAATTTTACCATACGACTCAGGAATTTCAGCATTTTTGAGATGTAATATCGCTGGAAATATTTTATTATAAGACATGGGACATGTCTGTCTTGTAAAACATTTTGTGCTGTTTTAACCCTAAAGAACAAAAAAATTTATAAACAAATTTGTCTTACATAATTTGAAATTAAGGTGTTTGGCTTTTTATATCTCTGGAAGTAAAGGCACTAAAAATATGTGAAACTTTTCTCTTAATAACTTAGCATCACAAGGTTTTTGACTGTAAAATTTCATACATCTGCTACTGTTCTGTACTTTACAAACTGAGTCTAAATTTGACGATTTTTGCAAAAACGCCTAAAATAGGGTATTTTTAGCCTACATTTATGGAAAATTATTTCTCAGAATTTCTTTTAAATTATTTTTGTTAAGAGAGCATGTTTTAAACTTCCTAAAAAAGTGGTCACCTTCTTTCATCGCGGGGACTTAAGGCCTTAAAAATGAGTACAAAGGTACGACATCGCTGTGGCAGTCATATATGTATATACATTGAATTGACATGAAAAGATTACAGGAGTTGCTAATTTGCCCAATATTCTCAGTTGATACTCCAGCAGCTAATGTTATTTTTTCAGCTACCACTTTCTGCATTCGTTCAATTTTTCGTTTAATGTAGCCAGTTTTATCTGTACTGCTCAACCTTTGAAATTTTAAATGGTTCCTACGTCAGTCAAACTCCAGCTGAGTGTCCGAAATGTCCATATGATGAAGAGTCTGATGTGCCTTGGACAATAGAAATGAGTTCAGACTTACACTTGGAACAAATTTTTTGACCAGGTTTCACGTTTGTTTTTGTAAATTTGTTTAATTTATCAGACATGTCTAGATTGACTTTCAACAGCCCATGCTTCCCTATGTCCTTTGTTTTGTTAAATAAGTTGCAGCATAACTTTTGGCTCATTTCATATAGTTCCGAAAACTATGTGATGGAAGCCGAATTGGTCATTGTATTTGAACTCAACCTCTGATCGTCAAGTGAGAAGTATTTTTTTCAATGACTGACAAACTGTGCACATAATGCAGTACAACTTCCTTGGAATAGAAACGAACATGGCAAGTTGTCCACAAATGCAATTTGGCAAAGTAGAAATACCAATTGACTTACTGACATCCATTTTACGTATTAAATTCACTGCAAAATTGGAGAAATAAGTTTGAAATGCATATTACAGAATACTATGATTTAAAAAGATAAATCAAGTGCAAAGCGAATCAGAGCAACTTAAACTACAACAGAAATAAAAGGAAAAATAGTACGCGAAGGCAAACATTAATATAGCATGCAATGAAAAATCAAGAATTTGTCTTATTCCCGAGATAATATATGCCTGAGATGAACATGAATCCTATTACTTTTAGTAATTTAAAACCAAATTAAAAAAGACACTACCTTAATGAACATTGAAGTGTACAACTTTGTAATGTAAAGTTATCAACTTTGTCTTTAATTTTAAGCCCTTATACGCTTGCGATGAAAGATAAATTCTACTTTTTTAAGGAGTTTAAAACATTCTCTTCCTAATAAAAATATTTTAAAATAGTTTCTATAAGATAGTTATTCATAAAATTATAATATAAATACCTTATTTTCAGGATTTTTTTTAAATCGTTAACTTTAGACTTAATTTGTAAAGTACTGGCGAGCAGCAGATTGTGGTGTGCGTATGCACCCCACACACATTTATATATTAAAAGAACAATTTCCCTCTTTTTTATTAATTTTGTATCTCTCTCTCTCTCTCTCTCTCTCTCTCTCTCTATATATATATATATATATATATATAATGAAGGGGTTAGGCTGTTTACTAAACCAACGGCAAACAAGTAAGATCGCGTTTGATTAGTATTAAATTAATGTCCAATTGACTATATCGATAGCCAGGAAAGAGGAACAAATCTGTACCATTTCGGTAATGGCAGGTCAGTCTTTGGGACAAAGGCCTGGGTTAGTGACTCACAAACATCCGGTTGCGACAATAAAGAGGCCATCCCCGGAATTATAAGGGACAGACCTTTTTCTTAGACCATCCTTGGGAGAAAATTCACACAGCCCGCCAGGCAGAAAAAGGCGGGGCAGAAACTTATACAAGAGGATGCAAAACAGCCCGTCATCAGAAGGGTGCAGGAGTTGTACCCACTAGGCCGACCTACCTGATGCAGGTTTGCTAGGGATTTTCCCTGCATCACCTTTAGGTGAAACACCTGGTAGGATCCTTACACTATAACCTGGGGGCCCTAGTCAACCCTGGGCTGCCTTGCTCCCCATTTTAAAGTTCCTTCCTATGCTATTAAAGGGGAGTTTTTGCTTCAGGATCACCCTCATGTAGCCTGTTACCCAACAAAAAAAGATTTTGAGGAGCATAGGAGAGATTGGACTGGACAATACATTACGTTTGGAGGAGAGTTCAGATGAGAGGACTGGAGAGATTACATTACGTTATTGAGGAATAGTGGACGTAGCAACATTGTTATGAGTAGTGGACGTCAACAGGAAAAATAAATCCTGTTTCAATAGCAGATGGCACGAGAATCGACGCAGAGAACCACCGAGGCAACCTGACCGATGAAGAGATGCAGAATCATCACCAGATCCAGATCTACAAGTCGATGATGTACACGATTACGTTTCACGTCCCTGTCTTGATTGAGTAATTTAAAATTTTCAATGCTCAGTTTTTGTTTAAACCAACATATGCCCATTATACTCTTGCTCTCCGGTGAATTTTAGTAAGCAGCCGGCCTTAAAGTTTAATAATGTATATATGATTAAAATTTAATTTAATAAAATTGTTAATTTATATATATAAAACTCAAATTTATCTTTAATAATTAAATAATCACCCTGTCACCACAAGATAATAGACCTTGTTATGCTAATTTAGTAAGAGAAAAGTTTCACATTTTCAATGCCTATATTTCGAGAGATATAAAATGCCAAGCTTTTAATATTTTTCCACACTTCAATTTTTTTGTTCGACTTTGCTTCAATTTATGGTATTCAGTCCTAAGACTGGTCTGATGCAACCCTCCATGCTAACATATCTTGCGCAAGCCTTTCATTTCCCCATATCTACCAATTCCACATCATCTCTAATCTGCTTAGCGTATTCCATCCTCATTCTTCTGTTATTACCCCACACACTTCCGTCTAATGATAATTTTACATTCGCGCTCTTATTCGATGACAGAAGTTTTTGTTAAGAAATACACCAAGCGGACCTGCACGACCGAGGTAGACTTGTTCTCTGCAAAAAGAAGGGGTCCTGACTATCCAGTTACGCTGACAATCACGCCGAGAGGTGATTCCAAATTTTCGCTTTAACCTTAGAAAAATTGCGCATCAGTATCACCTTTCCGTACGGAGTGAAATTTCAAGTGCGGAGCGGAGCTCGGAGAAGAAAACCGTATCATTTCTAGGTAAGAGACAGATTTTCGTTCTCGGTTATTCAGTTACAGAAGGACACAGTTTAGAGATATTCAGTTACGTTATCTTTAGGCGGAAGCCTTATTCAATCATTCAGATCCTCATACAGTTCGATTGCTCTGGTTGATATTCGCTGAGCAGACAACACACGACGCTGGAGACGAGCTCCCAACACGGCAAGCAGTCGTCAGCCCACCAATGGATCGGCCGACCAATCGTCGAATTGGAGCGCAGATATTTCTCTGAACGATCAAATCTGCGTTGCGTCTTCAGGCGGTCGTCAAGCGCTGAAAATCAGACTTACGTGCAAGTTCAGATTTATAATTGATACCCTATTTTAGCATAAAAGAAGCTTTATAGTGCCAGTTGTTGGATACAAGGTATTGAATTGTGTGGTTCAATTTCTACAATTTACGATTTATAAGCTTTAAATAAAAGAAAAAGAATAAATGCTCCCTTTTATTTTCATGGTCTATTTATATATTCAATCATCATTTCCATATTGAATTATTAATTATTAGTAGTTTACCTTAAATACGAATTTTAAAAACTTTACTAATGGGAAAAAAGTTAAGAATTGCGATAATTTCTTCAAGGAATTTTTTTTACAAATTATTTGTTTAAAGACTAATAGTTAATTTAATAATGATGATAATTTTGTCCCTTGTTTTTATCAGTCACGTAATAAAATCTATTTCAATTTTGATTTCCAAATTTTATAAGAAGCTTTCGGCAATTGCCGTAATCATCTATAAAATACAAAATTTGAAACATTACAATTTTTTTGAAATACATAAATATGAAACATTGTTTAGTTGCGTTTATTGTACATATCTTCCTATAATTTCGAAGTAAAAATTTCTACATTTCTTCATGGAAAAGTATACGGTTCCAGGCTGTGCTGGCTTACACTGAGCATTTTCTTTGAACATTGTGAGTTCCAGAAGTTGATGCTCATGTGCTCACCGAGCACAACCGGCAACATACTTCCATGAAATGTCGAAAAATTACATTGAAAAACTTTCAATGTGTCTTTTAAAAAATTTATCCACGTCCAAATAGATTGTCGAAAGTCGATCGTAATCGTAATTTTTAAATCGAATTATCGAATCTTGTAGAACGAGATTCGATAAGTCTACGTCCAAACCTTAATAAAACTTTGGAATAATGTTTTGATATTCGATAAGTCTACGTCCAAACCTTAATAAAACTTTGGAATAATGTTTTGATATTTCTTCGCTTTCTTTTCTGGAATTCATACCATTATTGTTTTTGAAAATGTAGATAGATTCCAAAATCTTTCTTTTAATTGTATTTTTCTTTATGTATAATTTTTACATTTTCATAATCTATGTTTAAGGTTTAAATGATGTAGTGACAAGGATGTATTTGTTTTGGTATTGCTCTAAGCATTATTTGTACGTTTATATAATCTGATATTTAGGGTGGTTCCTATATGTCCAATATAATTTTTATTACAATCAATACAATTTATTTTATATATAACATTATTTTGTTCTTTCATCGGAATTTTATCTTTAAGTTTAGTTAAAAAAAGTTTTTATCTTGTTTTCAGGCTTTATTTCAAATTTTATTTCATTAATATCATTATTTTTGAAAACTTTTATTATTTTGTGTGTTAATGTGTCAATGGGTGTTAATGAGAAATACCTTATGTTTTTTTTCTGTGTTATTGATTTTTTCTTGTCCTACTACATCATTATTATCTATATTATTTGATTTAGGTGTTAAGAATTGCTGCATTAGTTGACACATCACAGAAAATTTAACAACTATTCTTTAATAAATTTTAATAACTTTCTCTTAGATTTGGCATTAGTTAATAATAATAATAATAATAATAATGTAGCAGTTATCTGGAAGAATCACAAAGAATGAATTCAGGTATTCTAAACTTGCAAACTTTCTCTTATTGTCAGCAACGGTTTGTATCACAAATTACAGGAGGAAGTATTTGTGTGACCAGAATATATGTAAGTAAGGAAACATAAGGGAAGTAAAATTAGAACTAAAAGCACAGAAAAGTGTTTCTTTTTATATTTTAAGAGAGAAAATAGTATCATATGTTACACTGTAATAGAATAATCTGCTCAAAAGCACAAATTGTAACAGATTTCCCGATAAAACAAAGTACTTTATAACCTCAAACACTAATTATGGCAACCATTACAGGTCCACAATGCTTTCCGATCGATTATTGTATTCCGCATACGACAATCTGCACAGATCTCGAACGTACGATGAATGTCGATAGACCTACACTAACGTGTAAACGACCTTCAGATTTCGCGGCAGATTTCTTAAATTTACCAGAAATTTGCACGTGTGTGGTCACCCAATGAGTCAGCCGAGCATACAGCTATGAAGACAGGGAGGAGAACCGTACCAACCGATGTACAAACTTCCACGTTTATCGCCTCTGGTCGTTTCATTGTAAAGTGTTTTAGTAATTTTCCCACATATCATCCCTGAGATGAAAAATTCATAATCCCACTGAAAGCTAGCAAAGATCAATTAAGGGTCGATTTTGATTCAAGTTTTTCTGTTAACCATATTCTTTATTCAGAAACTTCTTTTTATAAATATTAAAATTATAAGTATTTTAATATTTTCCAAAATACGTCATAATTTCCCCCCTAATAACTAAAGATCAAATCAGTAACAAAGTACACCACAGTAAAAATTCTCTGATTTTGAATTTGTAAGACATAACTTATACTTTGATAAAAATCACCACTTTACGAATATTTTAGGGTTAATCCTTCCTAAAATAAGTATCCTTCTTTCCAATTTTTGAATCCGTGTCAAACAAAATTAACTCAAAGTTGGAGCAATCCATCTTCAGAAAGTTTTTAAAGCGCCAATCATCCAGAATTTCCCTACACTTTGGATCTTTGTCATTCTTTGACGCAAGGGGTCGACAACCATTTTTGGTAGTCGGGTATATATTTGGAAATAAAAGTTGGGTGAGCACTCCTGTTAGAAAAACAATTTTTAAATATGAAAATAACATAAAAATAAACATGTTAACACAACTTAAATTTATTGTATTCGTATGAATAAGACAAAAATTAGTGAAACATAAAATATAATTTAAAAGCAGCTACACATTTGGTCCTGTAATGGACCCTCTTCAAGTTGAAATTAATTACAATGCACGAAATTATAACATTCCAAAAAATAACATCTTAGGTTAATACAGAATAATTTATTTGTGACTGTTATAATTGTTATCAATAATTTGTTATTTATTCTTTCATTTTAATATGTTTCTAAAGTATATAATTACCAACTATGGACCTAATTCTATCAGATGTTGGCTTAATCATTCTGAAAAATTGGTTAATAGTAGACTAAATTTGGAATTCCTAATGAATTGTCGAAACTGTGATTTAATTCCGCATCATTTACAATTTATTAGCAAAGTTTCAAAACAATTATCCTTTGATTTTCACAACCGCAAGTTTGCTCAAAAAACTTACAACACAATAAATTCATTCAAAAAGTGTATTCTAAATGCAGAAATCAGAGATCTACATTTCTAGATTCACTCATTGATAAAACAATTATTACGCATGGAAAAATCTATCAATTCTCTCTTACATAATCACATCTTCCAAAAGACTGTGGATACTCAATACTTGAAATTATCGACACTTCACCATAAAAATAGGATAAAAAACTCCATAAATTCCACAATCTCTACCATTTCAGTTATCCATACAAAAACAAACGTCCATGTCAAAGACCAATTGGTTTATAAATTAAGCTGATAAAGTTATTCCCAATGAAGTTATACAATTAGTTTCTCTTGGTCTTAAATTTTCAACACAATTCAACACAAAACAAAAATTTAATGTAATCAAAAGTGTAGAACCCAACACAACAAAATTACCTTCTCCCGGTGTTGTAGGCTAACATCACAAATGGAAGTACGGTGTCTCAGTTCTGATCGACATCGGTGTACATGGACAACATGTCGGCCAACCTCTCGGTAAGCCCGTTCGTTTGAGGATGGTAAGCAGTCGTCATTTGATGTGTTATTTCACACAGTCTATTTATCTCATGCATTAGTCTAGACTGAAATACCGTTCCCCGGTTTGTAATTATGGTTCTTGGAGCGCCATGCCTAAATATTACTTCTTCAACGACGAAGGTGGCAATCTCAATGCAACAGCTTTTGTGACGGCAAACCGAGTTGAGTAATCGGTGCAGACAATAATCCACTTGTTTCCCGGGATGAAGTTGGAAATCTTCCGAGCAGGTCAATTACGGTGCTTTGAAATGGTGCGTCGACCGGAGGAATCTATCATACGTCCTGACGACTTCTAGATGACCAGCCATGGTGCGTCGTGGAGCTGCCGCAGAATTTCTAGACGCAGATGCTTGGGGATGACTACCAACCATCTTCTTCCCAATAAATCGTAATTTTTCTTGTGTAGTACGTTATTAATTATTTCGAAGTTCCCTTTCACACCCTGGGAAGAGTTCAAAGCTCGTATAATCTCATTCAGCTTCGGATCCTTTCTCTATTCCACAGGAATATTAGTCAAAAAGTTAAGAGAATCCAGGATCTCACTCTTCGGTTCTTCGTCGTCGACAGGGTTTCGGGAGAGACAGTCTGCATCCTGATGTTTTCGTCCACTGTTGTACTTTATCGTGACGTCATATTCCTGAAGTCGTAGAGCCCACCTGACGAATCGTCCAGAAGGATCCTTGAGTCCGGTCAGCCAGCAGAGGGAATGGTGGTCCGTCACAACAGTGAAAGATTTGCCAAAGAGATACGGCCAGATTTATTTATGGCCCAAACAACAGCAAGGCATTCTCTCTCTGTCGTCGAATAATTCCACTCTGCTTTGCTAAGTGTTCTGGAGGCGTACGCTATGACTTTCTCTTTTTTGCCAATTATCTGTACGAGTACAGTACCAAGTCCGTGGCCGCTGCAATTCAGTCGGGGCATTTTGGTCGAACAACCCTAGAACGGGGTCGGAAAGAAGGGTTCGTCGCAGCGTGTCGAAAGACTTTTGTTGCTCGGTGCTTCAGGTACATTTGGAGCCCCCTTACAATAGCTTTTTAGTGCTTTTACATGAAGTCTCGGACAAAACGCCTATAATAAGAGCAGAATTCAAGAAAACTCTTGACGTCGTGTAGATTTCTTGGCCGGGGAAAGTTTGTTATCGTTCTGACTCCGGATCTGGTCGTACGCCTTCTCGTGAGACTAGATGGCCAAGGATCTTTATTTCCTTTGCAGCGAATAGGCACTTCGTTGGATTCAGTCTCAACCCTGCTGTACTCAGACACTCGAGAACAGTTCGCAGTCGGTGTAGATGGTCGGTGAACGTTTCCTAGAAAACTATGATGTCATCCAAATAGCAGGGGCACATAGCCCATTTCAAGTGGCGCAGTAAGTTGTCCATCATTCGTTCGAAATTTTCTGGTGCATTACACAACCCAAACGGCATAACCTCTAATTTGTAGAGTCCGTCTGGTATAATGAAAGCGGGTTTCTCTCGTTCGGCTTCGTCTACTTCTATTTGCCTGAGTGCAAGGCCATGATGGAGAAAAACTTTGCTCACTTTACACAATCCAGGGTATCGTCAATTCTTGGTATTGTATATATGTCCTATTTCGTGATCTTGTTAAGTCTCCTATAATCGACGCATAAGCGCCAGGTTCCATCCATCTTTGTGACAAGTACGACAGGTGATGACTACGGGCTCTGTTATGGTTGGACAATTCCTAGGCCAAGCATCTTATCCACTTCTTCTTGAATAATTTGTCGTTCTGCTGGTGATACTCGCTACGCCCTCTGACTGATTGGTGAATGGTGGGTTGTGTCGGGTGGGACTCGTACCCGAGTCTAAATTTCTGCAGTCCAGCTTGATACCCCTCAGATATCACAGCAGGTCTTGAGACGTGGTAATATATTAATAGCTAAGTCGTATCCACAAAGTTTCTTCAAAAAAGATTACTTAAACACTATGGCCAAATATCCAACACCAATCCCACGAAACACCTAACAAATTATATTACTATGCCATTTCACTAACCTTTACACAATTCTCTGAAAGGTTTTCCAATCCTACAACACCCAGCTCATAACTAAATCATCCAATAATTTATCCACTATTGTAAAACATTTGAAAGATCCAGTTGATAAAAACAAAATTCACAATGTTGTTTATAAATTTAATTGCAATGACTGTCCTGGTGTATACATAGACCAAACTAAAAGAGCCATCAGCACCAGAATCAAAAAACACAAATCTAATATTAAGCTGTCACAAGATAAATTATCCGTTATTTCAAAACACATTTTAGATTCTAACCACACTATTGACTGGGACAATTTCCAAATTTTAGACGCAGATAGTAATTACAAATCCCGATTAGTTTCATAAATGCTTGACATAAAACACAGCATTAATACTCTGAATGCGAAAACGGACAATGATTTTCTCAGTAGTTTATATAATATCTTAATTCATGAAATGTTATGTATCAAATTTATAATTTTTAACTTTCGTTTTTAAAAATATTTTTTCCTTTTTGTTCTTTATTTACTGTATTCTTTGGATCTACTGCAATATCTTTTGAATGTTATATTTTCGTGCACTGTAATTCAGTTCAATCTGAATATGGTCCAGATTTTAAATTATATTTTACGTTTCACTAATTTTTGTCTGTTTTTGACCTTATTAAACTTACAGACATTAAAAACTGTTATATTAAATTTATTACATACGAACATATTGCACATACGTTAAATTTAATTCGAAGTTTAACATTACACATTTTCGGCTAACCTTTTGTAATTTGACTTATAAATCGAATTTCCAATTCTTGGACATTAGTCTAAATGATCATGGGCGAGGGTTGATCGGTATTTCCATTTTATATACTTAGCATGGAGATTTTTGAAAGGCGTTAGAGACGTACCCAATTGTACGTCCTCCTTGATGTAGGTTTTCTAGGGTTTTCCTTGCATCTCTTTCAGATGAACACCGAGTATGATACTTAACCTATCCCATGGCCCTAGTTAACTCTTGGCAGCCTCCCTGTCCTCCAGCATCACCCCCTTCAAATTTCCTTCCTATGCTACTAAAAGCTCGTTGCCATTTATTAGATCACCATCAACACTAAAAACGGTTGCAATCTGTCAATGTAATTAAATCTGAATAAAGAATATAAAAAGATACAGGATGTTTCAGAAAGGACTTCCCGTCTTTGAAATGATACAACTGCCAAACAGTGAGACAAAGAAAGATGAAACAAATGGTATGAAGGACAGACAGGTCGGGAATTTATTATACACTGGTTTGCGAAATGGTCAAAATTGGACAGAGGGCGCTCAATCAGAGGGAAGTATCTTTTAAATAGTGTCTGAAAGTGTGCTTCGTGAAGAGAGGTCAAATTGCATTACAAAAGTTTCGATATGGCCACCGTTCATCATGTCAGTAACACACGAAACTGGAAGAATATAGTTAGAAGTCACTCGTCTAAATGTATCTGCTGAAACGGATGAATTGTACATGCTGTTCCAACGTTTGAGGATTCTTACAGTAAGCAATGTCTTTTAAGCAATCCCAAAAGAAGAAGTCACACGGATTCAGATTCGGGGAATATGGGAGCCAATCCATGCCTATGTCTGCCACACAAGGATAATACTGAGCAATGACTCTGTAACTGAAGTATTCCTCAAGGTACTCTTCAGTACTACAATGTGCTTGTGTCACATCCTGCATTGTTGTTGTTGTGGTATTCAGACCTAGGACTGGTCGGATGCAACCCTCCATTCCAACCTATCGTGCGCAAGACTTTTTATTTCAGCCTAACTACCACATCCCACATCTCCATAATCCGCTTAGCGCATTCTTGTACAAGAGAAGACAACATGAACAGCTAGCCTCGCACACTTTGGGACCTAACTTGAAAGTGCGTGACGTAACGACAGTGTATCCCTTATTTTTGTGAAATTCTTTCTTTTTTTGTTATTTTTACGTTTGTGACCTTTCGATCGTGTACATCGGTCCGATCGAATTGGTAAATATCATAGTCTTGATATAATTTTCTTGACTATAATCGGACTGCCTGTAACACTTAAATGACTACTATTTAAAACAGTCCCAATTTCTTTATTACAACATTAACACAACGAGAACTTTTCACCGTAGTGTGATGCACCCAATGCCGATTTAGTTACGTGTTCAGCAATAGGTTAATGTTGAATTACCATGAATGCTGTACCTGGAGAATAGGCTTATAATAAATAACTTGGCGACTATCAACATCCAGAGAGTAAATAAATCATATGGCCAATACTCCAGAGAGAATTTTAAATAAAACCAAATGACGTTTCGATCCGCTTTTGAAACTTATTAAGTGTACATATGTACGGTAATATTTGATATTGATTAATATAATGTATTTACTGTAATAATATACATTAATAATAATTAATAAAACTTTGACAACAATTTTATAAAATCGAAAGCTTTTTTTTAAAATATAAATCCCTTTTTTCCTGCAGCATTTATGGCATTAACATCTTCTTTGTTCAGATCTTTCGCACAAATTGAGGCATTTAAGTTTTACAACTGAAGCTGAGCCTTTCATTGGCAACCTCACTTTTCTTTATACTTCTGGCAACCATTGGGAAACCCCAACATTTGTATTCCGAGGAACTGAAATATTCTCAACTTGGCCAATTTCCGAATGTCGTTTTCCAATTTAGCAGCTCTGTGCAAAGAGTGAAATATTGTTAATTTCAGAGGGGACGAACAATCAAATCATTTAGAACATCGCCGCTGAGAATCTTAAACGCCATTCCCTTTAAGCTATTACGCGTGGAGAAATTCATCAGGACGGAAGTAATCGTTACACGAAGCAGCGTCACATGCAGAGGTGTTCTGAAAGGTTCACATGTTCCTGCAGCCTCCAGAGTGACGCAAGACGCCGTCTGTCACCTGCAAGGCGACGCTCAACGTCTTAGAAACGCGGGCCTCCTGCAGAGACGTTGTCTTCTTCAACAGGCTGTCTTCTCGTCTGTCAGCCTGCTTAGAAATACATTCTTTCACTCAAAGACGTAAATAATTTCAACATAATGAAAATATGTTCAATCCAATCATAATTTTAGAAAGCAGGGAGAGAGGGTGTCTTAATTATCACCACTTATCTGTGTACTAGGGGGGAAAATAATTAACTTGTCAGTTTAACATTTTTTACACCGTGTTAAAATAAATATTATTTGGCTCCTTAGAAGTAGTCCTATTTCACCACAGTTGTAAACGCTTCTGTAATGACACTTTTGGATTGATATTTTTAAATAAAATGGAATGCGCCATTATTATTATTCGGATTTTCTAGTGGCTCAAGTAGTTGAAAGAGTCAGATGTATAGACTTTGAAAGGCTGCTTCTCTGGAATAGATTGAATGTAGTAGGTTTCTTCCTTTACGGAGTGATAGGACTAATGTGACCAGCTATGAACACTATGATTTTTTTCCTGTTCAAAATGTCGGATTCTTCTTCTTTCTCATATTAATAATTTTGAAATGGTGTAGCACATAATTATTTCTCTGTTTTCTCACCTTACCACTTCGGTCGTGTTTTCAAGACAGATCAAAGGAAAATTGCTCAGAGCCTTATCAAGGGAGTTCACAAACTGACGAAACACGTCATAGTAAATTAAAAGGTTAAAAGATAAAACAGATTTAAATATATGCATTATTGGTAATGAAAGGAAAAATAAGCGAGACAGTCCCGATTTTTAATAATTTGTCCCGCTTCCCGCGACGTTTTAAAAAAAGTCCCGGTTTTTTTAAAGAATGCAGCGAACGGCGGGTGAACGGGAAGGGAATATACGATTTTTAGCCAGGATATGAGTTTTATATTATTTTTGTTAATTGTATAATGCTAAACTTTAATAATAACAAATAATTATCGAGAATTTGTATAAAATTTCGCGTTGCTGACCAATTATTAGAATTCGACCACCATTGTTTGGACTTAACGAACAGTGCCTTTTTTGTCAACGACGAAAACATTTTGTAAATGTCTGTGAGACGATGCACACCGTGCTGAATGCTAGTATGCTAGTTTAACAAGGTATGCCATTGGTCATTACATGTCAAGTGACCAAGTGGTTTCCGCGCGACCATTTCCGATTTGATAAAATTTAGATGGTTTGTACTACAAAGCCTTAGATGAACATATGCAAAATTTCAGTTCGAAATATGCTGTTCTAACTGAAATACGGGCTTTTTCGTCGAAGCCTGCGGTTCGTCAAAGACGACGTCGTTTCTAAAGTGTCACATTTGAGCTTCAATATTGTTTTATTGTGTAATAATCGCTGGAATAACGTGCTCTTAAGTGCTATTTCACTTTATTAGGTGTATGACGTACGTATAAAGTAAAAGTAAACTGGTTATGATCAATCGCCTATTTATTATTAACTCCATGAAGTCTCCAAAAGCCAAAATATACCTTTCTAGAGGCGCGAATTTGTTTCTTCAGTACTGTAGCATAAAATGATTTATGAATTTCGTAACACAACAAGTAAGAATCAAAAGCAACACACTGAAAATTCCTCTGGGTTTATGGCTATACCCTTGAGACGAAAATTCAGAGTTCCGTATGTTCCTCGCCCTGAATATGCACTTCAATCAAAGTGGAACATCAAGGTCATGCTAATTGCTTTATGCGATAGTGAGGACATAGTGCGATCAGAGTTAGTTCCTAGGGGAACTAATGTTAACTCCGAATTTTATAAGGGCGTACTGCAACGATGTACGAAGAAAGAGACAAGAAGAATGGGACATCTTCATCACAACAACGCGCAGTTGTTTCATTTGATTCACGACTTTCTGTCTTATGACTATGCGACTTCTGACTCTTCCCAAAAATGAAAACAGTGTTTAAAGGAAAACGTTTACCACTATTCCTGGCATTGACTGAGCAGCTGAAAGTCCTTCCGAAACGTCTTCCTGAAATGCTTCCAGTCTTGGACTCAACGTTGGGATAAGTCCATTGCTAGCCAAGGAAATCAAATTCAATGTAATTTTGTGTCACAGCATTTGAATTCACTATTTCATTTAATTCAAAATTATAATAAGCTCGCTTGCGCAATGTTGATCGTCTGTGGTGAAAGCTGCTTGATGAGTATAAATTTTTAGACCTTGACGCTCAATGTATTATTTTTTCATTTTTAAAAGCATAAATCAGGAAAGTAGTAAGACAAGGATACAGTCTGCCGCCCATGCTCTTTAATGTATGTTTAAAAAGAAGAGTAGAACATGAGGATTTATAGAGGGAATGGGAAACAGTGGAATGACAAAAAGTTTTACATTGGGAAGGGATATTTTGAAGGAAGTTAAGGAATACTGCTACTTCGGAAGCATACTAACTAAGGATGGTAGAAGTATATAAAGAGTAGAATAGCACAGGCAAGGAAGGCTTTCGCAAAAAAGAGAAATTTACTTACGGGTAATATAAATGTAAATATTAGGAAATCATTGCTAAAAATGTTCGTATGGAGTGTGGCGATATATGGGTGCAAAATATGGATGGTACGAGTTTCAGAAAGCAAAAGAATAGAAGCATTTGAAATGTGGTTCTATAGGAGAATGCTGAAAATCAGATGGGTGGATAGGGTAACTAACGGGGAAGTTCTAAGAGGAATAGGGATGAGCGGACATAATGGAGGACGTTAACCAAGAGAAGGCATAGATTATTAGGCCACGTTTCAAGACATGGTGGTCTTGTAAAATTAGCATTAGAAGGAAGTGTGAGGGGTAAGAACAGAAGAGAGAGAAACAGAGGATGGAATACGCTAAGCAGATTAGGAAGGATGTTACAGTTATGCGGAAATGAAAAGGCTTGAGAAAGATAGGTTAGCATGGAGGATTACATCAAATCAGTATTTAGGACTGAATTCCAGAACAATGACAACATATCAAATGTTTTTGTACTACTACTTGGTGGCACTTGTAGGTAATTAGTCCACCCATACCATTGGTTGAAATAATTTAATGTAAACTTGTACTTTATTGTATTGTATTTTGTTTTTGTATTTTACAGTTGAAGATGGAAATAGCCGAAAACTGCAATTATTGTACGTTACGATTTGTTTGACAATTTCTAGGTCAATAAATTATTCTTGCGATCATTTAATGGAATATGAAGCATGTTATTTTGTACACGCAATACTTGCGCCAGTTCAGCGAATTGGGTTGCCTACATTTCAGGAGAAAGCTATCGCTTCCTTTTTTCCAAAGTTGAAAAAGTACTCTTTGGACCTTCCATTTATTATGTACAACGTTTCAAATCTGGGATTTATATTTACACGTAAATGTTTTCTGTTTTTAAGATTAGGGAAGAAATTTATTCTACTCATTATTTTTTCTTAGAACAGGAATACTAAAATGTCAGTTTATTGTGCGGAGTACTGTCAGATTTTTATGTTTCATCTTCTTTTTACTTTGCTCTACAGCCTTCTCAGGGCCTTGGCCTACCGGGTCGACTGCGGACTGTCATCTTACATGACAAGTTCCGAATTTAGAGTGATACGTGGTCAGCGTATAGGTTCTCCAGCAGCCTTAATCCCAGTCTTCGTGACCATTAGGTATATTCTGTGACTTATGTAAAGTATTTGATTGTGTAGACAATAGCATATTGTTAGAAAAACTGAGGTACTGGAATAACAGGAACTTCATTTTCTTGGTTTGATTCATACTTACAAAATAGAATGCAAAGAGTAGTATTAAAAGACTCGTGCACAGGTGAAATACATAAATCAGATTGGGGAATTATTAAAACTGGGGTCCCACAGGGATCAGTATTAGGGCCATTACTATTCCTTATATATATATATATATATATATATATATAAATGATCTTCCTAATACCATAGATTCAACTTCTAGTGTTATAGTAAAAAGTAACAATCGGTTGATATTGAGATCACATCGGTTTTGTGCATTGTATGAAACGTAAGAATGAACTAATAAATCGATTCGTGCACAAAGGAAGTACAAGAATAGTGATGGAAATTTTTGTAAGCGATTCTAGGTTTATTAACCGGTACAATAGTTTGTTACGTTGTGCGAAGGGAATGTCGCTCTATATCGGAAAATTTCGGAACAATGTCATTGGCTCCATATCGTAGATTTAAGGTCTAATTTCTGAGTAGTTAGGCTTTCTTACCTTCTCTAGTATTTTGTTTTTCTAAAACCTTTCTCACCGTACAGGTAAGTAATCTAAAAACGTAGATATGGAATTAATAAATTGAGATGTACACTGAGTGGCCAAATTATGATGACTATCTGAGAGCGACAAAATGTTGCCG